>OY728146.1:1284402698-1285652698 GCA_963277665.1 Viscum album | reverse complement strand
AAGATTTTTTTAGATTCTTGATACTTCAATATGTCATATTGACATTGTGACCCCTCATCTTGGGAAAAATAAGCTACCCAAAACTAAGATTAATGAGAAACCATGGAATGAACCTTATATATATATTTTTAGTGTTATATAATGGTTTACATAGACTAAAAATTAAATCCTATATATGAAATGAATAAAGATAGTGGTGATATTGTCTAATGGGTGAATGTAGATAGGATTTGAAGAAACAAAACATTAAAAGTAGACATATAAATTTTTATAGAATCAATTATTTATTGGATTTTAACACAAAAAACATTTTGGTATATATGGTACATAATGTTCCAACACTAGGCAGAACAATGTGAAATAGGGGAGAAAGCTGAATAAGAATCAAATATAAATATCAACACTAAATGAAAACATTAATTGTAAACGATTATTATATTTTTTTTAAATAATACATTTTATTAATTGGTTTATTTCTATGTATAGTTCATATGATGTTGAAAACATATAAATATCCCAAAATCGTTATTTTACAGAAGAACATAATGTTAAAGAATAATATTTTGGGTTTAATTCCATAATAATAATATTTGATAATTCTCATTTGGATTAACAGACAGTGAAATGAACCATTATAGAATTTCCTATTAAAAGAAGAATAAGAAACACACACATTCTATAAATATGAATAAGGTCAAGTATATAATTTAAGAACACACTATTGTAAACTAAATCATTTAATTTTCTTATTGTTATTATAAAATTGAGGAGACAATTTTTTGTAAATTCATAAGTCTGCGCGATTTGAAAACTATATTGTAGAGCTTAAGATCATTATTAAAATAAATAAAATCTCACATTTTATATTAAATGTATTTGTAGATTTATTCATTCATTGTTTTGAAATTTTCAAAGTCCAATATAGTTTAATCATGTTGTATACAAAAACCCACAGACAAGTACTTTCTCCAATGAAATAGAAATATTTTTTTATGATTCCCAAAAAAACAAATACACAATGATGCACCTTTTCCAACAAAATACATTGATAGTTGTACCTTATATTAAAAAGGTTGGGTTGGTTATGATTTTAGTATAAAATAAAATGTTGGTTTGTGCCTCTGGGTTATAAATTGATATATTATAAAAGGTTTTCACTCTATTTAAATGTGGGGACACTAATGCTTTTGTACATATCTCATAGATTTAGAGAGTAAATGAATGGTGGATTATGAATTTAATCAAACAATTATTAGTTATTTTTACCTTATATTATTAATATTATATGAATTTAAATGCTTTATTTTTTAATATATATCCATTAAATTCAATGTTATTTTTTTATTATTTAGATTAGTTGGGATTGAAAAGTAACCCATATTGTCTCGTTCCTTAGATTTGTCAATTCATAATGTATACTATATATATTATTAGATAGAAATTTTTCTCAAAACACATGGGATTATAATTTTTTTGGATATTTAATTTAATTTTGAAATAATTACTAATCCTTTAGGATAATTATTCTACTATATCAATTTTTAAGAACCCACTTTAGAACTCATGGATAAAATACATCCAAGAGATATAAAATTTAATTGAGAATAATGTATTGAAAGGGAATAATAATTTATATTTTTTCCTACCAAATATCAATTATATGATATATTTACTATTCCCTTATATGCATCTAAATTAAATAATAACAAACTAAAACTTTTTAGAGTAGACATTTTATTTTATTATAGTTATGGTTAAATAATTTTACCATCACATAATTCTTTAGAATTATTTAATAACTTATAGTGACATATAGACATCATTGTCTATGTTGATGATTTAAAAGGGGATATATAGTGTATTTTTTATGCATCAACACTTAAAAGTGCATTATCACAGTCTATATATGTATAAATATTTTATTTTCAATCCATGATAATTTTAAATTAAAATTTTTCTTATAAAATTATTTTTATATTTTAAATAATTATTTTTATTTTTTCGATAAGTGTTTTGAAATATTTGTCTAGCACACGTAGATTTTGAGTATTTTTATGAGTTTTTAATATGTTTTATGATATATATATTCCTATATTTGGATTCTAATGCTATATTATATTTAAAAAAGATGCATATAAACTGTACACTATTCTTGAGACAAGGGATCACGCATTAGTTTCTATAATAGTGAACTAAATATAGCATATTTATCATTGTGATACCCTATTTTATTAATTTAATTATCGGAATACATCTTTTTTGTTTAGTTGTTTTGTGTCTCGGGTCAAATTCTTATCAAGATGTTTGTATATGATTTATTTTATTACTCTCTTTAATATAAATGAAAAAATCTATTCACATATGGTAAATTTGGATTCATGTAAAGAAGATGATGAATCATGATAAGGAAGTTATTTTTTGATCCAATGTTTTTCCAACTGCTATTAAATCATAATTTTAACACAATGTATCCAAAATTAATTAATTTTTCATTCAGGTTTGACATACTTATAATGATAAAAATAGTCCTTAAGTTTTCATAGAGATTGGTAGAATGGACATGGTTTTATAAGCCAACACATGATGTGTTAGAGGGAAATTCCATTTGAAGAGGTTGTGTGAGAGAGTGTTAGAATAATAACACATAATGTAAACATATTCCTGAAATTGATGTTGATCTAATGGTGTATAAAATTAATGAATAAAATAAAAATAAAATATAAAATTTCTTTATCAATGGGAATTTAGAGGATAACATAATGCGAGGAGTGTAATACTGTGATATAAATGTAGAAAACACCATTAAGAAAACTAATTATAAAGAAATAATTGTTTTGGAAAATTATTAATTAATTTCTAAGTATCATATCAGAATATCATCAAGAATCTACACATTATGAATTAATGATGTGGGAAATATACTTCATTAGGCATGCTGTTGATTAGTTCATTAATTTAGAAATTGAGGGATAATACATTTATTAGAAAATGAAAACCTCATGATATTTTTGTGGGAATACTATTATTGTGATAATTATATGAAAGGATGATGATGAAACCACATGAAATAGATATAATAATTATGATCACCTATAATCATAATGATAAAAACTCATTGCAATTATATTATACAGAAATAACTTACTCTTATTATCATCCTGTATTGAACATTTCAACTTCAATGTTTATAATATTTTTATTAATTTTTTTAGTTTTAATTTTAATTTTTCTATCTTATATACTTACATATGATATATTTATGATTTTATTAAAAGGATAATATTTATATTAGTAATAAATCCATAGAATTTATTCCCCTTTGTATTTCATTCTCGTATGTGATCAAAAATAATATGTAGTATTAGTTGTACCTCCATTATAAAATCTAGTTATATTTTTGTTGTGACTCCACCAAAATAAATCTTTATGTTCTATGATCAACAAATCCTTAAGTGTGGAGAGGCTATAATTATAGGATTAGGAATATTTTCTAATGTACTATATAAATAATTATATTTTTATCTTATAAATTTCATTCATTATTTTTTAAAAATCAATCAATTAAACACCCACCCCCACTACTACACATCCCATGGTTATGAAATAATATGTGAAAATAGGTATCCCCTAAAGTAAAACAAGGAACCCGTATGGTTATATGTGGTTGGGATATTCCATTATATTTTATAATATATTTTTCATTAAATAAATATTAGTTCTTTGATATCTCTCTTTACAAATATCATATTGTTTAATCAAACCGTGATATATTATTATCAAATTTTTCAGTTATTGAATACATGTTTAATGAATGGATATGAGTTGGACCAAATAAATTATCAAAATTTATTTTTCACAAATTTTTTAAAAATAGTCATTGGTTATAAATTTATTAGAAACTAAAATAAAACAATTTGATATTCAAAAAGTGTTATTATTTTAAAAACATTTTATGCGCATAATGTGTTTACATATTGATAAATTAAATTAATAACTATTGAATAATTATTTTAATGAAATTAGTATATGTTATATTCAATAGTTTTTTAATATTAATTATATGTTAATTACTAGGAATTAAATCTGAATAAATTTATTTTTATACTAAAAAATGGATTTTTTTTCTAAAAATAATATTCATTATGTTTTGAATGATTATTTTAAAATTAATTTATGAAACCTATAAAAATTAATTTATTATGATGGTTTCCATATTTATAATCATAATTTTTAAAAAATTTAGTGATATTACTCCCAATATTGGTCATTATGTATATCAAAAGAAGTTAAAATTCATTACTACGATAAATGTTAAAATGGGAAAAGAAGGGTAAAAGTAAAGATATAAGGGTAAAATGACCTAAAAATATATAAATTATATTTTATAAAGTTATTTGGATCATATATTATCATATATTTTGAATTGATCGAATTTGGATCCACTTTCTGTAACATCCAAGAAAAATAAATAATATGAAATTTTCATATTTATTAATATTTTTGAATTAAATGTTAGTTTTAAAGGGGATTTTATATTTAAGGGCGTACTGGACACGCAACAATGGGTTTCTCGGAAGTCTTATATTGCACACAATGTTGAGTCACACTGAAAAATAACAATATATTATTATTTTAAATGGTAGTTAACGACTAGCCGTTTTATTGCTGGAATGAATAGAACTAACTACAATATGACAATACAAGTTTGTTAAATGTTTTTACATTTATTCAATAAAAGTTAAAGAATTAAAATGTGAATGAATCTAATTTTAAGCACAAATACTGTAATATTCATTAAAAGGTCGATTTAATGTCTTTTAATGGAAAACCCTATTTAAATCTAATTTTGGTCACATTTATATATTCTATTTGAAAAAAATAATTCTTCTTTAGAATCAGGACATCAGAATTTAATTTAGGTAATTTTTTGTATTTTTCTGATAAAGTTCATTTTTTAATGAATGGTGAAAAATACTGTATCTTAATTCAAAAATTCCATTTAATCTAATTTATTTATCTGGTTATATTATCATTTTAATTGGTTATAAAGTGTAAGTATAATATATTTTTACAATTTAATCTATTTTTGGTCATTGGATGTAATTTCACTTTGAAATTGGACCTAAACAAGTGTCAATATTTTGATAGTTATTATTTCTTAAAAAAACGCCTTTTGTTTTAACAACGAGAATTAATATTAAATTAATTTCTGCCACTTCTGTGTTTTGAATTAAAATAAATATTCCATATTTAGAATCAGGAGGTCCGAATTGTGTAAAAATGTAACTTTTATTTTTAGACACTATGAATATTTAAGTAAATATTTTATTTACCATGGTTAAATGGTAAATCTGGTAAATAAGGGTAAAAAAATATTATTGTTATAATATAAAATTACCTTAACAAGAGTCACAATCCTATTGGTTAATACATTTCCGACCATGATCATATTTGGGTCGATTTTGGGACCTCATGGAGCCACCTAAGAGTGATAATGACACTTTATATTAATTAATTTAAAGTAAAGACTAAAATGACATAAACAAATATCTTTTAGTAAATCAAGTTTTACATGGGGTTATATAAGTTATATATTGGACTATAAATATTAATTTTAATGTTAATAAGATTTTATACATCAGCGTAGTTTGTTTTAATTTTTTTAAATCATATAAATAATACTATTTATGACACAATAATGATGCATGTTTACCTCATTAATGAAAAATTTTAATAAATTAGATTATAAATACTAATATATTATAAAAAACCTGTCCAATTATTATTGGATGATTTTATTTCTAACATGAGTCATCTTATATTCTACTTTAATTATTTATGTACCTTTTCAAACTGAAGATATGTTTATAATAAAATAATTGTTTATAACATTCCTAAAGAGCCCCTCCTCCCCCTTATAAAAGGACACCACTTCCAACCCAATCCTTACAAGTCTCAACCCCCTTGGTTCATCCAAATTCTGCCTAAATAAGCTCCACGCATCCCTCTCCATCTATTTGAAGCCATACATTAGGTAGAAAGAACTTCAAGAAACCCTTTTGGTTCAAACCAAAGGGAGTTTCCCGATTTTAAGGTAACATCTTCTCTTATGTTCTTTTGTTTTATTTTACTTCTCCAACCCCATAAACTCTATTTATTATTTTATTTTATAAAAAAAATTTATCCTCAATATACCCAGTTTTTTAGGAGATGTATTCGAACTATAATTACACACACCTCCATCCAATGGGTAAAGAACATACTGAATCTGTGGATAGAAAACTAACCCCTCACGAAACGATGATTTTTCAATTATCTCTTGCCGCCTCTTATGGTGGCCATTATGATGGAACAATATATATATATATATATATATGATATATATTATGTTTATGTTTTCTATATTCTTATGTTATTTTTTAATTTACTAACATACCTTTATACTTTCCAATATGTGTAAGCACGATAATTTCATTTGAGGAAGTGCAGACTACCTCCCTCTCAAGGTGATATGATTCGTTCATGAAATACGTGGAACATATATAGGATTGAGTTAATGAAATTGTGTAACATATATGTCATATTATATTATATTTTAATTATAATATACTTATGTATCATTATTTTTTCATTCCATTAAATATGAAATAGAAATGAAAGTAGCGTTCATGCGTACATACAGCTTACCGTCTCCATGAACATTGCATTTCATTTCTTATCTCCAAATGTTGTGTAACAATTTAAATAAATACATGTAATATATATATATGTGTGATATATATGGTATATAATCATTAATATAATTCTGGAGATAATGGAATTTTGACCACATGAACAACTTTTAATTATAACAAGTTCATTTTTTACTCAAGTTCTAAACATTGACAAAATGTCTAATATGAAATCAAATATTTAACTAATTGTTATAGAAAGGTACTAAGCGATATAAAAGGAATAAAAATCATTAAAAATTTATTTAATCAAGTTGAAATTTACATAGGTTTGTTATTCAGGAAGAACAAGGAACAAACGAGTCAAGTTAGACACGAGGTAAGGGATTTCTTATCTCACTTTCAATTCCATGAGATATCCATTGTTCGACACTTATTTATTGCATGTGGTGTATTGGGAAATGATATTTGATATATATTATCATGATTATATTTATATTCATGGTATTCTGTGGTTAATTTGGGGGTTATTAACTTTTGGTCATTCGATTATATTAATTACAGCGTGTTAAGGGGTTTTCATCTCACTTTTTATTCCCGTGCGATTCATGCTATATTTCCACTATTTCCTTTTCAGTGGTTTATGTAATTCCCATGATTTAATTAATTTTGTAAAATAATTATATTTCTTGGTATTTATATCTTCAATGTATGATCCATCTTTCATGGGGTGTATGTTTCATTTGTTATCAAATCAGTAAGGGAACCTTTCACCCTCCTCTTTTTAAAAGACTTCTTTATGTTATATCTTTTAATTTACATATTATTATGTTGGAATATGTTATTTTATATCCTTATTTCAGTAAATTTTATGAACATCTCATTATATACCCTTTTCTCTATCATCAAATTATTTTATGAATTTTAAAATGACACCATTAGGCTGTCAAATTTCTATAAGGGAACTTCTTCACCCAATTAAAATTATTTGGGTTAAACTTATACTTATTGATTATGCCATGCTATGAATATTTATGAATAAACTATGATTTTTAACACTTAATATCCACTTATATTGAGTGTATTATTATTTTTCACACATTATTATGTAATATATTTATCTATAATTTAATGATACTATTTTTATAAGGGATTTTGTTTCAATTTACATTCCATTGAGACTTCATTGCTGTTATGAACCACTTCACTCTTATGTGGTGTATATACTATCCTTTGTCATATTATATCATGGATCCATTTATTCTAAGGATATTATAATGTTATTTTTAAATATTATTCCTTAATTATTTGTATTCAATCCTCCCTCATTTTTTAAAAACTCTTTAACTAAAATACCATTTTTAAATGTTTTAAAGATTTATTCCTCTAAATATTTCTCATTAATTTCCATGTTTTTAATTTTTTTATGGATTTATTTATATAGAAATTAATTTTTTCAAATGATAATTCATTTAAAATCTTCAAAGTGGTATGAGACACTCTGATTACAAAATCTCTTTGTTAAATGTTTTAAATGGTTTTGAAAATGATTTGATAAAGCATTGTATTTTTTAATATATTGATTTGATAGATTATGATTGGAATGTGGAAATGTTATCTTTCCTTCATTCTTGTGTTATGTGTTATGAACATGTTATTGTTATTGGGATTTATTTACATATATGGGTGGTTTTGTGATAAACCTAAGGTGATTGAACCCGAGATTGATCTCTAATGCATTAGGTAACATGACAGAGGTAAATGTTAATGTTTCTCCTAATAGTTTTAGGAAATATACTGTGATGGGTATTCCAAATGTGATTACCTATGTAGCTGTGATATCCACAATATAAGTATGTTATGAATGCCATAAGTTACCTTTATGATTTATGATTTCTGTGTGTTATTCATAAATCTTATAATTTCTTAAGGTATGTTATGATTGAAATGTATGGTTTCATTGATTTGAATTTATTCATGGGCTAATGTTTTAATTCCTTATTTTATAACCCATACTGAGCTTTTTATTCTCATCCCATGTTTTTGAAATGTTTTCCACAGGACATGAAGATGAATAGGGTCGAGGATGGGATCGAGGAAATGTCATGATGTCTAAAACATGGAATTTGACATGTTTCTTTTTAAGAGTTTTTATTTTATGAAAAATGGATACAGAGTAGTAGTGTATACATGTAATATTCAAGTTGTTATGTAATATTTATGGCCTAATTCTCTATAACTCTAAACCTAAAAATATCCTCAATGTGAATTCTTAACATAATTAAAGTTTATGTAATGTTTAAGGCTATGTCCTTATAGTTGGTATTAGAGGTCAGTTTATATAACTTTATAGGTTAGGGTGTTCTTTAATCATAAGGGACATTACTATAATGGTTAGGATTTTAAAAAGATTCATAGTTATTGTAAATGAAGTGAAAAAGTTTAAGATAACTTGAATATGTATATCTTAGTATTTACCCTCCTCATAATGTATTATATGATGATTTTACTGATACAATCACACTTACCTTTTTGGTTTTAGTAAATAGCTGGATCTAGAAGGCACCAAAGAAACAGTGGATGTGAAGAAAACTGTGACAGTTTTCTGAATGAACAACTGAATGAAATAGGAGCTGCAATAAAAACTCTTGTGGTTATACTCAACCAACTATCTGGAGTCATGATTGACCACATGAACTTTGGTTATTTTTATAAGGCATCATATATGATAGAAACAAATCCCCATATAAATTCTGGTAATAATCATAAAGGTATGTATATTCAAAAACATATGTGTCACAGATTTGGAAAGAAACACATAAGAAAATGTTTCAAAGGGACAAAAAGATGTTATTGATATGGAAGTGAAGGTCAGAAAGCAAGAACCTTCCATGAAAAAGGAATCATCCAGTTGACTCTAGGATAGGGAAAAAAGTTCATTCTGAGGGAACAATTGAATGTTTTAAATATGTTGTGCATGGTCATTATACAAATAGATGTCCTACGAAGAAGTTTTTGGGATGGGATCAACAATATAGTACAAATATGCGTTTACCAATACCTAATTCAATTCCGATTGAGGATAAAGAAACTGACAATGACCAATGAAATCTGTGGATTATTTCTTAACATATGTTTTGATATTATTGAATCTTAGGATATGACTCCTGATTTTGTATATAGGAAAGAAGTATTTCAGAATAAGTTGGTTAAGAATGGTTAATCGGTCATTAAGAACATTGAATGAGTAAGAAGTCAACATATAATTGATTAAAGAGTAATGGTAGATTTTAAGATGATGAAATTCTTAAAGGTATTAAGGATCTTTTGAGGATATGATTACTTTAGAAGACTTTTAAATGTATGTGTAACCACGAAGATTGATATATGAAAATTTTATTCAAGGAATAATTGTATTTTATTTTTTGGATATAGTTATAAAGAACCATTTGGGTTTACATGATCCTTGAATTTGAGGGAATTACAAGTTAATACATTTTCAAATGCAACATGAAAGTTATTAGATAACTATTATGGTTAAAATATTTTATTGTTATTTTTTATGAATTTATATATTTTTTGGGAATTTTATAAAGTTATATAGTTTTTGAAAAAGTAAAACACATAAACCACATGACAACCCATCACGTAGGAAAAAGATGCAAGAATCGAACCCACAACCAAAGTGCGATTGGGATTTATCACCTACGATTGGACTACATGACATCCCTGGTTAGTATGAATAATTATTTTTAGTTAGATGATTTTACGAATCAAGTATCATTTTTTTTGGGTTATCAATGGAAAGTATTAACCTATCATAAAGAATATCTGATTAGGTTAATTACACATCAGTATAAGATTTAGGAGTAGTCAATGTTTTTGGAGATAAATATTAAGATTTACTGTGAAAGACTATGTGATTTAAATCCTTCTGAGTTTTGGGTTTCAATATTAGTTTTGATTATTTTTGTATAATTTAAAGAACAATTGTATATTGAATGGTCTTTCTTGAACTTGTGTACTTTTTGGTGGATTTTGGAGAATATGAGTAGTATTTCTTTTTATAAAGAACATTTATTTTAGGGATTATCTTAACCCGTACCAACCAATTTTGGTTTTGGTTTATTTATAATGATAGGGAAAATATATGGTTCATATTTTGTGGATCATGCTATTCTCTATATGTTTATTTTAGTGCTTTTGATGAGTCCAAGTCAAATTGAATACTCATCGTTTTAAGAAAAGAAGATTTTGTGGTTGAAATTTAGTGTAGGATGAAAGTCTACATGAAAAGTAAGTATGTTCCCTTATGTTCTTAGTCAAGTTCATAAATAAATTCCTCAACATTATGAAAATAAACTTAAAAAAAAACGTTTCCTATTTAATTTTCCTACTGAGAAACCAATGATCGTTTAACCCATCACCAATTTATGGTTTTCCTATTTTTAACTTTCTCCTTATCAAGTTTTCTATCACTCTGCATCAGAACATTACACATTGTTTCTCTTCCATATCCTTATTTTCATGGAATCCTAGTATGGGTTATCTCAGGAGACATTTGTACATTTATTTATTTCTTATAAAGTGATATTTTTATTTACTCTTTTTTCAGATGTGGGACTTTCAATGAAGTTTCCAATCCCAATTTTAAAAGTGCGAGGAAACAACTTCCAAAAGGGGGGAAGGATGTTACATTAAAGGAAAATAAATAATATTATAGTTTCATATTTATTAATATATTTGAATTAAATATTAATTTTAAAGGGATGTTATATTCAAGGGCGTACTTGACACACATTAATGGGTTTCTACGAAGTCTTATGTTGCACACAATGTTGAGTCATAATGGAAAATAATAATATATTATTAATTTAAATGGTATTTAATTCCTAGCTGTTTTATTAGTGATAATGAATATAACTAACTAAAATAAGATTATACATGTTTTTTAAATGATTTTTAACTTATCCAAAAAAATTTAGAGTCTTAAATAGTAAATGAATCCAATTTCAATCACAAATACTCTAATATTCTTTAAAAGGTCGATTTACCATCTTTTAATGTAGAACTCTCTTTAAATATAGTTTTGGTCAATTTCATATTTTCTATCTGAGAAAATAAAATTATTATTTAGAATTGGGACATCATAATTTACTTTGGTTAATTTTTTAGTATTTTTCAAATAATGTTCATTTATTAATGAATAGTGAAAAATAATGTATTTTAATTCAAAACAGACTTTTAATCTAATTTATTTTTATGGTCAGATTATCTTTTTAATTTGTTTTAAAGTTTAATTTTAATATATTTTTACCATTTAATCCAATTTATTACATTTTAAGTAATTCACTTTGAAATTTCCAAAAAACAAGTGGTAATCTTTTGATAGTTTTTATTTCTCAAATACACACTTTTTTTTGTTTTGACCGTGGGAATTTATTTTAAATTAATTTCTTCCATATCTATGATTTGAATTTAAAGAAATAGATTCCATATTTGGAATCAGGAGGTCCAAATTGTGTAAATATGTAACTTTTAGTTTTAGACATTATGAATATTTACTTAAGTAAATATTTTATTTACCATGGTTAAAGAGTAAATATGGTAAATAAGGGTAACAAAATATTATTATAATAATACAAAATTACATTAAAAAGTGTCATAATACTATTGGTTAATACCTTTCTGACCATGGGAATATTTGGTTCAATTTTGGGACTTCATGGAGCCACATAAGAGTGATAATGACACTTTATATTAATTAATTTAATGTAAAGATAAAAATGACATAATCAAATATCTTTTACTAAATCATTTTTGACATGTGGTTATATAAGTTATATATTAGAATATAAATATTAATTTTAAATCTAAAGATATTTCCTACATCATGGTAGTATTTTTATATTTTTTAGACATAAAATAAATAATATTATTTATGACACAATAATGTTGCAGTGTTTACCTCATTAATGAATGATTGAAATAAATAAGATTATAAATACTAAAACAATATAAAAAAACTGTCCAATTCTTATTGGATAATTTTATTTATAACATGAGTCATTTTATAGTCTACTTTAATGATTTTTAGACCTTTCTAAACTGAAGATAAGTTTATAATAAAATAATTGATTAAAAAATTCCTAAAGAGCCCCTCCCCCCTTATAAAATGACAGCACTTCTAACCCATTCCTTACACCTCCCAAGCCCCTTTGATCGTACAAAATGTTCCTAAATTATATCCCCACATACCTATACCTCTCCTAGAATCCTTAACGCAGGAAGAAGGCACTTCAAGAAATCCTTTTTGTTCAAACCCAAGGGAGTTAGCTAATTTAAAGGTAACATCTTCTCTTTAGTTCTTTTGTTTTATTTTACTTCTCCAACCACCAAAACTCGTTTTATTACTTTATTTTATAACAAAAATTGTATGATTAATATTCTAGGTTGTATTTATGAGATGGTTTTGAACTAAAATTACACACACCTCCATTTAATGGGTAAAGAACATTCTGTTTCTATGGATGGAAAACTAACACCTCACGAAACGATGATTGTTCAATTATCTCCTACCACGTATTATGGTGAACATTATAAAAGAACTGTATTTATATATGATATATATATTATTTTTATGTTTTTTATATTCTTCTATGATTTTTTATTTTACAAACATACCTTTATTATTTTCAATATGTGTAAACATGATAATTTGATTTGAGGAAGTGAGGACTACAGCCCCCTCAAGGTGATATGATTCATTCATGACATACATTGAACATATAAACGATGGAGTTAATGAAATTATGTAACATATATATCATATTATATTATACTATAATTATAATATACTTATGTATCATTATCATTTCATTCCATTAAATATAAAATAGAAATGAAAGTAGCGTTCATGCGTAGGTACGACTTACCATCTCCACGAACGGTGCATTTAATTTCATATCTTCAAATGTTATTTAATATTATAAATACATAAATATACTGGATATATATAATATATATGATATATAAATCATGAATATCATTCCGGATATAATGTACTTTTGACCACATGAACAACTTGTAATTATAACAAGTTCATTTTTTACTAAAGATCTGAACATCGACAAAATGTGCAATATGAACTAAAAATAATTAACTAATTTTTATAGAAAGGTAATAAGTGATATAAAAGGAATAATAAACTTGAAAATTTTTCTTAATCAAGTAGAAATTAATATAAGTTTATTATTCATGAAGAACAAGGAACAAATGAGTCAAGTCAGACACGAGGTAAGGGATTCCTTATCTCACATTCAATTCCGTGAGATTTCCATTGTTTTCCACTTATTTATTTCATGTGGTGTATTAGGTACTTCTATTTGATATATATTATCATCATTATATTCATATTTATGGAATTCTGTTATTCATTTTGTGGTTATTAAATTTTGGTCATATGACTTGATTGATTACAATGTGGTAAGAGGTTGTCATCTCACTTTTTATTCCCGTGAGATTCATGCTATGTTGCCAATATTTCCTTTTTTGTGGTTTATGTAATTCCCATGATTGTATTTATTGTGTAATATACTTAAATTTATGGGTATTTATATATTCATTGTATGATCCATTTTTTATGGGGTGTGTGTTTTGTAAGTTACCAAATCGGTATGGGAACCTTTCACCCACCTCTTTTTAAAAAACTTCTTTTTGTTATGTCTTTTAACTTACATATTCTTATGTTTGGATATGTTCTTATATATATATATTAATTTAAATTTTATGATCATGTGATGAGATACCCTTTTCTCTCTCATCAATTCATTTTCTGAATTTTAAAGTGATGCCATTAGGCTGTCAAATTTCTGTAAGGGAACTTCTTAAACCAATTTCAATTATTTTGGTTAAACATCTACATCTTGATTATGTCGTGTTATGAATATTGTTGAATAACCTATGATTTATTCACTCTTAATATAAACTTATATTGAGTGTATTCTTATTTGTTACACGTTATTATGTAATTGATTTATCCTTAATTTAACGATACATTTTTTATAAGGGATTTCATCTCAATTTAAATTCAATTAAGACATCATTGTTGTTATGAACCAATTCAATTTTATGTGGTTTATATATATTATTTTGGAATATTATACCAGGAATCACATTGTTATCAGGATATTACAAAGTTATCATTAAATTTTATTCTTCAATTATTTGTATTCAAGCAACTCTCATTTTGTTAAAAACTCCTTAACTAAAATAATGTTTTAAATGTTTTAAAGAATTATTCTTATAACTATTCCTCATTAGTGTTCATGTTTTTAAAATGGTTTTTAGTATTTATATGAAAATTATTATTTTCAAATGATTATGCATTTTAAAACATCAAAGTGGTATGGGAAAATTTGATTAAAAAATATCTTGGCTAAATGTTTTAAATAGTTTTGAAAATGAATTGATAAAACATTGTTTATTTCATTATTTTGATTTGATATATATGGATTGGAATGTGAAAATGTTATCTTTTCTTTTTTCTTGTGTTATGTCTTATGAATATGTTATGGTTATTGGGCATTGTTTACGTATACAGATGGTTCCGTGATAAACCTAGGGTGGGTGAGCCCGAGATAGCTCTCTAATGCATTGGGTAATGTGACAGAGGTAAACATTAATATTTATCCAAATATATTTAGGTAATATACTGTGATGGGTATTCTAAATGTGACTCCATATATATATATGTGATAGCCACAATGTAATTATGTTATGAATTATATATGTTACCTTTATTATTTATGTTTTTTTATGTTTAATTCATAAATCATATGATTTTGTAAGGTATGTTATGATTGAAAAGTATGGTTTCATTGATTTTTATTTATTTATGGGCTAATGTTTTCCTTCCTTATATTATAACCCTTAATGAGCTTTTCATGTTCATCTCTTGTTTTTGAAATGTTTTCCACATGACTTGAAGATGAATAGGGTCAAGGATGGGATCAAGGAAAATTCATACGATCAAAAACATGGATCTAGACATGTTTTTTAAGAGTTTTCATTTTATGAAAAATAGATACTGAGTAGTAGTGTGTACATGAAATATTATAGTTGTTATGTAATAGTTATGGACTAATTCTCTAAAAATATAAACCTAAGAAGATCCTCAATTGGAATTATTGACATAATTCAAGTTTATGTAATGTTTAAAGCCAGGTCCTTATACTTTATATTGATATTAACTTTATTTTAAATTCATATTCATTCTAATTACAACTATTCCACTCTCCTCACTAATAAAAGGGTACCTCCCCTATTATTTTATACAGGCCACTAGATTCCTTTATCTAAAACAATATCTATCAAAATATTCTCCAAAAATCATTATCAATGAATATTATGTGCTGGTATTCCCAAAATACCAATGCAAGAAGCCATAAGTTCTTTTGAAAGGATGATACTTGAAAAAGCTATATATGTTATTTCCAATTTTTTCATGTTTTTATAATGCTAGGAATCCTACATATGTTATATAAACCTATTAAATTTATGTATTATATATAATTGCTATATTGAAATTTTATTTTCATTTCATTTTCATTTTTTTCTCTATTATACATTTGGAAATGACAGCTTCATTTGTGTGTATGTGTGGCCCCCGACCTCCAGAAGAAAATGTGATTAATTTATCATTTCCAATTTAAATGGATTCTAAAATGGATATAATTCAAGAATATATACGATATTAATGATATAATAATTTAATATTTAATGTTTTAGTTTTATTTTACTTTTTTTTATTCCATTCATTGAAATATGGAAACATCATTCGTGCATATATAAGGATACCATCTCCAAAAAGTGATGTAATTAATTTTTTTCATACTTTTATATGAAAGGTCATAGAAATATATATAATTAATAAATATGAAACTTATGAAATTATTACTATTATATAAATTATGAAATAATGAATGAGGTTTAAGGAACATGTCCATCGAACTGAAACATGCATAGAAAACAGGCCAGTTTTCACCTGAAGGTTCATTTTAATAAATAATTATTAATAAAATGATAATAAAAAACTATAATGGAATGATAAATATTTTTTATGTATTAATATTATTATATAATATATATATATTAAAAATATATATTTATTATATATGTTTTGTTAATGTGTACAATGATAGATAAAACATTAGGTAAGGGTTTATGTTACAATCTGATTTCTTTTCAAGAGTACACATGCTAAATTTATAATGAGGAAAATTATATAGTTTTTATCCATTAAAAGAAAAAAAATTGAGTCACATTTTTTTATTCCTTAAGGTTTCAGGTAATAGTACTATTTTTATCTCTTTGGTATCTAAAATGATTTACATATATATTTTTAAAAACCCAGCCTTATTTCCTCTTTGGTCGATAAAATTTTTCTTTCATGTTTATTTTTTTAAAATGTTTCAAAATATGTTATTTTCTACAATAAAATGAATTTTCAAATAATTTTATTCCAATATTTTCTTTTTTAAAATTTTTTAAAGGAGCCTTCGTTTCATTTTTTGAATGAGGAATTTTTGACTTTTCTTTACCAAAAGTGTAAAACAAATTCATGTTTTAATGTTTACCCAATTAATTAGTTTTAATGAATTAATGACTATTATTTTTTTTAATAATCCTTTATAAGATTATATTTTGGGTGTCAAGGAATTTTTTTCTCCATATTCATGAAATTTTTACTTTTTAATGATAGTGAATGAAAAATGATATTTTCCATATTTTTAATGAAATATAGATATTTTATTTTGAAGGATGTTTTTTATAAATTTAAATATTCTTATACTTCAATAGGGATATTATCTTATGTTACCATCCACTTTATTTCTATGGTTGTCTTTTGAGGATGATTATTTAAGGATAATACTATGAAACACATTTCTTTTCCCATGGGTTAATTATATAATGATAAAATCTATTTGAAACCTATTTCTTTTCCATAAATTATATTATGATGAAATTATGAAATGTCTATGAAACCCATTTATTATACATAGGTTATGAAATGTTGAAATGATGATTTTTTTCACACATATGTATGGTTTTCATTATGGGATTAGTGATCCTATAATTATATATCCACATAACTAATTAAGTAATGATTGATATCTCATTAGATAATGTGTAATGGAATAGGGAGTGAAGAATTTTCAATAACGGACTCTATCAATTTTTATAGTCTCTGGAGTAAACCATAACTATTGAAATGATGGAATGGAGAGTGAACCAAATTAGCAATTTAAATATTTCAAATATGATAGTATAGATAGTGCCCATGAAAATTGAAATGATTTTATTTTATTTTTAATACGAAAAAAATTCATTTGAAATGTTCTTATGACTATGATATGTTATCATGGATCATGATTAATTAATGATGATTTCTTACTATTATGACTTGTGTATTTTGAAATAATAAATATTTTTTCCATGCCTTAGGATTTATTATATATGAATGGTTGGGTATGAATTTTCAAAATTATAATAATCATGTAATACCCTTAGGTATATCTTATGCTTTCATATGATCATCAATTGATATCTTCATTGTTTACCCTTATTGAGACTATTACCTCACCATTTCTTATGATTCCATTTTCTGTAGGTTATGAATAAATGTTTTAATTAAGAAATGTCTACTAATGGTACTATAAGATAATAATTATATGGGAGATGTTTGAGATCTTTTATTAAGTATGTTGAATATGTATCTAGTATCAAATTACAATAAAACTTCATGGTCTTTGAGCATGTATCATTATGAAAATAAATGAATATTAATCTAATATAAAGAAATATTTTTTTATTTTATGTTCTTTTCTCCTCAATTGGTATTACAAGATGTTTTAGTTATTATTTGTATGTTAGGTTATGAATAATATAATGAGAAAACATAAGGAAACTTAAGATGAATTGAATGTGACATATGGTAAAACTAATAGACCCATAGGTTGATAAATTTTTTTATATTTATAAAACATCCAAAATGGTTTCCTGGACTATATTATTGCTCACTATAATTATTGTATCTTAATACATACACTATTGTTTTGGTTTCTGTCAACGGTTGGAGCTTGGAGGAGTCATTTCAATCTAAAATGTGTTAGAAAATGCAATTATATTCCTCTGTATAAACCAAATGGATTGATATCTATAATGAAAAATATTTTTAATATTTTTAAAAAAAATATCTCAAATTATGAATCACGTTGAGTTTTTAAAAGAGGAAAGGAGGGACCAATACATTGTTAATACTTTCATAAAGAACTATCTAACTTTTTCAGTGTTTCAGTTGATTTAATAGTTTTCATGAAAGGGACCAGTACCACTAAAAATATATTTTTCATTCTACAATATTCATGTCAAAAAAATATTATCCTAGTGGTCTACCATTTGGAAGGAAAATATTACCAATGATAAAACATTATTAAGAATACGATACGAGAGGAAGAAATTGACTCTACGAAATGAGATGAGTATAAGAGTGTATGTTTCAGTAGGAACAATCCTTGAAATTTTATTATGTACAAGGAAGTGTAATTCTATAAAACTAAGTAAAATGATGATGAATGTATTAGTATTTATGTGGAAAATTTTGTTAGACTTTCGAGGGTTGATTTTCATTTTATCATTGACTTAGAAAAGAAAACATTATTTCTTATGCGGTGGACAAAAAAAAATCTTCAAAAAGAATTATCCATAAGGGAATATAGTGTCTATGAAGAAATAATTCAATGTAATCCCAAGTTAGAAATGAAAAATGAATATTCCCATTATTAACATAGATTTTATATGAATAGAATGTTGTATTTTCAAGTACATTTTAATTATAAAACATATAGTAAAGAAATGAATCTTTATTTATGCCAAAAGTGTGGAAAGAAGTATGGGGGAAATAATTTCAAAGGGGCTGGTAAATTATTAAATTTTGGAAAGGGTATCCATCGAGAAAGTGAATTTAAAATATATGTAAGGAGGAATGAAAAAATAATAGTGGTCATGATATCAGTTTAATTCACCACCCACACTCCAATAGTTTACCTACATGATGTAGAATAATTGTACTAACCAATTATAGAAACCAACAGTTAATGAAAAAAATCAGCATAAAACCTATTATGTCATGTGATATAGGGAAATATCATTTGATCACAACTGTTTAAATGGGTCTCGATAATGAATTGGTGAAATGTACACTTATCATCCACTCTATAAATGAAAATCTCATATTTTATTTTTTCATTACACACTCTTTTATATGTAAATAATTTTCTAATGGTATCTTATCACCACCTAAATTATTAGATGATAGATTATCAAAAAAACCCTAATGATATATAGATCACATCTCATGTATATATATCCTCTATGATATAGATTTTTGGGAATGTGATTCTTTTAAATCATATGATTCTACATCTAGTAAAATTTTATTTTTTTTGGGAATGTAATGGATTTATTTATTAGGAAAACATAGGAATTTCCATGGGAGTTGACATTAGAAATTTAAAATCTTCCTATGATAATCTTTTGGGTGATGATTAATACAAACTTACTGTGAAAATTACTTATGTTTTATATATATTACATCATATTCCAAAGGGTTATTTTTCTCAAATGGTTCTAGAGAAACTAAATATGGATGATATGGGTATTTTTTATGAATATGAAAATGTATTACCACAGTACATGCCTAGGCTTCCCCATAATGGTAGAGTTTAGTTTTAAATAAAACCCACACATAAGGTCACACCTATTAAAAATACTCCATATAAAATTGCCTATAATTAATTATAGTAATTGAAGAAGAAACTCCAAGAGAATATTGATAAGGTATTCAAAACCCCTGGTGTATCACAATGGGGAGAAATTATTCTTATTCATTATAGGAAATACAGTTCAATGTTTCTTTTCATTTATTATTGTTGACTTACCAAGATCACTATCATGAATAAGACTCTTATACCCTATATTAATGACTTATTTCATCTACTATGTATAGGTAAATACTATTTAAAGATGTAACTTTGTTATGGAAATAATCAATGAGGTTTAAAAAGGTGGAAATACCCAGGATAACCTTCTATCAATTGTATGACAATTATGAATTTATAGCGATGTCATTTGTATAAACCAATTTTAAGAAAAAAAACATATATTAATTGAATAAAATCATTATACAGTACCATAATCTATTTTTGGCAGTCTATAGGTATGATATTATTATATATTCTAAGATCAAGTAAGAGCATTAAGATCATTTGAAGATTATTCTAAATACCATAAGAAAAGAATTTTTTTTCTAAATTTATAAAGTGTGAATTTGGGATACAGAATGATTTATTATTATGTGATATAGTCTCAACAAATGGTATAATAGTGGATCCTCCAATGATAGAAGTTATTGAATAATTTAACAGACCAACCATGGTGAAAATGATCTATATATTTCTTTGGTTGGATGTATACTATTGATACTTTATGATAAATTTAACATGGATATCTAATCCCATACCCAAGATGAAATAGAAGGGACCCGTGTTTCTTTAGGTTGATTAATGTGAAGAAAATTTCAAGGAACTGAAGGGAAGTTTAGTTGGAACAGTTATGTTAAAATATCTATATAGTAGATAATGGTTTTTTATCTCTAGTGATACATCAAAGAAGGGGCTTTGATGCATCATCTTGTTGAATGATATGGTGATTTCTTATGATTCTCACCCATGGAAAATTCATGGGAAAAATTACCTGAATCATTATTTGGAGTTGTAAGTGGTAATTGTTTGGATTAAAAATTTAGTTGCATTATATTTATAGTGAAGAATGTGATATATATAATGATAATAAATTTTTTAAGTATATATTCACAAAATTGGAGTTAAATATGAGTCAAATTATATAGTGAAGTTGATTATAAATTACGACCACTCAATATATTAAAACATTGGATAGGTGAATAAGGAGGATGATTCCTTGAGTTAAAATGACTATAAGTGTTTTTCTAGGATAATAATTGAAAGAGATCCAATAGTTATGGATTTTTAGAAGTTGGGCCATTAAATCACAATAAATTAAGAATTATATTATTTTTTCCATATGAATATTCAACCATCAATTCAGGTGAGGATTAAAGAAATGTAGAAGGAATATGTAGTGTTGTAGAAGAAGATATAGAATGTTCTAGTGTTCAACTATAATTTTGATGGAATAATAAGGATCGGGAAAAGATTATGTTCTCCATAAAATCCAATATGAAAATGCGAATGTTAAATGAAGATGATAATTGATAATTCTCTATGAATTCAAGAATTAGAAATATTTATAGAGATCTGAAAGCATATATCTAGTGGGAGATTATGAAAAGTGTTATTAACGAGTATTCTTGTTGATTTCTGTTAGTCAGTAAATTAAGGTTGACTGAAAACATTCTATGGGGTTGTTATTACCATTAAATATACCTAAATGGAAATTGGAAAATATCACCATTTATTTCATTTTTGGGCTCCCAAAAACATATAAAGGGAATAATATTCTTTTGGTTGTAGTTGATCTCTTAATAAAATGATAAAATTTTATTATAATTAGAGAAGATATATCTCTTGGACAGTTTTTCAAGATATTCATTAAGAAAGTGGTAAGGATATATGGAGTATGAAATTCTATTGTATTTTATCAAGATTTAATATTTACCTAGAATTTCAGGATAATTCATCAACAATTTTTTAATATGATGTTTTATTTCAGCATTAAATATCATCATTATATATATGGATAGTCTGAAAGGACCATTCAAACAAAATAAGATATGTTGAGATAATGTTCTATGGATTTTAATGGTTGTTGGGATCAACACCTTTCTCTAGTAAATTTTTATTCCCATAATACTCTTTACTCAAGCATTCATATGGCTCCTTATGAAGAAATATATGGTAGGAATTATTAAACTCCAATGTTTTGGAAGAAATTGGATAATAAAAGAAATTGAAACCTACAATAGTTAGAGAAATAGAGGATAAATCTACAATCATTCAACAATACATTAGGCCAGCTCAAAGTTGAAAAGTGTTATGATGAAAATCATCCATGAGATTTAGAATTTGATGTTGGTAATAAGGTATTCTTAAAAATATATCATTGGAATATATTTGTTAGATTTGGAAATAAGGGTATGCTAATGACTATATATATCAATCCCTTTGAAATTACTGATCATATCATTCTACTTTTTTAACACTTGTAACTTTTATAGAATCTATCTCAAATACATGATGTGTCTCATGTATCTCTCATAAGGAATTATATATAAAATCCTTTACATTTACTTATCTCAGAGGTCATACAACTTGAGTATGATATCTCTTATGAGGAACAATCATTTGAGATTTTGGAACAATGAAAGAAAGTGTTTCATAACTAGAGCACTGACATGGTAAAATATTGTGGAAAAATATTCACTTTTAAGATGCCGCATTGGATCCTGAGGACGTGATGTGGAATAAGTATATTTATTTTTTTAAACTGATTGGGAAAATTTACAAGGGATAAATTATTATACTAGGCGAGAATGACACACTCGAACAAACTAAGATTTCACTATATATGTAGCACCCCAAGTTTGATGTATGTAGCCTTTTTATGACTTTTTATGTGTTTAAAGTCAATGGGATGAGTTGAGATGTGTTTGGGAGTGTTTGGAATTGTTTTAAACAAGTTTGGAGACTTTTCTAATGTTGTACATTTTGAGCTTGGCTAGGGGGAACTGTTCAAATTCTCAAAAAAACCGTGTACGAGTAGATAGTAGACTTTGCATGGCCTGGGCACGGTATTCCAAACCATGCAAGGATACTATTCAGAATCCCCTCTCTCAAGGTAGTGGCTTTTTCATGGTTAGCGCACGGTATTCAAAACTGTGCGTACTAACCATGTGTCCACATAAAGGAAGAGTTTTTAAATTTGGGCTCCCTTAGGCTTGAAATATTTCACTCTAATTCCTCTCCCACTCAAGCCTCAACAAGTATTTTGGGTTCTCAAAGGTTTATGGTGCTCTCTCACTCATTTTGAAAGCAAATTAAAGGGGTTTCATTGTGGATTTAATGTGGTTCTTCTCAGGTAAATCTTCTCTCGTGGATCTTTGTGGTTTCCTCCTGATCTACATCTCCCTGTCTCTCGGTTTTCTAGATATACATATTTTTCATGTAGATATAGGGTTATGGTTTCCTTGGGTGTTGATTTTAAGGATTACAGATGATAGAGAAGGGGATCTTGAGCGGTTTCAGGTGTGCGTTCGCTAGTTTGGAAGTGAAATTGCTAGTGGGTGTATTTTTCCAGAACCCAAAATGTAGGTGGCTTATATCTCAACTCTACTTGGTTAAATCTAATGGTTTTGGTTACAATAAATTTGTTTGGCTTGAAATTAATTGTGATTTTGGTGTGTGAAATTGGTTAGAAATCCCACTGGTCATGTTTTATGGATTTTTGGGGAAATGTGGTTTTATTGTTGAATATTGTTATTGTAAAATTTTAAAATAGATATTTCAATTTTTTTCATAGCTTGGGTCACAGAAATGGATTATGAATAAGGTTTTCAATAAAGGGGTTGTTTTATTGAATTTGTGTTTTGGCATGGAAAATGATTTATGGGTGGTTTGAATAAATGGGTGATTTATTGAAGTGGTTTGTCCTATAATAGAAATGGTTTATGGAATGTTTTTGTGGCCATGGGGAGACATATTCTTCATTATGAAATGTTTTAAATGTTGTGTGGATGTGGGAGGGAAGTACCACTAGTAGGAATGGGTGAACGGGTTGGACAGAAGCACCACCGTTTTGGGTGCCTTGTTTTGCATTGACTTTCCAGATAGAAATTTTGGTGATAATGTGTAAATGATGAAATGTATTGTGGCATGTTGGTTTGGTTTTCCCTTTGTTTCTTGGACCGGGTTAGGGGCTTGGTATGGGTGTGTTTGGCTTATGGTAATGGTTACACTTTTGATTATTATATATAAACTGCTTTATATAAATGTGCTAACAGTTTTATCCTAGTGGCGTGTGTAGGGAAGTCATTTGGGGAAAACCTACCTTGTATTAGTACTCCCACCTACTTTATAACTTTTGTGCTTTTTCATATTTCATATTCTGGGACATAGGTAAAGGTAAAGAATCTCATTTCATGTTGTTCATGGTGATATTTGAGAGATGTGGTGGTTTTTGGAGCTTGGAGCGTGGTGTGGAGCCATGAAGTGTGTTTTGGTTTTTTGGGTCTCTTGTTTCATCTTCCACAAAGTAATCTAATTTTGAGTTTGTTTTATTCGTTTGTGGGTTGTATTGTTGAATAGTGTGGTTCATTTTTTGTAATGTATGAGTTTGTTTTTTGTGGACATGCATCATGTAGTTTGATGATAGTGGATTATTTGGTTGGTTGGTTATGCCTCAAGAGAAAATAATTCCCCAATTTATTCTTGAATCCCTCAACATTTATTTCCATCCTTTGGTGCCTTGGGAACATCTCTTAAGGACAAGTAACATTTCTATTCCCTCTCAAGACAATGAGATGGAGAGGGATTTTACAAGTGTTATTATTTTTTTGGTCGTTGTCTATAAAGTGAGAGTTGTTGTACGATCCAAGTTGTCGATCGTTGGTATTGGGGTTGATATTCATTCTTGCCCTATTACTTGAGTCAGGATGGAAGCAAGCCATAGGATTATGGAAACTTGGAATGTATAGCATAAAAGGATGTAGCTAACCCTGTTATGCTGAACATCAAGTTACCATGGATTTGGGTACATAAGTGGTTGAAGAAACTTATAGGCATTGAATATCTCATTGTCTTGGGTGTAGCCAATGAGATGATCTTGGAATGCATGGTAGAAAAGACATACTCTTAGGATTCTTATTTTATTAGCGTATAATGAATTATGGTGTGTTATGAATGTGTTGATGTTGAAAATCTGTATTGGATTTCAAAACAGAAGGATTTGAAACATGGAAACTGGTGGTATTTTGGAAAAGGGTTGATTTTTAAAACATGGTAGATTTTTCAAAATAGTTGAATATGGGATATGTGAACTTATGGAAATCCTGGTTGTGATATTTTTATTGTAATTGAACTGGAATTTGTGAATCATGTGTTTCTAAAATAAATGGACTTATGATTGATTTGTTGTTGATAGAAATGGATCTTGGTAGGCGTTGTAGAGACCAACTGGAGGTGGATTCTGAAAATGTGGTTGTACCTAATCCCCAGGTGAACCAACAACTAGTTAAGAGTATAGTGCAAGCTTTCCATGAAGTAAGAAGTGTGAATAAAGCAGATGAACTGAGGCATGGGGATTATGTAGTTCAGTTCCAAAGGTAGAATCCACCCATCTTTAGGGGTGATTCAAAGCCAGAGAGGGATGGAGCATGGTTTAATAGAATGAACAAGATTTTTGAATTCATGGGAACACCGACATATTTGAAAGTGAAGTGGGCCATGTATATGTTGGAAGATTTTACCCTTTAATGGAGGGGGTTAGTGGTCCAAGATAGAATGAACCATGGTATGACATGGGACTGATTTGTGGAATTTTTTAACAAACAATTCTACCCTCATACATTTAGAATACAAATCATAATGGATTTCTTCCATTTGGAACAAGAGAACCATTCAGTAATAGAGTATACAAATATGTTTATTAACATAGCGAGCTTTTCACCCGAGGTTGCGGGTAGTAAATCATTGAAAGATCGTATCTTCAAATCTTGTTTGAGGCTGGAAATTCGGTCCAAGATAGCAATGGTGTGTATAGATGATTATTCAGAGATGGTAAATAGAGTCTCGGTGACCAAAAGGGACCTCTTGGGGGCCGCGAGCAGAGGACGTGTAATAATACCTATGGGGAATAGTGGGAACTCGAATGATGAGTTCAAGAGGAAGAGGGACACTTATTTAGAGGGTGGGAGTATGACTCGGAATACAACTATAGGATTGGCGAATCTTCCTCTGAACCCTCATAGTAAGATGATATGTTTTCATTGTGGTTCTATGAGGCACATCATGCAGGATTGTACGGCACAACCTCAAGAATGTAATAATTGTAAGAAGATGGGGAACCTTCAGTGGTATTGTTGGAATTATCTGAGGTCAGGTGTCTGTGACACTCCTCCGGGGTCGTAGAGGTATTATACTTCGACAGGATGGGGGCAAAAACATACCCCTCGACGTCTGAGTAATGTGGGTCATGGTGATTCTTGGAAAACCATGATGACTCAGCAGGAAAATAAAGATTATATCATGGAAGGAAAAAATTTGTTTGGAGGTGAGTAGTTTATGGTTGGTGATCAGTCATGACCATCCACGATGCAAGGTACAATTCTTTCAAATTATATGTTTATTCAAGTTTTGCTTGTTATAGGTGATTCATATTCTATTATTTCTTCTTACATTGTTTATTTTTTAGGTTTAATGATATAAATGATGACTCTAGTTCTCAAACATCAAACTCCTCTAGGTGAAAAAGAGTGTCAAGTCTTTCTTTGTAGAGCATGTCGTGTACTGCTGGATGAGGTTCAGTTGACATGGGACTTCTCAGTTCATGAGATGGATTTATATGATATAATCATGGGAATGGATTGGTTGAAAGTATTTAAGGCCCACATTGACTGTTATGAATGAACAATGAGTTTTATGATGGAGGATGACATGAGGCATCTCGTTAGAGGGGAGAAGAATGAGAGTAGGTTACTATAGTTTTGTTGGAATAGACTGTTGGAATTCTCTTATATCAATTGGAAGATTTGTCATTGGCATTGGTTAAAGAGGTTGAGCAGAGCATTTTTCCAGCAGTTGTGGATCAGTTTATGGATGTATTTCTCAAAGAATACTCAGGGATTCCACCCGTGAGGGATGTGGAGTTTACAATTGATATCCTTTTGGGGACCAGTCCTGTCTCAATTCTGTCTTATCTAATGGAACACATAGAATTTCTGGAATTAAAGATGTAGTTATAAGAGTTAGAAAACAAAGGGTTCATATGGTTTAGCACGTCTCCCAGGGAAGCACCCTTTTTGTTTGTTAAAAAGGTGGATGGAACCTTACGACTCTGTATTGATTATCAAATACTTAATCAGGTTACAATAAAGAAATGATATCCACTTCCATGCGTTGATTATTTATTTGACTAGTTGATGGGAGCTCAGTGGTTTTCTTAGATTGACTTACGATCATGGTATCATCATCTGCGGGTGAAGAAGAAGGAAATTCGAATGATAGATTTCAGAAGTAGATATGGCAATTAAGGGTATGTGGTTATTCCCTTTGGTATAAAAAATGCACCAGTAGTGTTCATAAAAGTGATGAATCATATATTTCAGAGATATCTGGATTATTTTGTGGTGGTATTTGAGGATGATATACTGGTGTATTCGAGGAAAAGGGTAGAGCATGAGCAGCACTTGGCGACCATGTTGGAGATCATGAGGGATCATCAGTTGTATGCCAAATTGCCAAAGTGTGAGTTTTGGATATAGGATGTCCATTTCCCTGGCCATGTTATTTTTGAGAGGGGTGTTTCAGTTTTTCCATAAAGGATAGAGGCTATTATCTCATGGAAACTACTAAAGAATGTTTTCATGATACGAAGCTTACTTGCTCTAGTTGGGTATTATCGATATTTTCTTCATGATTTCTCATGATTAGATTCATCGATGACTTCTTTGACAAGGAATAATCTTCCATTTCAATGGGATGATAAGTGTCATAAATTTTTTGAAGAGATAAAGGGTATCCTTATATAATCAAAAATACTAGTTTTTCCAAAACTAGGGAAAGGGTACGTTGTGTATTGTGACACATCAGCATTTGGGTTGGGTTATGTTCTCATACAGGGGGATCATGTAGTTGCATATGGATCACAACAGTTGAGGTTTCATGAGAAGAACTACCCAAAACATGACATGGAGTTGGAATAAGTGGTTCATGCTTTAAAAATGATGCATCATTATCTCTTAGGTGATAAAATTACAGTGTCTACCGATCACATGAGCTTAAAGCATATCTTCTCACAAAGAGATTTGAACCCGAGGAAAATGAGATGGATGGAATATCTCTAGATGTTCAAATTTGACTAAATGTACACACTAGGTAAGGGAAATTTGGTGGTGGATGCATTAAGTAGGAAATCATATTCTCAAATGGTAAAAAAAGCATTGGAATAATGGTAGTTGATGTCAGTCATAGCCGACATGTGGTTGGAATATGAGGACCACACCAACAAAATTACCTTCTTTACAGTTTCATTGTTCCTTGACATGTTTGGTTTGGTTAAAGAAGCATATGCATCTAATTCTTAATGTGTGGCGATGAGGTCGAAACTCAATAGTGGGGAGACTATGGAAAACTAGAAACTAAATGGGAATTAAGTCTTGTGTTTTCTGAATCAGATGGTGGTACCATTGGATTTTCAGGAGGAACTTATCAGGTCTTATCATAGTTCAAGGTGGTCCATCTATCTTGGAATTCAGAAAATGTATAAGGCATTGAAGGCACAATTTTTTTGGGCTGGTATGAAAAGGGATGTGGTTGGATTTGTCTGGAAATGTTTGACTTATCAGAAAGTCATGATAGATCATCATCAACCAGCAGGCATGTTGCAGTCTTTACCCATACCTATGTGGAAATGGGAGTAGATATCAATGTATTTTTTTGTAGGGTCTCCCAAGAATGGTCCAGAAACACGACGCCATATGGGTGATTGTGGATTGTCTCACAAAGTCTCCCTATTTTATCCTGATTCGTGAATCTCATATGGTGGAGGATCTATCCAAAATCAATATCCAGAAGGTGGTAAAGAGGCATGGTGTTCCAGTTTCAGTTGTATCAGATAGAAATCAGAGGTTCAAATATCATTTTTGGATATCCATACAGTAAGCACTTGGGACCCAAGTGACTATGAGAATGATGTATCATCCTCAGAATGATGACCAAATCCATACGATGAATCAAACCTTAGAGGATGTGTTAAGGGCTTGAGTGATGGATTTTGATGGTTTATGGGAGGATCACTTACCTTTGGTGGAGTTATCCTATAATAAAAACTATCAGAAAACAATACATATAGCTCGGTTTGGCACATTGTAAGGGCTTCCTTATCATTCTCCACTATAATGGGTGGAAACGGGCGAGACTTTGATGATTGGACCAAGCCTTGTCAAAGAAACTATGAAAAATATCATGTTTATTTGGAAGAGGATGGAGATGTCTCAAAGTCACCATAAATATTATGTGGACCATCATCGATGACTGTTGTCGTTCGAGGTGGTTGATCACGTGTTTTTGAGAATCTCTCCTAGGTTGGGACATCATCTTTTTGGGGATTAGGGTAGGTTATCTTCAAGGTATATTTATCCTTTAGATATACTTGAGTGGATTAGAGAGGTGGCTAATCATTTGGTTTTACCACCATGGTTTAGTGTGGCGACAATGTGTTTCATGTGTTGCAATTGAAAAAGTATCAGCCAGATCATGACCATGTGATTTATTGGAATCATGTTGAGCTAGAACTGAATGCCTCTTTGGTGCACGCGCTAGTGAAGATTGTGGATAGGAAAGAGAATGTCTTAAATGGTAAAAGCATTGGTTTTGTTCATGTTTTGTGGAAGCATGGTCAGATTCAAGAGGAGACTTGGGAGAGGGAGAAAGAGATGGCCGAGCAATGTCCCAAGCTCTTTCAGGAATACAATGGATTCCTAGTTTCCGAGGATGGAAATTCCAATGGTGGGGAGAATGTAACACCCCCATTTTGAGGTATGTATACTTTTTATACATTTTTATGTTATTAAAGTGTGTGGGATAAATTTTGATGTGTTTGGGAGTGTTTGGAATGGTTTTAAATAAGTTTAGAGGCTTTCCTAAGGGTGCACAGTTTAAGCATGGCTATGAGAAACTTTGCAGATTATCCTATATACCATGTAGGGGGAGATAACAGACTTCACATGGTTTTCCAAACCATTCGAGGAAACAATGAATTCCTCCCTCTCAAAACATAGTGTCTTGTGCATGGTCTTCCAAACTGTGTGGGTAACCATGCAGCATCTTAAAAGAAGAGTTTTTAAATTATGGCTCCCTCGGGATTGACCTATTGCACTCCAATTCCTCTCACACTTGATCCTCACTTGATATTTTGGGTTCTCAAAGGTTGAAGGTGCTCTTACACTTGTTTTTGAACCAAATCAAAAGGGGTTCTTGGTGGATTTAAGGGGATTCTTTTCTCATATGTATTCTATCAGTGATCTTTGTGGTTTCCACAAGATATAAATATTCCTATCACTTAATTTTTTAGATCCACATCCGTTTCATGTAGATCTTGGGTTTTGGTTTCCTTGGGTGTCGATTTCAAAGCCTGTTGATGTTAGAGAAGAGGTTCTCGAGTGGTTTCGGTGGTGCATATTTCGTTTTTGAGGTGTGATTACTTGTGGGTCAATTTCAATGGAACCCTAAAGGTAGGAGGATTCTCTCTAGAATCCACTTGGATTGAACTAATGGTTTTGGATACTATAAATTTTTTTCTGGAAATTAATTGTGATTTTGTTGTGAAAAATTGGTTATACATCCCCTTGGTCATGTTTTGTGGATTTTTATGGAAAATGGGCATTATGGTTGAATATTATTATCGTTAAATATTAAAATGTTGATTTTAAAATTTGTATTTGGCTTAGGGAAATGAAATGGTTTATGAAAATGTATTTCAATAAATATGAGGTTTTATTTAATTTGGGTTGTGGCATGGAAAATGGTTTATGGGTGGTTCCATTAAATGAGTGATTTATTGAAGTGGGTTGTCATGTAATGGAAATGGTTGATTTCATGTTTTTGTGGCCTTGGTAATTCATATGGTTGGTTATGGGTTGTTTTAAATGTTGTGTGGAAGTGGTCAGGAAGTACCACTATAAAAAGGTGATTGATAGTGGATAGAAAGACTACCATCAAAGTATAAGTTGGTGGGAAGTACCACTGGTAATAATGGATGAACATGTTGGACGGAAGCACCACCGTTTTGGTTTCCTTGTAATGCATTGCTTTGTAAGATATAAATTTTTGTGCTAATGTGTAAATGATGTAATATATGTGGAATTTTTGTTTGGTTTTACCATGGTTTCTTGGTTTGGATAAGGTGGCTTGGTAATGGTGTTCTTAGCTTATCGTAATGGTTGCACTTGTGATTATTATATATAAACTACTTTATATAAATGTGCTAACAGTTTTATCCTAGTGAAATGTTTAGGGAAGTCAATGGGGGAAAACCTACTGAGTATTAGTACTCACCCCCTTCTTTGGCACTTTGGTTATTCTGAAAATTTTGAACTCTAGAAAATAGGTAAATGTAAGGCATCTTATTGCTAGTGGTTCATTTTGATACTTGGGATATGTGGTGGTTCATGGAGCATGGAGCATGGTGTAGAGCCGTGGAGTGTGTCCTGGTATATTTTAGGCCTCTTGTTTATTCTTCCTCATAGTACTCTGATATTGAGCTGGTTGTATTGGTTTGTGGGTTGTATTGTGGAATAGTGTGGTTCCTTTTTGATAATGTATGAGTTGGTTGTTTTTTTAACATGTATCATGTAGTTTTTTTATAGTGGATTGTTTTTCTGGTTGGTTTTCTCTCAAGGAAAAATCATTCCCCAATTTATTCTTGAAGCCCTTGACAATTATTTCCCACTTTTGGCACCTTGGGAATGTCTCTTAAGGCCAAGTAACATTTTTTCACCCTCTCAAGCCAATGTGATGGGGCAGGATGTTACAAATATGTTCCTCAAATAAATAATATATTCAATAGTTTTCTCTATATGCAATGTTGAACTTAAATGAATACATGCCACATTTAAAAAAATATACGCATTAAATATAACGTTTAAAACCTAGCCATTTAATTAGTAGGTACGAAGATGATTAACCAAATTATGAAATATAGGGGTAATGAAAATAATATTTTATTATAATATAAATAAAATTCAATTAGCATAACTAAATCAACAATGACAATTATTTTATGTTTCTGAAAATATATTTTTTAAATTAGTATTTTATTTCAAAAAACATAGTATATTATGATTTAAAAACAATAAAATATATTTACACTATAAATAATATATTACTTATAAACTAATTAGTAATTGATAGGATATAATAATAAAAAATAGTTATCATTTTAGATATCTAGTTTCTAAAATAAATAGTTTAAAACTATATTTTTTAATTTCATTTAAATATTAAAATCCACAATTTTAGAAAATTAAATTTAAAAAATGAACATCATATTTTATTAATAATAATAATATAATATTAAGGTATGTTTTTATGAATTTTTATGATACATTTGATTTTTAGGTAAATAATAAAATATACTATTTTTACTAATATTTCAGCTTTTATGCCATTATTGTAATATAAACATGACATATAAATGTATGAAATTTGTTTCTGGAAAAATATTTATTTTTTAATTGACATTATACATTTTAAATTATTTATTATAGTTTAAAAAATATATTTGACATTTTATAACTCATGTAATATTTTTATAAATTTTTTTAAATAAATTACATGTTTGTTATGTTAAAAATAATTTTAAAAACATTTTGGAATTAAATCTTATGAAACTGATTCAAATTTATTATATGTGTTTCCAAAATATCTAATAATTAAAACATTATTTTTATTCCAAATGATTAAGTTTCCTTATGTAAAAATTAGTTATAGTGGTAAAATGATTATTTTTCAACGAATAATGCTTTTCAAAATATTGAGTATTTTTAAGTTAAATGAATATATTTTCAATTATTAATCTAAAAATATGTTTAAATATATATAAAAATAAATTAACACTCATTTAATTTTAAATCAAGGAAACATAAGACTAAAGACACCTAATAATTAACAAATCATATTTCTACAAAAAATAGTTTTTTATATATTATGTGTTTTTATTTAATGTTATTTTTCTCTAATTTTGAAATTAAATTAGGCAAAATAGAGTTAAAATTTAGATTCATCAAAACTAAATTATTTAAGAAGGATCATCTCATATTTTTAGTAAAAAAATAATTTCAATGATTGATTTTTAATTAGTAATAATAATGGAAAATTGGTAAATAATATATCTCAATTATTTAGTAATATAAAGGGAACATACACCTTCTATAAATCCATTTTTAGTATTAAATTCATAACCACATGTATCTCCTTCTATTTGTGCTCCTAATTCACATAAGTTAAGTAACCCATCCTATAAGGAATTGTCCTTAAGAATTTAAATAATCTTGAGTTTTATGTCTATAATCGATTTTCTTAGATTTGAGGATCTTTTTAATTTTAGAGTTTTAGAGAATTAAGACATAACTCATACATTAAAAAACATAAATTTGAAAGTGTATTGTCCTAATTAGTGTCCATTTTTCCTATAATATCAATATTTTAAAATAAAACATGATTAATTTTTATATAAAATCTTCAAAACATTAAACATGACTTCTTACCATCCCATACACATCCTTAAACCCTATGAAAAATACTTAAAATTTGGAATGACAAGAAAAATATTAGTAAGAGACATAAATGAAATAAAACCCATTATTCTAGTATAAAACATGAAAACCCATGAAATGATTTACCTTTATCTAATTTTTTTTGAATGAAACAAATTAAAAAATTTCACATTAAAAAAACGATTTGTTCAAATAAAATCATTAAAATCTAGAGTAAGAAAATCCAAATCCTTTTTGGAAACATAGACCATCAAATTCATAATAGTTTTTTGAATAATGTTAGAATTAACTAGACTCTAGTTAAATCCCAAATAAAAAAACCTTACGTAACTACCACATTATCTCTTTTTAAGACAAATAATTCTACCCAATGTTTTGGAACTCTGTCTAGGTTCACCCATCATATAATCTATATTAGGCTCACCAAGTGCTAGCTGTGCGCACCCAACATATAAGATATGTCGAGATCACCCGAAGATATTTGGGTGAAGCTATTTCTCATATAATTCTCAGTTTATATGTCATTAATAAAAAATTTCATGCTTTTATTTTATCATCATAAATTTTTTAATATATCCATTAAACTCACATGAATATCACTTTTCGATATTAAAATACCATTTTATTTAAAAAACTAAATACAAAAATTAATATAAAAAGAGAATACGGGTTTTTATTTTAATGAAACATGAAATATTTTAAATTAATCCAAACCTAAAATAATTTTAATTGTTGTGTAATATTCATTGTCACTATATACATTAAAATAGAACATTTATTTTGTAGTTTTTAGAGAAAGTCATACATTCTATACACATATTTTTTTTGAAATAAATTTTTTAAAATATCTTTATAAAAATATTATTTCCATAATAAAATAATTTTGAAAATATTTACATGGACAAAAAGGATAGTTAGTATGAAAACATTAAAATAGTTTTTTAAGAAAATCCCTTTATCACATTGCAAATATTTAAATCATATGATCCATGAAATAATAACCTTAAAATACAATAAATAAAATTAGAATATATAAATTCATGAAATAAATTGTTTAAGGGTCATAATATACACATCATAAAATAATATAGGTGCATAACCTCAGAATATACCTTAACAAAAGAAAATTGAGATTAATTCTCTTACCTCGAGTTCGATTCACCAGCAACATTATTTTTCCTCATAAATAATAAAAATATGTTAATTATTTAATTTCATATAATTTTTGTCAATTTAATTAGTCCTTTTATTTCACATATTACTATGTTATATTCAATTACTTAATAAATAATGTTTACGTCGGGTGTTTCGATGATATTTTACTTATGTGTCGAAAATGACTTCTATATATTGACCATTGGTATGAGAGATCATTATTTCAAAATATTAATAATAATAATCATGAAATAGTATTTCATCTTTATACATAAATTATAATTTTAAAACCAATAAGTAATGATATTTATAAAAAATGAACTATGTTATGATCATAGAGACCATAGATCGTATATATGAATGAGTAATGTTCCCATTTTTCAATGTTCATTATAAAAAGGAGGTAAATAATATTTTCTCTTTAACTAATGGTAATTGTATAATATATACCATATTAATTTTTTAAATAAAATTTTATATGTGATTCTTGTGATGTAGTGCTGAATAAAAAGAGTCACTTTGCTTCGTGAAGGTAGTATCCCACATGTACAAAAACAACATTATCATTGTTTTGTGTGTGAAGGAAAATGATATATTATCTTTTAGAAATTATAAATTTGTTATTAATATAATTATTATTTAATTTATATCTAATATATGTATTATATTTTCCACATTACCTTCCTTGTAATGTGTTAGTGAAAAAAAATCATGTCGCTTGGTGAAGTGGTGGTATGTCGTACACATGAGTGACATTATGGTATCTCCCAAGGAATTCAAAGTAATAAGGTATATGTGATATAATAACTCTATAAGTATAAATGTGTTTCAAATATAATATATATAATTTATATACATCATAAAAACATTCTATTATAGGAAATTATAGAAAAATAATGGCATCTGTTCAGACAACCTCTATAGGTAAGCACCAAAATACTTCTTTGTATGGATTAATGATAAAAATAAGGGTTATCTTTTTTTTGGATAGAATTTAAGAGGGTATATGGGATGTAATTTTATAATCCAAATTTATTTTAATCTTTCAACATGATAGGGGAGGGGTATCCTTATATATGTGTGGTGAGTGATATACTAGCAATTTTGTAAAAGGAAAAGTTGTACCCACATTTATAACATGACAAAAAGCTCTAAAATGGACAGTTATATATCCTTATATATTTTTTATTCCAAATTTGTACATGAAATATACTTTATAAAAGTTTATATGACATTTTAACCCTTATTATTTTTGTTTAACACCCTAGTAAACCAATTTTCACATTTACTGTGGTTATTAATTTGTATCATTTTCACTATTCATTATGGTAAAAAAATTAACATTACCTTATTATAAAATATTAATTATAATTATAATAAATATGGGTATTATTTTAATTAATTGAACCCACATAATTAGAAAATTTTAATTTAAACTTATTCCCACAGATAGGATAAAAAATGAGTTTTTAAGAAGTGTATTTTTTAAGAAAAAGATCATTTTATTTCAAATATATTATTAATAATTATAATTTTACTAAAAAATGAATATATGATGATTTATAATATTTATATTTTTCTTAAAAAATTTCTCATTAGGTATTATCTTAATTAATTAATATGGGGAAATATTATTCCCATTACAATAGTTTTCAAAACCCCATTTTTAATCAAAAAATACACTTATACCAAAATAAAACATAAAAATATTTAAAAAGTAATTAATTTGATAATATATAACTAAATATTAATTCTTTTTCTTTAATTTTATTCAAAAAATAAATATACTTTTAAACTACATAGTTTTTTGAAAAAATGATGTTTTTAGAAAAATGGTATTTTTTTCACTATTTAGTGAAAATCAATATTTTCTAAAAAATACCAATATTTATACATAAATTTTTTTAATGTGCTAATTTAAAAAATTATTTTCATTATTTTAAATTCAAACTACAAAATATTTAAATTGATTTTTTAAATAAAACATTATAATAATATTTTTAATTAAAAATGTTTCCTTTTTAATTTAAAAACTAATAAATTTTCTTATAGTAAATATAACTATATTAATAAACATAAAAGTGATTTACAATATCATTACCTAGTTCTACACATTCTTCCCCACTTTGATAAATTATTTCCTTAAAATGTAATTCAATTATTAAACAAGTGGGGGTATCTTTCCCTCATAGCATTTTCAGATTCACATGGTGTATCTTCAAAAATATAGTTTCCCATAAAACCTTAATCCAATGAATCAACTTATTTCACAAAACTATATCCACAATAATTAATATGAATATAATATTACTCATAATACATATTATCTTATAATTTAACTACTTCAAGGCTCAAAATATGAGACGAATTCACCACATATTTTCTTAACATCGAGACATGAGAAAAGTTGTGTACAAATGGTAAACATAAGGGAAAAGACACCCATTAAGAAAAAAATATGACTTTATATAGTATTTCATATTGTCCAATGGACCATGAAATTATCTTCCCTTTTAATAAAAACAAATAACAATTTTCCATAGAGATATATTATGAAAAATATGATCATCTAGCCTAAAAGAAAGACCTTTCCTCTGGTTATCCACAGAAATTTTACACCTACTCTAATACATCATTATAGGTTTCTAAATTAATTGCACTTTTTCATCTATTTACTCTACCAAATTTGGTTCTATGAACATCCTTTATTCTACTTCACCCCAACAGCTATCATTTTCACCATATTTCATATAATTCCTTCAAAGGTGTCATCTGTATACGTGAATTGAAAGTACTATTATAAGAAAAATATAACAAATAAATATAATGTTCCAAAAATTCTTGTTAATACATTTAATAAGAATGAGGAAACTCTTCAATTAGACCATTTTTTCACACATATTGGTCAAAATATTGAGTATGAAAATCTATACTGAATTTTAATTCCGTACCAAAAGTATTCTGATGTACTTTCTAAAATTATATGTGAATTATGGATCATGTTTTGATACAATGGAGAGAGTAACTTCATGAAACATTACTATATTATATAGATATAGTTGAAAATGTTAATATTAAGACAAAGTGTCTTTATTGGGAATGAAATGTGTAGAGTTATTTAATCGATCAAGTGTAACCCAAATCAGATTATTACAATATGAATTATATAGTAATACCACCATGAAATCCATGGATATATTTTCCCGTTTCCACATAGATAATGAAAAAGGTATAATAATTACCTTAGATAATTTTAATTCGACTTTAACCTATTTACAATTTAAACATTTCATGGTAAAATAAGAAATATATCTCGTTGTAACAACCAAACAAGAATACTCATGATGGTCTCGGTACATTTTAGTGACGCCTAGATGAATAGAAAATAGAGAACTATGGGCTTTACTCAACCACTATTTTTAAATTGGTAATCGCATATCCCACACAATATTTATCCAAATTATAAAATAAATTATTTATTAATATTATTTTCATGAAACTTACCCTTCATAGAAAATTCTTCTTTTTTCCTGCAAAGTAAGATCCACCTTCTAATATATCTTAACTAATTTTGAAATTGTCACTTATATAAAATCCTAAAAAAACAGGCGATATACCTATATCTAAAAATTATAGGAAAATATTCATCAAATCATCAACCTAAGTTTCATATTCGAAACATAACTTATTTAATGTAGTATTATTTTTCCAACTCAAGGCATTAACCACTTTTTTAATTATTTTTGGATAGAAATAAATCATGTAGTCAAAATTTTTAATTAGTTACATTCATTTTGTTTATCTCATGTTAAATTATTTATGAATAAATATATAATTAAATATTTTTTGATCCCTATAAATTCCATAATTTACTTCATAAAAATGATTCTTCATTTTTTAAATAAAAAACCACAAAAGATAATTCCAGATCATGTGTAGGGTAATATGAATCCTGGGGTTTCAACCAATGTGATGGATAAGCAATTACCTAATTATTAGGAATCAGAATAAGACCAACTCTCATCAAATAAGAATCATTGTAGACAAATAATTCACAATTTATAGAAGGTATTGGAAAAACTAAATCATTCAACAATATAGTTTTTGGTAACATAAAAAAATCCTTGCATTCTTCTATTTAGATGAATTTAAATCCTTTTTTAGTTATCTTTTTCATAATGCTAGAAAATAGAGAAACTTTTTAAAAAAACCACCATAATAACTAATTAATTCAATGAATATATGACTTTATATGGTATTTTTCGTTCTCGTACATTCTTCAACAACTTTTATTTTAGTAGGTTCAATAGTTAAGCCATATTCATAATAAAATATATCAATGGAATGAAATATTTTGAAACAAAAATCCACCCTTACTAATTTTTGTATATAATATAATATATTTTAATGTTTTAAAAACAATCCTAGATGAATTTCATGTTCCTCATGACTTTTAGAATATTGTTAAATTTCATCAACAAACATAACTACGAATTTATCCACAAACTCATGAAAAAACCATTTTCACCAGGCCCATAAACACAGTCGGTGAATTAGACAATTTAAATGACATAAATACAAACTAATAGTTCTCATATATATTCTAAAATATAGTCTTTGGAATGTCATCTTCCTTTACTTTCTGTTTATGGTACTCAGACCTTAGATCAACCTTTCCAAAATTCTCAAATCCCTAAGTTGATCGAATAAATCATTGATATGAGGAAAATGTTATTTTTTTAATAGTGATGTTATTTAAGGCTCAATAATAAATAAATAGTTACATTGAACCATATTTATCTTTAAAAAACAAAATATAGAAACCCCAAGTTTAATTTATAATTTAAAAACCTCTTTTCAATAAATACAGCAATTTATTTTTCAATTGTAAAAGTTCTACCTTATGTATTATATAAGGTGTTTATAAATATGACTTTCATTTAACACTATGTCAATATTAAAATAAACCTTCTAATAAATAATAAAATCTGGTAAATCATCTGGAAAAATATCCTTGTATTCATTCTCTACTAGTATATAACTAATTTGAACTATTTTTTTTCTTTTAAAAAATGTGAGGAAGGTAAATTTCACTTCCATATTTAATTAATTTTATAGATTCTTGGTAAGTTATAAAACCTATAAAATAACATAATAAAAATTTCATAGCTCTAAAATCATTCAAACCATGATGATCAGAAAGAAAATATATAATAAGAATGATATCGAAATCTACTTGGCTAGAACAACAATACTTTTAAGAATGTCCATCCACTAATAACAATAGTAATATTACTATAAATCTTGGTTTCATTAATATTTACACCTAGAATCTTCAACGAATGTTAAATCGTCCCTTCATGTGGTGATATTCCAATTTTACATGAAAATCTCATATAAATTAAGGAATATGAAGATCCAAAGGAAAATAAGGAATTAGAAATTTTTTAATAAATAAGTATCGTACTATCCACAACTTCATTAGATGGTCCAACATCAACTATATTACTAGAAAATGACTTTTCTAAAATTTTATATTTCTGATAATGATGTATTTCATCCTATGAAACAAAATTCGAACACAAGTTTTCATAATGACCCAACTCATTAATAATGAAGCACCTTACTAATGGATGACTATAGATTACCACATGATTTTGTTCTTTAGGAAAATTCTCTTTAAATCCATGATTCATATGATAAAAATAACCACACAAGAAACACTTTCCATACCTAATAAAACATTATGTGAAATGTAGTTTACCAAACATTAAGAATTTCAGGGGATTACATTTAGATACTTTATCTAGTTTCTACTCTTTTTCCTACAACCTTGACATTTTCTTACTATTATCATCATGATGAGCATACTTTTCAACAGCCACCATCTCAACTTTCTTAGCACAATGAAGCAGTTTCCCAAAAACATTTATATTCTCATGTAGGAAAATATCTTCATAGACATGGTTACAATATTGAGTAAATTCAATTTATTTTACCATCAAATTTAATAATAAAATATTGTACATACTATTCTAGTCGTGAAAAATTGGTTTCATACATTTCCACATAATTATCATCTTTTTTAATCAATTACCATAATTATTTTTCCATATTGAGTCGAATAATCATATGGAAATATTTCTCAAGAAAAATATCCTAAAATGCTTCATAATACATGGAATCAATATCATATTTCTCTCTGGAATTCATAACAAAACACCCCCATCGATCAAATATTCCTTCAAAATGATAAATGAGAAGTGTTTCCTTATAGATGTTTTAAACATATAATTACATCAAAATAATATCCACTATAGTTTTATTTACTTTATTACAAATAGGTTTAGATGACTAACTAAATGATGGGGGATGTTTCCTAGTGAAATTATCCACAATAGACATGTTTGTTCATGGTAGATTGGGTTCCTCTCTAGTATAAATACCAACACTATGAATATCTAATTCCATCTTATTGACCACAATAACAAACTGATCAATACCAATTCTAGCTATCTCATGATATTGATTTAGAAGGATATTTTCCTCTCAGTTCCTTCTCATTACAGCTTCCCTGCTTCCTCTATGGAATTTTTTTTGAACAAAAATAGTTTAGATGATGAAACATGCTAATAATTAAATTCTATATCATTTCAAATTAACCATAAAGTAAAATGTTTCAAAGGTGTGCTATTATCATTTACCTAAACTAAATTTTTTTTAAACTAAAATCTTATATCAACCCTATGTATCTAATCTTAAAAATTATATATTCTTGACTTTTAGTCAAGAATTAACTCTCTTACATTTGAGAATCATTTCAGGTTTATATTTTTATATAATTCATAAATCATACATAAAAAACCATAAGTTACAATGTGTACACTTTCGATTAGTATACATTTTTACCATAATATAAAACTTATAAAATAAATAATGAATTCATTTCATGGAAAATGTCACTACTTTCATCTTGAATTATTACTTTCCCTTGGATGTTTGTAAACCCTGTAAAAAACAATTTAAAAAGTTGCATGAGCATAAAAACCTCAGTAATGTACATAAAAAAATTGTGAACATAATTATTAACATAGAAACCCATGAAATTTTAAATTTTATCTCAATTTTATTTTAGTGAAAATAAATAAATCACTTTCACATGAAAATCGCACACATTATGATCAAATAAAATCCTTAAAACTTATAAAAATAAAATCAATGGAACTTTTTTAAAACTATGTGAATAACATTCATTATTTTTTTTAAACTTCTACCAGAAGTAACTATAACCCAGTGAAATCCATTAGATAAACCCTTTGGTAACCCCCACTTTATTTCTGGTTAGGACAAGGAAAATACCCAATGAATTGGAGTGATATATGGGTTCACCCATTGTATAAACAATATCAAGGTCAACCAATGATATATGGGAACACCCGATTCTCATATAATGCTCAAGTACCATATAAGGAATTTTTTTATTGGATAATTTCATCATAAGTTTTTTTGGAAAACCCTTTTTAAAATTATATTGAAATCACATCTTGGTATAAATATATCATTTTTAAAAAACTATATTCAATACCAAAATACAAAGTGTTGGTATGTATTTATTTTATTTCTCACAAATCTTGTTAATTATGTTATTATTGTTTTTTTATGTTTTATGATATAAATTTATACTATAAAGAAGTTTGATGAAATTTTGGATAAGTGTAAGAAATACTCAACATCAGACTCTACACACCACTACTAATGTCTCACCATTAAGGAGTCACCACTAGGGAAGAATCATGAGGATGGAAATTTGAGAAGGTATGGGAACGACCTACAATCAAAAATGAGTCACGATATGGATGAAATTTAGGTTATGTATGGGAAATACCCTTTGTATGAGATGCATCACCGTCAGGATGAACATTTGGAGTAGTGTCGAATAGTCATACCACCATAAAGGTGTAACCATTAAAGATGTCATACTTTCAGACTTTCCCTACCATAAAGGAATTTCAAGTTTTTTTTAAAATGCATTATTGATGAGACGACTCACCATTGAGTATGACCCACCATTAGTCTCACTCAAAAACTTCCGTATATAGATCCAGATTTGTATCACTAATCAGAAGAGTAACCATCACTATTTTTGTTTATTTTGAATTAAATTCTTCAAATTACTTTGTTATCAAATTTAATGATGATAATTATTTTAATGGATATTATTAAACTATTATCGGGGTAATTAATGTTTTTAGTCAATAAGTGAAAGGTTAATAGGATCTAAATGAATTTTCCTTCATGATACAGATATATTAGGAGTCATAATCCCTCATGAAAAAATCAAGAACATAAGAACATAGATGAAAGTTGTAACATGAAAAGAAAAAAAGAGTGTTGTGAAATGTGCTGTTTGAAAAATATATTTACATGAAACATTATTATCATAGAACAACTGGGAAATAGTGGTGCCTATTAAACATCTAGTTCCTTTTGCAACATTAAAATAAAATCTTACAATTATCTATTTTACTGCAACATTATGAGAAATTACTCGAGATAGTTTTCAAGCTTCATCGATGGATCTCAAGCCTCATAGTACATCAGACCGAGAAAAACACCCTTCTATATATATTTTCATTTTATTTCTTCTTGTTGCATTTACATTTTGACCATTTTGTGGTTTTATATTTATATTAAACACACACTATCTCGTGTTCAATAACTGGAAGATAGTTTATATTTTCTTGAAATCTCTTTTTACTTTATTTACCCACAATGTTATGGAATAGGTCCGTACATGTCATGTATTTTATTTAATCCCACAATTATTGTGGAATAGGTCCTTCTGTAGCTTGGGTAGCTGGTTTTCTATTGTTTATACCAAAACTATGTTGTTGATAAATATTATTTTATATAATCTCTTTGGTAGAATTTAATTTCAATGTGAAGAGGATTATGGATGTGCGTGAGATTGAAACTCTTATATTTATTCTTTTGTGTTTTTTTGATTGAATGATTTAAATTGAATATTTTTTAAACTATAAAAAAACCATTACTTTGATATTTAATAAGAATCTTTGTTTATATAAGGTTCAGATTAATTAAATTGATTTTATAAGTTAATTTAATTTTATTAATTATTTTAACCGAGACATAATCACTCTTTGGGAAATATTTTAAAATATTATTACATATATCGATATTATATATTGATTAAATAGGTTGTATTAATTATTTAAAGGATTTTATTTAAATTGTTTTAAGAGAAAGTTTTATTGGTTACTCAATTCAACCCCTCTTGAGAAACACACTTTGAAATTTTTTTTATCAAAGGTTTAAAAAATCAGATGTGATATTAGTTTTTCTTTGAAGATCATAAATTTATGACAATTATAATTTTAGTTCATTAAATGGTTAATAGAAAATAATGTTATTCTATTAATAAAACTCATTTATTTAATGAATATCACTATTCTTAATGTAAAGTAAAAAAATAAAAAATCATATTGAAAGCATGGGTTTTGAAATTTAGTCTACTTTAGAGGATATATATGATTTAAATATGTTTGTTAGGAATATATGGAATGATGATACTAAACACGCTAATAACAATAACTGGAGATCCATGAATCCTATTTACTATGCTTTACATGATTAAGAATTTGATAGTATATATAATAGTAAAACTTCCTTTAAAACATGGGATACATTATAAATTTTACATAAAGAAACTAATAATATTTGAGAAATCGTATTGAATAAATATAAAATTAAATATGGTAAATTTAATAAAAAACATAATAAGATGATTTCTAATATGTATCTCAGGTTTAATGAGATAGTGAATGTAATTTGTTTCTTGGGTAATACAGTGTCATAAAAATAACAAATTATGCGAGTACTGAGATGTCTTCTAGAGATATAAAGAGGGATATCTATACCAATAAGGGAGTCCGATGATATCAGAAATCTATCTATCAAGGAATTGATTTTGAAGATGAAGTTGTATGTAAAAGTGTTTAAAGTCATTCATGAAGATGATAATTATTCTAAGAAGAAATTTTTATCCTTCAAGACCACCACATCAAATCAGAAAGAAAAAGAAAAATATTATCTAAAAGATCCAATGATAAGGAATCACCATCTTATTTTGATGAAGAAAATGCCAATATGGTTAGAATGTTTAAGGATTTCTATAATAAGAAGAAATTATTCATAAAACTATTATATAAGAGAATGTATGATAATAGAGGTAATTGGAAAAAGGAAAGGGAAAATCATGACAATACAAATCATATTACATGTTATGAGTATAAGAGAAAAGGACATTTGAAGGCTGATTATCCTAATATGATGTATCAAAATAATTATAAGGAAAATGATATAAATTATAAGTAATAATTTAAATCCACCTAGAGTTCCTCTAATGATAGATCTAGTGAATTAGAGTAAACTCATAAACAAAAGCATTATAGACAAAAAAATTTAAGGTAACTTTTGTTTCTGAATCCAATTATATAAATTCCTCTTCAAAATTTTATTCAAGTAGAATAAATATAGTTTTTATTTCTCTGATTTTATAATAAGTTTTTAGTAAACTCATCAAGAAAATATGTATTCCCAAATTCCTCATTACTAACATATCTCTTCCTAATAAAATCTGGTTACCAAATTCATTATCAGTATAAAATTTTTATTGAAGGGAAACTGGTCAAAAATATCATGAAGAAATTTGTGGTAATTGGATTGAAGGTGTTCCAAGAATATTAAAGGAGATTAATAAATCTTCAAGAACCTGATAAAGGTTATTGGTGGTCATGTCACCTTTGGAAGAAATTTTAATGAAAAAATAATTGGGATTTACCAAATAAGTAACAGTAACTCAGTTTTAATTTATAATGACATTTTTCATGATCGTTTAAAATTTAATGTTCTTAGAATTTTAATCTATGTTATCATTTTTTCATGTTAAATTTAAAAAAAAATCTTTTAATGTTTTAAATTCTAAAATTTCATTACCATTTTATGTATCGAGAAATGAAAATGTATATGCTGTTAATTATGATTAATTAATTTCAAAAAATTTTCTTTTTTAGTGTCTTTTATATAGAATATTTCATTTTGAATATGAGACTAGAACACTATAATATTCACTCACATAGAAAACTTACTAAAAAATGGTTATTTAGGGATCTACCAAAAATTTAATTCTCAAATGAAAAATTATGTAACCCTTATCATAAATAGAAACAACACAAGTTATTTTTTAAATTAAAGAAAGAAGTTTCAACTTATCAATCACTTGAGTTGGTTCACATGGACTAGTTCGGACCATCCATAATTTCTAGTTTATATGGGGAAAGTTGTGTCTATATACTTATAGATTAATTTTCTAGGTATACTTAGGTACTCATTTTAGCTTACAAGGGCGAATATTACTCTTATTTTACCATATATTCAAATTCTAAAGAAACCCTAAGTGGATACAGAATTAGGACATTAAGTAGTGACCATGCATGTGAATTTGAATATGAAGGCTTTCAATAAATTTTTTCACAAAATGGATATAGCCATGACTTATCTGGTACTAGGACCCCCATCAAAAGAACACTGTATAAAGAATAAATTAAAAACCTTAAGAGAAATCATAGACTATGCTTAATTAATATGACTATATTTTCTACTTTTTCGAAGATATCGGCAAAAAAAACATCTACATAGTTATTATAGTTTTTATTAAACATTTTTTGAAAAAACCCTTTATGTGATTTGGAATGGTATAAACGATATGGCTAATTAATTTAGAGTTTTTGGTTGGAAATTATTTTTTCTTGTCACTATGGATAATCTAGACATGTTTTCCTCCATGAATGATGAATGAGTTTCCCTTGTATATTAAACATTCAGTATATCTTGTTTTTTTTAAAAAAGAACCAAGACTACAGAGGAGTCTTTCAATGTAATGTTTAAATAAAGAAATCCATATGAACCTAGAATTACTTTATAAAAAATTATGTTTTATTTATCCACTATGAAAATAAAATCCAAACTATTTGATTCTGATGTAAAACTAAGAGAGAACCCATCCAATTATAAGGAACTTCTAGAACTTGAAGCATAAACTATAGAAGAAACTGAGGTGACCATACCTCGTATAACTATTAAGACTCTTAAATACCATTCTTTAGATGTTATTATTGGGGACTTACATAGATGAACATAATCTATTGCTTCACAAAGAAACCATGTTGAACATCAAGGATTATTATCACAGCTTGAACCTGAGAACTTCCTCGATATAATTAAAAATTAATTTCAAGAAATTGATTTGAAAGAACAACTTAATCAAATTAAAAGAAATAATTTTTGTGAACCTGTTAAAAGAATCAAAGAAGCCTTTGATATAGTCAGTAAATGGGTGTTTATAAAAAAATAATGATGAATATCTCACAATAGTAAGAAATTAGGCGAGAATAATTGAAGAAGGGTATAATAAATAAGAGGTTACACACTATGAAGAAACCTTTTAACTTGTATCCAGACATGAATCCATTAGAATTAAAATATTCTATAAGGAAAATCTAAATTTCAATCTATATAAAGTGGATATAAAATATTTATTCTTGAATGGGTATTTATTTGAAGATGTTTTCATTAAAACCCCCATTGGATTTAAAAATCCGCATTTTCCAAATCGATTTCATGTTTACTAAATCTATATATGGTTTTGAACAAGATTCTAGAGATTGGTACTATTGTATTATCTCTTTTTTATTTACCAAAACGTTTGTCAAAAGGTATAGATGATATTACCATATTTAAAAAAATAATTTCAAAAGATGTTTTATTTGTTAAAATTTATGTAGATAATATTATTTCATGATATTATAAAACTAATTTATGCACTAAATTTTCAAATATGATGAAAAAAGAATTTTAAATGAGTTTAATGGGTGAATTAATGTTTTTTAGGTTTTTAGATTTTTTAAAATAAAGGAGGATTTATTTTAAATAGAAGAAAATATACTAAATAACTTTTAAAATGTGATAGTTTGGATGGAACTAACTGGGGTGAAACTCCTAGGAGTACAACCTATATATTGGATCTTGATATAGCTATGAAATATAATTATTGAACTAGTAATAGTGGTATGATTGGAAGTCTCTTGTACTTAACATCTTGTCAACCTGAAATTATGTTTACTGTGTGTATGTGTGCTCATTTTGAAGAAAAACCACGGGAGTTATAATTACTTTCAGGATAATTGAATTTAAATATCTAAAATATACATCCAATTTAGGATTATTCTACCATAAAATAAAATAATTAGATATATTTTTTTATTCAGATATTGATTTTGTTGGTAACATGTTAGAGAGGAAAATCACCATTGGAACATGTCACCCTTTTTCCATGTATCTAATATATTGGTGTAGTAAGAAAACAAAATTTCTCACTGTTTACTATAGAATATGAATACATAGATATAGGTAGTTTTTGAGCCCAGATTTTTTGGATGAAACACACATTACTAGACTATAAATATTAATTCTACGGTATCCCACTAAATTTTGACAAAAAAGTAAAATAATTATTTCTTTGAACCCTATATCACACTCTAAAACAAAAAAATTGATATAAAACACCACTTTTTGAGAGATAATTTTCAAAAGGGTTATATAACTATTTAATAAATTGGTATTTAATATCATCTTGTTGATATTTCCACCAATCATTTAAATTTTGGGAGAATTGTGTTAGGTCCACGAGGCTGGATACCCTGAGAGGGGGGGGGGGGTGAATCAGGGTATGACTAATTAAAAATTAATGCCCGTTCTGATCTTGTTTCGCTGTTAAGCAAAACACTCTTCTCTCTTTTCCCTGTTGCACGATATAAACAGAAAGTAAAGCAAGCACAGGACACAGCAATTTTACTTGGTTCACCGCTAAGGGCTACGTCCAAGGAGCATACGCCGACAGGTTGTCGGTCGTACCAAATTCCACTAATCTTCACTAGCTGTGGATTACAAGGTTCGGGCTAGATCACTTCTATGCCCAGGCTCACTGCCTTTACAATGTTTAGGGTCAGCTCACTGCTTTCCCAAGGGTCACTCCCTGTTTCTCTCTCTCTGGCTCACTGCCGGTGGAGAGGATCACCTTCTTCCTCTTCCTGAGCTCACTGCTCTTGGAAGGGATTCACTCACAGTTTATAGACCTGTAGGTCTCTTCATTTTCATGAAGGAATTCATCTTCCTCTGTATGTAGATGCTCTGTTGAAGTCCAACTTTCACCCGCAGATGAATCTCACTTTGCACCGGATGTACCGGGCAACCACAATTTTTACACGCAACCCTTACGGTGCCTTGCGCGCAATTTCTATGATTTGTGCGAAATTCCTTTTTCGCGCAACCTCCAAATATTACGCGCAGCCTCGAAACTGCCTTGCGCGCAATTCAATGATTTTGCGCGAAATCCACTTTTCGCGCAATCTTCCTTTTACGCGCCAACACCAACTTTCTGCGCAGCCTTTGCTTTTCGCGCAATCTGACTTTACGTGCAAACTTTAAGTTTACGCGCAACACACTTTCTAACTTCAATTTCGCGAACCAGAGCTCGGGTATTTTCTATGTCTTGAACTCTCTCGAATGGAGGAGGGTCACTTCATATTTATAGGCAAAATCGACCCCGCGCGAAACACCCTCCTTGAGCGCGTAATCCACTTTGATCTTCCGCGCACAAACATTTTCCGCGCACTGCTCCATAATTTCGCGCACCTCATGCCTTTGCCATTTTACGAGCTTCGGACCTCGTAACACCTCTTGCGCGAAATACTTCATCCGCTATTTCGCGCGCCACTTCAATTTTCCGCGCACGCCTCCAAAATTTCGCGCGCCTCATGCCTTTACCGATTTTCAAGCTTTCGGCCTTGAAACATCTTTTGCGCGAAATACAATTTCGTGCAACCCGCTGTTTTGCGCGCCACACTTCAAGATTTCGCGCAACCCGCTAGTTTTGCGCGCCACGCTTGATTTTTCCGCACACCTCCTTCATTTCTCTCTCCTCAACCTTCGCCAACAACATATCACTCCATTTTCCATTGGCGATTTTCAGGCCCAAAAATTTGGCAAACACTGGAAAACGGCGCCACCTTGTACTGCTCTTTTGTACCGCCTCTAGATCATCCTTTCCTTTGTCATAGTTCTTTGTCAACATAGAATGTCAACAACTTCTCGAGAACTCGACAATTCTCCATGGAAACCTGCTTTGTCAACAAACACAATCAACCAAAAACACTGCAATGTTACCTTGAGGGATTTTTGCCCAACAATCTCCCCCTTTGGGTTTGTTGACAACTCTTCACAACTCTGCTCAGAAAGATTTTCTGCACTTTGATACCTCACTGAGTCTTCTTCCAACTGCTACCACCATTCGCCTCTTGCGATTATGATAGCGTTCAAGGAATCACTTAACACGTACTCTAAGCCCACATGAGCAATGCTCGGCGTGAGAAACAAGAGTAAATGAAAAGTTCATCAATGAATCACTTTGTCTCTGACATCCACTATTGACACCAAACACTGTCCAACACCACTCTTCTACTTTTATCACGATCCTTAGCTGTCGTGATATCTATTCTTTGATCGATCACTTCCAGCATCGTCAGATTTAAAAATCTCTCCCCCTTTCTCATTGCTCCCCCTTTCTGGCTGCTCCACCTGTCAGCTTCTCCCCGTATCAATTATGATTTATCAAATCTCCACACTATTTTCTCTCTTGAACTAACACTTTTCTCCCCCTTTGTCAAGCACTTGTCAAGCACTTTTCTCCCCCTTTGTCAACGAACCCAAAGGTCACGCCTTTGTAGTCTGTAACATAGTAGAGAACACATATCAGCGCATTAGGGAAAAACACACCATACCTCGGGGAGAGGGGGGGGGGGGGGTCCCACATCCACTCTATTTCAAGTGTGGGGAATCGACTGAACTCCCAGAACCAGTCGATGCCTCTCAAAAGCTTCCTTGGGTAAGGCCTTTGTCAGAATGTCTGCAACCTGTAGTTCTGTAGGCACGTACTCCAACTTTACAATTCCCTGCTCAACCTTCTCCTTGATAAAATGATACTTAATCTCAATGTGCTTTGTCCTTGAATGATGGACGGGATTTTTGCTAAGATTTATAGCACTTGAGTTGTCACACTGGATTTCGATCGGAGACTTCACTTCAACTCCCATATCTTCAAGCTGCTGCTTCATCCACAATAACTGTGTGCATGCTTGAGTGGCCGCAATATACTCAGCTTCTGCGGTGCTCAATGAAATGCAATCTTGTTTCTTGCTTAGCCAAGAAATACACAATCCACCAAGATAGAATGCACCACCTGACGTTGATTTTCTATCATCGGCTGAACCGGCCCAGTCTGCATCAGTGTACCCCAATAACTCTGTCTGAGATTTGTCATTGTATGTCAAGCCGAAGTCCACCGTGCCCTTAATATACCGAAGTATTCTTTTCACTGCGAGCATGTGACTTTCCTTGGGATTACTTTGATATCTCGCTGCTTGGCATGTGGCGAAAACAATATCAGGCCTTGTTGCGGTTAAGTACAACAGACTTCCAATGATTTGCCTATATTCTGTGATATTAACTGCCTTGCCATCCTCATCTTTTGATAATTTCATCCGGGTAGCCACCGGAGACTTCATCTCCTTGGAATTTTCCATTCCAAACCTTCTCAGGACCTCCTTGGCATATTTAGATTGAGAAATGAATGTTCCATTCCTTCCTTGTGTGACCTGTAGACCAAGGAAAAACGTTAGCTCTCCAATCATTGACATTTCAAACTCATTTTTCATGAATTCGGAAAACTGTCTGCACTGAGCTTCATCTGATCCACCAAATATTATGTCATCGACATAAACCAACACCATCATCCTTTGATTACTGTCATTACTGAAATAGAGATTGTAATCAACTCCTCCACGCTGAAAACCAAGCTTCTTCAAGTACTGATCAAGCCTTGAGTACCATGCCCTTGGTGCTTGTTTCAGCCCATACAATGCCTTCTTCAGCCTGCAAACTTTGTTCTCATCCTCATGAATGAGAAAACCATCTGGCTGCTCAATATAGACCTCTTCTTCCAGAACCCCATTCAAGAATGCGGATTTGACATCCATCTGGAACACTTTGAACTTCCTTTGCACTACGATGGCTAGGAATAATCTTATTGTCTCCAGCCTTGCAACCGGTGCAAATGTCTCATCAACATCAATTCCCTCGATTTGGGAGTACCCCTTGCACACTAGACGTGCTTTGTTCCGAATCACTGTGCCATCTTCATTCATCTTGTTGCGATAGACCCATTTGGTCCCAATGACATTCTTGTCCGCTGGCCTCGAAACAATCTCCCATGTCTGGTTCTTCTCAATCTGATCAAGCTCTTCGTTCATGGCCTGAACCCAGTTTTCATCTTTAGCTGCATCAGAAAAACATTTCAGCTCCACTTGAGACAAAAATGATGCTTGCTGTGATGATTTCATTCTTCAAGTCCGAACTGGAGCTGTTTGATCACCAATGATATTCTGCCTATCAATCTCAGCTCGACTCTTTGGCTTCCTCGCAGACACCGACTTGACACTTTCCTCTTCATCATCAGTATCTTCTTCTGAGTCAGCTTCTGCCACTTCTTCTCCCCCTGGGTTGCTTATCTCATCATCACTTTCATCCAGGAACTGTTCACTGGGTCGTTGAGCAGTCTGTTCATTTTCGACTATAGTGACATCATTACTCTCAACAATTTTTCCCAGCCTCTTGTTGAAGCATTTATATGCTTTGCTTTTCCCTGAATAGCCAAGGAATATCCCTTCATCTCCTCGTGCCTCAAACTTCCTATGATGTTCTTTGTTGAGAATGAAACACTTACTTCCAAAGATTCGAAAGTATTTCAACGTTGGCTTCTTTCCGTACCACAGTTCATACGGAGTCTTCCCTTGCTTCAGACATAACAGGGACCTGTTTGAAAGATAGACCGATGTCAAAACTGCTTCCTTCCAAAATTTCTCTGGTAGGTCCTTATCAATAAGCATTGTTCTGGCCATGTTGTTAATGATCCGATTCCTCCTTTCTACTACTCCATTCTGTTGGGGAGTTCTCACTGATGAAACTTGATGCCTTATCCCATGTTTCTCGAGATAGTTTTCAACCTGACTGTTTGTAAATTCCGTACCGTTATCAGTACGAAACTTCAGAATTTTCTGCCCAAGAATCTTCTCTGATTCCCTCCTGTACTGCTTTATGCAACTGAACACCTCTGTCTTGTGGGTTATGATGAATACCCAGGCCATTCTGCTATAGTAATCAATGAAAAGAACATAGTACCTTTGCCCATTTATAGCTCGTGGTGAGATAGGTCCACATACATCAGCATGCACCAATTCGAGCACTCTAGTTGATTTCTGTTCCTTTGGACTGTATGTCTTTCTGATGATTTTCCCTTGCTGACAAGCATCACATGTATGAGTGCGATCACGTGATAGTTTGGGAAGGTCTCTAGCAGCATCACATTTAACGAGATCCTCCATAGATGGTTGGCATAGATGACCAAGTCGCTTATGCCACAGCTGGTTTTCTTCCTCTCTGGATAAAAGACAAGTATCTTCTTCCCCACCTACAAGATAGAGATTTCCCTTTGACCTTTTTCCCTGCAGAACAGCTGCTCCATCTTTTCCTTTCACAACACACATCTTCTTGGTAAATTGGATAGAGTGTCCAGAGTCACATAGTTGACTGACACTGAGTAGATTATGACTGAGACCCTCTACTACCAAGACATCAGCACGTCTCATCTCTTTGCCCCCAAACTTGGCTTTCCCTGAGCCAACAATTTTCAGGCCTTCATCATTTCCAAATTTGAAAACTCCTTCTTTGTCATATTTGATGCCTGTAACAAGATCCTTGTTACCCATCATGTGGGATGTGCAACCACTATCAAGGATCCAAACACCAGATCGATCTGATGCTTTAAGGGAAATCTGCGCCACCACAGCCTTCTCATTTTTCTTCTTCTTGGTCCATACTTTTTCTTTCACACTCGGCATGGATTGAGGCTTCTGTTCTTTCTCAGAGTATGACGGACCACCCTCATCATGCAGAGCTGCAAATCTGTTCTGAACTTTTAACTCACTTGTTGGTTTATTGATCTGCTGCTTGCGAACATTTTGATTATTCTTTGACACATTTCTCTGAATGATTGATGTTCAATACCTAGCCATGTGTCCAAATCCTCTGCACCAAAAACAGTGTCCTTCAAAATGTGTTCTGGAAAACCGTTCTCTGTTTGGCTGTCGTCTCTACTCATGTTCCCTTCTGTATCTCTTGGCTATGGAACACACAAACTGTGAATGTCCCATTTTCCCAGAGCAATAACACCTGATATAGGATGCATTCCCTCGTGATATTTCAGCACTGTGATTTCCCCTTTGGGATCTCTGAATATTCTGATTCTGTTTTGTTCCCAAATCAACCTTCACTTTTGGGATGAGTGCTTGCGGCCTGACTGCAATTGTCGCCAATTTTTGTTCTTGACTAAGCCCAGAAACGATCTTAACATCTGAGCTCAATTGCTGTTTCTTTCCTACTGAACTGCTAGGCTTCGCTTTCATCTTCTCTGTCTTCTGAATAGCCTGCTTTTCGGATATCACATTGGGGGTCAAGAGTTTATCTTGATCCTTGAGTTTTTGTCGCAGACTGACCACTTCTTCTTCATGCTCTGTGATACATCTAACCTACTCCTTTCCTGTGTTTTTCAGACAATCAATTTCCTTCTTTTGTTCCTCAATTTTAAGCTTATACTCAACAATATTTTCTGAGCTCTCTGGTGTTGAAGATTTTAGTCTTTCAATTTCTTCTAACAGCTCAGACTTTTCTTCATCCTGTTGTTGCATGTAGAGTTTGGCATCACGAACCACTTTATTGGCTTTCTTCGTTTTGGCTCTCCAAACATCTATCTCCTCAAGAGCTGCTTCCAATTCGGCTTCCATATCAATTCTCCCTTCAATTTCTTCTTCTTCTTTAGCATCAGCTTCTTCTCCCTTTTGAGAACTACCAACAATTGCCACCAAGGCATTTACCCCACGATCTCTGCAATTTTTTATTTCCTCAACTTCTTCATCCTCAGACTCATCTGAACTTTCAAATTCTTGTGAGAGAAGATTCTTTTTCTTGAAGAAATTTCTCTTGAATTGTTTCTTCCCTTTTACAAAAGCTGAAGACTTCTTTTTGGGAATTTCAACGTCATCATCATCATCATCATCTTGAAACTTCTTGGGGAATCTTGCCGCAAGATGACCAACCTTTCCACATCTAAAGCATGCTAGTGGAAGTTTACCTTTAAACTTTCCTCTTCCTCTTTGTAGATTCGAAGAAAGGAATGACATCACCTCATCTGTCTCTTCTTCTTCATTAGAATCTTCAATGGTGAGCTTCTTCATGGCCTTAAATGCCACCTCTTTAGACTTCCCCTTTTCCACAGCCTCATTATCATCGTTCCTCATTTCATATGCAACCAAGGTACTGTGAAAATTGTCCAATGTCAGCTCTTTTGGATCTTTATCTTCTAGTACTGAAACTTTCGGATTGAACCGAGGTGGAAGTTTCCTCAAGATGCGCTTTACAATCTTTATGTCTTCAATGACTTATCCAAGACCTCGCATATCTTCCACAACAATGTTTACCCTGTCAAAGAATGCGTCAACAGACTCATTCGGGTTCATTTTCAGATCTTCATATTTGTTCCACAACACCTGCAGCTTTGCCTCTCTGACTTTTGTGTCCCCTTCATATATATTCAAAAGCTTTTCCCACATGGAATGTGACGTTTTGCATGACATCACCTTTGTGTAGATGGGATTGGAAAGGGCTCCCCCTAAGGCATTGATTGCTTTGGAATCAGCATCCAACTCTCTATGCTCAGCTTCTGATAAGGCACCACTATTAATATCAGCTGTGATACCATGCATAGCTGCTGAAAACACATCCATTCCCAAGGATCGGAAATAGTGTTGCATCCGATTCTTCCATATCTGAAAATTATATCCGTCGAAGATCGGAATCCCTTTATGATTGGTTACCTCCATTGAGAGAAGAACAACTTTCAACCTTTCCCTCTGATACAACTTGTTAGGTCCACTAGGCTGGATACCCTGAGAGGGGGGGTGAATCAGGGTATGACTAATAAAAAATTAATGCCCGTTCTGATCTTGTTTCGCTGTTAAGCAAAACACTCTTCTCTCTTTTCCCTGTTGCACGATATAAACAGAAAGTAAAGCAAGCACAGGACACAACAATTTTACTTGGTTCACCGCTAAGGGCTACGTCCAAGGAGCATATGCCGACAGGTTGCCGGTCGTACCAAATTCCACTAATCTTCACTAGCTGTGGATTACAAGGTTCGGGCTAGATCACTTCTATGCCCAGGCTCACTGCCTTTACAATGTTTAGGGTCAGCTCACTGCTTTCCCAAGGGTCACTCCCTGTTTCTCTCTCTCTGGCTCACTGCCGGTGGAGAGGATCACCTTCTTCCTCTTCCTGAGCTCACTGCTTTTGGAAGGGATTCACTCACAGTTTATAGACCTGCAGGTCTCTTCATTTTCATGAAGGAATGCATCTTCCTCTGTATGTAGATGCTCTGTTGAAGTCCAACTTTCACCCGCAGATGAATCTCACTTTGCACCGAATGTACCGGGCAACCTCAATTTTTACGCGCAACCCTTACGGTGCCTTGCGCGCAATTTCTATGATTTGCGCGAAATTTCTTTTTCGCGCAACCTCCAAATATTACGCGCAGCCTCGAAACTTCCTTGCGCGCAATTCACTGATTTTGCGCGAAATCCACTTTTTGCGCAATCTTCCTTTTACGCGCCAACACCAACTTTCTGCGCAGCCTTTGCTTTTCGCGCAATCTGACTTTACGTGCAAACTTTAAGTTTACGCGCAACACACTTTCTAACCTCAATTTTGCGAACCAGAGCTCGGGTATTTTCTATGTCTTGAACTCTCTCGAATGGAGGAGGGTCACTTCATATTTATAGGCAAAATCGACCCCGCGCGAAAAACCCTCCTTGAGCGCGTAATCCGCTTTGATCTTCCGCGCACAAACATTTTCCGCGCACTGCTCCATAATTTCGCGCACCTCATGCCTTTGACATTTTACGAGCTTCGGACCTCGTAACACCTCTTGCGCGAAATACTTCATCCGCTATTTCGCGCGCCACTTCAATTTTCCGCGCACGCCTCCAAAATTTCGCGCGCCTCATGCCTTTACCGATTTTCAAGCTTTCGGCCTTGAAACATCTTTTGCGCGAAATACAATTTCGCGCAACCCGCTGTTTTGCGCGCCACACTTCAAGATTTCGCGCAACCCGCTAGTTTTGCGCGCCACGCTTGATTTTTCCGCACAACTCCTTCATTTCTCTCTCCTCAACCTTCGCCAACAACATATCACTCCATTATCCATTGGCGATTTTCAGGCCCAAAAATTTGGTAAACACTGGAAAACGGCGCCACCTTGTACTGCTCTTTTGTACCGCCTCCAGATCATCCTTTCCTTTGTCATAGTTCTTTGTCAACATAGAATGTCAACAACTTCTCGAGAACTCGACAATTCTCCATGGAAACCTGCTTTGTCAACAAACACAATCAACCAAAAACACCGCAATGTTACCTTGAGGGATTTTTGCCCAACAAATTGAATACATTAAACATGAATTAGACAAGATTAATTTTGGTTTTACTTAACTTCATAAGACCAACCATTGGAGTTTATCCACCATTAGTGTTTACCCACCATTGTTGTTTACCCACCATTTGTGTTTACCCATGATAAAATTTGTACCCATAATTGTTATTTTACCCACCATTGGAGTTTACCCACTCTTGGTGTTTTATCCTACATTTTCAATGTTTCACTGTAAGTTTTTATTTAGGTCTATGAGTTGATTTTAAAGGTTATAAATTTAATTTTAATTCATATTAAAATATTTTTTAAAAAATTTAACTATCCCTAAATGATATAAATTAGACACTTCTCAAATTTCAATTCACACTCCCTCACACCTTACATTAGAGAAATGTTTTCACTTCTTGTCACCCAACTATTGGCCTTCCTTCAACCTCATTTGAACCTCCTGAGTCATTATACATGTTAATTGGGAAGAGATATATTGAATTTATCTAGATGTGTCATGTCTTTCAAATGAAGAAGAAAGAAGAATCGAACAGATCTTCTTTTTAGACAATGAACTTGTAGCATTCTAGGAACGACATGGTACGTGAAAAAAAAGTTCATGTCCAGTTGTTTCGATCAGGAATGTCTTTGGTAATTAAAATTTTCCATGAAAATGGATGGGTATAATGGATTTTTAATTTAGATAGACCCTTCAATCTGAAGTTAGTGCACTAGTTCTATCAGTATATCATGTTCAGTTTTTTAGGAATTTGAAGATTGGGATAGAATTAAAATAAACAGGAGAAACAATTTGTTTGATTAAAGATAATGTGAAATATTTTTGAATGTTACAAATTAAGGTGTCTCAAATTAATATCAAGGAACTATTATTATTGATAATTATACCTTTTATATTATCATTCATTGGTAGAGCTGACTAGAGATATGATAATAGGATGACCTTCTGCAAGTGATCTTGATGGAGAATTTCATTTTCTATTCATGTTAATTCAACAAACGTAGTTCCTGGGGAAATGTGATTTCACCAAAATGTGGCATCAATAGTTATATCTCTTTTTTCTTATAATGATAGTAGAAATTATCAATATGTAAAGATACCTAATGAATCACATGATGTATATGTGCAAGACAACTTCTAGATCAAATTATTTAATTTATCCTAAGTTAATTTTTACCATTATAAAGCCCAATGGACTATTTAATGGGGAAGAAAAACCCATAGTAAAATCTAAAGGAATTTTTTAAAAAAAAGTAATTTTCCAAAGTATTATGATAAATTGGAACCTCCAAAAGAGACAGTGGGTTGATGATGATTGATTGAATTTATGAGGATTTCAATCCCACTGATCACCCTTATAGAATAAAAAATATTGTGTATCCTAGAATAGAGGAAGATGAAGAGTTTGAGTATCCTGACAAAGAAAAATAAGAGGTTTATTCCTATGGGGATGAGGTACATGAATTTTTAGTGGATTAATGTGGTGACTTAGACCTGCCTAAGATCCCTCCCTCTACATCTTATAGTTCTTTTATTCCTATTATATCTACCATTATCAAATATACTCTTTTAAAAGAAGGAAGTGAGAAATAAGAAACATAATTACTTGGTGAAGGATAATTTAAAATAACTTATAAATGTTCTAAATAAAAATGGAAGTGATGATAATAGTGAAAATGATGATGAATAAAAAGGATAATCTGAAGAAGAAAACAAGAATAACAGTAATGGGTTTCATTACCATGATGGTCCTAGTGAATGATTTGGTGTTTTGGATGTTGATATTCTTATTGAACTTATTTATTATCTAGTTGTATTTGGTCACTCTATATATAAATATAGACTAATATTATTTTAAGATGTGGATGGATATTCTAGAGATAAGAAGAATGCATCTGTTGAGGAGGAGGGATCCCCAATCTTGGATTTTCATTTTTCTCATCCTATTAATTAATATTATGGTGTGCCTAAAACTTTTTTTCTGAAGGTTACTAAAAATATAGTTTACAAAAAGTCACTTGATGAGAAAATGGATGTTTTACTACTATTACTAAGCCTATTGGTGTTTAACTTTCTATTGTTCTTATAGCCATGTTGAATGTCCAAGTGTTTGAGGATTGGTATAAGTCTCTATGGTATTTTAGACTTAGTATGGACTAATCTGATTATGATAATGGTAGAAGTCCACCAAATAATGGTGTATCATCTATTCAGGAAGATATTGATACTACTGAATCATTTGTAGAAATGATAGATGTTATAGGGGAGTTTCATATAATTATTTAGATATACCTTCTAGTTATGATCCATCACAATATTTTGTTCCACCTACCATTTTCTTTGAACCTCTGTATACACCTGTCATTTCGTCAATACTAGTTGATTTTGATACAATATATGACATATAATTCTTTAGATATAGGATTATCTCTAATTTTGGATTTTTATTAAAAAATTAAGCACCTCATGTCACTAAGTTTTTTTAGAAAGATGAAATATATATATTTGATATTTTAATACATCATATCTTTCCCATGATGATGAATCTCATTGAATAAGAGAGATAGGGAGTAGGAGGATCGAAAATGAGATGGTGACCTTGATATCTACAATGGATGAGATGAGAACATCTTTTGAGGATTCTAGGGATACATTGTTAGAGTCAGTGGTGAACCTTTCTTCTTTAGCTTATAATTCCATTAACACCTCATCTTAATGTTGAGTTGATCGGGTTAGTGGCTAGAGAATATATTCAAGAAGTTACATGTAATATTCCTAACATCCCTCATGAATGTTTTTGTAACATCCAACATAACAATGATCGTGTGCACATGATGGTTAGAGAATATATGAAGGATATGATTACGGATAGAGATATAATTACAAAGGCTATAAAGTATTACCTTTTTATTGTTAATACTAAACATGGTCTCAAATATAATTTAATGTACCTTTATGAGAACCTCCAAATTCCTGCAGTCACACATTCTTCCAAAGAACAAGTGAATTACTTGAAAGTGATGAACCTAATGTTCATGTAGTTTATGGAGTATAAAAAGTAATTTTTTTAGTTATATCGAAGGGGGAAATATTATAATGGACTTAATAAATTTGATGAAACCCTTTATTAATGTTTATAGAACTTCAATAATGGATTGGGATTCACTTATAGTCAGTACCCATATCAGTCCTCCAACATCTAATCTATATATTTTCAAACCATGTGTTACTAGAGATCATAATGCACCTTTACCTACTCATTTTTTCCCTTTAGTTTGAATCCCAAAGAAACAATATTTCATCTCATGACTATAATTATTAGAGATAATACTTCTTTAAAATTTGTCTATACATTCACACCTATAGATACTTTAGCTTCTTATGTTGAACCTTATGCTTTTGACAAGGGGAATAAAAAAGAAACTCTTATTCCAACTACCCATCCTAATGTGTTGATTTTGAAATTATGTCCTTGATTAGAATTTTTTGTATGACTTTTTTGTTGTATATTTTTTTTCCGTACTTGAATTTATTTTCTTAAGGAAAATTATCTTATTTTTTATATTATGTTACTTTGAATTTCATATTTCATATTCACTTTTTGATAATCCCAAACATGGGATAAAATATTATGGAATTTTTATCATTATAATTTATATATTATTTCTTTTATTCCATATTTTATATTGTTTTCAGGGGTGAGAATGTACAAAAATCACTAATAGTTATGTTATACTTGATATCTTCATTAACGAAATTCTTTATGATTCTATATATGTTTAATTAATTTCTTTCATACGATCTTTTCTTTGATACTATTTTTTTAAATACCTCTAATATTTTATCCTATTTAACTACCTTTGATACCATATGTCATTAATTTTACCTATATCTTATACATTATTTATTAAATTTCTCTGATTTAATTTCTTACTTAATATATTTGATATCATTTCTTCTCTAAGTAACAAATTATGATAAAAAATTCACTATAGATTTTTAATTTTCTATATTGGTCTATTTTAACAGCTTAACTTATTTTATACATGGTTTATAAAATGTCTTAATATGTGATCATAAAAAAAGGATATATTGTTGGAACTTATTTGTTTTAATCCTAAAAAAGATTGTTAATTATGTTATTAATGAGTTTAATGCCTCATGATATAATTTTATTCTATAAATAAATTTGAAGAAATTTTTGGCTTAGTGTTGGAAAACCCCACTTTCAGACTCTAATCACTACTAGTAATGACACACCATTGAGGAGGATTCACCACCATGAAAGATTTACCATCAGGATGGAAATTTGGCTAAGTATGGGAAATACCAACCATCAATAATGAGCTACTATCAAAACTATATTTTGGATAAGTATGGGAAGGTCCGTCTATCATAGATGAGTCACCAACAAGATAAAAATTTGAATATTTTTTTAAAAGACCTACCTCTAGAAAGGAGTCACATTTGAAGATGACCTACTATCATACTTTTCCAACCACTATGAAATTTGGAAAATTGTTTAAATGTACTAACATTGAGATTATTCTCAATTGATCACGAACCAACTTCATCCTTACACACAACCTTACTAATTCATTGTTAGAGTTGTCTCTCCATTATTATGATTCACTGTCACAATTTTTTTATTTGTAATTAAATATTTATAATAGATATGTTATCAAATTTAATTCATAGAATTATTTGATGAATTATTCTTAAACTATAATAGAGATTCATTAAAGTGTGTTTTAGTCAATCAGAATGAGGAGTAGAGGATCCATATGAATGTTAATATCTTCCACTAATATATTAGTAAGTATACTAATTTGTGGGAAAAGAACAATAACATAAAAACATAGAATAAATATATAATAAAACAAGAAAAAAAGGTGTGTTGTAATGTTTGAAATTTGAAAAATATCATTAAAAGAAGCATTATTAACTAAGACTTGATCACTTTTTGAACTAATTTTTTAAACTATAAATAAAACAAGGTATTTTTTTAATTTTAATTTGTGTGTATGTTGGTGTTAGATTAAGTAAATTTCTTTAAAAAGACAATATAGTTTTCATGATTATTTTAACAAATATATAATCACTCATTCAGAAATATTTTAAAAGGCCTAAACTTATATCGATCTATAATTTTAATTAACTGGGTTGTTTTAATTATTTGGCATATTGTTTTTAAACTTGTTTTAATAGAAATTTATATTAGGTACTCAATTGACCCTCTCTTGAGATACTATCTTAAAACAACCCCTAGAAAAAGGAAATTAGGGTTTTAATTTGAATAAAAAATGAAATATTTTATGGAATACAATCTTTAAATAGTGGTCAGTGTGGATGAAAATTCATTGTTTTCGTATAGGATAAAATTAGACATTCATTTTTTTCATTTGTAAAAGAAGTCACACATTCCTTAAAAAAGTATATATTTAAAAAAATAGAAAGAAAAAAAATTAATTTATAAAAATATCATTTCCATAATTAAATAATTTTATAAACATGGACATGGAATAAAAAGGGGTTAAAATAAAAAAATTAAAAGTTATTTTTTAAAATAAAGTCTCTTATCACTTTTTAAATATTATAATCATAAGCCCCATGAAATAATAACGTAAAAAAATTTAATACCATGAGATTAGAAATATTCAGGATATAAAATGTCAAATTTTATTTATATACACCTCTTAAAAATATATAGTTGCATAACATCAAAATTTTACTTACTAAATGGAAAATGAGATGAAGTCTATTACCTCGAGTTCGATTCATCACAATCATTCTTTATCTTTGGGAATAATAGGCTTATATTAATTATATAATTTATTGATATGATTTATAGTGTTTATTATTTCGTTTATTTCAATTATTACTATTTAATATATTCAATTAATCAATTATGTTTACTTCATATGTTTTTATGATGTTCAGCTTATATGTCTCAAATTACAATTATTGGTTGAGTATTGGTCAAATTGGTTATTATTAAACATATCTAAAATAATAATTATGAAATAATTATCATATTTATAGATGAATTATACTTTCACAAGGAATCATGATACATGGTTGTGAAATCTTTACTACATTATGATCATGGAGGTGGTAGGTCATACACACACATAAGTAACATTTCTATTTTTCAATGATAAATATAGAAGGAAGTTAAGTAATATTTTAACTTTAAAAAATTATAATAATTTCATATATACCGTATAATTTATCTATATATACTTATATATGCCATTATTTTGATTTGGTGATGAAAGAAGAAATCATATCGCTTTGTGGAGGCTGTAGTCCGCACGTACACGAATGGAATTATCATATTTTTATTTTTAGAAATAAAATGAAATATTATCTTTCAAAAAAATATAAATATGAAATTAATATTATAATAATATATTTTATATAACATATATTCTTTAACATTGTTCTTATTACCTTCCTGGTATAGTGTTAGTGGAAAACGAATCATATATCTTCGTGAGGAGGTGGTTTTTCGTACACACAAGAAACGTTATCCTTTCCACCATGGAATGAAAAGTAAGAAGATATGTGAGATATTCTAACTATAATGATATACATACATAGTAAATATAATTTATACTATAAATACATAATTATAACAATCCTTGAGTGGTGGAGATGGAAAACACATGACCTCATTTTGTGAGGTTGTAGTCCACCGTGAACATGAATGAAGATTTCATATCCAATTTAATTGAAGAGCGGATATATTTTAGTTATTAAATTAACATAATAACATATAAATATATAGAAAATATTGTTGTTATTATATAAACATAATTGAATAATATTTGAAAGATGTGTATGAAGAAATAAAATAAGGATGCTCGGTAATGCTCGATAACTCTTCTTTGGAGAACCTCCATAGGTATGAACCAAAAACCTTAATTGGATGGATTTATGATAAAAATAAGGGATTTATGTTTAGGTTAGGGAATATAGAAATTTATTTAAGCTGTTATTGTATGATCAAAGTGCATTATTGGTGTAAAGAGGAGTGTAGAGGGTTTGTCATTTTATAAGTTAGTTGAATAGAGCACTTGTATCTTTTCAAATAAAAGAGGTGTTACCAAATTTTGAACAATAAAAAGGGTATAAAATGATTAATTATGTACAATTAGATATTACTAGGTCAAAATATGTCCATAAAATATTTTTTATATGGTTTTTAGGTCATTTTAAACCTTATCTTTTTAGTTGAATCCCCCTGTAAATCTATTTTTACATTAACCCTGATAATTAATTTTTACGGTTTCCACTATCTATTATGGTAAAATATTTTGTTGAATTTTTTTAATATAAATAATTATTATTATAAATTAATAATATATTTTACCAAATTAAATCCACATAACTGGAAATATTTAATTTAAAATAAAACCCATAGATGCGATGAGAAATGAGTTATCATGAAGTGTATTTAAATCGAAATGTTTTTTATATAAACTCTATGCCTAATAATAATAATTGAATGATTACAAATAAATATTTATTAATATATATTATAAAAACATCATTTAAAATAGTTCACATTAGGGACTATTTTAATTGATTAAAATCGATAAATATTATTCATTTTAAAATATTTTTCAAGAAAATTTCGTTCTTAAAACCCAAAAAAATTATTTGACAATCTAATATAATTTGGATAAAAATGTAATTAAGTACATTAAATATAAAAAAATTACTTTTTTTCACTTTAAAACATACTAATAGAATAATGTTACTTTTATATCACTTATTTTATTAAAAAGAAATGACCCTTTGGTATACAAAACAGTATTTTTCACTATTCACTAAAAACTAATATTTTTCGAAAATTCACAAAAATTCACCATATGTAAAATTTTATATTCTAATTTAGAAAATGATATTTAAAAACATTAAAAAATTAAGAAATTATTCTTTTAAATAAAATATTATAACAAAAGTGTTTATTTATAAATATTTCTTTTATTGATTTAAACATTTTTCTTAATATTTTTATAATGAATATAACTATATTATTTAACATGAAATTAATTTATTATATGATTAACTATGTTTTCAAAAATATAAATCATATTATCATTAAATTTATATATTTTTCATTATATTAAATCATTATTTTTTAATGTTTTATTTTTTTTTCGTACACATGCATATAACTATTTAGTTTTTGAATCTCTATTGCACCGACAAAATTAATGTGTTAACATAAAATTAATGTGTTGAAACCAATTTAATGGGTAACTAGTTATAAAAAAATTTTGTTCGGCACTTCAAAATATAGAATCTAAATAAATTCATACACATTCATATGCAGCTTATACAGAAGTTTTGTTATATATTCATATAAATATTTAGAAAAATCTGAGATTGATAAAATCCAACTGAGTATTCCAACAGCCACATATATCCTACATAAACCTTTATATAATAATTAATAAATATCTAGGATAGTAGTAAGTGAAAATTAAGGTCCCTCTACCAAAAATACCTTACTCTAGAGATAATCCAATTCATAATAATGATAATACTTAATATACACAAATATTCACATTAACTAAATATATGAAAGTAATTTTAATTACAAACCGTGATCAAGGTAGATGAAGACTAAATTTTTAAGACTCATACATAGAATAAAATTCAAGGATACAACTCATAGAAGAAAAATTTCATATAAATTTTAGATAAAAAGTATTCAAATTTCATATATCATTTTATAAAAATGAATTTTAAATGAATTTAAAAAATTAATAAACATTTTATTTAATTTTAAAAACATGAAAAAAAATATGATCTATTTTTCATGTTTAATTTATGCATGGAAAAATAATTTTTTCCTTTTTCTAAAACAAAACCTTTTTAATGTAGCTCATAATCATTTTTTATTTTAATAATGATGTTAATTTTTTTGTTAATGTGAATATATATAGTCAATTTAATAATAAATATCTAAGGAATGAAATTTATATTTAATTTTAAAAAAAGGTTATCAAATTAAATTTTCATAAAATATAAAATTGTGTTATATTATAAATAATAATAAATATAGTCCTCAAGAAATAACTAGAAGAAAATGGAGCATATATTGAGGGATAAAAACATACTATTTCGGAGGTTTTCTAAATGTGTATGTATTAATAATATTTTTATTTCACATATAATATTTAATTAATCCTAAATGAATAAAAATATATAAAATTAAAATAAATTTTCACAAAAACATTAATAAATATATATTTTTTTAAATAATGAAATGACTAATTCAAATGGGGTTTTAAACATGACCTTTATCTTTTATATATTTTTACAAAATAAATAATAGGTTTAATTTACTAATTTTAAATACATATAATATTATAGTATTTTTATAATTTGAATTAATTAAATTTTCTTTGAAAATAAAAAATATAATTAACTCAACAAATTCTCATATCACATCATTTTTGTAATTTTTTTATCAAAATAGATTTTCATAAAATATAATTTTTTATAAATAATAATAAATATAATATTCAATAAAATAAAATTAAAAAATATGGGATTCATGGAGGGACCGAGTCATTCATTATCCCACACATATAGAATGATTTAGAAAGACTGAATTTTCAATTTAAATTATAATATTGAGTTAATCCTCAATTAAAAATCATTTCTAATATTTAAATAATGGTTCAAAAAAAATTAAGAATACATATATATTGTTTAAATAATTAAAAGGTTAATTTATGTGGATTTGGAAAAATATTTGAAAAATTAAATTCATCTTATATATATTTACAAAATAAAATATAGATTATTTTGAAAAGTCAACTAAATTCAAGAATAATTTTTTTAAATAAAATCAATAATGAAATATCTAGAAAAAAATTAACTGAAATAAAATTTACAAATTAATTTATTAGTCCACACTATGTAGTCGGGAAAAAAATTCAAAAAAATTCAATTAATATTTTTGTAAAAAATAGAAAACAAAACCCATAGTTCAATGCAATCATTTATAGGGACACACCATGTGTTTTTGGAACAAAAATTCAAGAGTGGTAATGTTTTTTGGAAAATGAACTACACTAAGAAAATTTATAAAATGTGTTGGATTACTCTATTCCTGATCAACCACCTCACCGAGGGAGTGTAGGTGGAAATAATTCATATAAGAGATATGTGGAGAATTTTTTTAATTTCTATTGCATCATGCTCTTCGATATTTATGAAGAGATAATTTTTTAATATAAAGACATGGATACATAATCAATGACATCTTATCTACTATCACTTGATTAAGAGAAATATATGCTTAAGATTAATGATATTTTCAAAACACTATTCCAATGAAAATTTGGAGACGACTTCCTAGATTGTAATATTGCATTAAATATGTTGAATTACATTGATCAGTTAAAAAACATGGGCTACCACTTGGAGAAGATATTATCCATTAATCTCATATTATCATCCCGATCACCTAGTTACTTAATATTTGATCCAAACTATAAGAAGAATAGCATGGATAAGTTTTTCGGGATTATTATTATAATATTTTCTTAACAAATAGAGAATAATGGGAACATGGTTCCTCATTTGTTTAGGTGAATAAAGTGAAATACCAAGTTTAAAGTCCCATGAAAAGTTAAAATTTGATGGTTACATTGCAATATAATTCAAAAAGAAAAAAGATCATATAGCATGGAATATAATAATATATTATATACTTATCACGTGGTGAGAATTTCATTAGAATGGGATCTGTAATGAAGTAATGAATGAACAATAATAAGAGTCTACATCAAGAATATTTATCATTTCTTGTAAAATATTTGTTCAACTTCATGGGTTTCAAATTCAATATGCAGTTCACACTTTTGTATTAAAATACACGAACTAAGGAAGTTCAAGAAAATTGTAAGAAGCAAGGTGAACTCACTAAGTAGTTGATCAAATATGATTCCTATGTTAGAAATTGTGGAAAGAAATTATGATTTCCCAATGGATTTATTTTAGTTAAAATATAGATTTTTATTGATTATTACCAAAACATGTATCTTAAATTATAACTACACAAAAAATAAATCTCATGTTTGGAATGAATGATGTTATAGTATTTATTAAATTTCCTTAAGTAATATAATTTTATTTTCATGTGATGAAGCTGTATAAATATCACAAATTAAATTTTAAAAAATTGTTTTTTCTTATTTTATATTAGTAATTATATATCTATATAGTAATATATATAATTAAATTTTATATTATTATTACTCTATTTTTACTCTATATAATAAATAAATAATGTCTGTAAGAAACTTATTAACTAAATTGAGGATGATTGGTCTTGAAATGACTAACAAACATTTTATTTGAATTATATATTTTTATGATTTTTTTATTTAGTTATATAATATTTAATATTGAAATTGAATTACATCATCATTTAACTATGTTTCATGACACTACAGAAGAATTCAAGGACCTGCATGTCTATGGTAATGTTTTAGTTATCTAAAAACCTTTGAACCCATCACTTTCATGTAATTAGTATTGTAATAAGTGGTGGTTCCATATTATGTGTTGATGTTCAATGTAATATTTTTACAAAATGAATATAGAATAATGATTTCTTTAATACGAGGCAATAGAGGCTCAAGAAGTTTCACTAGTTCCGGGTTAGTTTATTGAATAATGAAAACCCAATCTATAAAAGAGCCTCCAGATCAAGTAACATTTATTTATCATGATCAGGGTCTTACCTATAGTTTAACACTATTAAGAGTTTGTAATATTTATGATATTATAATAATAGATGAAGTTCATATATTGATTCATAGTCACCTAAAACTATTTGATGATGATGTAACTAGATCAACCACATATAAACATGTTTAATATGTTGATCACCCCTGACACATTGGTTATCCTCTTCATGATGATTGGGATTACGTTGAAGCATAATTTATTATTAGTAAACAATGTAGTATTGGTTTAATGTATGTATATATGAAAAATGTTATTATTTATGAGTAAGAACCTACAATAATAGACACTTTTTGAATGAGATCTGTTTAAGTTATTCATCCCTATAATTTTAATACATTGTATTATGATATTACTCTAGTAATAGAGAATAATTATAAACATGATAACATAAAAAAAGATATAACTATTTGAGACATACCTCTTTACACTCCTTATTCAATGAATGATACTTTCCTTAGGGAGGATGATTATGATGATGTGACAAAGAAGGCGTGGGTAAAAAAGATGTAGTTTCTGACCCATCTAAGGACTCATTGATAGATAGTTCAGAACCATAATGTTTTGACCATCTTTTATTATTATCTTCCATTGTTGAAGGAATTTCACATGAAAAACAATTTTATTAGGCTATCATTAATAAAATTTGTATATTACAAAGAATTGTACATAACTCATCTTCATCAACTAACAACACATTATATTTTGGAATAGATATTGAATGTAAAAGTATAGTGAAAAATGTTGTTAAAAAAACCGCGTAGATCATTATTTTTTATCCATGTTTGATGAGTAAAAATAGGAAAATATATCATACATTTTGAAAGTATGGGCCCAAATATAAATTTCATATGATTAAAATATATCATAATTTTTATTGTTGGAATATATCAGCGTTGGAAGTCCAAAATACTTGTTTGTACCCAATACTATATTAGGATAACTCAAAACTAGATATATAAATTATATCAACTATTATGATTGAAAAGATACGTACAATTTAGTTCATTACTATGTCCATTATCCAAGAAGAAATATAATATTAATTTAAATACAATATATCATATTATAAACCTTGAAATGAAAAATAAAGGAAAATTTTAAAAGTGTGTGGTGATTGGGATAAACCATATAAAGTTTCAACTCATGTAATGTGATTTTGTTTCCTATAAAATATCTATTTATTAATCATATTGAGACTATTGAGTATGTCTACTAGGTTAATTGAGTCAATAGTAAAAATGTGAATTCCCATAGGCTATTCTGGGCATTTAGTTCATGTATCACTACACCTACTTATTGAAACAAATTCATTTAATTTGATTAAACTTTTCTTTATGAAAATAAAAAAACCATACTACTTATTGTTTCCTCATATGATGGTAATCATGATCCTTTCTTACATTTTTTGTGCCTTTAATTCCTTTTCAAATAGTTGAGTGGAAATATGGTGATCGAGTTATGAGGTAATTTTGATTCTATAATTTCATTCCCATGCCATCTAGTTAGTTGAATTCATATTATTCCAAGAATATGCCAAGTGAATGAGGATTTTATTAAAAGATAAATCATGCATGGTATATTGAGATGTGCGAAAAATATCGTGAGTCTTGATTATGATGAGTAAGCTTATTTCACATGTATCAATCATATATTTGATGCCCTGGTACTGCATGTCCTCATTGTTATATATTATGTAAAATGCGACATGTTAACTTGAATTGTAAATAACTTATCTCCTTTTTAATAGATATTTTTTAACTGAAGATAACTATGAATTTTTTTGTAGGATTATCATATCACAAACACCATATACATCTCCAATTCTATCAAGGGAGGTACATTTGAACATGTTAATTTTCCTAGAGTAGTGGAAAAACTAAATTTTCCCTTTTATGAGAATTATAATGGGATTTATTTATGATGTGTTATATGATGTTCATCCATAGGTCAGTGTGTTATAGAGTGATTGGGATTATATTGAAATGCCTGAGTGTGATGAAGTTCCTATGGACATTCCAATTGATGATGCGGAACCTGAGACACATTTCAACCATGACAATCAAAATTCTCCTCCACTTTATATTGTTTACATGCCACAACCACTTGATTTTCTTAAATAGTTCCATGATGATTATCATTATGATTATGCTTCATAATTCCATATATTTTCATATTATTCCATAGTTCATTGTTATAATTGTTGTGTATCTCACTCTATATTTTCTTCTATGAGGGGATACCCATTACAAATAGTAATCTTCTTCCCATACGGGGGATAGTTCTGGCTTACAACCACTTTCTTTCTATCATGTATAATGTAAAAGCAATGAAACTTTAGATGCACCACATCACACAGTATGATGTGGGGGAAGTTAAAGTAGTTTCTATTATCATTTATTAATTAATAATTATTTAAAACATGTTACTAAATAATAAAATTTAATTTTTTGGTGTTATTTATTTAATTACCTAAATACTTATTATTTTTATTTAAAATATTAATTATTTATTATATAATTTATTTATTACATAATGAAAAACTATATATATATATATATATATATTTCAAAATTCATCTAGTGTGACACTCGAATGGTAAAAACCCTGTAATCTTTTATTAAACACCCATGATCAAATCGATGTGGGGGAGGATATTCATGGAACTATAGAAATCCTATAAAACTATGGTTGTGTGATTACTATAATGGGATTACTATTTAACCAATTTGGGCATCCATGCCATATATTTGGGCCTACATTCCACATGGTATTTGGGTTATTTATTCAATACAGTGTCAGTTAGAAGCAGCATTGGCTTTGAAAATCAAGACATTGTGGTGGAAGCCACGTATAAAGCATTGGGATGTTGAAAGGGTTGAAAAAGGTTTTATGACATTATAAAAATACATTCACACCTTTGTAAAAGAGTGAGAAAGACCAACATTATAGACATTGATGAACGTAGGCCCAATATTTAATGAGGTGCTAGGGGTTTCTTTTTTTACTTTTACTCTTTATAACTTTGATTATTTACCTTCAACCCATGTATGATTGGATTTCTATCTATATAATGACTACCTCTCAACTCATTTTATAAAATTATTATCTAATAAACATAAATTTGAAGTCATTTAGTTAAGGGGATACATATATTAAAAAAATTATTTTATCAACTAATAAATATATTATAGAAAGTAATATAATAGAAGAAAACTATTATGTTGTATTATAAATAGTAAATATTATAATTATTTATGTAGAAACGATTATTAGTAACTATTATTTGATAATTATATCAATAATTGTTACTATAATTATCTATATTATGAATATTTAGTCACCATATAAATTATATTTTTAGTTGATAATAAAATTTCTAGAAAAATTATTATTATTTTCATTATGAATTTTTAATTATTAGAAATAATATAGATCAACCATTTATTATTGAAATTTTTCATGTTTATTAGTTATAATAAAGTATTGATGTTATAAGGTCCCCTAAAAGCTGGTAACTTTTATCTTTGTCGAAATAATCATTAATAATAGGTGCTTCTATCCAAACTAGTTTTCTAGTGTTGATGAAAGTTTTTTAAATTTTTTAAAAATATTAAATGAAATCATTTTATAACCCACAACACACACATGACTTCACCCTAGGTACCACCCATAAACATGACACAAGTCCCCCCTCCACCACGCCCACTCCACATGCCCAACCCAACCTCCTGAAATAAAGACTTAATTCATAAGTGTTGAGATTCAAACCCCTAACCACTATAATATCCACATCCACCATTTTCATAAGCCTAATAGATTTTAAATTTCATATATTAACATATTTATATATATTTATATACATATTTAAACATATACTTATTTCACATATATTAGAATATATTTTAGTATATATTGGTTTATTAACAGACACACACACACACACATGTTTTTATATAAACATATATAGATTTATTTAGGAATACACATATCCATATATTTTTGAAATGTGAATAATATAATTAAATATTAATTTTAAATAAAATGGATAAGTAACATTTATTTTTATATGCATTAAATATTTATAAATACATTTTATATCTAAATATTTTTAAATATTTATCTAGAAATTTTTTTTTATGTAGACATATAAAAATGTGTATATGTAGTTATAAGTAACATTAGAATATAAAAAAAATTTAAAATTCAACATTATAATATCTATAAAAATGTAATCCTAAAGAATAAATCAAATCATTACCAAAAAAGACAAGAATATCCACTTTAATGAAGCTGAAATTTCATCCAATATTCATATCCCAACTAAAAAAATCGATTGAAAAACCTTCTAGAGTATTATAGGACTTATGAAAATAGGGATCAGAGTTTCCCTAATCTAAAAGTTGTAGATCTCTTCATAGGTTTTGATTTCACATCCCATAATGTCTAAAAGGACACCTAAATCAAAAGTTATGGTTATTTAAAGTTCAGGTAATGTTTTCAACATATCTAGATATAGTAGTTGGTTTTTTAATTTTTCATACCACTAAAATGTTTTTTAAATCTCTATTAATCTATATTAAATTAAAAATTACTAATTAATATTTTTTAATTATATTGTGATATATTTTGACTAAATAAATTAAATATTAATTGTAAATATATATTTTTTATTATATAAGTTATATTTAAGAAAATATTATATATTTATATATATATCAATTTCATTATATTTATATATTGAAATATGATTTTTAGAATATATAATGTTTCTAAAAAGGGAACCTTTTATCAGTGGTAAAAAAATCATGTTACCAATGATAAAGAGTACACTATTATTAGTACGAAATAAAGTGCTGATAAAGGCTCCCTATTATTAGTGATTTTAGTAAGCATGGAGAAATTTCCCCTATTATTAGTTATTTTCTTAGTAGAGATAAAGTGTATTATTTAATATAGTGAAATATGTAGTAATGTAATTAGTTAAATCATATTTTTAAATAATTAATTATTTTTATGTGATATTTATTTTAATTAGTTAAATACATATTATTTATATATGTATTATTAATTATTTATTATGACCTATATATATGTATATTTATTTATGTATAAACACCATACCCTAAGAATCATAATGTAGATAGAATTGCAATATGAGATATAATTTGAATTAATTAAATAAAAAACACATTTTCTTTATTATTAATTAATTAAAATGTGATAATTCATGGTAATTTGTCCAATGAAACACATTAGTACATGTTAGTGAATTAAAATAGAATTTGAATCTTGGGTCTTAGAGATATAAGTTATTTAAAAATTGAGATGTAGATTATAATTACCAGGGTTTATAAATCTTAGTAGGATGATTCCTTCATGAGTTCATGGGTTCTTAGGTGTAGGAAACTTTGAGGTACATGGTTGGGATGGTCCTAATGCTAGAATTTTGTATTAGAGAGCCTCCAACTACATAATCAAGGGGAACTGGTTATATATAAGTATATATATTTATATATATTTTAATATATATATATATATATATATATACCAATTGGTTTGTTAAAAGAACATAAATATATAAATATATATAAATATATTGATTTATATAGGTACATACATATTCATACATTTTTTAAGGTATATAAAATGATTTAATGTTTATTTTTAATAAAATGGATAATATTTGTTCATTTTTATATTATTTATATATTTGAAAATTTATTTTACATCTATTTATGTTAAAATGTGTATTTATTGAGTTTATTTTTTGTATGTAAATATATATATATATATATCTATGTGTGTGTGCATGTATATTTAGTTGTAAATTACGCTATAATATGAAAAATGGTAAAATATATATAAATGAATTCTTAGATAATATATTCATTCAATAGTAAATAAATGTAAGAAGAAACTCTAAAACAAAAATATAATTTTATCAGATATTCAAAAATTAGGGAATCCAAACAAAAAAATCATTTATGAAGTACTTAAGGGCCTTCTTTGATGGAGAACAAATTGGGACTAGGGTTCCATTATTCCAAATGACATAGATATCTTCAAAAGATTCACTTTTATATTTATTATAAACACACATAACACCTGAATAATAAGAAACATTTGTTTGATGAATGAGTTAGTATTCTAACTTATATTCATAGATTAATTGGTTTATTAATTTTTTTGTCACTAAAATGTTATTATATTCATATTACATGATAAAAATTAGAAAATTATTAATTAATTTGTTGGTCCCAGTCAGTATCATAATATGGGAGGGGGGTTAATTAAATTTCTAATTTGTTTTATATTAAACTATTTTATGATGAAACCTTTAAATTTAGAAAACAACTTAGTAAATTTTTTTTTTGAAAAATATATTTTTATAGTTTTGAAATGTTTCTCAAAGGATTGATAATAATCTAATAATAATTTTTTTAAACCATATTAATTTTTGAATCAAATACAATCATATAAAATTTAATATATAAAACACTAATGAAAGATAGCAGGTAGAGTGTTGTTTTTCTTAAGTGTTTTAATAAGAAAAATTATTTTAAAATTAACGTAAGGAAAAACTAAATAAAACACTATGGAAATAAATACAATAGGTTAATTATAAAGATAATAACTAATATAATACACTTGATAATGACACACTACCAATAACATCAATTGTAAACTAATGTCCTTTATCGATAACTTGTATTGGGTTTAATTGATACAACTGTATATAAGGATATCCATGCTACAACGAGCCCCTTACATAGATATTAATGGTATGATAGATGTAAAAGAAATAATAATAGAGTATCTGAGTAGTATCTAATATAGTATAATATGGTTTACTCAATTATTAAACAAACAATTAAAGAATAATAAAATGTAGATAAAAACATATAAGAAGACAGAAATAAAATAAAATAAAATATGATGTTTTCTTTCTTTGATCAAGTATGAGATGATAACAAATGATCATATTATTCCTTTATATTTTCTTTAAATATTTCCTTTAATTATATTCAAAAAATATTTATGAGGATTTCATAAGGTTTGTATCTTTTCATGGAAAACATAAAGTCATAAAAACAATGAAAATACCTCTTTTAGTAGGCATACATAAGCATGCACATCCACATATCACACTAATTGATCAACCAGCTTGTAATTTAGTCATACAATCATCATACCTTTTTTAATGAAGGTATCCTCATATTTTTAATTTTGTAAACTCTAGTTATTCATTATATAATAATAATAATAATATAAATACTCATAATTAGAAGTAAATATGTTTAGTGTTTACTTTGTCTTCAATTATTCTATGTAGCCATTTAATAATAACCATTCATAAATCATCATAATATACACCTCCCTATGTTTCATAAAATCTATTAAAATAGCCATAATAATACTGATGTAAATAAACTATCAACCATGAATGGAAGGAGAAGATCAAAAGAAGAATATTTCATAGTATAAGCATAGTATAATGGTAGTAAAACATACTTCATGGTCACAGAGATTTCCTAATGGAAGCAGATCTTCCTAGACAATATCAGAGCCATTATGGATATATCAGAAGACTCCTGATGGTAGAAAAAAATGAATAAAGGTATAATTTTTTTTATGGTGGTATTATGTTTATTATAGTTATTTCCATGATCTTATAGTGGTACCATAATTTAACAGGTGGTAGAACGATTTAATTAGCGGTTATAGGATTCAACTGATTGAATAAGATTTCAACCAGCGGTAGAAACATTGAACTTATTTAATTAATATTCAACTATTTTTAGTAGGAATAAACTAAAAGTAAATGACTTTAATTGGGGGAAGAATGATTGAACTCGAAACAGAAATATTGAACTGGAAGTAATATCTTGTACATAGATTTTTTTTATAAAATGTTTCAAATTTCTGAATTCATACTACTCTACCAATAAGTAGTTGGTAATAAAATAATCATGAGTTATGATCTCTAAAATTAATAATTAATATACTGATCCAAAAATTACCCCCTTTTTATGACCAAAAATAATTTATTTAATTCAAAATATTATTTCAAATAAAAATTTGTGCAGAAAAATATGTTTAAAATTCCACCCTTTCTAAAAAAAATCCATGAAAACCATTTATTCTTAAAATATCACATAAAATCATAACAAATCACATGATATAGTATTCCCCCACATTTTAGGATTATCAAAAAAGAAATGAAACATAATAAATAGAATAGTGTAGAAATATATCTATGAAAAATGAGGCAAAAAATAAAGGAAGTTGAATTTCCATTAGAATCAATTTCAAAATATTAAATCATCAAAATTAAAAATATATCAACCCTATAAAATCCGAATAAAGTTATGAATATAAAACCCTAATAAGTTTATCCTTTTACATAGATGTGGAAGTAGGAGGATTTGATATAGAAGGAGGTTCAATATGCCTTGAGTCAATGCCTAAGGCCACCGGATTGAGATGCCTCAAAAATTTTACTTGTTTATGTTTATAAAAGAATATTGTGTGGGAAGTAGTGTAACAAACTTCTCATATAGGTGATAATACTGAGGAATTCATAGGAATAGTTGGAGGAGTATTTGTAATAGTTGTTTAAGTGTAATGATAAGGATCCATCCGCTCAATAAATTGACAGATCACCAAATAACCATGCCCAATAACCTAAAATCATTACCTATTTTCTTTCATAAATAAGTTGAATAAAGGATCTAAAACCATTAGTATATATAATTTCTCCTCGAATTCCGTAGTGACATGAGGCATTCTATGATTCACAACCAAAACATTTAAATGGAAATTGAGATCATGGTTGGTGAAATATTAGACAAATAGTAATTTATAAATTTGGTAATAATTTTTATATAATTTGTAGATTCATTTCAAAATTCCCTAAAAATATATTATATATTCTCTCCATCAGAATTTATCTATCAATTTTTATCCCAATGGGAAGCGGAATAATCTATCAGAAAGATTTATAAATCTTCCCAGATAATTATTTTAATGAATCATCATCAAAACTAGTAGTCATAGAAGTATGGAATTTAGAATAAGAGGAATTGGTAGTAGCAGAAAGATGTTCTGGCTCCCAAATAATTAACTTATATATCTAGATTAGGTACAATCTTGTGGATTATAAGGTATTTGGAATACCACCCATTTTCTCAAACAAATTCTTATATTCTTAAATCCATGTTTCAAATACTTATAACTAGTTTAGGATGAAGGTGTGCCAAAAACAAGGACATAATCAGGGATATTTGAGTCTCTTTAAGATTATTATAATGGGATGTATAATACTAGGAGAAACAAGTAAAAAAAACCATAATATCATCCTTAAAATAATCTAAATCACCTAGAGTTAGGGAAAAAATGAAGAGGAGGAGTATAGTTATCTTGTTCATATGAAGTTACATGGATACCCTAATGAGATCCCTATCCCACATCCAAATTTTTATCTTCTACATCATATACTGAAATAAAAAATTCTTCCACAACACTATCTAGAATATCTATTGAAAAGGGATAGAGAATATTTGGCTAATTAATTCTCAAAACCAATGATTCTTTAGGACCCCTTGGAGGAACAACTATGGAAGGTCCATCATGATTAGGTGGGTTTCCTTAATCATAAATTTCATCATTATAATTTAAATAGTATAAAATGAGAATGTCTAATCCTTTATAATTCTTATATTTAGTTGATACATACTCTATATTTTATCACACTTGTATTTAAACAACATGACCCATCAAATAACATTGACAATTACTATCCCAATCAATACTTATAGTCTTTCCTAACTCATGGTTATTAATGAATGGATTATTATATTTATCCCCAATCTCTCTATCAATATCATTATGATAATCATCTAAAAGATAAATCAATTCTTCTAGAATTTAAAAATAAGATCCCTCAAATCGAGAGGTATTAGAATATTCAGCATCTTTTTGGGTCATCATCATCCATTGATATTTCCATATAAGGAAGGGAAATATGATAATATGGAGGTTAGAAAGAGAAAACCTCATCTATTTCCAAATTGGGATACTATAACTAATTATTATTTCTTAACGTCATCACTTGTTTTATCCACTTATTCACATAATGAATATGCCACAACCTCACCAGTTTTAATATTTGGATGAAACAAATATCTAGGTCTTGTGGGTTTCTTCACTGGATTGAAATTTTCATAAATCTGTTCACTTTATACAACCAATTTCTTTATTCGAGGATTCAAATTAACTTTCTAACTCTTATATATATATATATATCATGTATTAGGTGGAAACTTCTTCCACTAAATAATCCAATCTTATTATTCAGTAACAAATCATCTAGATTATTGAATGGTTGATATCAACTTAAGATAAACTATAGAATTTTATTATAAAATCTTACTTGAACATAAAAATAATATAAAATATGAGATATATATAAATATATAACTTAACACATCACTTTATAAGGTAAAAAAAATAAAAATTCCAAAAACTTCAAAACACTAAATTTACACTTCTTTATATTTAACATATTCTAAATGTACCTGAAAATAATTCGACACTTTCCATTGAGTTTCATATAAACTAGTCTTATATGGTTATTGTTTCTCGTAATCTATAGGTTAGATTTTATGAATAAAATAACTAGTATGATCTATAGTATTAAAATCTTGGTGATCCTCATAAACATATTCATTAGGACCTCCCAAATTATTTTACTAGTGATTCAAATAGAATATGTGTTATTCAAAAAAAATAAAAGTATTTATTAAATCCTTCCTTTCCCTAAACACAAATTTTAAATTCAAATAAAAATCACAAACTAGTCTTGGGTAGAAGGATTTATCATTCACGGAGAACCGAGATATGCACTTGTAATATTTAACTACTCTCTATAACAATGAATTTATAGATTACAACCACACAACACACATTTATTTACAATTTAAAACTACACACGATTATATATGGAATTCCATGGATATGTTGATTTATTATATTCACCATTGGATTTCATTCACAGTCATGATTTGTCCAAATAATAATAAACAAGAGTGTGTTCCATCTTCATCATTGTAGTAAAATCATAGAGGATCGAAGGCTGATGGATGAGTTTTAGAGGGAAAGTGTTATGAGTCTCAAATGGTAATTGAGTGAAAGGATTCAACTCAGAATGTAAATAGGGATATATATCAATTAGGTAAAAAATATAATTTCTATTATAAAATTCATTTTAATCTGAGTAAAATTATAAATTTAGGAGTTAAGATAATTAAAAATTTCATTATATAAAATGTTAAGGAAGTGCTTTCATAGTAGCACCCAATGATACCATCCAATGAAATCAACCACCAGTGGCACCTAATAATATCATCCAATATAAGAAACCATCAGCAGAACCTAAATGTATATTCCAATAAAACACACAATGGTATCATCATAATGGTACCACCCACCATTAGAACATGAATGTAAGCACCGAACAGTAGCATCCAAATGGTATCAACAACTGGTAGAACCCGAATCATAGTACCCAATAGTAGAAGTAGAACATTAGAGCCTAAATCATGATGTAATTCTACAATATTAAAAATAATTGAGAAAATAATTAATTAACAATAATTATTCATAACAAGATCATGTATGATATACCTTATTCTCTCAATATTAATAGCCATTGTAAAAATGTCACAAAGTTGATGTTTAGAGCTATTGAATTCAAGAGTTATACCACCCTTTAGATAATGATTTTTCGAAATTTGATGTCTTATATCAATGTTACCTATCCTTTAATGGGATAGAATATTCTTAGATATTTTAATATCACTTTTATTGTCATAGTTTATATGGAAATTTATAAATTGACATCCATAGTCCAACACTGTGTGTTTCACCCACAAAATTTGTGTATAAAAACTATATAAAAATATTTATTTATGTTCTAAAGTGGATCATGTGAAAAAATAGTTCTTTTTTATTACACCATGGTACTATAGGAATTACAGATAAGTAACTTAATCTTGAGGTATTTTCTATTTTACAAAAAACAACTGAAATAAATATTTTCAAATTAAATTAAACGAATGTATTCTAGAATTGAATAGTCCTAAGTCAGTTTTACATTTGAGGTATTTAAAAATTATTTTAATAGTAATAGAATGATATTACTTAAGGTTTTATTGAAAATAATATCACATACACACTCAAAACATAATGTTATTATAGATAGATATTATGTATAGTAAACTCTCAACCATGCTTATGTAAAAGGTTTGGTTAATTGGTTTCTCAATTTGATCATGATCTAATTTATAGGTTGTTCCCAACGTTGTGTCCCTTCTTTTTATGTGATCCATGAAAAAAATATATTTAAAATATAGTTACTATACTTACTTTCTTTTAAAATAACCCCTTCATTATTTTTAAATATTTGAAAACCAATGAATAAATTTAGTACATCCATAAAACTTATTTTAAATTCATTTTTCCATATTTTTGAAAATTCAGTATAGAGAGAATTTATTGAGGAACCAAAAATAATATCATTAAAATATATTATTGAAACCAAAACTTTGCTTGAAGTTTTTTGGATAAATAACATACGACCAATAACACCTTTTGTAAAAAAAATGGAATAATAAATGGTTTCATCCTATTACACCAATCCATGTGAGCCTATTTGAATCCCAAAATTTCTTTTATCAATTTTAAAATATGATGTGGGAAATAGGGATTTATAAATATTTGTTATTTTAAATTAAAACCTACTAAAAAATATAACCAATAATAAAATAATTCTTTAAATCCATTTTATATAATTTAAAATTTAGGTGCATTGTATAAACAGTAACAACTGGGTCTCGATGATAGCAGAGATACCCTGGATTAGCATGTTCATGTCGAGTGGGAGAGTACACCAAGATATAGTCTATGAAGACTACCACAAAATAATATAGATAATGGTGGAATACATGATTCATCAGAGCCATGAAAACTACTGGCGCGTTCGTGAGTCCGAACGGCATGACCAAGTACTCGTATAGACCATATCTGCTCCGAAAGGCTATAAGCGGTATGCCCGATGCTCTAACACACAACAGTTGATATCTGAATCTCAAGTAAATCTTAGATAACACTCGTTCTCCTCTTAGTAGATCAAAAAGTTCATCAATCCTTGACAAGGGATATCGGTTCTAGACCGTCAAATGGTTCAACTTCTGATAATCCACACAAAGTCTGAGGGTGCCTTCCGCCTTATTCACAAATAAGATAGGGGAACCCCAAGGAGAAGTACTGTTTTAGATGAAACCATTTGTCTATAACTCCTCTAATTGCCTCTTGATCTCCTACAACTCTGGTGTGATCGTACCCTCATCTAGATTCTTTTGTGGTAGTCTTCATAGAGCATATCATGGTGTACTCCCACACTTGACACGACCATGTTAAGGCGGGGTGTCTGTGCTGTCACCGGGACCCTGTTGTCACATTTGGTATCAAAGGAGGAAGCCATCTATAAGTTCAGTTCACTCCATGTATTAATATGTCGGGCCCACAATGAGGACTTTGTTCTCTAAATGGCAGGGGGGATTGTAATACCCCTGAACGATATAGGGTTAAATGACTAAATGTTATGACTCATGTCAACAAGGTGAACCTTCCTTTTCGGGAGACAACCTGAATAGAATTCCATAGTTAAGCGTTCTTGGCATAGAGTAGAGATCAGGATGGGTGACTTTAAGGGAAGTTCCTTAGGGTGTGTGTGAGTGAGGACAAATCACACTAAAAAGGAATGTGTTGGCATGTGGGGACTGTCACTAATCAGATGAACCGTTCAGGCATGCGGGTGGGCCCCATGGTGGGGACCACATGTCTACACGACAACTGGTGGTAACTGGTGGGCCAGGACTCGACAACCATGTTAAAGTGGGGTGCCTGTGCTGTCACCAAGACCTAGTTGTCACATAATCAAAAAACATCAGAATTGATTCAAGTATCACTACAAGCGAAAGACATTCCTCCTAGTCAATACCTTCTTATGAACTATATAATTTTCCTAGAAAAAAATGCCTTATTTATAATAAAATTTCTATATTCATCACCCTTGTTTATATAACACCATTTCATTATTAGGGTGAAATCGTCATTGGATCCCTCGACTAGTTCATATATTTTGTTCCATCCAAACTAAAGCTTTTCTACTTGTGTATCCATCACCCAATTTTCACCACTAATTTTCGTATTAATGTTCCTGGGTTCAAGAAATGAAGTAAATTATTGATATTCATCCATGTTATGAAGTTATTATTGAGTTTTAGTTCCTTTTCCTAGATCACCAATAACAGTCTCTAACAAATGTTCTCTATGTGTTCTAATGGTTCTGTGTATACTAGTTTCTTATTGGTTTTTATCAAGGTATGGTTTCTTTTAAAGGTATTTTTGGATGTTTTTTCAAGTAAATAAATTAAATTATTATTATTATTATTATTGGGATATATTATTGATATTTAAATTAGAAACAAAATCTTCAAAGTTTTCTATAGTAAATTTATGTTCCTGTGGATCAGTCGCATCAAATATGACATGAAAATATCCTTACACTATTTTATCAATTTATTGAAGACTTTTTAGCATTTATTTTGATGTAGAATACCTCTTAAAAATTTTCTAATCACTCTTGGATGAAAATTTATCTAGGTTACCTTTTTAAATTATAATATAATCATTGTAGCCAAAAATATTGAAATAATTATCTTAAGGCATTCTGTCATTTCATAATTAATCTGGATTCTTATATAAAAGGGGTTTTATTAAAAAAATATTAATCAAATAAATATAATTATTTACATATTCATCCCAAAAATAAACATTAATGTCATATTGAGAGAGAATGTTTTGATTAATGATTCATATTTCTCCTTTATATAACCCCTTTTTGATGATCTGTTCAAGAAGTAGAGAAGTTATTATTATTACCATGTTGTGAGAATAATAATTCAAAATTATGATTTTATAATTTTTAACTATGATCACATCTCAACTTATTAATTGAAAATACACTAAGGTTCTCTATATATTTCTCATAACAAACAAATTATTTTAAGTTTTAATTTTGGGAGCTAGAAAATGTACCCAAGTAAAATTTGAATAATCATAATTGATTACATAAAAAATGTTTTTTTGATAAAAATGAAACTCTAGATGGTCCAAAAAAATTGGTTTGATATATTTATTCTGTATAAGAGGTAGAAAAAAAAATTATTTGGATTGAAATAAGCTTTATAAAACCTTCCATTTTGATATGGAATACAAAAATTCCCTAATAAAAAATTTAGTTTAGATAGAACCTTTAAGAAACACTTTTTTACTAGATTTATAAGATAATATATATTAATTTTTATAATATTATATTTCACAAAAAAATTTCATGATAAAATTAATTTAAAATAAATTTTCTTTAGAAAATAATGAATTGAAAAAAATTCAAAAAACATTTCATTTCTCAAAGAAATTAATAAAAATTTAACATTTAATCATAAATATTACATGAATTATTTTTAACATGAAACATAAACCATCATCACATAATATATATATTCTATGAAAATTATATATTAATCCACCAACAAAAACACATTGAAAATTATACTGGTTTTATAATTTACAACATCGACTAGGCCAATAATTTTTCCATTTTTCATTGTCACCAAATTTGACATATCGACCATCCTGTATAGTAAAATTTTGGAACCTTTATAATTCCCTTTAAATATTTATAGAACACACACATTCTAGAACTTCTTACATGAATATTTCTAGTAATTTTCATACAATTAATCAAATAAAAATTTATTTTATTAAAAATACATGTTTGGGTTTAGAAAGTACAAAAAATCACGTATTTATGTGTCCAGAATTGTTTAATATATTTATCTATATATTTATGAACATGTTTTAAATAATTTTAAAAATAATCGATTTTTTGTCCAAAATTGGTTGCTTCATATTTAGATATTCTATCCATATAGTTTACTCTGGATTTTTTAACTGCATTTGAAGTAGGAAGAAAATATTTTTTATAGATGTTTCCTTTTTTCATCACTGATAACTAAAACCAGCTCTTAGTTTAGGTACAACATGGAATCCCTTAATTTTATTAAGTGTTCAATCTATTGTTGAAAACCCTTCATTATCTTTTTGAAGTTTATCATTTACAAATTCTAAGTCCATATTTTTTAGGAGATGTAGTTTTATATTCTTTTAATTTACAGCAAGATCATATTTAACATTATATGATAAAGAATATTTTTTCATTAAAATAATATATTCATATTTAATCTAATTAAAGGTTTCTTACAACATATTATAGTCTGAGAATTTATCTTCCCTAGACATGTCATTTTTATCATGATTTTATTTTTAGAGAGATAAAAAACAATACATTATTACTTAAGGTGAAATTCCCATAAATCTCCAATTTTGGTTATCAGGAAAATCATATCAGGGTGAGCCTAAATAAAATGATCTATCCTACAAAGAACTCCATGTCCCATTCATGTATTAATTATGTTTATTTCTTATATATTTATGTTTCAAATAGTACTCTAATTTTTGGGAAATCATGTTTGATCCTTCCTTTTCAGTTTCACTCATAATGTGTAACTTCACCAAAGTAATCATATTTATTCTAATTTTATTTTTTATACTTTCAATTTACATTTGTCTTCTTCATGATATTATTTTTAATTTAACTTTAATTGAATATTATTTCCAAATGGGCTAGTCTATAGTCTTAGTAGAGAGACCATTACTTCCACTACTGCTATCATCCTTGATTATTTATTTAGTTTTTTGACTGATATGCTTTGAATGGAATTTAATTTTTGGGTTCAATAACTTTAGTAGTAAAATTATGCCTTTCCTTAGAACTAATTATTTGTACAATCATATTTTTTACTAGAATCTCTCTCACATCACATGATCCATGAATGGATATATTAGTACCTCTCCAACTATCAGGTGTGTATCTTCTAATCCTAATTACTTGTAACTTTTCATTATAGTTCACCCCACTCTATGCATAAGGTTTATAAGTTCATTAAATTTGAGGAATGTATCATAAATAAACTCATTTTGATTCATCGTAAATGTGGTATACTTGATAGTATAAGTATTTGTACACATCTCTTTAACATTAGAACCTCTTTATCAAAAAAAGATAATGTATAATGATTTTCATAAGATATAAGACATTTTTATATTATTTTAAATTAAAATTCACATAGTCTAAAAAATAAATCATTTATTATTTTACAATTACAACAGTAAGTAGCCTTAGTTTCATCACTCATGTCACCTCTGAAATCATATGGTTTTTCTATTTTATCCTTTTTATAGTTCATATGTCAAATCCTATACATTCATAATTCATTTTCCCTTTTTTACATTTAATTCAGCTTAGTCTTATCCATTATGATATGAAATTATGTTCATAGTAGTACCATCAAGTACTATTTTATCTATAAATATATAAATTTATAATAAATATAATATTATACATTTTGGGTAAAATTTGATCATTGGTAGAGATAGATAAATTAAAGTAGTAAAGAAAAAATATATCTCATATAAAATGTTGGTCCCATTGGATAAGATCAATAAGGTGTTAATTTATCTTTTAATATAATTTTTTAACTAAAAAAATTTTAATACAAAATCAAAGAATTTAGAAAACATCCTAGTCAAGTAAAATTTTACAAATATTTAATTTTATATTTTCAAATAGTTTCTCGAAGACTCAATCATGAACAATTTAAAACTATTTTATAATCACATTACCTATTGAAACAAATATAATAAACTCAAACAAAATATATAAAATACTGATTAAAACTATCTATAAGAGTTTTGTTTTATATAAGAGGTTTGAAAGGGAAAATTATTTAAAAATAAAAGTAAGAAAAAATCAATAACACACAATAGAAATAAATAAAAGTGGTTCATTTTCAATTAGAGGTATAATCTTCAATACATAATTGTCAACTATTTCCAAGAATGTCTATTACAACATAATTAATAGGATCCAACAACTGGATTGGTTTGAAAAGATAAAAATTCACAAAAGGTAGTCCATGATATAATCGGTATCATGACCCATCATTTTCATACATTAACATTACATAAATTTTTTTGTAATACCTAAAACATTATAAAAGTAGATGCACAAATACCATACTAGTCTAGTAAATTTTTAAACATAGAAGATATAAAAACTTATACATTAATGAGCTATATTATCTCACACTAAGAAATTATTGACTATAACCCTTCTTAGAAACATAAAACATAAAACATATCTTCATATCATAGGGAAGGAAACATAAAAAAGGGTTGAGCTAAAATGCTCAGTTAGGGTAATCAAGGGAGATCTGTAAGAATAATCATGAGTATAAGGTTATGATAACATGATCATGAAAATAGAAGATCCTACCCTGTATATCAAAGATCACATACATGAATCATGTAATAAATCTTCGCAGTTTATGTCACGACCCGTCCTCAGGGCCCGTGCCGTGACTACCCCATGCCCGCCTTTCATAGGCCAGGGGCTGGAGACTTGCACCAAAGGAATAAATCCCAATATCTGGGAAGTAACTGACTTTAAAAAAAGTAAACAAAACACAACAGAGTACAAGAAGAATTAAAACACTAAGTACAAAAGAAAGTGCTGAAAAGTAAATGGGCCAGAATACAAACCCAACTGAAAGTACAACTACAACTGAATGAAAGTACAACAGAAAAAGGCAAAAGCTGGAAGAACGGAAGCGGCTCCTGGGTCATCATCCTTGGATCTTACATGAAGGGTAGGTACAGATAGCCTCCACAAGGCTCTCGCCCGTCAACCTCCACCGTGTGTCGTCTGGTCATGAATTCCACCTCCAGATACTAACTCGTTGTGTGGTCCACCTCCAGGTACTGACTCGTCATGTGGTCCACCTCCGAGTACCGCCCAGTCCTCGATCAAGAGGAAACACAAAGGTTATGAAATCAACGGATAACCACTACCCAGGTATATGCCCATACGTATACCTAAATTATCAAGTAACCCATCTCAATCACGAGGTAAACACAAAGGTCATAGACTCAGCTCAAACCAGGATTTTCATTATCGAAACCGTAACTGCTAAAGAGACCCATCTCTGGCGTGTACAGTGGTCTTGTAATGACTCCGAGGTACTTCTCACTAACCTAAGACTACTGAGGTACTCATCCTGTCGAGTACCGCGGGCCAGCCAACCAAACACTGTAGTGCTTCCTGCCGGGGTATGCCACCCATACACAGTAGTGCACAACCCCTAATAGCCTGCAGAGGTACTCTCCGGACGAGTACCACGGGTCTGCACTGTCACACAGGTTGTGCTCCGTCCGCCATGGGTCTGCACCCAAATAAAGAAGTGCTCCGTCCACTGGGCTAGTTGACTCACTCCAAGTCGACTCGGTCAAGCAGTCGTTAGGTCTCAATCAGCTACACGGTTTCCGTACTCCGCACGCTCATCTCTGGGAGGGTCCGCTCCATGAGATACAGGTCAACACTCGAAGTATCTCAAGGTCCCAAGAAGAAGTATCTCAAAGGACCGCTTCGTTATAGGGGTCTCAAAGCAACAGACGGCGCGTCAATCAGACGCCCGGTCTGTGAGTTATTAGCATTTTCATCCCTGGGGCCCAGTTGGTTTTGTGTGCGAACCAACCCGGCTGTATCTCAACTGTACCCCGAACTCTCATAGGGTATACTCATAGGGACTGTTTCTCCACCTGATCGCCAACACCGCTGACGGTTCGTCAAACAGACGTCCAGTCTGAACGTTATCAGCTTTTCCGTTCCAGGGGCCCGGTTGGATTTCGGGTACAATCCAACCCGGCCACTATCCAACTGTATTCAAATCTTGAGTGGAGTATTCCAAAAGTTCCATCTCAACAGGAGGAATCCAACAAAGTTGACGACACTTCAATCAGACGTCCGGAGCTCATGATATAATTGTTTCTGCTCCGAGGGCCTGGTTGGTTTCGTATCCGAACCAACCCGGCCGAACCCAAAGTTCACCGAAACCTTGAGTGTAATATACAGAACCGACCGTCTCGATCCAAGGATCACATCGCAACTGATGGTGCATCTATCGGATGTCCGTATCCCATGTTATGGGCATTCAAACGGAAACAATCCGAAATGGGGGGTCTGGGCCCGGCCCACCCCCCTAGGTCGACGCAACCCGGGTTTTGGTCCGGCTCGGCGGCCCGACGTGCTGGCCAGGTGGCTCGGTCGAACGGGAAAGCCTTTCGAGATGCGGGGGTGGGGGGGGGGGGGCTGCCCCTTACTTGTTGTAACTGCAACCCCGTAGTGGGGGCCGCTCATGTCTGACCAGCCGGGGGTTTCGAACCCCTGGCTCTTCCACTGTCCGGCGGGTCGGCTATTGCCTACTCGGGATCGGCAAGGGTCGGTCGCCCTGCTCCGACGCCGGTGGCCCGGAACCGACCGCCGATTCCCCTTCTCCGCCGGGGCACCGCTCCGGCCACGGTGCCTTCGGGGTTCTCCGGAGCGGTGCGACGACGCCACGTTCTTGTTCGATTCAAAGGCGCGGCGCGACGGCGCTGTGCATACCTTGTTGCACAACCCCGCGCGGTGTGATGACACCGTGCCATCCTAGTTCCATTCCACCACAAGGAAGACAAGATAGAAGGGGAGGAGGGTCGGCCGTGTTTGTGCGGGCCGGCCCCCTCCCGTTAACTGGTAACAGGTGGTCCAAAAGTACGAGGAATGATGACAGATGAAAACAAGAATATCATCAACAAAAAAAGAATTCCCTACAACCTCTTAAATATAAGTAATCATACCAATATTCCAACCCGAAAAATAAAATATTCGCGGATCAACTTAAAGATGAGTTGATCTGGGTTATTTGTTTTAGAAGGAACAACCAAGGGAATAATACAATTCTAAAAATAATCCACCTACCGGATGTAATCGCGGAACGAAGGTTCGTCGCGGAAGAAGGCTTCGTGGAAGGAGGGGGTCTCTGGCGTCGTGGTACACGGCGTCGCATCGTCGATCTCCGAGGAAGACATCTCTCATCGTCATCCTTCGTCGGAGGTCGGCATTCTTCTTCGGTGACGATGCATTTTTACGTTCTTCAAGGAGGAAGAACGTCCTTCGAAACATAGAGCTTTCCTCCCCAAATCCTTTCACACCATCAACTATCCTCCCACCAAATAATACTTAGTATTATTTAATTAACACACAAGTGAAAGGAATTCATTTGAAATTCCAACGAATCCAAGAATTAATTACTTGAAAAACCTACAAAATTAAATAGTTGACTTTATTTTAAAAAGGGGAAGTTTCTTTTTGAGAGTTACAAAATTATGAGGGGAAAAGTTATGAACGTTAGGGGAAGGTGAGGGGTTGGGCTCGTGTGGGACCCACACCACCTTAATCCTCTCAAAGGTAGCTATCAACAAGTGGGACCCACCCCTAACTCCCTTACATAGGTTATAATCACATAAGAGAGATGAAAAGTGTTGTGACACAACACTTAATCCACTTAACAAGAAAAGAAAATATAATTGTAAAACAATTATATTATTATCCCTCACTTTATTTAAACAACACATCCCTAGAAAACTCAACTCCAAAAAGGAGTCTTATTAAGCAATTACCGGTGCTGTGAGTTCATCAGTGCCCTCAGATTTCAATTCTGAGCACCAGTTCAAAAGTTAGAAAAACCCGCTCATTCGTTCACTGAACGTACCCGAGCTAAACTTCGGAAAATGATTTCGGGCACACCGGGCCTTGGAATCAGGCGCCGTCAAAAACAACATTCTTGAAAAATTCCAATGAAAATTAAGAAAAAAATTTCCCTTGAATTTTATGGGTCTTTACAATACTCCCATCTGAGGGCTTTACGTCCTTGTAAAGCTTTAACACGAACTAGGGATACAAAAGCGGTATTGAGCACGCATCTGAGCCTTTCGCTCCCATGTGCTTACATGGAGGTTCCCATACTGCCAAAGAAAGCACACCCAAGGAATCGACCATCCTCGTAGGATTCACTCCTGTCGATCCTCGATCCCCACTAGAACCTCCGTGAAAGTCACCCCATCACCATCGTCCAGCTTCTCATGGTCGATGATATGAAAAGGGTCGAGCACGTATCTCCTCAATTGAGATACGTGGAAATCATCCTGCACCAGGTGAAACTGAGATGTATGGGACAAGTGGTAAGCTAGCATGCCTACCCAGCTGAGGACCTAAGAAGGTCCGATGAACCTCGGAGATAACTTTCCACCTTGTCCACATCCCTGTAAACCTCGTCAAGGTGAGAGAGTATAAGGACATGATCGTCATCCTCGAACTCTAGAGGTCTCCAATTCTTGTTAGAACTGAAACTCAAAACGACTGCTTCCACAAGGGTAAGGTTGAATGAATCAAGAGTGATCGATCTCACCCTACTGTGCATGTGTTTATCCTGTGCTTCTTGGGGTTTCTTTTTCGCCGACCAAGGGAAACCCATCCCGATATCATAGTTAAACCACACCCTTTTCGCCTAATACCGTCAAATTGTGTATGAACTATGATTTCCTAGTCCATACTCAAACCAACGTTGTAAGGCCTCGATGATGCCACCAAGAGATTCCAACCTAAACTCTCGCCTTGAGGGTCTGACCACACCGTCGGTGTAAGTGTGATTATCGAGTCTCCTCCCAAGGTATCTCCAGACGTGGGGGTCAAGTCCACGACTTATCAGAAACTCTAGGTCCGGGAAAAGATTCGTGTAAGTAAGGAATGATTCATATCAACGTCTGTTACTATGGCAGCTAGTAGTTGACACAGACTGTCCCCTGAATCATTCTTAGAGCCACTGGGTCACTCTCCCTGACCGCATGCAGCTACTCTCTTCCCCTGCCCTCCAGCTCCCTGAGCCCGGCGGGGACAACTAAGGCGTGTGGTTGTAGCATATTAAAACATACACCACCTCATGCTTCTCTCCAAGCTATGCCTCCATATCTGCTGCTTCGCAGACTCATCTCTCTTTAAATCTTCCTCTTCTTGAAACATTTAACAGGCCCGAGTCTCTAAGACTGGCGCTGATTTTCTGTTTCTTACTGCACTATGCAGTCTTCATCTGCTCTTGGATGATATGCACCTTTTTTCCCTACTATTTGAAAGAGTTGCTAAAATTTCTCCTTTTCCAAAAAGAGAAACATCGTCTCATCCCTTGGATGAACCAAACCCATTTCCTAATACAGTCAATCCTGACATGAATGATGCATTCATGCCATGGATGACGTCGTAAGGCCTCGAAGTAACTACCAAGGGATCCAACTGTCACTCTTGCCTCCAAGGGTCAAGTCACACTATCGGAATCAGTGTGAGGTCACTGGGTCTCCTCCAATAGAAATCTCAAAAGTGAGGGTCAAGTCAACAGTCTTAACCGGGACCACTCAGTATCAACCAAACAAAAGGACAGGAAAGAAAACATCACAAAGATAAGTGTCTTTTTATTATTGCAGCTCATAGTACAAAGACATTAATACAACAGAAACATGGAACTATATGTACAGGGGACGTATCCACTAGTTCCGCTCCTGTCTACCTGCTCCCAGAGCTCTACTGCCTTGTCCACTGCTCGACTGTTTCTCAAGCACCTGCCACTGCTTCTATCTCGGTGGCTCCTCCAATGCATGCGGATCAACTGTGCGAGGAGTAGGACAGTCAAGTGCCAGGTGACCCTTCCTACCGCATTCATAACAGTGTCCGTTTCTGGAACGCCTAGCTCTGACCCCACCCCAGGTGCCCCGCACCACCGATCCTAAAACCCGAGATCGCCCAACTGCTGGTCTGGTCCTTCTGGACCTCTGTATCATCTGTCTACTGCCTACAGATGACTCGACTACTGATCGAAAAACATGCGGAAAAGGAATCATCTTCTGAACATTCTCGGGGTGCAGAGCTACTGGTACAATATCCACCCTGAAGAAGGTCTCGAAGTCTCCCCATGTGAAGGTCATCCTGTCGCAAAACTAGAACAAGTGGCTCCACCACCTGCTTGATGCTGCCTGAAGAAGGCTGGCGGGAAAGATCACCATGAAGTCTACTGGCATCCCCACTATCATGAAGACTCTCACCACAGCCTCCAGCCAATCCTCAGCTGTCTGTGGGTCCATCTCTCCCCAGAACCTGGGTGGCCTCTGGCGCTGGAACTTGTGCAGCGTACTCAAAACTGGCTTTCATCGCCTACTGCTAGGGCTGGTGGCATTGGTGGCCCAACGTATGGTAGTACCGTTGGTGCCTCAACTGCAAGAGGGCCCTGTACTGATGCCTCATCGCTCGACAGGATTTAAGTACGCACATCCCTCATGGCTCTAGCTGGTCGTCCGTGAAAAGGCATCCTGAAAGGAACATACATGACATGGTCAAAATATTTATACCTGGTGAGATGACCTGGATTGAGCTGTTTTAAGGGAAAACCTTTTAAAACACACATGAAATCATTGTTTTCGTGCACATAGTCGGAATTCATTTGTCAGGGTCCTGGTGTATGGATACGTCAGCCGCCCACACCAACACTGGAATCCCTGAACTAAAGACCACACTCGGTACCCTTAACATTATTGCTTCACATAGAAAAAAATCAGAGTCCTGAGTTATGTGGTCGAACCGAACTCCTCTGATACCGATTTGTCCCGACCTGTCCTCGGGGCCCGTTCCGTGACAACCCCAATCCCACCTTCCATAGGCCAGTGGCTGGCGACTTGCACAAAAGGGGTAAATCTCGATAATTGGGAAGGCATTGAATTTAAAAAAATCAAACAAAACACCACAGAGTACAAGAGGAAGTAAAACACTGAGTACAAAAGAAAGTGCTGAAAATTAAATGGGCCATAATACAAACCCAACTGAAATTACAACTACAACTGAACGAAAGTACAACAGAAAAAGACAATAGCTGGAAGAACAGAAGCGGCTCCTGGGTCATCCTCCTCGGATCCTACCTGAAGGGTAGGTACAGATAACCTCCACAACGCTCTCGCCCGTCAACCTCCACCGTGTGTTGTCTCGTCGTGAAGTCCACCTCTAGATATTGACTCGTCGTGTGGTCCACCTCCGGGTACGGACTCGTCGTGTGGTCCACCTCCGGGTACTGCCCAGTCCTCAAACACTCGGCCTCTGTCAATGTGGTCCGTCGTTTGCAACCAATACAACGAGGTGAGAGAATATCCCGTGTAGGGGTGAGTATACGATAACCAGTAGGGACCCCGAGACCCCAAGGTCTCACTAAATCTGACAAGGATAACCACAAATAAGGATCTCAACAGATAACCTTTACTTAGGTAAAATCCCATACTTATACCTAAGTTATCAAGTAACCTATCTCAATAAAGAGGAAACAAAAAGGTTATGAAATCAATGGATAACCACTACCCAGGTATATGCCCATACATACACCTAAATTATCAAGTAACCCATCTCAATCATGAAGTAAACACAAAGGTCATAGACTCAGCTCAAACCAGGATTTTCATTATTGAAACCGTAACTGCTGAAGAGCCCTGCCTCTAGAGTGTACAGTGGTCCTGTCACGACTCTGAGGTACTGCTCACTAACCTAAGACTGCTGAGGTACTCCTCCTGTCGAGTACCGCAGGCCAGCCACCCAAACATAGTAGTGCTTCCCGCCGGCGTATGCCACCCAAACACAGTAGTGCACACCCCCAAATAGCTTGTAGAGGTACTCTCCGGATGATTACCGCAGGTCTGCACTATCACACAGGTAGTGCTCCATCTGCCATGGTTCTGCACCCAAACAAAGTAGTGCTCCATCCACTGGGCTAGTCGACTCACTCCAAGTCGAGTCGGTCAAGCAGTCGTTAGGTCTTAGTCGGCTACATGGTCTCCGTACTCCGCACGCTCGTCTCTGGGAATGTCCGCTCCACGAGCTACAGGTCGATACTCCAAGTATCTCAAAGTCCCATAATGAAGTATCTCAAAGGAACACCTCGTCATAGGGGTCTCAACGCAATAGGCAGCGTGTCAATCGGACGCCCGGTCTGTGAGTTATTAGCCTTTTCGTCCCCGGGGCCCGGTTGGTTTTGTGTGCGAACCAACCCGGCCATATCTCAAATGTACCCCTAACTCTCATAAGTTATACTCCTAGGGACCGTTTCTCCATGTGATCGCCAATGCCGCTGACGGTTCGTCAAAAGGACGTCCAGTCTGAAAGTTATCAGCTTTTCCGTTCAGGGGGCCCGGTTGGATTTCAGGTACAATCCAACCCGGACACTATCCAACAACATCTAAATCTCTAGAAGAGTATGCCAAAAGATCTGTCTTAACAAGAGGAATCTAAAAAAGTCTACGAAACGTCAATCGGACGTCCTGAGCTCAAGATATATGTGTTTCCGCTACGATGGCCCGGTTGGTTTCGTATCCGAACCAACCCGTCTGAACCCAATGTTCTACAAAAACCTTGAGTGTAATATATCGAAACGACTGTCTCGATCCAAAGATCTCATTTCAACTGACAGTGCATCAATCAGAGGTCCGTAGCCCAAGTTATGTGTGTTCGAACAGAAACAATCCGAAATGGGGGGTCACGACCCGGCCCGGCCCGGCCCAACCCCCCTGGGTCGGCCCGAACCGGACGATCCGACCTGGGTCCGTGTCTGGACTAGCTGTGTGCTGCCCGTCCCGACTCTGTGGCCTGGCTCGGTGGCCCAGTACGCTGACAGCCCGGTGCACTGGCCAGGTGGCTCGACCGAACGGCCAAGCCATTCGGGATGCGGGGGGGGGGGGGGGGGGGCTGCCCCTCACTTGTTGTAACCGTGGCCCCATAGTGGGGGGCGCTCATGTCCGGCCAGCTGGGGGTTTCGAACCCCCGGCTCTCCCACTGTCCGGCCGGCCGGCTGCTGCCGACTCGGGACCGGCAAAGGCCGGTCCCACTGCTCCGACGCCGGCGGCCCGGAACCGGCCGCCGGTTCCCCTACTCTGCCACGGCCTTGGACCGTCCGGCACGGCACAACAGCGTGGCACCCCTCCACCACGATCCCGCTTCGGCCACGGTGCCTTCGATGTTTTCTAGTGCGGCACGACGACGCCGCGTTCTTGTTAGATTCAAAGGCACGGCGCGATGGCGCCACACATACCTTGCCGCACGACCCCACGGGGTGCGACGACACTGCGCCATCCTCATTCCATTCCACTACAAGGAAGACAAGATATAAGGGGAGGAGGGTCAGCCGTGATTGTGCAGTCCGGCCCCCTCCTGTTAACTGGTAACAGGTGGTCCAAACGTACAAGGAATGATGACGGATGAGAACACGAATATCATCAACAAAAAAAATGAATTCCCTACAACCTCTTAAATAAAAGAAATCATACCAATATTCCAACTCGCAAAATAAACCATTTGCGGATCAACTTAATGATGAGTTGATCTCGGTTCTTTATTTTAGAAGGAATAACCAAGGGAACAATACCATTATCAAAATAATCCCCCTACCTGATGTAATCGTTGAATGAAGGTTCGTCGTGGAAGAAGGCCTCGCGGAAGGAGAGGGTCGTTGTCATCGTGGTACACGGAGTCACATCGTCAAACTCCGAGGAAGATGTCTCTCACCGTCATCCTTCGTCGGAGGTCGGCGTTCTTCATCGGTGACGGTGCGTTCTTCGTGTTCTTCAAGGAGGAAGAACTTCCTTCGGAACTTAGAGCTTTCCTCCCCAAATCCATATGCACCATCAACTATCCTCCCACGGAATAAGACTTAGTCTTATTTAATTAACGCACAAGACAAAGGAATTAATTTGAAATTAAAATGAATCCTAGAAATAATTACTTGAAAAACCTACACAATTAAAGAGTTGACTTTATTTTAAAAGGGGGGGGGGGGTCTTTTGGAGAGTTACAAAATTAAGAGGGGAAAAGTTATGAACGTTAGGGGAAGGTGAGGGGTTGGGGTCGTGTGGGACCCACCCCACCTTAATCCTCTCAAAAGTAGTTATCAACAAGTTGGACCCACCCTTAACTCCCTTATATAGGTTATAACCACATAAGAGAGATGAAAAGTGTTGTGACATAACACTTAATCCACTTAACAAGAAAAGAAAATATAATTGTAAAACAATTATATTATTATCCCTCACTTTATTTAAACAACACATCCCGAGAAAAAAAACTACAGGAAGGGGTCTTCTTAAGTAATTACCGGCACTGCGAGTTCATCGGTGCCCTCGGATTTCAATTCCGAGCACCGGTTCAAAAGTTAGAAAAACCCACTCGTTCGTTCACTGAACGTACCCGAGCTAAACTTTGAAAAATGATTCCGGGCACACCGATCCTCGAAATCAGGCACCGTCAGAAGCTACGTTCTTGTAAAATCCCAAAAAAAATTAATAAAAAAATTTCCCTTGAATTTTAAGGGTCTTTATAGTTTATAAGACATGAATAAAAAAAGAACATAAGACATGAAGGAACAAAATAGAAGTAAAACCTGGAGTTTTGGATGAAATGTAATCATATAATATTATTTCTATAGTATCCATGGAATTGCATCCAATACCATCATGGTAGTATATGTTTTTTCTCATACCATCTTTGAAGTCATGGTTTAATCCCATGGCCATCTTGGTAGGATTAGTTCAATCCTCATACCGTCTTGGTAGTAATGGTTCACTCCCATGTCCATCTTAGTAGTAAATGTTCATCCCCAATACCATATTAGTCTATATAATGATACATAAATCATTACCCACTCTATTGGAAGGAGATATAGGTCCCACCTGCATCATAAATTAATCAAATATACATGTTGCACAAGATCACAAATAATCATATCATAACCCATGAAATGAAATTGGTATTATAAACATATAAACATACTATAACCTATATAAATAAACTAGTTTGATAATCATTTAATCATTAACATAACCTTTGGAAAGAAGCTAGTTTCAAAATCATATAACCCATGAAAGAGAAATGAGTTTCAAAAGTATATAACCCCTAAAAGAGAAGCATGTTTCATAAACATAATTCTATAAAAGCACAATCTATTATGAGAATGAATATTAATTGAATGATTAAATAATTTTCCAAAAAAGCATGAGTAACACCAAGGAATTTTATCTTATATGGGAAATAATTATGAATGATCATTTAAAAACATGTATTGAAGAAAACACCCTTTATGCATTGAAAATTATTTTTAAAACTTAAAACATTTTTTAAAACGTTTTTCACTGAAAATAAATTTGAAAACTTATAAAGGAAGCATTGAAAACTTTAAAAAAAATTTAAAATCCTTTTTCCATGAAAATTGGCTTTAATGATATTTATGAACACATTTTTTATAACATGGATTTGAACACAATAGATTTCTGACCAGAGAGAGACTGCTATATTTCAAATAAAAACATTATCTTAAGTACCAAAGAGTGTTAAATGGTACTAATATATGTATATATATTGAATAAATATATTTTAAGGAAACATATTAGTGTTCTTGAGGGATGGATGAAAATATTTCATCCTGGTAAGAAAAAACATAAACAATCTCAAAAAGAGAAGAGATTGTCTAAATAAACTCTTATAACATGGTAACATGGGATCATAATCATAATGTAAGAAATGAAAATTAAATGAAGATTAAAACATAATTAATGAAATTTAATTCATGATATAACATGTAAAATTAATGTATATACACCTCAATAGAAAATTTACGTTCATAACAAAACAAGAGTCTCAAGAAAGGAAAATTGAGACAAAACTATTTTAACGATTTGATAACTTTTGAAACAAAACCCCATGAAAGAAACATCATATAATGGATATGTGAATATCCATAAATTTAATTATATTATTCATATAATAACTTCATGGTTATTACATACACAACAAAAAAGTGAAGATTATCGAACACAAAAAGTATCTCATAGAGAAAAAAGTGAGATAAAATCACCTTACATTGTGTCTTAACTCTCATCCTACTCATTCAAACCACATATATAATAAATATAAATTTATTATACATATTTTAAATAACCATATTCTTATATCTAATACCATATATGGTTTCATTACAACCGTATATTACCCTCTTATTATCAATCCTATGTGAATATTTCACTAGGGGTAATAGTCACTTTATTCTTTGCATGTGTCTTAATTTATTACAATATTGTATTTATACATTATATCATGATTTTAAGAATTTAAAAAATGATATAAATATTATGTATATATAGTATATGTGTATTTTAATAAACTATCGAATATATAATTATGAAATACAATACATCATTCATGGAGATGCTAGGCCATACATATGCATAAACGTTATTTCTGTTTAATTATCATTTTCAAAGAAAGAATGTAAAAAAAATATGTATATATATATATCATTATTACAGTATATTTATGATATCATATATGTCTTATATATTCACTAAAACTATCCTGAATAAAATCCATGTAGAGTATGAATGAATCATATCACTATGAGGGGGAGGTAGTCCACACTGCCTCAAATTAAATTATCATATTAACACGAAATTGAATGTAAAAAGATATATGTTGTAAAATTGAATACCAATGCTTAAATAAATATTATATATAATATATGTAATATATAAATAGAGTGTCCATCATAATATCCACCATGAGAGGTGGTATATAAAATTGAACCATCGACGTTTAGTTAGGCAGTAGTTCGTCATACATATAAATAGTATGTTTGTTATCCATTTGATGGAGGTGTTTGTTAGTGTAGGTTGAAACCTGTTAGGGCCAACTGACTATGAATAATATTTTTTTCAGGAATTTTTTTTCAAAGATGTTTTAGAATAAATTAAATCACTTCACTTTGTATAAGTTGTTAATAGAGGATAATGAAGTTACAATACTTCCCATGGTAACTATGACGATGACATGCAGATTTTTATTTCACAAATATCATATGTTTGGCGAACTATTGATGAAAGAATTACGATGGATTAGGGGATTAAAAACGTTTTTTTTAAAAAAATAAAGAATTTGGCATGCAAGTATAAGCGGTGTGTAAGTGTGGCACACAATTATATGTGGCACAAAAGTGTATATTGCATGAATGTCATATTTCAAGAACAACACATGAAAATAAGAAAAAGGAATGAAGGTGGAACGCAAGTTCAAGAGTGGTGTGGAAGTAGGATGTGGTGCACAAGTATCAGCGAAGCACATGTGTATATTGTGCGAAAGTCATATTTCAATATCAGCACATAAAAATATGACAAAAGAAATAAATTGGTGTGTAAGTGATATAGTGACACACAAGTGATGTAGCGGTGCACAAGTGATAGAGCGACACACAAGTGAGAGATAGGCACAAAATTTTATGTGGAACGCAAGTGTATATGGCGCACAAGTCACAAAAATGCCTCTAAATAGATGACTAGATTCCTCATTTTTTAATGCTCTACACATAACAGAAAATTTCAGCTCTAATCACACAAGTGGAAGAAACATGTGTGCATGTTGATGTGTCTCACAAGTTGTGTGTTAGGCACAAAATTGGCATGCAAGTAGAAGTGGTGCGCAAGTTATAAGTTGCACGCTTGTAGGGAGTTTTTTGAAGAGGTGTTTTGTGTATAAGACTAAAGTGATGCACAAATTGTGAGTTATGCACAATAGTGGCACACAAGTAGTTTTTGTCGTGTAAGTATGAAGGAAATTAAGTAGGGAGGCACACAAGAAGAGAGTCACAGAAGCATGGAGGCACCCAAGAAGGGTGTTGTCCAAGCAGAGTGGTGCACAAGAAGGGAGTCACACAAGTAGGGAGTGGCACACAAGATGTTTGAACCAGAAGGTTCTTACCAGCTTCTAGGTAAGAAAGTGAATAATTATTTGAAAGATTTTATTTTTGAAAGTTCATTAAGAAGAAAAAAATCATTACATTACCCTATTTGTGTTAAGAGGGAGCACACACACTATTGGAATGTTTTAAAAGTGCTACATGAGTGTAAAGGTATATCTTACTCATTGTATTCCACGTCAAAGGATTGTTTTCTAGTGGATTGTGTGGTATGGGATTGTTTCTGTACTATACCTAGGATGTATCTACTCTTGTTGAGTAGTGAACCTTGTAAATCTTGTGTTCCTGTAGTTGTGTGTATTCAGTAGTGAGGAAACTCTTTAACAATTGGAAAAGTGTTTTTCAAAAAGAATGCAACATGAAATCAAAAATGATATCACTGATTTACCTCATCCCACTCTCAGTGACACTTGGATCCTGACTGGGAACTACAATTAATATCCGAGGAAAGGTTACCTTCATTTGTTCTTTGTTGATGTTTTGAAGAGTAGTTGTGACGAAAAATCTGAATTTCATGAACAGTAAATGGATTTAGATATTTAATGGAAATAATTATCATATTTGGAAATATAGAATGATAAATTAACTTATGTCTCTAGGGTGTGATGTTCTTGAAACTACAACTGATGGATTTTCTATTATTGATGACAATGTTCCTATGACACCTTTCGATAAGAAGAATTTTGAGAATGTTGGAAGAGATAAAAATGTATTACTCTCATCTCTTTCTAAGAGTGAGTTTTTAATATTGACAGGTGTCTCTATAGCTAAAGGCATCTTGGAAAATTTGAAAAACATCAATGAGGGAAACTGAAAAGTGAAGAAGGAAAAACAAAAAATCTAGAGGCTAAAGTATGAAGATAAGAAAATTTAAGAATCTGAATCTTTTTGGGAATTATTTACCGGGATAAATGAAATTGTCAGTACAATCAGATGTCTTGGTAAAATGTGGGAGGATTCTATAGTTGATGAAAAGATTTTGAGAATTCTGCCAGATTGTTTTGATGCCAAAGTGTCTTCCTAAGAAGGGGGAGACCCAAAAACATTATATCTGGATTATTTGAATAAAAATAACATTACATATGAAATGAGAAGGGAGAAGACTATGAAGAGAAAAATAAAAGATGATTGAGAAATGTCATTCAAGGCTGTAAAAAGAGGTAATTAAAAAGAATAATATTATTGAAGATAATGTTAGTTAGTCTTATTCTGAAGACGAGGTATGTAAAAATTTTGAGAAAATTTTATCTTTGTTTTATAATAATGTGAAAATGGGTATAGGGAAATACAAGAGTAAACTTCCCATGAAATTTTTTTAGTGTGAAGCCTTTGGTCACTTTGCAGATAACTTTCCTAAAATAATAAAGAAGAAGACAATGACGATGTTGAAAGAAGGCCCAGAAGTTCGTGGAAGAAACAAGCATACAAAAATACATATTTTTCGAAGGGGAAGGATAAAAAGTTATTAAATTAAAAAATAATAAGATTTTTATCTAAAGATAAAGATAGAGAAGATAGAGAAGCTGAATCTAAGAAATCATTTGCTAAGAAATCTAGAGAGATTACCTTTGTTGAAATATTGAATAATAATGGTTATAGGAGAAATAGTTTTGAAGAAGAAGAAACTCAACTTGAATATCATCTAAAAGAAGAGTTGAAAGAATGTTTGAGGAAGATCAGAAGGCTTGATAAGGAAAAAAAGAAGTTGATAAATGAAAATTCCACATTAAATAATCAAGAAGTTTTTCATGATGAGAAATTCAATATGGAAAAGGTGATTGATGATCTGAAAAATTATCTAATGAATGAAAAGAGTCATAATAATCATACTAAAGTAAAGATGAAGGAAAATTAAGAAGAGTAAGAACTTTTCCAACATAAAATCTCTTAATATGAATAAATAAATATCAGTTTCAAATAATATATCTCCAAATTTGGTGAATTTTCTAGTAAGAATGAACCAAAGAAGGATCCAAAAAAGTTACCATCAAAGGTTTAGAGGAAAGACAGAATTGGTTCTGATAAGAACAAAGATGGAAAGTCTATGTATGTGTCCAAAGTCAACAATGCTGAAAAATCATAAGTACATAAAAATACTGAGTCCAGAAATATTTCTAATACTTATGGTACTAAAAATTCTCAACAGAAATTTGAGCTGAAGAAGAAATTTACTATTTAAAAAAGGATGGTTGATGGTCAGTATAGTTCTATTTAGAAGGTTGTCGAGAAGCGTGTTCACAACTCTGGTCAATATAGAAGTTTCAGAGGGAAATATTCATTCTATGGTTACTACTGGTATTGTGGTGGATTCAGACACACTACAAACATGTGTTGTTTCAATCAACAATATTACTACTATTCCACAAGTTATGGAAGACAAGGTTTTAGGGAGAGTCAATCCTATCAATAAGGGATGTACGGGAAGGATGTTCAGAAGAAATATGAGAAGGCTAGTGTGAAAGTTTAAAATAGGTTCCAACCATTGAAAACTATTTTGGAAAGATGTTAACATCCTAGAAATCTTACTAAGGGATGTCTTGTTTTATTTCCAGCACAACAAAAGGTTCTTAGGAAATCTCAGAAGATGGAGGTGAAGAATGAAAGGAGATAACAAAGAGCTCTTATTGTGGAAACCACCTTGAAAGCTATAAAAGGAGAACTCCAATGGATTTTTGATAGTGGGTGTTTCTATAAAATGATAAGAGACTAAATTTTTATGAAGAATGTGAATGACTTCAAAGAAGGAACAGTTAAATTTGGAAAAGATGAATCTATGAGGATCTAAGGTGCTGGATCAGCCATAATCGGGAATGAACAAAATGAAATATAGGAAAACAATATTTTTTGATGGGTTGAAACATAATATTATGAGTGTTTCATAGCTCTTTGATGAAGGAAACAAAGTTATCATTAGAAAAGAAGGGTTTTTTCGAAAAGTGAAAATGATGGAAAGGTAGTTACAAGTGGCCAACATACAAAAGGGAACTTGTTCCATGTTGGTAAAGTGAGGAACTATATTTAAATGGGCATAGTGGATGGAAATAAGTTATGATATAAAAGGTTGGGAAATATGTGCTATAGAAACTTGTGAAATTTATCAATGAGAAGCAGTGTATGAGATATGCCAGATTTTTCATGAAGATATTAGTGTTTCACTATTTTTGAAAAAGGGAATATTACAAACTGTATGGATAAGAGAGTTTACATTCGTTCAAAAAAACCCTTGGAACTAATACATTCAGATATATTTGGACCAATGATAAAGAAATCAAAAAATTGAGATAAGTACATAATTACTTTCATTGAATACATTACTCACATTACTTGTGTTATGTACATGAGACAAAATTCAAATTCTCTGAATATGTTTATGAATTTCAGGAGAAAATTAGTGAAGGAATGTGAGTATTCAGTTAAGCAGTTGAGAATTGATAAAGGTTGAAAGTATAATATTGAAGAGTTTGAAATTTACATTGAGAATCATATAATTCGGCATGAGTTTGTTTCACCAAACACACCTCAAGAAAATGGGGTTGCTGAAAGGAAGAATAGACGTCTAGTTGAAATGGGGAGAACTATGTTACTTGATCATGGTCTCTCTCATTATTATTGGATGAAATCCATGAGTAATGGTGTGTATATTCAAAACCGATGTTTCTAGAGGCCACATTTAGATATGACTCTATATGAAATGTTTTATGATAAAAATCCATGTTTGAAACACTTAAGAGTTTTTGGGAGTGCATGCATCATAAAGAAAAATGGTGTAAGCCTTGGGAAGTTTGAAAAAAGAGGAGATGATGGAATTTTTATTGGCTATGATTTAGAAGTAATATGATACAAATGTTTCAAAAAATTAATCAGGAAGTGTCTATTATTCTGTTGCTGTGAAAGTTGTTTAAAATGTTGAGAAAGAAAAGTAGACTTTCCCAATATAAAAGTTGAGAAGGATAAGGCACGTATTGTTAACGATTCAGATAATTATACAAACAGTGGTAATCCTACTCAATAATAAGAATTGGACTCAACAATAATGTTCTTAGCCTCTACTTGCAAATGTTACTCACAAATTGAAGGTGTTGATTTTGAGGATACTTTTGATTGTGTGGCTATATTGGAAGAAATCATAATATTTCTTACTATTGCTCCACAATAAGGTTACAAAATGTTTCAAATTGATGTGAAGTCTGAATTTCTTAATAGAAATCCTGATGAATAAGTTTACATTGAAAATCCTTGTGGACTTATTTTTGTAAAAGATTATATTTATGTGTGTATGCTGAGGAAAGCCTTGTATGGGTTAAAACAAGATCCATGGTCGTGTTATTCAAAACTTGATACTTTCTCAAGGAATATGAGTTTCAATAATGGATGATTTGACAACAATCTTTACATCAAGGAATGTCAGGAGGCTTCCCTCATTGTAATTGTTTGGTATGATGAAATTATCTTTGCTAGAAATGAGGAAATATCTTGTGAAAGATTTGATTAAGAGATGAAGATGTTTTTTGATATGTCTATGCTTGGAGAAATAAAATACCTTCTTGGATTACTAATATTATAGAAGAAGAACCAAAATTTTCTTTCACAATAGAAGTATGCTATGGAACTTCTAAAAAATTTTGGCATGGAAAATTTGAAAGTAATTTTCACACCACTTTTAATGGGAACCATGTTGTATAAATATGGAGAAGGTAAAGAAGTTTATTAGAAATAGTTTCAAAAGATGATTGAATGTTTATTATATTTGACTGCCCCAAGTCCCAAAATTGTCTATGATGTTACCTTATGCAAAATTTTACATAGTACTCCTAAAGAATCACATTAAATTGCTAGAAAAAGGATTCTCAGAGATATCAGATCCATAAAATTTTTTGGAATTGGGTATAATGGAACAAAAAATATTAATTTCTTTGGGTGTTTAGTTGTTGATTGGGAAGGAAATGTTAATGATAGAATTTCCTCATCTGGAGAAGTTTGTTTTTTGGTTAAAAGTTGTGTTATTTGGCATACAATGAAATAGAATTCCATGACACTTTTCATGGTTGAAGATGGGTATGTTGCTTCCACTGAATATTCTTCCCAAAATATGTGTATAAAGACTCAGTTGGAAGATATACTTATTGAAGTGAAGTTACCCTTACTATTGGGATGTGATAATCAGAGTTCAATCAACCTTACAAAGAATAGAGTACAATATTCTCATTCCAAACACTTTGACATAAAGTACAACTTCATAAAATATCACGTGGAGAATAATGAATTGATGTCGGGGTATGTTCCTACATTGGAAAAAGATGCTGACATATTCACCAATCCTTTACCAAATAATCCATTTGGTAAAATGAGGCTGAACATGGGTGTCCAAACTCCATCTCATCAAGGATGAGGTATGTGTGTATGTCCCATCTCCTTTCTTACCTTTGGATTGTGTTGTCAATGAGGGAGAATTTTTTCATAAATCTATCCTTATGGTTACATACATAAAAGGGGAGTTGTGGGTAAGCTTACCTTTGGATTGTGTTGTGAAGGGGGGAGAATTGTTTCATAAATCTATCCTTATGGTTACATATATAAAAGGGGAGTTGTGGGTAAGCTGTGAATTTAGCACATAAGTGTGTGAACTATTCTAATAGTTTACTGGAGTGGTTGTGGGAAAAAATTTGTTTTTATCTACTATGAGTTGAATATGTGGAAGATGTTTCATAAGAAAAAGATGGTGAGTATGTCATGGAGAAGGCTAAAAAAGATTGCTTTAGATGATTAATATTCATTAATTTTGGAAATAATGGTTTTTATGTCAACATTTCTTGTTTTCTATAATGAGTTAGTTCACATTGGATTAAATTTTTTGATGAGTAATCTATTTCTTGAGATTACGAACTTTACTGATTTATGAGCATTGGTTTACAAAAAATTCCGAAGGTGGAGATTGTTAGGACCAAGCTGATTATGAAGAATATCTTTTTTATGTATTATATTTTGTTTTCAAGGATGTTTGAGAAGAAAGGAAATAATGTCACTTTGTGTAAGTGGTTGACAGAAGATAGGGATGTTACAATACTTCCCATAGTAACTATGACAATTAATTGATGATTTATATTTCACAAATATCATATGTTTTGATAACATGTGATGAATGAATAATGATGGATAGGGGGAGTAAAGAAGTGTTTCTCGAAAAGGAAGGAATGTGGCGTGCAAGTATAAGGGGAACTAAATTATATGTGGCCTGCAAGTGTATATTGTTCACAATCCATATTTCATGATCAAAACATAAAAATGTTACAATGGAAAGAAATTGGTGTGCAAGTTCAAGAGTGGAAAACAAGTCATAAGTGGCACGCAAGTACCAGTGGCGCGCAATTTTATGTTGTGTGTAAGTCGTATTTCAACATCAACACCTCAAAAAATGGAAATGGAAAGAAAGTGGTGTGCATGTGATGAAGCGGTGGGCAAGTAATGGAGAAACATGCAAGTATATGTGGTGCACAAGTGTATGCGGCACACAAGTCATTAAAATACCTATAAATATAAGACTAACATCCTCATTTGTCAATTCTTAACACTTACGTGCAAATTTGAGCTCTGATTGCTCAAGTTGTACAAAGTGGATCACAATTTGTGTGTTATGCACAATAGTGGTGAACAAGTTGAAGTGGAATGAAGGTTATAAGTTTCCATCATCTTATTTTGTTGAAAACATGAGTGATACAAACAAGAAAACAAAATGGAGAGCCTGGATCTAGGGGTACTAAAGTAATGAAGGCCAAGAGAATACCTTCGAACAATATTCACACCCTCAGGGCTCTAGAAATCTAGTCTGTAGAAACAAGAGACACTAGTACCATGTAACTCTAAGGACCAAAGATGATTAGTGACTATATTTCCCTCACGCCATGTGTTCTCCAAGCAGCTGCTGGACAGTAGGCCTCGAAAAATTCATCTGATGTATGAGACTAACCAAGGAGAAGATGTGGTATTCCTCATCGTGTTTAGGAGGATCATGGGGTCTGTTTCAGATTACAAGATATCAATACCCCTACCGATAGATAGATAAACCATTGAGAAAAGTCAGAGCCTCCGCCTAGAGTGAATACCTGACACCAAAGATGGAAGTGAATGTGCAAACAACTGAACCCCTAGGAGACCAAACCACCCCACAACCTCTCATGACATCCAATATGCATGATCCATCTACATTGAGTTTCAATCCCATCATTGGGGGTTACTAGAGCACCCATAGTCCTCTTGATATTCCCCTCGGATAGAATGAATTTGGGTTCAGTTGTAGTAGGTGAAGTGAGAGAGCATCCTGCCAGTTTTCTGTGAGCTTGACCAGATCAGGGTGGAGGCTCTTAATTCTGGTAATGATGGCCCTCCTAGAAGAGACAATCCCCTCATATATGGATTTATTTCTGTCCTTCCAAAGACACCAAAAACATTGATGCAGAATTAGTGCCCTTGTAGTTTTCTTGACACCTTGTCACCCGCACCTTGAAACCATCAGACCAGAAAAGGGGTGTTCGAGGGATAATGAGAGGAAAAAGTTGTAAAAGAACCAAATAAGGTCTATATACCCCTTGACAATTCTCCGTCATTTAAAGGATGATCCACACTCTCTTCTTTAGGGGTAGTGATGCATGAGCATCGGGAGACTATTGAGATGCCATAGTTTCTAACCATCTCATCTGTTGTGAGAAAATTGTGATAGAGACACCATGAAATGAAATTATACTTATTTGGGATGTTATTAACTCACATGGCCTCATTCCAAAATTTTACCTAGGTTTGGGAAAGCATCATCCACCGAGACGCCTTGGAGGAGAATGTTTTGGAGCATTCTGGAGTGAACATGCACCTGTCTGGTTCATTATTAGCCTCAATAAGGTGAAAATAGACCGTTTTTTGTTCTCTAGTATAGAATTGATGAAATCAGGTAAGTGTGATGCCTATTTAAAAGTGATGTTATATGATGGGTAGCTTGGGAATCCCCGGGAAGATCCCAAGTACTTGTGATTCTAGATGGACACCTTCCCCTCCCTGATATTCTAGAGGATGTGAGACTTCAAGGAAGAGAATATGGGAAAGAGCATGGAATTAAATTGGGAAATGTTGTTATCCATAATTGTTGTGTTACCCTCAAAAGATAAGTGCATGGTTTTCCCCATAATGTGCGTCAATCATGAATGTCCTAGGCCAATTTATCATGCATGCATTGAAGGGTGCCATAGAGCTGTGTACACTGATCTCACCTTCCGAGATGGGTTTCGCCATCTTCCACCAAGACACCAAGCTCCATTTTCCTTCTTCCCAACAATCCCAAATAATTCTGGATATAATCATTTCAATGATAATGATAACTCTCTTTGGGACTCTGGTTGATGATAGGCCATTGACAAGAGTGCTGAGAAGAACACTATTGACCAGTGCAATACAACCCCAAAAGGAAAGGTATCTATTCTTCAAGTTGAAGAATATATCCATGTTCTTGGTAACTGTGTAGTGGATGAATCATATTTGGAGCCTTCTTGAGGAGATGGGGGAACCTAGATAAATCATCAACCATCTTTCCCTTTTCATGTTCAGGGTATTACATACAGAAGCAACCCAATGTGAAGAACAACTCTATGAAATAAATATGTTTCCTTAGGGATTTTTGATGACCTGACCACTCCATTGGAAATAAACATCAAACACCTTGATAAGGTATTAGATCGATCTCAGATTTTCATTCAAAATAATCAAGGTATCATCTACAAACATGATATGGGAAAAAGGGGGCGGTTCCACTTCCTTCAGTATGATTGAATCTCCCCATTACAAATAATGTTATGTATATGGCACTTAGAATGTACCTGGTGATGATAATGTGGATTTGGGAGATGTGTTCACCTTGTATTAACCTCTGAGTCACTTTGAAAAAGACATGGGACTTACCCATGAAGTTAACTTCCAACCAGGAAGAACTAAAACATCTGAAAATGAGGTCAATCGATATAGGGGAGAAGCCCAAACTTGCAAGAACTTTATTTATAAAGATCCATTCAACCAAGTCATAATCATTTTTCATATCTAGTTTGATATCTAGGACGGATCCATGGGTCCTGGTGTTGATGTACCACACCATCAATTTCACATGTGCAATGGATCCCTCGATAGAGTTCCCCTTCACAAACTCGTTCTTTTCAGTGGAGACCCAGTTTGATAGATGGCCCGACAACCTAGAATTGATAATGCCTAAAATAAGTTTATAAGGGAAGATGTACATTATAACAGGGTGATAGTGGTGAATTGAGAAGCGGTTCTTGATTTTTGGTAAGAGGACTAGAGTATTATTAGAGGTGACTCTCACTAAACAGCCTCCCTGGAAGATGTCATGAATGGCATTAGTCAGATCGAATTTAACCACCTCCCAATAGTCCCTGTATAAAGAGTTGGCGAACCCATCCAATCCCATCATGATATCAATGTTAAGATTCTTGATGAACTTATGGACTTACTCTTCTTATGGTTTGGACATCAGTTCCTCATTATCTAGAGGAGTGACTTGATTTACAATAACATCCAATAAATCTAAGATTCCACCAGGTTAGCCTATTGGCATACGTGGATTCGGCCCAGCAAGTACATATTTGATGTAGTTGTGGGAATAGTTCCCCACCACTTCTTTATCGTTTGTGTATGACCTGTCCCCCAACAATATGTTGGGTTGAACCGAGTGTTTCCTCTCTTTGATGCACACATTAAAAAGCATAGTGTTTCTATCCCCTTATTTGAGATATATAATCCTTGAGCTTCCCATTTCGTACATTCCTGATGAATGATCGTATATGAGGGAGTATAATATTTTTTCTGGAAAATTCATCAAAAACCTAGTCATCCCAGGCCACCTCAAGGGAGACTTGAAGATTTTCTGCCTCAAGAATGGAGTCCTCCACCTCCCTTTAATTCTATGGGGATTTTCTTCCTATGCATGGAGTATAGTTTTAAACATTATGTGTTTCTTGTGAAAATAAATCCAGAGGCTCCCTTGAGCAGGCCTGACCCACGTACTGCTAACAACTTGATGGTAGGTGGTACAGCTGGTCATGAATTGATGGAATCTGAAGGCTTCAATGATGTCTTGATTTGGATCATTGGAAAAGAGGAGTGGAGAGTGGTAAGATATTCCATGTTCCAAATGAGAAACCTTGATGTTAGGGATGGATGATATGGACTACACATTGTCTAGGCAGCGGTCCAGAAAACTCCATGATCAGCGAGCCCCGTGATGGTTGTTACACCAGGTAATCCTTTACCCTATGTAGACAAGATCTGAAAGTCCGTTACCATCCATGGAATGAACAAAATCTATACTTTCTTCCCTAGGGAATTGACCCCTACCCTTTTTCTTAGAAAGATCTGAAATAATATTGAAATCCCCACCTAGCATCCAAGGATGACTCCCATGATCAAAACCATTGAGGTCATGCCATAAGTTTTCTCTGAGATGAGAGTCAAAAATCCTAGAGATGAATGAAAATAAGATGTATCCTCATTAATGGGTGATCATGGTCGTAATATGCTGATCCCCAGCCTGAATCAGATCAAAAAGGATATTTCTATTCTCGAAAATCCATATATAAAAATTTGTAGGCTTTACATGCATGTAACATTACATTCTAATCATGTGAAAATATTCATTGATCCTTATTATATCCTTCTTATTCTCTAGAATAGAAACAAAGTTTTCCTTATGTCTCTGGATCTCATAGGAAAGGAAATCCATTTTCACATGTGCTCTAAAACCATGGGTATTCTAAATGATATAGGGAATCATTGAACACAAGGTGACCCAACATTGGCCCTGAGACTAATATCCTTCAAAACACATGTAGAGAAAGCCTCCTTTAATTTCTTTGATTGGGATCATGTGTAATTCTTGCACTGCTTGGGGGGGACGAGCTTCTAGGAGTGAGACGACCTATAGATCCATAAGGCCCCGCTGTACTAGCCTTCAAAGGGGATTGGGGGAGGATTTCACCTTCCCCCTGCTACGATCATGTTTTCGGGCATCAGAAGAGGGGACCATACATGTAGGGATCTTACACTAGGAGGAGTTCTAAGTAGAAAGATTTATATGGGTGGAAATTACCACCTCTGGTGGAAGATTAAGGGGTCTGCAAAGCTGGTGAGGAGGAAACGGCGAGAGGAAGCGAGGGGGTAGGAAACTTATCGAGAACCCGATCATGTGGGCCACTACCGCCACTTCTGGAGCCAACCAAAAATAAATGGGAGGTAGAGAATGGTAAAAAAACATGGAACAACGGCCTGATCTGGAAAAAGGGGACCATTGGACCTGAATACTTTTCATACATAGGTGGTGAAGCCACTAAATGAGCTGAAACATATCCTACATCAGAGAGCCCAATTGAGAAGCTCAAAGCTTTAGTGAAGGGAAAATCAGAAGTTTTATCTGGCTCGGGTGGGCCTGAGGAATACTAATCAAATACTGGATCTACCGGGGGACACACTGCTTACCTTCCTAAAAACATTTTCTGTATTCCTACAACGAGTTCCCTTCGAGGATTAAAGACTATAAATAACTCGTAAATACAAGAATGATGATGTTCTAGGACCAGGTAAATGTGTCCTTCACCTTGATCAAGAACCAATCCATGGGGGTATTGGAAAGGTCTAGTTCCAAAAAAATTGCACCCTAGAAGCAACATATTAGCTGTGAGTATGATCGTACAAGATCATTTAACTACCTATGGAGTCACCAATGACCTTAATAAAACCTTTATTCTAAAAGGGGATAGGGATTCCAGGGAGGCGAAGCCACACCACAACAAGGGGACTCTCCTTCCCCTTGTGATTCTCCAGTGACCAATGGGTCAGGCTGAATCACCACCTCCCCAGGGAATGAGGGGCCCTACACACGGTTGAGATAAAGTTGGCCTCTGAACCCAGCACCAGACAGAAGGCAATTTGATTTATATGCGAAATCTACACCAGAGCGACCAAGCCCTAGGACCTAAAAAACTGTTGAAAAAGAGGAAGAGTGGGTTTCACCACTCCAAATATAGCCACTAGGGTCCACATTAGATTTGATTCTGCCTGAGCAAAAGCTTCGATAGGAACTTTGAACAAATTTAATGACCCCTCACACGAGACTGTATGATTTAGAAGGGAGACAATCAGTAAGTAGGGAGCAACATGGCCTGATGCCAGGAAACACAGATAATCTTTTAAAGATCTATGCCAAGGAGCTGCATAGGACATGATATGAGTGATCAAGGGGAGTGGACCTGTAAGGGCACTGAGGTAGGATCCAGGATCGAAGATGTATGGACCTGAAGTCACTTCCACAATATCCACAGACTGAGCAACAATGTGTAGGAAGGTTTGAAAACCAAGTGGCCCATGGGGCATATTTGGAGGAATCATTTCTCGGGTGGGATCTTGAAAGTTATACTTTGCATTCATGTAGGGAGTTGTGTGCAGGAAGGTTTTTTTATAAGCCTGAAGTGATGAAAAAATTGTTATTTGTGCACAATAGTGGCGCACAAGTTGTTTTTGGAATGCAAGTAGGAAGGAACACAAGAAGGGAGGCTCACAAGAAGAGAGGCATGTAAGGAGAGAGGCACTCCAGGAGGGAGGTACACAAGTAGAGTGGCATGCATGTGGGGAAGAGTGTAAGAAGGTAGTGGCACACAAGCTATTTGAATCCGGAGGTTCTTACTAGCTTCTAGGTAGAAATGTAATGAAGTGTTTTGAATGATTTGATTTGTGAAAGTTCATTAAGAAAAAAAGAATCATTACTTTACCCTATTTGTCCTAATAGGGATCACACACACTATTGGATTGTTTTCAATGTGTTACATGGGTGTAAGGTCATATCCTACTCTTTGTATTCCACATCAAAGGATTGTTTTCTAGTGGATGGTGTGGTACTAGATTGTTTTTGTACTATACCAAGGATGTAGATACTCTTGTTGAGTAGTGAACCTAAAATTTTTTGTGTTCTTATGGTTGTGTGTGTTCAAATGGGAATAAACTCTTTAACATGAGGCAATGGTTTCTTCAAAAAGAATGAAAAATAAAATGAAAATTGATATCACTGATTCACCCCCCCCCTCACAGTGATACATGGATCCTGATTGGGAACTATAAAAACAATATATAACAACATCCCAGTATATTGAGGATACTATTTTATTCACATAATAATGGAAAAAATAATATTTAGGGTGTGGTGAATGAATATAAAATGATGGACTTGAGAGAAGACGTTACCTATAAATCGGGTCACTCCTTTTGGTTTGTGATAAAATGGATTAAATATATTGACTTATTCCAAGGGAAGGATTATGGGAGGAATTGAGTATTTCTTGGATGTTTATTGGGCATTTATTGTCTTAAATTAATAGGTTTTAGTGTTTTTAGGAAGTGGGAGAGGTTGTGTCCTTTTATATGGAAAGAAAAGGACACACTTGGAATTTTTTAAAACAAGTTAGGCGTAAAAATATTCCTAAAAAAGTCATAGAAAACCAACCAAAAATATATAATTGATGGTTTATGGATGAATAGTTGATATAAAATGGTATTCTGGGAAGTGTATAGGTCATTTGGGCCCATAATATTATGGTTTAGTCATTAATTAAGTTTAATTTGACCTTAATCATTATGATTAATTTTAATCAATGTTACTAATTATTTTGGAAAAAAATCAACATGATCCGATTATACTCTAAAATTTTTACTGATTATAATGGTGTATGTTTTTTTAGAAACATGGTTCATAGGAGTAAAATAATTAAGATTAATTCTAATCCCGTAGACGAGATGAAATTACGGGTCATTAAAGAAGAAAAATGTTCAAAAGTTTGTTATATTTTTACATTAAATTCCAAAGTGCAATGGATTATAACGACCTAAATTGAATTAATTGATTTATTACTGATCTAACATCACTACAAAAATTAAAAATATAATTTATACTCAATACATATTAAAAATAAAATATAGTATTTAACTTAAAAGTATTAATTTTCACTATTCATCAAAATATGAAATTTCTCAAAATAAACACAAAAAATAACCTGAAGATAATTTTAAAATTCTAAATTGAAAAATGAAGATTATTTTATAAAAATAAATTTCTAAATGTGTATAAAATTAATTTTTATTACTTTTCATAGCAGGACAAGAAAAGCAGTTCATTAGAAAAAAATATTATTTTTAAACATATAAGTACTTTACCAAAAATCATATCTTTCATTATAAATATGATTTATTTTTATAAAAAATAATAAAAAATATTTTAAAAGTAGTTATTAATGATCATATTACTATGTTTAACCCCTAGGTTATAAATATATCATTTAAGTTATTATAACAATAAAACGATGTTTTGTAGAAACAACTTTGTTGCATGTAGCGTACGTCATGTTGATGTTCCATGTAACATACACCATGTACGTGTTCTGTGTTACATATTCCAAATCTATGTCATGTGAAAGGAATGTTTTAATTATTGTATTATAATAAATAAATGAAAATTTACTTTATTAAAAAATGTTCTATAAAAAAAAGTGGTGTTACATTCTACCCCCCTTAAAATTAATTGCACCCTCAACATTTTTTAGTTGGGTAAAAAAATGTGGCCACTTCTGCTTCATCATATCTATATATTCCAACATAACTTCCTATAACTTTTTATTTCTCCACAAAATTTTTACAAGGTGAGTGGTCTTATTTCATAGAAATTTTTATGTACTATATATAATTTCTATAGGTCTATTCTAGTAAGAAAGATCCTACTCAAATGGCATGACGTCTAAGTGTAGCATTTCTGAAGGGTCGGGGATGTAATTCCCCAAGGTAGATACATGGAACACCTCATGGAATTGAGAGAGATTTAGAATAAGTTTTAAGTGATAGGATACCATCCCGATACTATCAATAATCTCAAAAGGACAAATATACCTAGGTCTTAGCTTCCATTTATTCCCATATCTCATAACCTTATTATAGAGTGAGATTCATAGAAAATATTTTTCACCGACTTAAAATTTCAGATCACACTAATGGTTGTCAGTCTAACTTTTTGGTAGACTTTGAGCTGACGTGATATACTGCTAAATGGTTCTAACCTTTTTAACCATTTAATCAGCAATCTTAGGTCTCAATGGATTTCATTCCCCAAAATCATCCCAACATGATTGAGGTCTTCATTTCTTCCCATAGATGGATTCATAAGGTTCCATATTAATGCTTGAGTGAAATATATTGTTGTATGAAATCTCAACAAGAGAAAGGTGTTGATTCCAACCACCTTTGAAATCTAGAAAACAAGATCTCAACATATCCTCTAGAGTTTCAACTATTATTTCAGACTAACCATCCATCTGAGGATAATACGTAGTGATGAAACTAAATTCTTTTTCAAGTTATTACTGGATAATTTACTAGAACATTGAGGTTGACCTTGAATCCCAATCCGATACAATGGAATGTGGTACTCCATGAAACCATACAACTTTCTTAATATATATCCTGGAAATCTGATTCCGAGAGAAGTATTATCCAATAGTAATAAAGTGTGTTGACATAGTATACAGATCGACCACCACCCATATATAATTGAACCCTTTAGAGGTTTTGGGAAGTCCAATGTCCAAATATATTGTGTTGTTCTCCCCTTCCAATTTTGATATGGGTATTTGATGCAACATCCCCGTTGAATTTTGTCTTTCAACCGTAACTTGTTGGCATTCAAAGCACTAATATACAATATTTGTGATATATTTCTTCATGATATCCCACAAAAAGTATTCTATCAAGTCCCTATACATCTTCATACATCTAGGATGACTAGAGAATTAAAAACTATGAACTTCCTCTATAATCTCCTTCTTCAAATCTAGTATGGAAGGAGAAAATGAAAGTTTGCTGAAACTTATCATTCCATCCCGATCAAGGTTAAACTCAAGAACACTTATGACTCTATTTTTCAGCTCTACATCTTCCTTTGGTGCCTCATTAATCTTCACATGGATAAAGGGATGAACATTCACTTTATAAAGATAAATTTTTTTGCCTTTCCTTTAGGATTACTCGATCCTTCCTTTTCGAATCCATAAATAATGGATACTTTTTTATCCTCATCCTATATAAGCTTGCCCAATCCTTTTGAATTAAAGAATTGGATACTATATTTTTTTTCATAGGGTGGTAATTTATTGATAAGTGGTAGTAATTTATAAACTCTAACCATATTCTCTAGAGAATGTTTAAATACTTCTATGTGAATATATATTTCAAACTTTTATGATTAGTATATATACCACTCTTTTCTTAAAAAGAAAATTCCATTATATCTTTAATGCTATAATTACCACTGCTAACTCCAAATCATGAGTTGTGTAATTTTTCTCATGGAAATTCAATTTCCACGAGGCATAAGTGACAACCATGTTATTATGCATAAGAACTCATCACAATACCTTCTTGGATGTATCACTATAGATTATAAACCCTTCTCCACTCTAAGTTAATGTAAGAACATGTGCAATGACTAACCTTCTCTTCAGTTTTGTGAAATTTTCCTCACTTTCATCTATCTAGAGTAACTTGACACCATTTCAAGTAAACTTGTCAGAGGATTATATAGTCATGAGAAATTATCCAAAAACTGTCGACAATATTCATCTAAAACAAGAATGAAACATATCTCTATCATCGTGGTTGGTCTAGGTGAGCATTCAATAGCCTCTATCTTTGATGGATCCTCTACTTTACCATCTCATGATATTATGTGACCCGAAAATGAATCCTTTTGTTTCCAAAATTCTTGCATGGTAAATTTTTTATGTATATTCTCCTTCCTTAGGGTCTCTAGTTTAATTATCAAGTGATCTTCATTATCTTCTTTACTATTTGAATAGATAAGAATATCCTCTTGAAAGAATACCAGAAACTAATCAAGGTAATCTCAAAATAACATATTCATTTAATCCACGAGGATAGAAGATGAATTAATTATACCCAATAGAATTATGATATATTCATATTTTTTATACCTTTTAAAGAATGTCGTCTTGGGTATATCCTATTTCCTGACCCTCAATTTATGATATCTAGAATGAAGGTCAATTTTGGAAAATTATTGAGCTCCACCTAGTTGGTCTAACAAGTCATCTATATGGGGAAGATGATACTTATTCATGGTTGTGATTTTTTTTAACTCCCAATAATCAAGGAAGATTCTCATTAATCAATATTTCATTTTCACAAAAGAACGGGTACACCCTAAGGTGACATACTAGGATGAATGAATCCATTATTAAGGTTTTTGTTTAGTTTCTTCTTCAATTCCTGCAACTCAATTAGGGACATTATATAAGGAGTCTTGGAAATTAGTTTGTTCTAGTTATGAGTTATATTGATAACTAAACATCATATTTCATTGAAATACTAGGGAAATATTTTGTAAAGACATCCAAAAAATCCCAAACAATAGGCATATCAACGATGCCAATTTCCTCCCCAAACATTTGAGACAAACAACACTTTTTAATAGGAATTAAAACCCATAAACTAAATGTAATCTAAATAGGAAGTTCACAACAATAATAACATGGATGTATGATCATAGGAGGGTTTGTAATATCAAAGTAACCTTCCTTCCTTAACACTTGATGTGGCCTTTATGTAGAGAATTTCAATCCGGGACTAATATGACATCAAATCAAACAGAAAGAAGAATTCTATGATTTTATAGAATCACATTCCAACAAACATTAACTGGAGAGAAATCCTAGACAGAAGAGGAAATCATTTCACCATTTTGGGGTTGCACTACTAATTCCACATCTAATTGTTTTTTAGGAATCTAAACACCCTAAAAAAATTCATTAGATATGAATGAGTGGGTAGGTACAGAATAAAATATGACATTAGTTGTTCTAGAGTGGATGATAATTATACATTTCATCACATTGTTATCACAATAATTATCATAAATAGATATTTCAGGAGATTTACCCTTGTCCCTCACCTTAAGTGGTTGTTAAACTCGATCATCATCCCCAACCCATGGGTTTGGCCAGTGGTTAGCATTATGACCATTCTCCTAAAACATGTATAAATTAATCCTGGGAGGTTCATTCTTTTCCAGTTTTCCCCAATTCACAACATTAGCTAACTTCTTCCCATCACATATATAATAAAATGCATGATGGGAATCCATCTCAAACAAAAACATTTATTATACCCCTTAACAAAATTTCCTCCACACGTTTTCCCACCCTTAGGGGTTTTCAATAATAAGTACACATCTAATATTTTTGGTGGAATCCTAACCCCCTAAGAAAATTTTTTATATATGAAAGAGTTGGTAGAGATAGAATTAAATATAACATTATCATTTCTAAATTGGATGATAAGTACACCATTCATCATATCATTATCACAACCATAATTAGAAATAGAAATTGTGTGTGATTTACCCTTGTCCCTTAGCTTAATTTGTTACTCACGTCGATCACGATCACAATCCCTTGGGTTTGTGTGGTAGTTATCATAATGACCATTCTCCTTAGACTTGTAGGCCTGAATCATAAGAGGTTCATTTTTTTTCCTTTTCTCCCATTCAAAACATTAGATAACTTCTTCCCATCACTTCTACAATCACATTCCTGATGGAATTCCCTTAAAAACATAAAACATTTATTAGACCCCTTATGGATATTCTCTCCATGCTTCTTCCTACACTTAGAGAACAATGGGAATATCATCTTCTTATCTTCATGGATTTTATATTTTACTTTAAACTAGGTATTCATCTTCTTTTTAGAACCATGATATTGATACGTGACATTGAATTCCATTTCAATGCGAAATATCTTCACATATACTTAAGTATCTTATGGAACACACCCGTCTGAGACATAGATTTAAGAAAATGAAGAACTTATTTTCTATAATTTTCGGTTGGATGGTAATTCCTAAAGTGTTCCTCATAAGTCTTATGAACTTATCCCCATATGTACTGATATATTCATTATCCCTTTTCTTTAACTCAATGAACTATTTATGAAATTTTTTAAGAAGAATCCAAGGAAAGTACATATTGAAAAATAATTTCATGAACTCATACCAATCCTTGGATTCAAAATAGTTATCTTGCCTCATATTATTGATTAGAGTCCACCACTGGTCTGCTTTGGCTTCTAATCGATAGACAGAAAAAATGAATTTATCATGCTCTGAATACTAGAGTATATAGAATAAATTTTTACTAGTACTGATACATTGTATCAAAACTAGTGGATCAGAAGAACCTTTGAAAGAAGGTGGATGTATCTTCCAAAAAATGACTCAATAGAATGTCTTTACGTTATTTTCTCAATCAGAAGTCCACCTTGATTCATATCAGGAAAATCGAGGTGAGAATAAAAATGGGGTTTTACATTCCATATCCCATAACATTGGGTTTCTCAATAGGAAAATTATTGAATTTTCCTTAGTAATCACCATAAACGTGGTTCCTTTAGGTTCCATCCAATGACTAAAACCAAAATTATAGTGTAAGAAATGGTCATTATAATGAGGAACTACATAATAATGAAAAGTTATTTATAGGAAGATTATGTTATGAAATCTTTCTTAATCTTCAACACATTATTTTTATACTAGATTCTTCAAAACCAACATATATTTATATCCTTCATGATGGTTAATGAATAGTTTATGAATTCCCAAAGCAAATCCCGAGGGAGTGTTAAACCAGGTGTGCACCAAGGCTCGATGTCATGTACTAGATTACCCTATGTCTAGATCAAAACATCTTGTCGGAGTTATCACCCCTAGGTAAATCTGTTCCATAGATACATCAACATTTAGTATCCATATATGGATGTATTGCAAGGAAACCACTCAAACTATCCTTTCAAAAATCTGAGGACATTTTACTATACTTTTTCATTAATGTTACACTTATCCTTAGACATGTCCTCATGGATCTCACTACGGTTTTTTCATCCTATCTTTCAAAGGATGACTAAACATTTTAATTGATACCAATTATAGAGACCCTCTCTTAATATACATTAACATCACATAATTTTTTTGAAATAATAAAAATATTATAAAAACAGATGCCCAAAGTTCATACTAGTCTAGTGTCTTTGAGAACATAGAAAAAATAAACACTAGTACATTAATGAGATACACTACCTCCCATTATGTTCTTCATGACAACCCCATTCTGAAAAACAGCAAATATAATGCAAATACTCATAACCAGGGGAAGGAAAACATAAAAAAGGGGTGAGCTCAAATTCTCAATAAGTGTAAACAAGGGTGATATGTATGAATAATAATGAGAATACAGGTATGAGACAAATATCATGAAAAAAAAGATTATTCCTTGCATATTGGTGATCATATACATGAATAATGGAAATATCCATGGAAGTTCATTATACATACATAATAAAGAAATTAATAACACAATTCATGAAAGCACAATATAGGAATAAAACATGGAATTGTGGCTAACACAGAAGCATATGATATGGTTTCCATAGTATTCAAGGAATCTCTTACAAGACCATATTGTTAGTATATGTTCACTCCCTATACCATCTTGGTAGTCAAGGTTAACTATCATGCCCATCTTGGTAGCACAAGTTCACTCCTCATACCATCTTGGTAGACATGGTTCATTCCCATGGCCATCTTAGTATAAAAGGTTCATCCCCAAGACCATATTAGTCTATTTCAAGAGATATAAATCTTTATGTAATTCATTTCTAGGAGATATAGGTCACAATAATCTCATAATGAAATCATAGATATATGTGCCACCAGTTCATAAATAATCATCTCATAACCCATGAAATGAATTGGGTCTTATAAACATGTAATAATACCATAACATATTAAAATATACCCATTTCATAACCATTTAATCATAAAAATAACCCATGAAAAGTAGCGGGTTTCAAAATCATATAACCCATTAATTAGAAATGGGTTTTAAAATCATATTACTAGTGAAATAGAAATGTGTTTCGTAATGTTCATTCCAGCAAAACACAATACAATAAAAGGAAAAATGTGAATGAAAAAATTGAATAATTTTTGCATAAAGGCATGAGTAACACCAATGTATGTCATCATAGAGGTATATATTTTTGAAATATCTTTAAAAAAATTCCATAAGAGAAATATACTTTCTATATTGAAATTGGTTTTTAAAACATAAAATAATTTTGAAAACATTTTTCTTTGAAAATAGATTTGAAAACATATAATGGATGAATTAAAAACTATAAAATGTCTTTAAAATTATTATTACATGAAAATGGGTTTCAAAGATCTTTTGAAAAAAAATCAATTTTTTTTAAAAGATAGTTTTTGAATACAATAGATTTTTGACAGGATAGAGAGACAATTAGATTTCACTTTAAACATTATCTTATGTATGAATAAGTGAAAAAATAGTACTAATACTTGGATATTTTATGAATAAATAGAGGATATTGAATCTCATGAATGTTCTTGATATATGGATCATAAGAACACCTTATATAAAGCATTAATATAATTAATTTCAAAAGGCGATGAGATTGTCTCAGTAAACTCTTATAACGTGGTAACATGGGATCATACAATCCATTTAAGAAATTAAAAGTACACAAAGCATAAAATATCTTTAAAGAAACTGAATTCATGATATTCAATGTAAAATTATTGTATATACTCCTTGAAAGAGTATTAAGGTGCATCAAAAACACGATTATCGACGAAGGAAAACTGAGACAAAACTATTTTAACGATTTGGTAAATTTTGAAACTTAAAATCCATGAAATAAAGCTAATAAAATGGAAATTTGAATACTAGTAAGTTTAAGTACACAATTCATAGGATACAATAATTAATACCACACAAAACTAATGAGTGGCTATCCTAGAATGTATCTCATGGAAAAAAGTGAGCTGTAATCCCATTACCTTGTGTCTTAACACTCATTGTACTTGTTCAGACAACCAGTATAATAAATATAAATTTATTATACATATTTTATATAAAAATATTTTTATATATATTATCTTATATAGTTTTATTATGACCTTATATTACATTCCTGTTAACAATTTTATGTTAATGTTTCACTTTAGGTAATATTTTATTCATTTTTCGCATGTGCCTTAATTTTTTATTTCATTGGTATTTATACATTATATAATATTTTAAAGAATGTATAAAATTATATAAATATCATTTATATATTTTATATGTGTATTTAAATAATTTTCTCATTTTTCACATGAGCCTTAGCCTGATTCGTAAGGACTCTATAATTGCATTCGGGAGACCCAGGCTAAAATCCAGGTAGAGATATTATTTCCGGGGGTACTGTAGAAGTACTGTAGTAGTACTGTAATGGGAAATTAAGCATGTACTATTTGGCACTGTAGCAGCTGGGAATCTTCCCCCGTTTGGGCCTTCGGGCCACCGATTTGGTCCCCGAGTCATTTAAGGCCTTCGAGCCAGCCAGAACTTCGAGCTAGTAAGGCCTTCAGGACACCTAAAGGTATTTAGTCCACCTTTAAGAGGAAATGAAAACTAGACTACCTATAAATAACAATATCTACAAGGAGGATGATCAAGGAGCTTTCACCACCGCAGATGCTAAACGGATTGCTAGAATGAGAGGGTAGGACACCTGCCATCGGGGTAAGCCTGTCCATGCATGAGAATGCCTAGAAGAATATCCATGTGAAGGTGGAGAGTTAATTTCATGATGAAGATGCTGGGGAAGAGTAGTTTCAAGTTGTTAGTCTTGTTGTATGTAATTTTTGAAGCCTACGGGAAAATTAATTCCTCTAAGGCCTACGGTCCATGTAATACTTATTCCTACGGGCCTTGTAAGGGTTCCACCTCACCCCTTGAAAGGTGGATTATCAAAATCAAGAAAACATGAAGGCCTTTGGGACATTGTATGGATATGTGTATAATTAAAATATATAGAATATATAATTATGAAATAGAATGCACCGTTCTAGGTGATGGTAGACCATACATACATAGGAACACTATTTTGGTTTAATCATTGTGTTGAAAGAAAGAAAGTAAAAGACATTTATGTATAAACATGAATATATGTATATCATTATTATATTAGATTTATGAAATCATATATCTCTTATATATTCACTAAAACTATTCTTAATACAATGCTCGAAGTGTATGAATGAATCATATCACTTTGAGGGATGGTAGTCCACACTTCCTCAAACGAAATTATCATATCAAACCCAAATAGAAAGTAAAAAAATATATGTGTTGTAAAAAGGGTTAAAAATTCTTAATGAAATAGTAAATATAATCCATAACATAAATTAGAAGAGTTTCACCATAATTTCTATCATAGGAGGTAGTAAAGAACATTGAACAATCACCGTTTAGTGAGGTGGTAGTTCTCCGTACACATAAACGGTATGTTCATTATCCATTAGATTAAGGTTTATATAATTTAAGTTCATAAATATTAAATAAAATATCCTAGTATATTGATTATAATGGTGTTTTTATAAATTCATGTAAGAAATTAAGTATAGAGGGTGAAAAAAGAAAATAAAAGATGTGACTTGAGAGAAGATGTTACCTCTTAATCGGGTAACACCTTTTTGTTTGTCTGAAAAGGATTCCTTGGATTATCATCTAAACAAAGGAAGGATTATAGGAGTAATGTAGGAATTCTAGGAATTGTTTTTCTATGTTATTTATATAACCTACAAGGATTTATATGTGTGGGGATGTGGGGGAGGTGGTGGCCTTGTATAGGGAAAGAAAATGACTCTCTTGGAATTTTTGAAAAAATGTTTGGTGTAGACATGTTATTACCTAAACAAAGTCATACAAAAAAACATAAATCAATAATTAAATGTTTATGGACGAATAATGTATTGAGAATGGGGTATATACAAGTGGAAAATTCATTTGGACACATTATATTAAGGTTTTGTCCATAATTATATTTAATTTGACCTTAATCACTGTTATTAATTTTAATCACATTTACTAAACATTTTAGTAAAAAATAAACCTGATCTAATTATACTCTATATATTATACTTATTAATAGTATTTATGAATATTTTTCAATATTTAGTTTATAGAATTGGAGAAATTATGATTAATTCACAGTTAGTAGACGACATGAAATTATCGGTCTTTAAAGAAGAAAAATATTCAAAAACTTGTTAAGTATTTATATTCAATTCCATAGTGAAATTGATTATAATAACCCAAATTATATTAATATATGTATAATTAATCTAATATAACCTTATAACATGTTTAAAACATAATTTATAGTTAATAATTATTTAAAAAAATGGTAGTTTTTAACCTAAACGCAACAATTTTCACTATTAATCAAAAAATGATGTACCTCAGAATAATTCAAAAAATTTAAACTAACATAATTTAGACATTAAAAATAAAAAACATTAATCTTATTTTATGAAATTAATTTTTTGAAAACTTAAAATTATTTTTTATCATTTTCCAAAGAAGGGCATTAAAAGCACTTCATTCTAGAAATTGATATTTTAAAACATATAATGAATTTACCAAAAATAACATATTTCATTATCATTATGTTTCATTTATATAAAAAATTTATAAAATATATTTTAGAATTTGTTATTACCATTCATATTACTATGTTTAATGTCTAGGTTATAATTATTTCATTTAAATAATTATAACAATAAACTGATATATCGTAGAAAAATCATTGTTCAATGTATAATCTGCCAAGTCGATGTTCCGTGTAACATAATCCAAGTTCATGTTTTGTATTACATATAACAAGTTCATTCCATATTAAAGAAATGTTTTAATTAGTGCATTGTAATAAATAAATAAAAATTTACTTTATTCGAAAAGTGTCCATAAAAACTCTAGGTGTTACAATCAAACCCTCCCAAAAATAATCCTTGGAATACAAATTTAAAATAATGAAGAAAAGAGTATTTTTTTTACTCTAATATATAGTAAAATAAATTTTACCCAATGATTGATAAATAATGTACTACTCAAAAATAGATAAAAAAATAAGAATATAGAAATAATATGAATGTGTTTGTGAAGTTCTTTTTGTATCAATCCTAAGATGGTCAACATTGATATTATTATTATATTTTATTAACTTTAAATATTTCATTGAAATAATTTTTTATTATATTAATAAGTCATTCAAAATGTTTCTATATTTTCTTGAAAAATATATTTTTGTATACAGCACATACATTCAACTTTTTAGTAGGCACACTTACACTAGCACAACGACTTATCATATGAACCAACTAGAATTCCGGTTAGTTATACAGGTAGTCGACCATCTATTTAAGAAGAGGGGTTCCGTGAATATATAATTTTTGATACTCCAATTAAATTTTTGTAGAATAATAATAAAATAAATCCTTGTACGAAATAATAAATCTGGGAATGTATTAATTTTTTTTCAATGATTTGGTGTTTCCATTTATGATTAATCATTCTTAAATCCTCATACTGACTAGTTATATTACAGGAATTATATTCAATTAACTTTATATTACAATTTATATTTAAATAATATCTAAAACTATGGTGGAAATAAAATATCCACTGAAGAATATTTCTAAATAGTAGTTAAATTTAATGATATAAGAAAAATGATTTATGATCGTAGAGATTTCATAATAGAATAAAATCTGGAATTAAAGATTTAGAACCCTTTATGATGTAGTATAAGTCTCCATATAGTATCAGAAAAAAATAATAGTAGAAAGTTTCTTTTAATGGAAGCATGTTTTGTCTAGTAGATGGAAGATTCTTCTACTGGTGGAAAACATTAACTATGAGTAGAAAGATTGAATTGGATTTAGTAGGTTTCAAGTGATGGTAGAAGATATGAACTGGTGGTAGAAATATTTAATTATCCATTTCATGATTTATTTGGAAATAATTTGATTGAACTGATGGTATCAAAATTCAAATAGTAGTAATAAGATAATAGTAGTGGTTGCTAGATTGAATAGGACTTAACAACATGTACATAGATTAATTTAATATAAGAGCATGATTTATGAAGTTCTACCATTCAAATCATTATAATTTTGGGATACAATATTCATGATTTATAAGAATTAAAATAATAAATTGCTGGAGTGCGCCAAAATAATTTTAATTTTGAATTATTTTATAATCCCTTTTTTATAACTATATTATATATTAAAGTTACATACATATATAGTGTCATATGAACCGTATTTAATAAATTATATTTTATATATTACAATATAAATACATAAATATATTAAATATTGTTTTTATAGTATATAAATTTATTTATGAATGTCACATGTTATTAGCACAAAAAACAATCATTTTGGTAGTGATATGATGGAAGATATTTATTAGTGCTAATAAAGGGATGAAATTTACCAATTCCAAAAAAGAATAGATAAAGGCTACCATTTATCATTTAATTTAGCAATAAATAATAAAAGTTTCACCTTTTATAGTTATTTTTTAGTGTTGATAAAGTGTATTACTTAATATACCAAAATCTATAGGAGTATAATTAGTTCAATCACGATCTTAATTAATTAATTATTTCCGTGGGTTATTTATTTTAACCAGTTAAATATGTATTTTTAGTATTTATATTATTAATTAATTATAAAAATTTTTTTATTAACTAATATATCAATATAGATATATATATATTTAAATATAACATAATTTAAAAACTATATTTTCTTAAAATTTCTATGAAGCATGACATGATTCACACTTCATGGTATTTGCATAGGGAAGTGTGAACTAAGTTTACAATTCCAAATACCAGTTTTAACACAAATTTAAATTAGAAAATCATTTTAAAACATTATCTATTTCGTGCCACCAAATTTGAGGAACCCTAACCTATGTCTATCTAGCCTCATCAGATGAAAAATCCCCTTTGAATCATCTTGTCAACCATCCAAGACACCAGATGCTAACTCATGCTTCACCTCCTTGGAAATATGAAACCCTTTAATTCTATCAAACTATAATTCCTTCATTAACCATCATCGTCACATTTTTATCCCTTTTCGTAACCCACAAACCCAAATATAGCCACAACACAAGATATCCTAACCAGACTAAGCCCCAAAAACATGAGTTCTGGCAACCCCCACTACCCAAACCAAGAAGTACCAGTGTGGTAAAAAGTGTCCCACTATCGCTTAACTCCATGGATAATATTTCACTAAACCACTGATGATTAACATGATCCATTATCAATATTCATTAAAATGAAATATTAAACAACACATTAATCCTCAATCAACAACCCACTCCCAGATCCCCTTGGTTGAACCTAACTTCTTCTCACTCCCTAGATCCGTAGATATAAAAATGTACTAAAATATTTTATGACTATATAGAAGGATTAGAGTCTAATTATATTATTAATGTATATGTGGGCTAAACAATATTACTGATATGATTTACATCATTTATTATTAAAATAAACACGAGTATAATTTAAAATTAATAAATAAATACTCAAATTTAATAAAATGCATGAACTTGACTAATAAGGATATTTGAAACCTTCCTCAAGGGGGGACTCTACTACACCAAAATACACTTTTGTGTCTTATATCATTTGGATTTTTGGGTCAATAATGACAGTTTAGTTAACATGATCACATATTTGAAGGCAATTAACAGAAAAATAATCTCATGTTATCCTTGAATCTTGAGTTAAAATTATATCATTGTTAAATTAAACACCATGACTTGATCAAAATCATGTAGATTGAGTTCATATCTGAAATACAATTTGGGTTATTTAAATGTATACATGTTGTCTCATAATTAATGAATTCTAGAATGTGTGGAAATTCAAGAAAATTTGTTTAATGACATGAATCAATACAAGACAGTGAGAACTTGAATTTTGAGTCTTGGATATCAGGGGATTTCATAATTGAGATACAAATTATAATTCCAAAAGTTAATAAATATCTAAAGGATGTTTGTATCATGATTTCAAGGGATATCGATAGTTAGAAACTAGGAGGAGCATGGTGAGGGTGTCTCTATTGCTTGAATCATTTACCAATGACACACTAGGTACCCATTCAAGGGGAACATGGTTCCCAGTGACCCTTCCATGGGGCCAATACCCTTAAGATCTTGACTAACCAACTGGGGGAGCTATACTAGGGGGATGTTAAGGGAATAAATACCTGATATACCTGGACTAGATATCTAGTTGGATGGGGTTAATTTTTTTGAATAGTTGAGAGAATGGTAAATCTACCATCCTCCCTAAAACACCCGTATAATTATATTCTTCTACAAATGGTAAAATAAGGGTGCACATTACCCTATTCCCCATTAAATACTTTCCATATGTCTACAAAGATCAAGGGTGGATTTCACTTGTTAATCTACACTGAGAAATATATTACTTCCTTTTCTATTTTTTCTTTTACCATATATCTCTTTTATTTGTGGTTTTTTCATATAGGTATTTAAAAATTATTCCACTATGGAATAATAGAATTATCTTGGAATAGTGGTGTATAATTTTATGGTGACTTGTGTATATATAAAGAGTATTGATTCTTCTTGTAACATATTATTTTTATAGAGTTTAATAACCAAATAAGTTTTTGGAAGGATTCTTATAAATTTGATTTATATTAGTGATCAATTTTTTATCGACTGATGATGTTTTTTTAATAATATTTAACGAACTGTTTTTATATCTTTTTCATTTCATTAGTTATAGTTTGAAAAACATGATAACAGTCAATGTGATTTTTAACACAATTAGATAAGGTATTTTATAGTATTAAAATTGGTTTCTAGAGGCCTATAATGGCCATCCAGAGACAACCATTTGGAGGTTTCGTTTTTATAATCTATATTTGATATAAAAACATACAAATAATTTTCATTATAGACCATGAAATAGGGCCCTATAGTGACCACTAAACAGAGTTCTCTATAGGTATTTTATTTTTTTTAAAAATACATCTAATACTCTCCACAACTAGTATCAAAAACTAAAAAACATAAATAAACATTATTCATAAAACTAGAATATGTCATCATTCTATAAAAATTAATAATTTTATGAATAACCCCATAGAATCATGTCCTGATATTCAAAATTATCATCTCGTATAATGGAAAATAAAAAAAAATAAAAATAAAAGATTATAAAAAATAACAAAAATATAATATTAGAACTAACAAGATTATTTAAATTCAATATTGGTACAAAAAATAATAGGCCTTTTTTATCAAAATATTAATTTTTTCTAATGAATTTTTAATCTATAATTTTTTTCAATTAGTCCAAATACAGTTCACATTATATTTATTTTCTTTCTTATTGTATAGGTCAAATATAATTAAAATATTGTTGTGGTATATGTGAAATAAAATAGGTTGTACCATGACTTGGTGATGTGTGGGTGAATGTTTTCGTTGAAAACCTAAATATATCTGCTTTGTATACATATGAGGCATGATTTTTTAAATTTTCTCCCCAGATGATTTTATCATTTTTTATCCATTATGAATTGTGTAAAATGTATGAAAAATATCCTAAGAGTATTTAATTTATCCGTGTAGTATGAAGTAATGCATTCGTTGTTTTATATGTGGCTAACTTGTTTCCTATATAAGAGAAGTGTTAAGGTGTCTTATTAAACAGATTTAATCCCTCTTATTTGTGTGAGTAAAGAATTATTGACTGTGATCATTAGTTTCAGGTAACTTTATCTATAAAAAATTTCAATCTTGAAAGAAAATTTTACAATTCCTTGTGATGGCATTAAAACCCTTCAATATTTGAGAGTCCTCTTATTATAAACTAATATCTATTGGAAAGTGCATTCCCCTAGATGAAGGATCCTTTGTTTGGATTATTTGGTGATCGATATCAATATTTATGCATCAAAAGATGAACATAAAGACTATTTCATAAATGCTATAGGTATTATTTGTTTTTAGGTTTCTTTAACATTTGATTTCTGAAATATATATGAAGATAGTTTTGGGTTTTATTTTATAGTAATGTATCATTGGATAATGTTTCAAAACACATTATTAGTATTAAATTGATGTTTTTATTAATTTAAAAGTTTTTAAATCATTATATTAAAATTCTTTTTATCGAAACATGAATAAGAAAAAATATCTAATGTTATGTAAACTCCTACTTTTCTCACATAATGGTCCACCCAATTTACCATTACATAATAAAGAGGTCTGTGTAATGGTTATCAATGTTTAAATTCATATATAAGGTTTAACATCTCGGTTATTGTAGACTACCCTTATATATAGTGTGTTTCATATGGGTAAAATCATATTACACATACATAGATTGTTATGTCTAATAGTCTGTACAAAATACCCTCCCACATAGTGTTCTATATAAGGGTCACTGAATATTTCCCTTATATATATGGTTTTTCATAAGAGTTATCTCAAATATCCCATATGTAAAGGATTCCATGTAAGGGTCATCCTAGACTACCCTTATATAAAGTAATACACATAAGGGTAACATAATGAATAATTTTTTTTATTAAATTGTCTTCAAGTTTTTACCTTTTATACAAATGATAAGTTTTAGGTATTAAAATATTGGGTTTTATGCCAAAATTAATTAAGAAAAACTTATATATTTCTCTCCTATTTATGAAATAAATAATAGATTAATTTAATAAACATATTCTTTTTATAATTCATGTTTATAAATTATATATTGGTTATGGAAAATGTATACAGTATATTTATGTGAGTAATTATTTCTAGGAACTATATCCTTGAATTTAATACTATATGTGATTCCCTATGATTTAGTTTGATATCTACCTTGACCTCAGTTTTTTAATTAGTGTTATGAGTTTTAGAATAGTTTTCAATACAGTTTGATCATATTATGGATTTTAATTATTATGAATTATATTTTCTCTTGATTAATGTATCCCCCAATAAAGTGACATTAGGATAGATGTTCCACAATCCTGGAGGATTATTCCTTATTCTAGAAAGGTGAGGGTTGGATGTCTGTTTCTCGGAGATTAATAATATAGTGATTATCTCTAATATTTCTAAATCCTATGATGAGTCCATATATAAAATTCATAAAATGGATTTAGAGATGTATAAATAAACCTAGATTTCATTTTTTTGTTAAATAACTGAAATATATGGGTTTTGTTAATTGTTACAAATTAATATGGTGTTGAAAGATTAATTTGGTGGATGGAATAAGGCTTCCAAAAATAAAATTTTAGAAGCATTAAAATAAAAGGGAATAAATAATGATAAGATAAATATTAAATTATATAAATATAGTTTTAAATTTAATATGCACGTGATATATATTAATTTGGTGAAACATTAATGAGGAAATCCAATATAAAATTAAATGTGAACGATTCCATCCAAAATTACAGATATTAAGACCACAAATCATCTGCCTTGGTAGTCCAATCCAATGTTGGGTTTCCTTAGATTATCTTCTGTATGGATATCATGTAATAAGAAACTATGGATTATCTTGTTGTGATGACATTCCATAGTTGGGTACCCACTAATTAATATTAGTTAGAAATCTCTTAGAATTTTTTTTAGTTTCATTATCCATGAGACCCTAATAAGATTAGGCAACCAATTGAGTATAGACGGTCATTAACTATATTATGGATATAAAAAAAATATTATCCACTCAAATATATATGAATCACAACTATTTTAACCATGATTATTCCCTATATAAATAAATAAATATAGATATAAATGCCAAATGGGACTAATTTCCTAGTGAAATATAGATCTCTGTTCACTAAAGGTTTTTTTTATGTGCGGGGTTATCAATTTTATTGCTATAAATATTGTTAAAATACTTTAATGAAAAGATATAATACATGATACTCACCCATAAATATATTTTTTATAGGATATGGGTTAATTCACTATAATAATATTGAGATTCTTCATAGGTATGACCTGTATGAAAGTAAAAGAATGGTATTTGGGGTTCATAAATGATCTTAAAGATAATTTATCATGAAATGACATGGGCTTCCCCTTAGAATATGAATCTAATATGGCCCGTGAAATACCCAAGATTCATTCGTAATTCTCTTGGGCTGCAAGAAAAAAACCAAGGGCATCAGAAGAGAACAACATGAAAATACTTGACCATAAGACCCAAAAAAGTACATAGAAATATTCCATGATTTCTATAATGACACTTCTTTATAAATGAGTTCCATTTAATAGAAATAAGAATATACAAAATGATTAATAAAATTAAATAAAGTATAAAATTAAAGGTAGTACATAAAATATATAATACAAATAAATAAAAAAACTAACCAAATAGAAACATTTAAATGATAATGGGCATAGAGTGTCTAATGTATGTCCCAAAATGGTGATAAAACAAATATACCAAAAATATATAAAAAATACAAACATTTATTTCCATGCACAAAGTTAATAAAATTCACATGACGCCATCCAAAACCCTAACCGAAACTTGATGCCAACTTGTCACATATTAGAAAAACTAGATAATATTGTAATGATGATAGGAGTGAGATAAATATCATGGTTGGAAACCATCCACCAGTCCTTGAATACAATTTAAAGATAGTTTTATTTCATGAAAATTTTAAAATAGATTTAAAAATTTGGTTTTTTGTTTATTTACAAAATAAGAAGCATGGCAATGGATTGTAAACCCATCTTCCTTTTCAACATTAAATAATCACTTTTTGAGAGAAATTCATTATAATACTATTTTAAATAAAAGTAGTATGTGATAAAATAAGAGAAATTTAAAAATATATGAATGTAGATACTCATATAATAATATACTTTCAAATCAGAGTCATAAGGTAATAGGAATCAGCATAATTAAAAAATAGTTATCATGGGTACCTCAGAGATACTATGTTAATCTAGGGAGTGGAATTAATACTAAAAAATATGATTGGTGATGGATAAAAAGAAACAGTTCTTAACAATCATTATTAACTTGACATTTTTGACTAAGGGGTTTGAAACTATAAGAAAAATAAAATTGATATGAGGTCTAGTATATAGATCATGATCATGTACTTTTGAAACAAGTGTTTACAACCATTACACTAAGGTAATCTAGGTTACCTTTGAATAATCAATCAATGTGAGTCAATTTATATTTTAAAAATAAAATAAATAAACATCTATCATATAATATAGAAACAATACTCACCCTCACCTATGATTCCCCCATAGAAAAAACCCCAATTTTATCAAGAACATATATAAAACACAAAATCACCTTTTCTAGTAACCATCATACACCAAAAAGTGATCATTTATTTTCCAAAATTCCCAATTAATCTTTCAAGAGGTTTTAATTTTCTAGAGAATCTATTTAGAAATTTATAACTTAGACTAATGATAATTACCTATAATACAAAACCAAGAAATACTTATCTATAAACAAAGCATATATAAAAATCAAAAAAAATTAAAGAGTTAACCAGCCACTTACATAACAACTTAATAATCATGGATTCATAGAATAACTTTATACCTAGAGAACAAACTGAATCCCCATCTATATTTAATTAGTCCAAAATAGGAATAAATTCCCTTTTAAAATACATCAATTACAATTACTATAATTTATATAACACATAAATCAAAAATTTAAAACAATAAGAAATCTTACTTCAAAATTTAACAATTTATGAGAATGAAAAAAAATCATGAAACCTTCAAATTTTAAAAATGGTGGTACTATTTCACCCCAACAAAAACAAAAAGTCCAAAAAAGTTCAAGAGGAACCCAAAAATAAATAATTCCAAAAATGAATATTGGGAAACATAGAATCCAAGGTCACCAGACCATGCTAGGGTTTGAGAGAATGATAGAAAATAGAAGTAAGGGAAGAAGGAAGGGGCTAGGAAGGATTTAACAAAGATATTCTTTCCCACACCTTATATAATTCATGATAAATCACTATATATTGAAGATAGAACCAAGGGGGAAATTCTAACGTCTCAGATCCGGGTGCCACACAACGGGTGCTCCGAACCCAGTTGGTCGCATGACCTCAAGCACATTTCCCCACACACCAGAGGCATCGAATAGCAGCGAGGGCCTTGGTATGATAGTGGGGAAACTATGCCCTCATTTGTTGAAGTGTAGTGCAAGAGAGAAATACAACGATACCAAGGTGGAAGTTGTGAACAATACCAAGATGAGATGAAAAATGGTACTGAAGTAATGAAATAAACAACAGTCATATATATGATGATGAAATATGTCTCTAATTCTAAGAAAACAAAAAAAATAGGATACACTACAATCAAAAACAATACAGCACAAGGTACAAGTACAAAAAAGAAAAAAAATAGTGCAGCAGGAATTCAGCAGAATAGCAAGGCTAATCATGGTCCCATGCTCTCCTACCACTCTGCAACAATGAAGTACATGTATAGGGACTCTTGCCCTTATCAACAGTACCAGTAATATATTTTTTTGGGCCAAATACATGACCCAAACAGGGTGTGATAAATAAATCTCAATAGGAAACCACCAAAGGCCCATGCCCAACTGTCAATGAAAATGTGCAACAACAGTGTGTAATAATGAAATGTAGTAAACTAGGAAGTACTCAAAAGTAAACATTCCATCCAATTATATTGACATTTTAATAATTATTTAACATTTCCATGCCTGTGATTTAGCTTGGCAGGTATCAAGTAATAAATCACCACAGTGAATATTCAAAGTAAACATTATCCTCGACCATGAAAATCCTTACCCTTAGGCAATCATAATCGAAACCCTCAGGTGACTGTCCTCAGGAAAGATGAATATTTCCCTCAAGCATACAAGTTATTGCCCTCCAGAATGGAAGATAATGCCCATAGGTAAAAGAAAAGTTTCCCTCAAGCTAAACGAAACACTTCCCTCGGGCTAAGGAAAACACTTCCCTTAAGATAAGAAAGTAACTGGGCTGATCCCAACACATAAGCAAGAAATTAATATATATTATATCTCTCAAGAAAAACTCAAAACATGTTATAATCACCGCATACCCACAGGTATCCTGGAAAAATAGCTAAACAAGGGAAACACACCCATGGGGTGGCCTTGGATCAAGGAAACAATCCCAAACAATAGTTTATACTTTTTCATTAAATTACCTATGAAATTACAGGTATCTCAACAGTCAAGGCCTCAGCCATACGACGCCAAACCATGGGAGAACAACACTAATGTACTCAAAATCAACTCGATAGTTGGAAATAAACACCTAAACACCTACCTCGATCTCCTCTAATAGATATACATGGAAGGCGCCTCCAGAAATGACCAATAATGTTGTATATTTGGTATAAACAATTCCCCACTCAAAGGTAAATAACATTCCTTAGGGGAATAAATGGATGGAAGGACTCAAGGAGATGGAAGGCCTTACCCGTACGGTTCAAACGAGATCATCTGCGGAAGAATTAGAGTCCCGGTGTGTGATCGAGAGCTCCTCCAAGTCCCAAACTCCTCTCCCACGACTTCCATCGAGTTCTATTCCCAATCATCCAAATTAGGAGGCTAATTCTTGTTTTTAACGAAAAAACAAAACTACACGACATGTCTCTCAAGTACATAATGCATAATTTCCATTTTTTAACTGTTCCTCTACCGGCCACTTTCCACCACCTCACTGTTCATCTGTCAACTTGGTTATATGACGTGTATTACCAACTACATGGCGTGTACTATCATTCCACTGGCGGCTACACTCAACGCCTTATTGTTCACCTACCGTCTGATTACATGTCGTGTATTACTAAGTACACGTCATGTAGTGAGTTCTTACACCCTGAATTGTGGACAAGCCTACACGCCCTATATTCTCATTCCACATGGCCAAAATACAGGGTTTGTGGAAAAGTACACAGCGTGTACCCATAAAATTGGGATTTTCCCACCATTTTCCTTATTTCCTAAAAAACATTAATGGAAAAGGAAAAGAAGAAACTTGTACCTAAAGAAGAAGAACCAGGTTCTTACAAAAATTCCCCCTTAAATAAATTCATCCCCGAATTTCCATTCAAAGGGTGGTGGATATAATGATGAGAGAAACTCTGGCCACTGATCATGTACTTCGGTCTCCCGCTCCCATGATTTATCCTGTACTCGGCCATGATACCCCAGTACCCGTATGAGAGAAACTGACTAGCCTTGGAAAAACATCGTGCTCTAATCAATAATATGAATCTGATGCTCCTCAAAGGATGCATTAACCTGAAGCTCAACCTCCTCTGGCTGAAAAATGTGAGATGGGTATGACTGATAACAGTGCAGCTGAGATACGTTGAAGATGTCGTGCATGGCCCGATACCTCTGTGGTAACTGCAACCGGTAGGTAACCGGCCCGACTCTCCCAAGAATCTAAAACAACACTACATACCTTGGTGACAGTTTACCCTATCTCCTGATGCATCTGTGTCCTAACATTAGTGACACACGCAAGAAAACCTGATCCCCGACCACGAACTCCAAGGGTCGTCTGGGGCGATCAACATAAGATTTCTGACGAGACTGTGCAGTATCCACTCATTTCTAAATCAACTAGACCTGCTCTGAAGTATCCTACATGAGTCGTAGTCCTAGTAAAGCTACCTTACCCACCTCCAACCAGCAAAAGGGTGATCATCATGGACTACCATATAAAGCATCGTAAGGTGTCATCTCAATAGTTGCCTGAAAACTATTCTTGTATGAAAACTTGACCAGGGGTATGTGCTTCTCCCAAGAGCCCCCAATGTCGAGGACGCATGAATGAAACATGTACTCTAGAACTATTTTGTATGCTCTAACTGGAAATCAGTCTGAGGGTGGTAAGCTGTGCTCAGAAGAACCTATGTACCAAGTGTCCTCTGAAAACTCTACCACAAATGAGATGTAAAATGGGAATCCCTATATGAAATTATATAAATAGGGACCCCATGACAATGCACTATCTCTGGGATATAAAAATTTATGAATTCATCAACATTGAAGGTATTCGTGACTGGAAAAAAGTGATATACCTTCGTATTTCTATCCATAACAACCCATACGACATATTTTCCTCGAGGTGACCTCGAAAACCTGGTCACGAAGTCCATCATGACATCATCCCATTTTCATTCTGTAATGGGTAACTATTATAATAGTCCTGATGACCTCTGATGCTTTGCCTTCACCTGCTGACAGGTAGAACATCAAGTAACAAAACCAGCTACCTCTTTTTTCATACCCAACCACTAGTACTGATGTCTCAAGTCACGGTTCATTTTGGTAACTCTGGGATGCACTACCCAAGCAGAAGCATGAAATTCCCACATTAGCTCCTCACGAATATCCCTTGGAACACACACTCATCCATGGATATGGAGTACCTCATCATCGCCAATCATCCAACCCAGAGGAGGGTCCTCACTTTCCACCGACTCCCTTAGAACTAGGCCTTCTAAATATGATAGTTGTCTCATCCTCACTTTATCCAGGAGGGTAGAAGTCATATCTAAGGATGAAAGATAGGTACTCCCCTAAGTCTCGTGCACCTCCAAATGCATCTTAGAGAACGAAGCCATAAGCTGCCACTCACCACTGGCTTCCTACACTGCTTGTATCTGAGTCCTCCTACTCAGTGCATCAGAAACCACATTACCATTACCAGGTGTATTGGAATGCTCAAAGTCGAAGGACTAAAGGTATTTGACCCACCTTCACTGTCTCAAGTTCCTGTGACGCTATGTAAAGATTTATTTAAGACTTTTGAGTTCGGTAAACACCACAAAGTGTTCTCCTAAGAGATAATGTCTCTAACAGCATAATGCATGAACAACTACAACCAACTAGAGGTCATACATTGGGTAATTCTTTTCATGTGGCCTCAACTGCCAAGACCTGTATTCAAAAATTCAGTCTCCCTACATCAACACATATCCCAACCCAATACCTGATGCATCATAGTAAACATTATAGATCTTCCCTTACTCTGTAAGTATCAAGACTAGTGTTGATTTCAACCTTCCCTTCAGCTTCAGAAAGGATGCCTCAAAAGCATCTGACCAAAAGTACTTCACACCCTTCTTAGTCAAACCCATCAACAGAACTACTAAGAGGGAGAAGTCCTTTATAAAGTGCCTATAGTTACCAGCCATCCCCAAGAGACATTGAATTTGAAACACGTTCTTAGGCTACTCCTACGAAACTATTTATCTCACTTTCTCTGGGTCTATAGTGACTCTTGCTTCTAGGATAATATGACCAAGGAAGTGAATCTTGTCCATCCAAAAGTGGTACTTTTGAGAGATTAGAATATAATTGATGCTCTATTAGTTTACTCAACATGATCACAAGATCGGTGGAATCATAATTTCGAGAGTGAGATTACACTTATATATCGTCCACGAATACTACCAAAAAATAATCTAGATATAGGTGGAACACACGATTCATCAAATCCATGAAAACTACTGGCATGCTTGTGAGTCTAAATGGCATGAAAAAGTACTCATATTGACCATATCTGCTCTGAAAGTCTATAAGCAGTATGTTTGATGGTATAATGTGAAACTGATGATATCCAGATATCATGTCAATCATTGAGAACAATCGTTCTCCTTGAAGTTGATCCAAAATATCATTAATCCTCGGTAAGGGATATTGGCTCTTAACCGTCAACTGATTCAGTTTCCAGTAATCTACGTAGAGTCTGAGGGTACCATCTTCCTTCTTTGTGAAAAAAAATGGTGAACCCCAAGGAGAAGTAATGGGTTAGATAAAAACCTTGGCTTGTAACTCCTCTAACTGCCTCTTGAACTCCTGCTATTTCAGTGTATCCATTCTGTAAGGATGAATGGAAACCGGTGTCAGTCCTGAAACAATATCAATAGAGAAATCCACCTCTCGCTTCAGAGGTAGACCTGATAAGTCATCCGAGAAGACATCCCTGAAACGTTTGACCATTAAAGGGAAATCATTTTGACAAGTTCCCTAGTCATCGAGATATAAACTCGCAATCTGGGCTATCACTCCACCTCACCCACGATGCTTTGGTCCAGCTCAGCTCACCTGGACATCCCATTCACCCTTGTATTGAAACTATCCACCCTTTGGTGATGTGAAACTCACCCTGTGATGATAGTAATCTACAATGGCTTGAAAGTGTACCAACCGGTCCATCCCGTGAATGAAATTATAGGCAGTCATCATTAAGACATAGAGGTCCCATAAAAAGTGACACCCACCAACCTCTAGGGATCACTCCTTGAACTAATGCACACCTGCTGTTCTAATTCCCAAAAGAGTGTCTAGAATCATGATATCAGAAGAATAATAAACACAGAGTCCAATTCTATCCACTACAGGAACAAATATAAATCTATGTGTGGCACCAGTATCGATAAGTGCAGAAGATAAAACAGAAGCAACTAGAATAACAACTCTAATAGTGGAAGGTCTGGGATCCTGCTCATGTTGGGTCAGTTGGAATACAAATGTCTGCCCAGCGTCGTGGTCCTGGGACACACCCTGGCTACCTTGAGCTGTTCCGCCCTGCTGTCTTTGAGATCATGGTGTCTGGCTACCATGACCGTGACCACCACCTCGGCCTGAAGGTGCTGACGTATTGCAATTTCCTGGTTGGTAAGAAGCTACGGGCCCTACTTCTGCATGCAGAGTCTACATAGAACCCCTCTCACTAGTCACTGGTGGAAAATCCCTACAAAAACGCTGAAGATGACCCATATTTCTAAAAGCTCGGCACTCCACTGGGTCACCGGGACACTGAGGTCTATTGTGCCCCTTATTACCACACTGGTTGCACATTACTTGGCCACCTGTAGAATTTTTGTTGGAAAGTACATCCACTATGAATGAAATCCATCTACCTCTTTCTCTTGCGGGTATAAATAGTGCCAGAGACAGGTGATGAACCGCCCTGGTCCGCACCACTAGCTTCTCACAGGTTCGGCTCAGTAATAAATGATTGATTCACAATAGAATGCATTATAGGAAACCTCATAGCATTCACCAGCACTCAGATGTCATACCGAAGACCATCCATGAAGTGCCTAGCCCTCAATGTCTCATAACAGACTAGAATAGGTGAAAAACATTTTAGCTCGGTGAAGTGGGTAGAATAGTCCATCACTGACATGGCACCTTGCAGCAGATTCATGAACTCTCAAGTTCTATCTACCCTCAGCATCTTCAGAAAGAAAAAGTCATAGAGGGATTCCTGAAAATCTTTCCACCCTATCTTTCTGTGATTCTATGTATTGGTGGTATCATCCCCCATATCTTGGGGGAATCATGCCCCATGAAAGTAGTGAGCTTGACCCTCCTACTAGGAGGTGTCTCCATATGCTTGAATATTGTCTACATAGTTCCCATACAAGACTCCATAGCCTATGTTCCGAAATCCTCTGAAAATGTAGGCAGATGCTACTATTGGGATATACGTTCTAGCTTTTCCATAGATATGGCAACCTGCGGTTCTCCCCGGAAGGTCTGCATAAACCACATGAAGCCTTCATGGAACGGCGCATCCGCGACTGCGTCCTGTGTAATGCATGGAACTGCATCTAGAATAACTAGAGGATCAATCAGTAGCCCATGGTCTAACGTCTCAGGAGTATAATCGTCGCCACTCTCATGAAAAATAATCATGGTTGTCTGGGGGGAATGACTCTAAAAGGTCAAATACATGACTTAGTGTCATTTACTGTTGAGGTTTCTTTTGTCTAGTTAATTTTTACCACACAAAAGTTGAATGAAAATTAGAAGAACTTTCAAAAGAGACTACACGACGTGTATAATTTATACACGACGTGTACCCTTAAACCCTTACATGATCAGGTTCTGATGCCAGCCTGGGTGTGTCTTAACCCTAGGTACATGGTGTGTTACACCCGCACATGGAATGTACACCACTTTCTCTCCCCAACCACACAACCAAATCCACATGGTCTCTCACCGGTCAAGACTTCACGACGTGCCACACAAGTACACGATGTGTACTAAGAAGGTAACACCAACCCATGTTATTAGTTACATGGCCAGATTCTTAGATAACACTACCTGGCATGTTTACCACTGACACAACGTGTATCACCTATGGTTCCTCCATCCGTGTTGTTAGTTACACGGGCAGATACAAGGTCAACACTACACGACGTGTTCAACCGGTACGTGACGTGTTCTCGCGAGAAATTCCCTAGCCTGTGTCTTTACCCACATGGCCTATGACACGGTTAAAGACTACCTAGCATGTACATAAAGTACACAGTCTGTACATAAGAAAAATAGTTTCTTCCTGAACAGAAGAACACATGGCATGTAGTCAAAACTACACGGTATGTATTCTGGGTTTTTCTAGATAGTAAGCCTTAGAAACTACTCCAGAGCCCAGAAAAACACTTAAACCCACACCCAAGTGGAAAATTCCAATCCTTGAGGGCCCACACTCCCCATGAATCAATGATTGGAATATTATACATGTTATAACAAGGAAAACAGTCATTGATCAACTAAATTATGGTCAATGAAGGCCCATACTCCTCAAAAACCAAACTTTTGTGTTCATTATACCAAACCACACTCAACAATACCTTATCAAATAGCATGTATTTTTATCAAGGAAAATATCAAAACAAAATTCATTTTCTAACACAACTTTTATCACAACAATATGAAATTTATAATGCACCTACATGGCATGAAAACTATGCATGGAATGTGATTCTAACATGTTCCTAAATGATGCATGGGATGGAATACCCTCATCTCTTCAGGTTTCAACTAAATAGATCTAGAGAATATAAAAATATAAAAATAACACCACAAGTGTGTCACCCAAATGTGAAAATCAAATCAATTGTAATAATCAAAAATAGAAAAACACAATTTAATTTGAGGAAATCTGGCCTTTACCTACACACGGGGTAGCTACTCTTGGGCACATTTTATTACCAAATCCCTTAATAGTCCTACTCTTTCCACTGTTTCCAAATAAATAAAATAACTCAGAGAAAAGAAAATCCCATTTGATAATACTTTGTTACGTCCTGGATCTGGGTTCCACACAACGGGTGCCCTGAACCCAGTTGGTCACATGACCTAAAGCGTATTTCCCCAAACACCATAGGCTACTGACTAGCAGCAATGGCCTAGGTATGATTGTCGGGAAACTATGCCCTCATATGTCAAAGTGTAGCGCAACAGAGAAATACAAACATACCAATGTAGAAGTAGTTAAAAATAAGATGCAGAGATAGAGAAAGTTACTGAAGTAAAGAAATGACCAACAGTAATATATATAATGATGAAATATTTCCCTAATTCTATGAAAAGAGACAAAATAGTATACAATAAAATATAACACGATACAACACAAGGTATATGTACAGTAAAGAAAAATAAACCAGTGAAACAAGAACTCAACAACATCACAGTCCTAAGCCCAGTCCCATACTCTCCCACTCCTCTGCAACAATCATCTTCCTGTATACGGACTCTTTCCCTTATCAACACCTGCATCAATATAGCCTATTTGGGCCCAACACATGACCCAAACACGATGTGAGAAATAAATCCCAGTAGGCAACCACCAATGGCCTGTGCCCAACTGTCTATGAAAATGTGCATCATCAGTGTGCAATAATGAAATTAAATAAACTAGGAAGTACTCAAAATTAAACTTTCATTCCAGTTATATTTCCCTTATAATAATTATTTGACAATTCCAAGCCTGTGATTTTGCTTGGAAGGTACAACGTAAGAAATCACAACAGTGAATATTCCAAGTAAACATTGTCCTCAGACATGAAAATACGTACCCTCAGGCAATCAGAATCGAATCCCTCAGGTGACTTCCCTCAGGCATAAGGAATATTGCCCTCAAGCATACGAGATATTTCCCTCTTTAATGGAAGCTACGACCCACATGCATAAGAAAAGTTTCCTTGAGGATAAACAAAAAACTACACTCAGGCTAAGAAAAACACTGCACTCATGCTAATAAAGTAACTGGGCTAAGCCCAACACATAAGAATTAAATTTATATATATACATTCTCTCAGTAAAAACTCAAAACAGCTATAATCATGGAATATCCATGGGTATCCTGTCCAAACGGTTAAACAAGGGAAACGCACCCACGGGGTGGTCCTGGATCAAGGAAATGATCCCAAACAGTAGTTTATACTTGTTCATTAAATTACCTATGAAATTATAGGTATCTAAACAGTCAAGGCCTCATCTATACAACACCACAACATGGGCGCGTAGCACTACGATACAAAAAATCAACTCGACAATTAGAAATAAACACTGGACCACCCACCTCGATCTTCTGTGATCGATATACACAGAAGGCACCTCCCGAAACGACCATGAACATCGTAGATATGGTATATAAAATTCCCCGCTAAAATAGAAATAACATCCCTTAGGGGATTAATTGGAAGGACAGACTCAAGGAGACAGAAGGCCTTACCCGCGCGGTTCAAATAAGATAGTCGATGGAAGAATCGGAGTCCCAGTGTGCAATTAGGACTTCCACCATGTACTGGCCTTCTCTCCCACAACACCCATCAAGCTCTATGCCTCCTCTACTGAATGAAGAGGATAATACATATTTTTAACGAAAAAAATAACTACACTATGTGTAATCTCAAGTATACGATGTGTAATTTTCATTTAATTAACTGTTCATATGGTGGCCACTTTCCACTGCTTCACAATTAATCTGTCAACTTGGTTACAAAACGTGTATTACCAACTACAGGACGTGTACTATCATTCCACTCGTGGCTACTCTCACTACCTTACTGTTCACCTGCTGACTGATAACACATCGTGTATTACTAAGTACATGTCGTTTAGTTAGTTCTTAAACCCTGAATCACCGAAAAGCCTACACACCTTGTATTCTCACCCCACATTGCCAAAATACACGGTGTGTGGAAAAGTACATGGCCTGTACCCATAAAATTGTGATTCCCTCTCTTTTCCTTATTATCTAAAAAACATAAAAGGAAAAGGAAAATAAGAAACACATACCTCAAAAATAAGAACCAGATTTTTACAGATATTCATGTTCTATAGGGGTTGAATATTGTTGAAAAGATACCCCAAATGATTTACTTGATGAATGGAAAAAGTGGGAAATTCCAATTTTATGGAATGCCAACACTACACATGGTTTAGTCACAATGTTTGGTAAATTGTGCACTAACTATGTGACTTTTACTGACCACATAGATAAATATGTAAGAACATGCTGCATGGTTAGACAATTTATATGCAAAATCTGCAATTTAGCTCTATCAAAACAAAAATTCTTGTTTTATGGTTTCCTTGTAGTTTGTAATTACCATTCACAAACCATGTGTCATACACAATATGAACAAAAAAATAAAAAGTTCAATGAAAACCACTCAGTAAGATAAAAAAATGGGACACAAAAATAAATAACATAATAGAGTTAAGAATGTTTGGGGCATGACAATTCTTCCCACTATAATTCTTTCTTCACCATAAATCACCTAATGGTTTTGTTGATCATGATTAGGGATTGAGGTATTGATCCCCTATTTAAGGGATAACATAAGAATTAATAACCAATAGTATAAATAAATCATCTATGAAGAACTATATTACTCTCCAACATAAAATTGAGTATCAAAATCATTCCCAATTTTTATATTGACATCACCTCAATAGATAAAAGGCCAACTAAACCATGTCTAGAAAACTGTAGAAGAAATGAACAATGAAATATAAATACTAGATCTATCATAGAAAATATCCTAAAAAAACAAAGCACCTTGAAACAAGAACATCCTAAAAAACCTATTACTTATATCTCCCTATCTTTTGGGGAATCATAAATATAATCTATGATCTAAATCATAGAAAATAGAAAAAATCAAGTCATTTTAGGATAGGAAAAATTACTATAGCAAAAAATAATCCAAAAATATCAAAATAGATAAAAGGAGAAATACTCAGTGTGGTTGGAAAGAAATTATTCGATGCTAGTCTCCCCACCATATTAATAATTCTCATAAAATCATGAAATGTACTATTAAAAATGACATAAAAGGATTTACCGAAACATAAACACTCAGTGAAAGAGAAACAACATCCAATATACTATGAAATGGAATCACAATGTTAGAATATTTATGAACTAAAACAATACCCAATGACTCAAAATGGATGAGAATGGTGGGGAATGACACAAGATTTACCACACATCACAACTAGAATTCAAAGACACCCAGAAGACATTCGTATATTTAAATGTATTTCGATGACCATTATCATCTCAAAACATTACCTCAATTAAATAGAATATTCTAAAACACATGGATTGAAAGATAAAATTAGAAAAAATAGAAAAAATATTAAATTATTTTAATATAGGCCACATATATATAGGTTTCAACTTATTAAAACTGAGGATCATCTAAAAGAGTGGATCTAGAACCACTTATCTTTTGAGTAACCCATCAACAAATTCTTTATAGATGACCCAATCATCCATTATTATGATGAGTATTATGTAATTTATGTAAATTAGGATTCTGGTTTCCTACATTTCTATAGTAGTGATATATCAATGAATTTTTCCCACAAGAGTTAGGAATATAAAAACCAGATGGCCACTTGATGTCACTTTTAGATATCCTCGACTTTTCCTTCTTCACGTCCCCTTAATCTAGTACTCCTCAACCACTCCCAGGGAAAATTTGAACATAATTTTCTCTTAGAATCCATTAAAAAATATATTTGATAATCATGGATTTCTTTATATAATTTTTATTAGTGTTAAGGCTAGTATAAGGCACAATTTATAGATGATATGATCAAATACCTCTTTAGAAATAACAACCATTAAAGATTCATCAATGGCTAGTTTAGGAAGGTATGGAACAAAATCAAAAAAAATTTAATGGAACATTATAACATCAATCAGTTACCTTCATAGTTGTTATATGAGTCCATTTTTTTTGACTAATTCTCCTTATCAACAAAAAGCTGTTTGATGAATAGTGACTTGAAGCCTTCCTATAAAAGGTCCCTATTTGGATTTTTCTAGATTGTGGACTCCCACCATTACCAACTTAGACCATCCAACATGATCATTGGAAACATGAGTTTATTATGCTTAGGAAGCACAATATTGGTGAAAATATCATTGATAATTAGAAACCATTCCTCTATCTTTTGAGAATCTATTTTCTCAAGGAAGTGAGGAGAATTTAATATTTTGAACACTGTAATGAAATATTGATGCTAGGATACAAGCGGAATAACAATACACTCAGTAACTAAGGATGATTTAATAAATGAATTAGAAAAATATTGATCGACCAAATGATTTTCTCATGATGAACCACCACATCCAACTCTTGTGAATACATCTGAACATAATTGGGATGTACTCCGAAATAAGGGACCCAAAACATAATCAAAACAAACCACATGTTTAAAAATTGTAATCAAAACATAAATTTTTAAATCATACTCAAAATATCATTTAAATAATTCTAATATTTAATAATACTTCAAAAATAAGTACAACAGAAGAAGAAATCTCAAAATGTCATATGAGGCCGTAAAAAAATTATCATCTATCATAATATTAAAAAAAATTACATTTATATTTTAGAAAATAAAATTAATCATTTATTTAAATAAAAATTCTTTTTTAAAACAGTAGATGTTTTTTGGGACATTTTATTAAAATTCCACTCATTTATTCCTTATGCTTTCTCAATTTATAATATTACAAAATTTGATATCATAAAGTAGATTTGAAATATAATTTCCCCATATAATTCTTAAATAATTTTTAAGAAATTATAAATTCAATCTTCCACATTTAATAAATACAATTATTAACCCTTATTTAATTTCAATTCATAAATTTTTTAGTAAAATCATTGAATCCTTGTTAATTTATAGTTCATTTTTAAGTAAATCAATTTTTTATTTGAAAACTAAATTCATTGAATCTATACCTCAATTACCAAAAAATATAAGCATCCCAAATAATCAAAAATCAATAAAAATAAGGGTTAATGGAAACTTGATAACTAAGGAAATAAATATTTCAGAAAAATACATGGAAATGACTTTTGAAAATGGTTTCGCTACACAAACTAGTTGGAAGTAGATCAATTATGTAGAGCTCACTGAATTTCATCCAAAGATGGCCATATAGTCTTACGTTGTTTTTCAAACCATTCCCAGTAACTATATACCCTTCTAATCCCTTCCAAAACCCACTTCATTGGTTTTGGTTTTTCAAAATAAATCAGTAATTCTCAAAACCAACAAAAAAACTCAATTAAAGGTCAAAAGCCTCAAAAATATATGAGAACCAAGATGAGATTCATGATATAAACACTCTAGACCCCCCGAGTAACTCAAATTTAATCTCAAATAGGTTGTGATCATGAACAAAATCATGGTTGACCACTTTAATTAGGATGATCCTACCTTTAATAAAAATAATATCATAAATTATAATGGGTGACATTGGAACCTATTCTTTCACAAGTACAAAGAGCCCTGGTACAATTATTCATGAACAAACCTAGGTCACCTCTTTGATCAAGCACATGATCCTGTCCATGACATACCAAAGAGTTTTTCTTGATACTCATTCACTAGATACAAGTGTAAATGGAATAAAAATAGTATAAAGGGAGTTATTTATCCTAATAGAAAAATATTAAGACAAGGAATTCTACCCAAAAGTGGAGCCTGAGCCATCCATATATTAAAGTTCCATGTCACATATGTAAGATGATACAAAAATAAATCCAATGAAGAATAAAATTAATGGAAATACATACAATAAAAACACTAATAAATATAAAAAAATTAGTCACACTGAATCATTTCAAATATAACAGATACCAAGACTTCATATGATGGCCTAAAAGATAGATACAATAAATATCCCAAAAGAAGTTGCAAATCCCCAAAACAATAAAAATGCACCAAGGGAATCATGTTCGCATGAATCCATCCAAAAATATAATGGAACATTATTCTAACCTTCCATGTCCAATATGAACCGACTCAACCTTGTAATAATGATAGTTTTTTTGAGCTAAACATCCCTACAGGTAAACACCCATTGGTCCCTGTACCCCCTTTAATGATTGATATATTTTATTATAATTTGAAAATATTTTTGAAAATTTTGTTTTTCATTTTTCATTAAAACAAGTAATGTTACAATGTCTTTCAAAACTATTTTCATTCCATAATGAAATGATCATTTTTTAGGGAAATTGGTTATAAATCCCTCCATTATGAAAAGATTAATTTGATATAAAAAACTATTTGAACATGGAAGAAGGGATATCATGGTATAAGAAACTATTTTCAAAGTAGATTTATGAGGTAATAGAGATTAAAATACACACAAAAACAACAACAATAATACTATAAACCTTGGTTAGACTAGGATAATATGAGATAAAGAAATAAAAATGCTAAATAATATAGATGTCATGTAATAAAAAATACTCTAAATATTGGTATTACTCCCACTGGCATGGTCAAGGCAGAAAATCCCAAAAGAATAATAAAATCTCCTATAGGGCCACTAGAAAGTTCATGATCATAAACTAGTGTAGCGAGTCTCTCCATGATTCCCAGTAGCTACCTTAATCTACCAAGGAATAAAAAATATATGTGAATCAAGAAAATCAATTAAATAAATATAAATAAATATCTATAATCAAACACATAAAAATTCACCCCTACAATCTGATTCACTCAGAAGAAAAAATGAAAATTCTATTAATAATATAAGGAATTTTATTTTTTAACCAAGGTAGAAGTCCAAGGGAATATAAATTTGAGCATTTAGTGGGAATTAAATTCATTGCACCAAGCTTCATAACATATTTTTTAAAGATGGAACACTTTAATGTGGTGTTTTTAGTCTGGGTTAAATGCTTTAGGGGTTCATCGGGTGTCTCGTTGATTTTTGGAAGTTCTCGTTTCCAAAAATCCTAAATAAAAAGGTCAACATAGAGAACACTAGTTTTCTGAAACAATGCAGCCCCCATTAGAAAAATATGTGACATTTTTAGGTTGAGAAGAAGGTTCCTAATAGGATATGCATGGTTTAACAAAAAATTTCACCATTCCCACATGGATAGTTCCACTTAGGTTGTACATAATCACTATTCATATCATGATTGGTGTATGGTTAAGAAAACTGTGTGGAGCGACCCTTGGAGGTTGGTTTCTTAGGCAGTGGGAGTCGCACAGTTGGTGCACAGTTTTGCTAAAATACATGAACTAGTTTTGAGGGTGAAATTATGAAACATCCCTTAATTATTTTAAGATTATTTTCCCTCTTTATTTCTTTATCTTCCAATTGTGTGAGCCTACTCTTTATCTATCATGGGTTCCTCCTCCTGTCCAAACTAGGAATCAAAATATTACATACATCTATTATTAGAATTGAATGTTCTTGGTCTCTATAGATCTATATCTATAATCTATCAAATCCATTTCAATCCCTTCTAACTTTCTCTTTTCCTATGTTGCAATATTGTGGTGCGTGCTCATTTTCCCTGTTGTCAGGGAAAATGCTCGTTTGGTCTATTTCTTCCAAAACAGACTAAATATGACAATAATATTGGATGGGGGAGGCATCCATAATATAAGGTATATGGTTTATGAATTTTTATCCAAATTTCCATTTAATTATAAATTTATCCGGTTTACCTCTCTCTATATTTTTCCAATCATCCCCTTTCAATGGAGTTCTTCATATCAAATTGGTCATCACACCATGTTATATTCATTTTGACACATGATTTGTCATTTATAGGTTGAATACATCTTACATGGTCACCCCATGGACATGCCAAGTGGAATTGGCCATTATTGTTAATTGACATAAATTCACAAAACAACTTTTCAGCATTCATCTTGAAAATATAAATTGAATTGACATTTGTAAGAAATTTCCCAAGTGAGAATAGAACCTCTTAAATTCCATATTCAACCTTTTTAAATTAAATTTCCCCATTTGGTAGTTTTTATAAAATTATTCCTTAATTTTATTTGAATTTTTTTAATCAGGATTGTGATTCATTTTATTAGAAATTAATTGTTTATAAATAATATCAAATTTTTATAATAAAACCCCTTGAATGAGGTGTGTTGTATTTATAACTTAAAAGTGATGTTTAGTGATTTAATACATTCATGTCCATAATTATTTGGTGTTTTTCTATGCTATGGGTTGATAGATTGAATGGAATGTTTAAGACAATTCCTCAATTGATATTCTTAAATGGTGTTGTGTTTCTCTATATTTAAATGGGTAATGAACCAAGCTCCTCTTAAGGTCTTGTCTTGTTTTATAAATGGGGATTCCCAAGTAAAAAACTTCCCCATTTGACCACAGTATCTTCTAAGTACTTATTGAGACTTGTTAAAATAATTTCCATGTTTTCTAAAATAAATTTCTTGTTTTAAATGGAATGGATTGTCATGATGGAATGCCATCCTTGAATTGTCTTTAAATATTTTGAATGATACGACTTGTTTACGTTGAACAGATTTTCTATTGAATGGTTTGTTTTCTATAACGGATTGAATGGTTTTAAATAAATGAAATGTAAAGAGTGGAAAGGTCACACCAATTATTCCATGCTTAAGTACAAGATTAATTCTAATTATAATAAATGGAAATCCTGTGTTTATAATTATACTGAACAAATTGAATGCATGGGAGGTACAAACTAATGGTTGTTAATTGTAAATATTATTATGCCTTAATATTGATTGCGGAATTATGGTAATGGTTCTGTGGAGCATGGAGGAATCATTCTCCCTTACATCAGGTGTTGATTCATGGAATCTCAAACCATTAACATTATTTTGATGGTGAGAATTATGTGACATGTCCCTTGTTGAGTGTTGGAATGACAACACACTCATGACATCGAGTGTTAACATGAAGGAACTATCACTATCTCAAGTGATTATAATGACATCTCCCACTAATTATGTTGTGTAGAGAATGTACCATTTTTTTTGGAGGTTATGGGCTCATTTAGAATATTCATCGATGTTTGTGTTAACCCTCAGTCCATCAAAAAACTAGTATTCTAGGTATATACCCACTTACTTCCATACATACTTGGTTCATATTGGTGGTTACAATATATAAATAATATATATCTATTTATTAATATATATATATAGTTACTGGTCATAAATTCTTTCTGGCCATGAGCCAAAGTAGGTAGAGCCACCAGGTGTCCTTTATGAACCTGAGCAATTTCTTATTTATTTATATTACCGATAAACTATTTTACATATTATTTATGGACTGCATTCAATTGTAGACACTATGGGTGGTAAAATAATGGTAATTATATATCAAACTCTAATTAGTCCTTCATTTATCTAGTGTTCCCGAGTAGACCCTATTTATTCTGGACCATAGATGTTTTCTTATGCTGCATTTCTTGTACCATGGAGTTAGGAGAACAAGATTGATCTGGAGCTCATGATTCTTGTGGAGTTCACACATGGTTATTTTTATTTATTTTCTATATTTGTTTACTATACTGTATTAGTTTCCTATTGTATGTCTATTGATTTTGTTTATGTATCAACATATGGACATGCATTCATCACTGTATAATCTGGTTAGCCATATTTTATATTTTTTATTATTCTTATGATGCTATATTGCTTATTCATAGATACATTATCTATTTTATATAATTTATTTTTTGATATAATGATGTTCTAATCTGGTCATAAGGGTATAGCCTCCCCATAATGACCTCCTTAGACCCTCGTTCTTAGTCGGCCACCTCTTGCATATGGGGAGGCATGATTGAGGTGATGTGACCAACCAGTCTAGCTACCATTATAATGGTCGGTTGTGAAGGGGAATTACAAAGTGGTATCAAAGGTGGTTTTCCTTTTTCATAATATTTTGGTCTCATATAAATAAGACTAGGATTGTGTTAGCACTTGGTTAATAGCCATGTCTGGGAATGATCACCCCATCCATGGGGAAATGCCCTAGTGGCCAGGGCTAAAGTTCCCTATTAGGATCTAAGTATCACTGAGAAGTGGAGGGGGTGAATCAGTGAAATATATTTTTTATGTTTCTTTATTTTTGAACCAACCTTCTCCTCATGTTAAAGAGTTTTTTCCTAGCTGAACACACATAACCACATGAACACTAGATCTAAAAGGTTCGCTACTCAACAAGGGTATCTATGTCCATGGTATGGTACGGAAATAATCGAGTACCACAGAATCCACTAGAAAATTGTCCTTTGATGTGGAATACAACAATTTGGATATACCCTTACAATCATGTAACACCTGGAAAGAAATCTTCAAGTGTGTGTGCACCCTCATAGCACAAATAGGAAATTAAAGTATTTGAGTGCTTTTCTATAATAGAGAATGTGTATTCTATAAAGAAAAAATCTTCACTATCCCACCCAGAAGCCAATAAGAACTATCTTATGCAAAAAAGAATATGTGAGAAGAACCCAAATCTTTTGTGCACCCTTTTTGGGGTCTTGTATGAAACTTTTATGCCTCACTCACAATATTTTACATTTATCGTAAAACACATCTTGTGTTCAACTTCAATATTGCCCGTATAAACTCCTTCTTATGGGGAACCATATTTCTTTCATGAATCTCCCTTTACATAAAATTATTACACACTTATGAGATCAGTATATGTATAAGTATCGAGCACAACAAATGTGAGGGGGTCACCTCTTATTTATATACCTCGTCGACCCCCACGCGTAAAAACTCTAATGTGTTAGGCAAGATCTTGACGCATAGCGCAAAACCCCATTTGACGATACATTTAGTGCGTAAGGGTCAATCACGCCTACCTCATTTTTCACACACTTCTAGAGTTTTTCACTCACTTCATGCATTTGCCATTTTTTGAAGTTTTGACCTCGAATCAAGCCTTGCACGCAACATTCCAAAATCACTTCAATCTTGCACGCAAAAACCAATCTTTCACAAAAGCCTCTCCTTTTCTAGATTTTGATTTTCAGATCATGGAACTCCACTTGAACACAACATACCACGACATCATCAAACCTTCATGCATCCTACATTACCAAAATCACATTTCTCCATCTTCAATTTTTCAGCCCCAAAAATTTGGCGAACACTAGGAAAAGACACCACCTTAAAATATGCATCGATAAAAACACCAATGCTGCTTCATTATCTTCTATAATATTCAACAAAGAAATAATTTTATCTTGAGACATATCTATCAATATATATAGTCTTTGATCAAACACCTTTAGTACTGTCATATTTTCAACAAAAAGTACTAAACCTTCTTTGTCTTCCACTAGCTTATTTCTTTCCAATCAAAACATAATATGACTGGCATCACCTTTAAACTCACTTTCCTTCATAATAATTGCTTCACATATTCTCTTAACTTATTATATTTGTGAAATAAAAATCAGAATTTTTTTGTCTCATTTTCATTTCCTTTAAAAAGTGAATTGATTTATCTTCTTTGACAACAAAAGGCAGCACTCTGTAATAGAAAACTCTTCTTACTTCCTTCTCCATCCAACTTGGTCCCAACAATTTTGATTTAACCTTTAGTTAATGGGGTACATTCCACTGCATAATGATTTATGCAATTTATTGTAAATTATCCTTGTACAAGTATGATAAGGATGAACCATCACATGTATCATTATAGGCACATTTAAATTCACATGTCATGCAAATTCCATTCCATGTAGATTTATTTTTAGATTTCGTACTGATTAGGATTGTGTGCCTTGAGTTTATTCCTTGCCATGTATTTATTAGAATGATTTTTATATTCCATGTTTGGTATTTTAAAATGACATTCTTATATTTGTACCTATTTTGGTAATACCTTAGCATGCCTATATATATAGCATGATTGGGTGTTTTATTTGTCACGTGAATATCCTTCCCTGATTAAGTAGTTATATGTCAGGTAGTATAATTTATTTAGAATTTTATACAATTGTATAATCATTCGGTACATATTGTCATGTCGCTCTTCATTGAGTGGTCCTGACAACCTACTGTATTTTTTCTCTAAATAAATCGGGGGAATTGGACAAATATATTGGTTGTGAAAAAAAGAGCACTTTTTTAGTTGTAAGTTGTATGGGTTATTTATAATTGGGAAAAGAAAAACCACATACTGTAACCATATTTGATATTTATAGAGGTCTAGGGACTATTGTTAAAATGTAAAGGCTACTAAAGTTCAAATTGTAAAGTAAAATTGGTTTCAATTAATGGGATCCAAATGCTAACTTGTAAATTGTATCGATACTTTAGGGATTGGTAGATGGAAAACCATATAATTGAACAATTATATATGATCATAATATATAATTTTTACAGATTAAAAAGTAAAATCTATTTAATTTTAATCAATAATTAATTGGATACCTTACTAAGACTTGTACCTTTATTACTCTGGAATAATGAACCATATGGATAACTTCTAAAATGAAAAAATAGAGCCATGAAGGTTAGCTGGGGCCTGATTATTATGATATAATCCTTCATAGATGTTATGAAACTTTAATAATTAAGAAAATATTATTTGGTTTCATTTTGATGAATCTAGGATGTCTTACTGGGTTTCTCATAGGTTTCCTTATCTTTTACCAAGTACATTGTTTATAGTTGGTACTTGATGTTCTATTTTAAATATTTTAAATGTTTAAAGAGAAATTGTGAATCAATTTAATGAAATTAAAATAGAACCTTATATGTTATCCTTCTTTTGAATCATCATGTAAGTTAATTTTAAATGTTTTTTTGTTTCCTTGTAATGGAAAGGTGAGCGTTTCTGCAGGCCTTTCTTATTTAGCAATGGCTTAAATGATAAGGCATAGGGACTAGTGACTTTGTTAGGTGTGAACTAATTATAGTTCTATGATTTATGATTTTGTAAGAGGATAACCTATAGTATGTATCACCCTTAGTGTTTAATGTCCTTTCTAAATGCATTGAATATTTTGACATTTGGTGTTGTTCGGGTGTCGTTGTCCGTTGTATGGATCTTTGATTATAAATGAAACCCTTGATGAGAAATGTGGTCATGTTTTTATTGGTCTTTTATAAGTGTTTGGGAATCAATTAATGATCTGTTCTAATAGGTTAGACATGCCAAGGGAATGTTCAGACACTTTGTTGGTCTCGTGACCCTATTTCCCTTTCCTTGGGAGACTCAAGAGGTCGTCAATCTATTATATAGTCAGAATAAATTTTACAATTTTGATCCAGTTTCTACGTGAGACATCAGATACATAAATGAATAGAGATTTCAAGCCTATGGTTAGTATCTAGGATGTTCTATTCTACTTCTATAATCTTAGGTTAATATGAATTTATATACATAATACCCATCAGGTTTCTAAATGATGGAACAAATCGGTTGAGTTCGGTGAAATCGATGAGATTTGAGCTATTGAGTACGTTCTCGAGTCATCTCCATAGTATAGTGACCTAGTAATTAAATAAATCAATTCATCCCAATGCTCATGATTACATTCCAAGAGGATTTAGTGTTTTGACTTGACGATTTGGTTCATTTGGCCCCTTATTTGAAATTATATGACATACATGAGTGTGCATAAGAGAAGAATCACATGCGAATATTAGGTGAATCTAATATAGTATTATTATGATTGGATATTCTACATCTACTCATTGATGACTATAACTTGCCTATAGTTGGGATAATCATATCAGTTTAGTTGAATAAGTTTCCTTCCACGTAGAAAGAACATAACTGAGTAGGACCGTTCAGAAATGGTTGATCGTGCATGAATGGCATTGAGGTTAATTTTATTTAAATAATTTATATTTTTTGGTAGGCCTATAATTGGTAGTGTACTTAAAATTTTGAAACACCATTTTTATTGTATGGAATTCCGTGGTTACATAGAACTATCACGAAATTCATTCAGGTGATAATGTTTTGTGATTAGTTAGTGATGGTGCATCGGTAAGTGAAGCCGAGATCCTTCCCATGATGTATACTTGTAGGGGTTTAACTGATTTTAATCTGGTAGTTGTGTATGGTTTATTGGAAACTATACTGAGTACTTCTTCTTGGTTTTGATAGAGTTGTCTCAAATTTATAAACCTATTAGTGTACTATATTTTAATGATAAGCACGTCCCATATCTTGATTTCGTACTTGATGCACTAAGAGAGTATAAGTATTAAACCACACTATGTTTTATAGGATGTTTGTATTGATAAATTGTATCTATTTGAGTTTAATACTTGATTAATGGTTTTCATAGAGGAGTGGTTAGTCCCAAGTGATATATGGGCATCTGTGTTGGAATGAATTGGACATAGTGTTAAACACAATCCATTTTCATCTAACCTGACCACCAGGTGAGTACTGCTCTCTCCGCAGTCAATGTTCTAATGTGGACATCTTATCCTTGTAACAAATTCTCTCTTGTGATCATGGAGTATGAAATACCTTGTGTTAGTTACTTAGACTCCAGTTAAATGAATATGAGTTTACCTCAAACTTGTTTTTGGGATCAAAGGTAATTCTTAGATGGTGATGATTCCAGTGGGTTGGATCTAGGTTATACCCTTTTTTCATTAATATGCACATATAATTAAGTGGTATGGTGATTATATTACCATTTAATATCACCATAAGTTGGGTATGGGATTCAGTGAATGCAATCATGGTAAACATAAGATTACATGGAGGAATACGTTGTAGTTTTTTTGTAATACACATGCCGTTTATGTTGGGAATTTTGATAATGTTCAACTAGAGGTGTCTTTAATTGTTCCCTTTTTTCTATGGAATATAGGTGAAAGAAGTAATTTCAAGACACATCTCATAGTTAATTCAGGTGTGGAGAAATGGTGAACAATGTGTTCTGCATGATCTTACACAACTAGTTTCTGTTAAGTCGGTCAAGATTTGTTCATTTCATTAGGATGGGGTCCTTAATATGAACTCAGATTTAGTCAAGTACACCTAGTTAAGGAAATCATTCCAGGAAAATCACTGTAATTATTAAAGGTAGGGTTTTTAAGGAGATTCTAATGGTGGAGGTACAATGTCTCAGAATTGGACCCTTGTGATATTAAGGCCTACGATGGGGAGAATGATCAAAAAACTAATTAAAGAGAAAATTGTGTGACTATGTATCTATATAAACAGGCTCCAATATGCAGCATTTATATGTTTCAATTGGATAACAAGTGTTTCCTCACATTTTGATGGCCTATGTGTCATATTATTATGTAGTGTATATAGGTGGGTTTGGAATTTGGAAATGCAATGTGATAGTTATAATGAGACATCATGACCCTTATAGGTCAGGTGATGTTTTCATTTTTCCTGAAGGTTTCTCTGGTATAAGAATTACTAAGGTTTGGAGGTTGTAATGACGAGAATTTTATATCTAAGGAAGAATTCTAAGAGAATTTGAATTTTGGCATTTAGTGGAGAGTTTGTTCCTTGAACCAAGCTTTACAACATAATTCCATGAGTTGTAACACTCAAAGTGTGGTTTTAAGACTGTTTTATTGTCTATAGGGGGTTCATTGGTTGTCTTATTGTGTTTTTGGAGCCTTGGGCCCTGAAAATACCATGTTAGGAGGTCTCTATAGGGCACACATTTTTTCATAAACCATGCTTCTCTAGCTAAAAAACATGAGGCATGCTTTAGAGGAGCATAAGGTGTCACATAGAGTACACTTTATTTACCCAAATATGTATAAATTCCTCATGGATAGTGCCACATAGCCGGTCCCTAAGAACTATCCATACCATGGTTGAATCATTTTTAGGTAAATTTTTTGACCCTACCATACGATGTATGTTTCCTAGGTAGTGGGATCTTTATAGTTAGAACTCGGTTTTTCCAAACCATGTGGTTAAACCATGAAACCAAGTTTTTAGGGTGGAATTAAAAAACAACCCATATTGAGTTTAATATTATTTTTTCTCTTTATCTCTACTTTATCCTGCCTCATGAGGCTCCTTTTTTTGTGCCATGGGTTCCTCCTCTCTAATATAAGGATGTATAGATCTCCCCCATTTGTTTTCAAAATCGAATATCATAGGTCTATATGGATCTGTAACAGTATTCTCTCAAATCCTCTCTAATCGCTTATAAGTTTCTCTTCACATTTGTTGTGATATTTTGGTGTGAGCTTAGTATAATTATTTTCATGGAAAATTTCTATTTCATTGTTTTTTTTTGAAAATAGACGAAATTATACCTTGATATTGGACTAGTGAGGAATACATGGTATAAGGTAGGCGGTATATAAAATTTTCTCTAAATTTCTATGGAATTATAAATGGTTTCATGGTGTTGGATGCTGAATTTTTCTAAGTGTCCCCTATCAATGGATTTATTCATATAAAATTGGTCATCACACCTTATTATATACCTTGTGATCATTATTTGGTAATTTATAGGTTGTATACCCCTTATATGGTCACCCCATGGGTGTACCCAATTTATTTAGACATTATGGTTAATTGAATTAAATTCTCAGAACACCTCATAAGTATTCTCCTTGGAATTATAAATGTAATTACCCTATTTAGGAAATTTCCTAATTGAGAATGGAACCGCTTAAGTTCCATGTTCAATCATTGTAAATTTAATTTCCACATTGGGTTGTTTTTTTAAAATTATTACTTATTGTGAATTGAATTACGATACTTTATTATGATGTTTTTGTGCTAAATTAATATTTTTTAATCAATTTCAGGTTTTTAAAATACAGACCCTCAAATTAGGTGTGATGTATTCAAAATTAAAAAGTGAGGTTTAGTGACCAAATACATGTTTTTCCCTATTTATTTGTTGTTTTCCTATTATATGTTTTCATCGATTGAATGGAATTTTTAGTGAATTACCAATGTTGATATTTTTTGTAGTATTGTTGACTATATATTGTCAACGGATAATGAACCATTCTTATTTTAAGGGCATAACTTGTTTTATATATGGAGATTCCCTTATAGGAAATTTCCCAATTAGAACAATGTACCTTATAAGTACCTTTGGATCCTTGTTAAATGAATTTTTGTGTTTTGTAAATGTAAATAAAATGTTTTAGATGGAATGTATTTTCTTGATGGAATGCCTTACTTGAATTATTTTAAAATGTTTTAAGTGATATGACCTGTTTAGAATGAATTACTTTCCTTCAGGATGTTTTTTTTCAATTGAATTAAGCAGTTTTATTGAAATGAAATATAAATAGTGAAAAGGCCAAACCATATATTTCATGCATAAATATATACATAATTATAATTGAAATAAATAGAACACAATTGTTTATAATGTTTTTAATTAAATATAATTAATGAGAGTTACTACCTCATGGTTGTTTATTATAAATATCATTTTCCTTAATATTGGTTATGGAATGATGGTAAGGGTTCTGTTGATCATGGTGTAATAAAACTCCCTTATATCATGTGTTGAGTCATGGAATATCACACCATCGACATTATTGGGATGGTGGGAACTACACACCACATCCCTTATTGAGTGTTGGAAAGATAACCCAGTCATGAATTTGAGGGTTGACATGACAACACAATCACAATCTCGAGTAAAAAAAAGTTATTTCTCCAACTAATTTCGATATTTATGAAATATCCCATTCCTTGAGGCTTCTGAGCTCATTTAGACTGGTCATGGATGTCTGAGATACACCCTAGTCCATCCAACAACTAGTATTCAAGGTATATTGCCACTTATGCTCGTAGGTAGTTGGTTCATATAGATGGATGTAATATATAACCAAAATATATATATAATTATTAATATATATATATATATATAGTTACTAGTCATACATTCTTTTTATCTATGAGCCAAAGCTAGTGGAGTCCCCAGGTACCCTTTTGGAATTTGAGTGGGTAGTTGTTTTTTTATTCAATTTTATTTATTATTTATATTACCCACATACAAATTTACTTATAATTAAAAGACTAGATTTAGTTATAGAAATCATGGTTTCTATCATACTGAGATTTATATCTCACACCCTACTCAGGCTACTATTGCACAAGGTTACCCTAGTAGAACATATGTTCACCAGAGAGTGGATGTTTTTTATGATGTTTTTCTTTTACCTTTGAGTTAGGGGAACATGACTGAGTTGGAACTCATGATGCTCATGGAGTTTACTCTCATGAATTTTTATTTCATTTCTATATTAGTGTAGTGTACTGTATTAGTTGTTTGATATGTTTCTATTGATTTAGTTTATGTATATTCATCAAAAATTCTTTCATTATTGAATGTTTTCATTGTAAATCTTTTATATTCAGTTTATATTATTCTTCCATTTCTCTTTCATTCATTTATTACTACTTCATATATTTTATGTTATTTTTTATCTGATATACCATTGTGATAATCTAATCATGATGGTATATTCTCCCCACTATCACCTCCTTATACCCTCACTAATAGTCTGTAGAATTGAGTGTATGGGAAGGCGCACTTGAGTCCTTGTGACCAATCTGTCCGACTACCATCATAGTGGTTGGTCTGGATGAGATGTCACAAAGAAAATATATAAAACAAAAATGTATCATTTTAAGCACAATCACATGAGTAATAAAGTTATAATTTATTTTCTAAAACTTATTGGATATGTTTCAATGGATTTTCATTTCTTATAGAATCCATTTACAATGTTCCAACCATTCATAATTATAACTCCATGTAAAACCAAAATATAAATCATTTCTCTTGGAATAAATACCTTCCACAATCTGATTAATAATATAAAAGGTCTAGCTATGCATTTTTGTAAACACTTAGTAATCTTCGATTCATGAAATAACTTTATACGATGAGAAAAATGTAAACCCTAAATGCATTTGATTAATACCAAAGAGGAAAAAACCAATTTAAATGTTCACCAATTATACATACTATCATTTTCAAAAAATATAAAACATGTATTTAAAACAACAAGTAATAATTGTTCTTAATTTAATAAAATTTTGAAGGACCACTTACCATGGAACATTTCTCTTTTACAAACAAATAGTGTTATTCTACCTTAAACAGGACAAAAGATACCTATAAGATTAATAAGAACCCAAAAAAATACACAAATCAAAATTGAGTAACAATTAACCCTCGATCACCAGACTATTAAAGGGTAAAAGAGAAGGAGAGAAAATAGAATATAGGGTAGAGGGAGGATAATAGGAATGAGTTTCCTTTTATATTCTACAATAAACCATGATTAATCCATGATAAATTGGAATTTATGGAAGATTGAACTAATGGGAAATATGTAAAAGCTATAGGGGTTGAACGAGGAAGACAATTATCCACTAAGGTATTTATTTCATGAATTGAAAATGTTAAATTCATATTTATAATGAAATTTTACATTGGGGATTGATTTGATGCATGCATAGATGAACCTTTAATTAAACATATGAATTACACTATCCATATGGAGTACTATACATGGGAAGGCCACATATTTTGTAAAATATTAAAAAAACCATGTTATTTGGATATCTCAAAACAATAGTTATTAATTCATGGTTTCTGTACTCTTTTTATTATTCATGTGAAAATTTTGTGTCATTTAATGCATGCTCAAAAAATCCACATTAGAATGAATTCTCACCATGGGGTGAGGGAAACAAAGGGGACTCAAACAATAAAAAAAATTATAATGTTAAATAGATTGGGGTGTGATTAAATAATTTTTAACATATAGATAAGAATTTGAGAGAGATTAATTCCACCAACTTAGACTCAATAATACTGAAACAAAGGTGTGCATCACACATTTGTATAGATATTCATAGGATCAGAGATACGATTGAATTGATACAGGAAGGTATAGATCTTCATGTTGGTAATATAGATAGAGTTTTTGTTTTAGAGGATGAAACTTATGATCTATCTTTACTAATTTGATTAATATCATAATTAGATAACTGTTATAATGTTCTCACCCTAAATAAAAATATGGTTTCTATATTATTTTTGGATAAAAATATATTCTCACATAAAATGAAGAATAATTTTTTTTCTATATATATGAATGAAAGGATTTTATCCATTAGAAATATGATATATTTTTTATTTTTTCTAGTTATATATAATAATGATTATAACACTCATAATAATAAGTCGAGGGTTGATTATAATCTTATATACCTTTGGAACTCTTATATTGAAAATATAAATGAGAAGAAGATCCAAAGACTCAACAAAGATGGATTATTTCGACCACGATATTTAAATATTTTAACAAATTTTAATCTTATTTATTATTAAATATGACTTATAATCCATTTAAGTGAAAAGGTGAAAGGGTTAGTAGATTATTGGATCTCATACATAGTGATATATGTGGACTAATAAGAAATCAAGAAAGTAGTGGGATTAGGAACTTGATAAAAAATAGTGATTCATTTATTTGGTATAGATCTGTTCTTATAAAGAAATATTGATTATAAAACATTTTAAAATTTGAATGTGTTTTATAATTATTTAAAAAATAAAATGGAAAAAAGTATTAAGATTCTTGAATCATATAAAAAAGTGAATAATTGAGATATAAATTCATTTATCTTCTTTATGGATTATAGATTTTTTTTTTCAAAACTCAATCCTCTAAATAAAACTCAAATAAATTAACGAAAATGATAGGAGAAATTATACCTTTTTAGATATGGTTCCATTTATTACGTGTTAGTGTGATCTTCTTATTTCATTAGGGGGTTATTCTCTTGAAGATTTTTTATTTCTACTAAACTAGGTTCCATTTAATTTAGTGGTAAAAAAACTATATCAGACATGGATTGTGAAATGTCTCATAATTTCTTTTATGGAAATTTTAGGATGTGAATAATTAAGATGATGATTTTATTCTAATAAACATTACCATAAATCTGATATTTTTTTACGGTTATCCTATAGAAACTGAGGGATACTATTTAAATAACCCAAAATATTACAAAGAGTTTGTGGCCTAGACTCTCATATTCCATTAGAAGGAATACATAAGTATATGAGTTAATAATATATATGCATTCTTTATGGTTGATAATGATGATGATATAACATTTGTAAGAGATTAAATGAATCTTTACTGTGAGTAAATCAAGAGTTATGATTTTTAAAAATGGTTAAAATTCATAGACTCTTAAATGTAATTTGTGCACAATAACCAATCATGGAACTTCGGGAATGAACTTTATGTTATACAACACATATAATGCCAGTGTATTTTTGAGATGAAAATAATCATGGATGTTAGAGTGTCCACCTATAAAACATTCCATATGTAATAAAAATATAATCAATTTCATGATATAAAATATAAAGAAGCATTTTTACCATTCATGACAATTATTTTCTTTTTAGATATTACATTACATAACAACTTCTTTTTTATTATCAGATATATAAAATGGATCTCATAAAAAATTCCATAATTCAGTAATTTTCCAAGTACATTTATATGATATGTAACACCACAAGATTCCATGATTCACTTCACTTTGAATAATACAATAGCTTGTGTTGTACACACCATAGAGTTATAACACACCATCATAAACCAAACTAGCCATTATGAATAGTAATACACACTTTTTGAAATTTTATAAATTTTATTTTAAAAATTGGACTTCATTTTTGGATTTGAAATATCAAAATTAGCTTAGGGTAAATTTTTTATGTTTTTTTTAAAAACTTTCAATTTTTGATGAATAGTGAAAACACTGCATTATTTTTTAAAACTGACTTTTTTTAAATAATTAGTTATTTTATTTAAATTTATATTAGGTAAAATTAGATACATAATACCTATATATTTTCAGTGTAATATGTTGAAGTAATTTTATTATAATATTATAAATATAAAATTTCATTGAAATTTTTATCGTCTTTTACCCGCTTTCTAGGAGCATTTTTAAATTTGCATAAAACATAATTTTACTTCTATTGTGAGTTGAATTTCAAAAATCTGGGAAAAAAATTGATATTTTGTAATAAATGTGGTTCAATAAGATGAAAATAATTTTTGGTGAATATTAATTTATACTTTTATTTACCACGGTTAAAAGTAAATAGGTTAATTAATTATAAAAATGATATTATTATTACCCTAACACATGTAATAATTCTATTGGATAAGTGTATTTCAACCAAAATAAACCTTAGGAATAATATATTATCCTCTTGACCCACTTGGATTAGATTAGAACATTTATTATTATTTTATTTCAGAAAGAGTTAAATGTAAAAAATTCAAACTTTAAAAACTAATTTTTTTTTAATATTGTGTTATGCATAATATAATTTCTACTATAAGTATTAATTAGAAGTATAAGAAGATTTCATACATAATGGTATTTTATTTATAATTTCTATACAATAAATAATTAAATTTATTTATGATACAATGATGATGTAGTAATTGCCTTATTAATGAAATGTTAAAATAATTGATATTATAAATATCAAAATAAATGTAAATTAAGACTTTTGATGAATTAAACAAATTTTTTAGGTTAATATGACAGGTTAAGGTTGATTAAATTAGTTTTTTTAAAATTAATCAAGTTGTTTGGATTTCAAAAAAACAAATACTGAATAGTGCCAAAATTGACATAAATGAGTTTTTAAACAAATACTATATTATTAAATGATATGATAGTCTTAAGAATATAAGGTTTGGAAAAAGGAGTTATATAATAATATATATGTTACTAATGAACCACATGGGGTTTTCTTGTCATTTTATAGTACATTTATTAACCTTATTATATAAATATACAAGGAGACATGGTAAATGTTAAACTATTTAACCACGAGTTAAATATAATAGATAAGGTTAATATAGTGACCTAATCCTCTCTAAAACTTATGGGTTTAGATTATTTCGACCCATCCCCACCTTATCCTTGAATTAAATCATTTTATATCCTTTATAAAAGGAATATTATTGTATAATAAAATAATATTTCAGGCTTTTCTTAAACCTATCCCAACCTCTCTTTTAAAAGGGTACTTCCCATTCTCTCAAAATCACACCTCCAAAGCCATTTGTCTCAGACAAAACCTTATTAAATATCCACCCAAATACCCTCACATTGACCTAGAGGCCTTAATTTGATCATAAAGACAACTTAACGAGCCCTTTTTATCACCTCAAAAGGAAACACTTGAAGAAGAGGTAATAATTTTACCACCTCTTTCAAAGTCCTTTTCTTCCTCCACTTCCTCTTTCTTTGTTGTTTCCATACCAAAAATAATAACTCTAGGAACTTATATACAATTTGATGTTTCTATAAATATGGTAAAACCATATTCATTGTTTTATCCATCCTATAAATGAAATGTCACCATAGGTGCATACGTACAACTTACCGTCAACAAGTCATGGTGTAGTTTGATATTCAGACACATCATTATTTGAATGGGTATAATAACGAGTATAACCTATGTAAATAATAAATATAACATGTTAAGGATTATTTATATTTGATATACCATCAAATTATATATTATTTCTCCATCAATAGAATTATATTTCCGCTCATACATACATACCGATTACCGCCTCCACAAACGCGAGGAGATTCATTCCCCATCCTAACCATTCAAGAATAATTTAAATTTTATGATTAAAAAAAATAAATTTGAATAAAATAATATCATTATTAATATGAATCAAATACATCTCATTTATAACAAACATGGCTTACAAAACCAAGCATATAAAGTAAAATTAGTCAGTTAACACCTGAAATAATTATTCTACTGAAATATTGTTAAGAAATAAATATTAGAAGATCATATATGATATCATATTTATGTATGTGGTTACTATATTATTTAATAACTATTATCTAACTATTTCACAGTATGTTAACTTACCCTCAACAAATGAAAAAGTACAATGTAAGGGTTAATTATACAATCTCTTCATTATCCGATGTTGTTTGTATGAGAGTTTCTACTAAGACCTCTTTATCACCAACATATGTGTTTCTTACAAATGTATTCCAAAACATTTTTAATATTTCCTATAATATGGATTGAATTAATTTATACCCTTTTTTGACTTTTAATATGATTAACATAATGTAATATTTTCGTCATTTTCTAAACAAGGTTCTTTATGACCCTTTTGACAAAATTAAGGAAATAATGTTTTTTTAACTTATACGGTGGGATTGGATATTTTTCACTATTGTAACACCTTCGATGCTTCCCTAACAAGATTATATGAATATTTCCAAGATAAATGTTTTATTTTATAATTATTTTTCTTTTAAATTGTTTCAAAATTAAAAGAGGTATTTCATTCAAATAGTTTTCATTACATCTATGTCAACATCCTTTGATAGATTTTGAACATGATTGAAGTTAACCTATTATTATAAAAATCTTCCATATTATATTTAAGGTTTTGTGATATTTTTGAATATGGATGTGTTATTTTTATACAATTCATGGTTTATATATAAGGTTTTGACATTTCTCAATCGACTTTTAATATGAATGTTTATGTTATGTTTAATCCTTTTCATATGAGGAATGCATTTGAATTAGTAAGTGATAGGTGGAGCCCGCTATAGATCCTTGATGCATCAGTAGGTCTCATGAGACTAACTAGTGTATTGGTAGAAGGACTTGACAAAATCTTATTTGTAGTATTGGCACGCGGCCTTGAATTTTGGGTTATGAAGTCTGGTATTATGCATTTTATCATTATGAAATTGGATATTGATATTTCATGTGATTATTCGACTAGTAGAATTACCTTTGAACATGTAAATGGATTTATTTTGATTTATATTTTCAATATTTGGATAAATCATAAGTTTAAAAGGCTTATTTTTTAGTCATATAAATTGCCTTAAATGTTTATGCTTATTTATGAAAGTTTCCGCTATATTGTTATCCTTACTGAGCACCTGATCTCACCCCTTTATATGTTTTTTATTTCACAAGATATGAAGTAGTATATTATTAAATACTTATAGCGATAGTCTAAGGTATATGAATTTTTTCAAAGGAGATAATTTTCCTGTTTTTTTTCATTTTATAGGTAATGTAAAACTTATATATGTATCTAGTACTTCCAAGGATACTAAACATATCAGTATTTCAGGACTTAATCCATTGTGATCCTGAAAATGTTATGTAATAATGCACCAACTATGGGTAACTGTTTTCGGGGCGTTACAATTGGTATTAAAAGAAGTTTAGTACAAACCATGGAAGTTTGATTTAGAAAAACATTGATTAGAGAACACTACCCTAAGATAGACATTGGGGATTAGTATAGAAAAACTTTATAGAATTTTTATAAGGTAGAGATTTTGTGTTTGTTATATAAAATACATCCTTGTATGGATACGATCATGCAGAGGGGGATCTGGCACATTTGTACCTAGGAGTGAATATTTTGACACGATGTTTTGGGCTTGACCCGGGGTATCTTGGTACATGACAATGGGCCTTATTGCACTGTTGGTTACGACACTCCTAAGGGATATGCTTAGGATAATTCAAATTTTATTTAGAAAAAATTATGAAGGATTTATGAGTATATACATCTTCAAAGAAAACATTTTCATTATTACGGATTATATTTATAAAATATTCAATTTATGTTATGTTTTTTACAAGTTTGGAATTATGAATTTTGATTCATAAACTAATATAGTATATTCCATTTTTAGAAATAATTCCTAGTGGAATGAATGAAAACTGTATCAACACACGTAATCCATGTATGGACATCCCACCTACTCAAGATAATTATTGTGGAGCTGGTGATGAAAATGGAGCTGATAATCTTATCACCATATTGGGACAAATCACTCTAGTTATTAATAATAACCATACCCGTATAAAGCACCATGATCCACTACGTGGAAGATCAATGTTATACCACTTCATGAGGCAACAACCAAAAAATTAAATGGGACTACAAATCCATTTGTAGCTGAGGAATGGATAAGTTCCTTAGATAAAACATTTCATGCTTTGGGGAGTATCGAAAGGGAAAAAGTTGTCATGGTAGTTTATCGCACAGATCAACGGTGGTCATTATTTCAAAACACAAAGGAGGATGAGGAAGTATAAAATATGAAATGGATGGAGTTTAAAGTGATTTTTATAGAAAAATACTTTCCCCATGACCATCAAGAAGATATGGGAAGACAATTTCTGAGTTTGAGGAAGAAGGAGGATGATAATGTCGCAAAGTATGAGGCTAACTTTACAAGGTTAAAAGGGCATGCAATAGATTACAAATGTAACACAAAAAGTATTATTGATTAATTTTGTGATGGGTTGAAACCATTTCTCTATCAAGAATTAGTCTCAAAATACTTCTCATCATACAATTATATTGTATCATGTGCTACCAAGACAAAAAAAGAATTATCCAAGTCTTACGACTTTAATGACAAGAAAGAGAAGAAAAGATCTTCTGAACACTCTATAATTAGAAATAATAGGAAGAATGGAAAAGTTAAATATCCATCCTATGGTAAATGTGGGAAGAAACACTCTGGTACTTTCCTAAAGGGAATAAGAGTCTGTTAGAAGTGTGGTGAAAAGGCCACCAAGATAGTGATTACAAGGGAAATAATGTGGCTGTTAATGTTGAATTATTCACTTTTAGAGAAAAGGGGCATTTTGAAAACAAATGTCCTATGGGACATGGAAACATACCTTAGAAAAGGCCATGGTATAAAGGCCAAGCTTATGCAATCACTTCTGCGGAGGTTGAAGCTCTGAAAGATGTGGTGGAAGGAAATTTAATGGTTTCCTCAAGTTTAGCCAATGCTTTATTTGATTTTGAATAATCGCATTATTTTATAGCTTCCTAGTTTGCTATGAATGTTAGATATTTACAATTTGATTTAATAAGGGAGTTTCCAGTAAAAACTCTTAAGGGAAGTATCATTGCAATAATTTTTTGTGAATCAGTTCCCATTATGTCATTTACATGTTCTTTATCTACTGATCTCATTGTCATACCCATGATTGAATTTGATATAATCCTTAAAATGGAGTGGCTTTCAGACCATGATACAAATATTTATTGTAAGAAGAAGGAGGTTACAATTTTCTATGATGATAACAAGTACCTTATATTTAGATTAAAAACATCACCACCTGATTCTTATTTAGATCCACCCCCAGTATCTCAACTAAATTCAATTATTGGGGAGGAATAGAATGAAATAACTATCGGTGAGTAAAATAATTTTCAAATAGTGGATGTACCTATTGATCATGAATAAGTTGATTTTTCCAAAGGATTTACTAGGACATCATCAAGAACAGGAAATTGAGTTTTCTCATTTACTTAATTCATGGTTTTTGGCTTATATAGAAGTAACCTTATAGAATGGATACCGTGCAATTAGTGTAACTAAAGAAACAACTAGAGGAATTTTGTAAAAAAGTATTTATTCTCCCTAGTTTTTCTCTATGGGTATCCCCTATTCTTTTTGTTATGAAGAAAGATAGATCTATGAGGTTGTGTATTGAATACATGGAGATCAATGCTATAACAATAAAGAACAAGTTTCCCCTACCTAACATTGATTACTTATTCAATCAGATTCATGGAGCACAATATTTTATAATGATTTAACTTCAATATGAATATCATTAGTTTTGTGAAAAAAATGAAGACATTCCCTAAATATAATTTTGGACAATGTATGGGCATTACGTGTTTACAGTAATTCATTTTGGACTAACTAATGCACCCTATTTTTTCATGGATCTTATGAATAATTTTTTCAAGGAATATCTTGATTAATTTTTAGTGGTATTTATTGATTATATCTTGGTTTACTCCTAACTCTATGAAGATTATAAAAATCACTTTCACACTATTCTGAAAACCCTGAGATGAAATGAATTATATAGGAAGTTTAGTAACTCTAAATTTTAGCTTCAATAAATTTATTTTCCTTGGCATATAGTGTCTAAGGATGGAATCTCTATTGATCCTTCTAAGACCAGATCAATACAAGAATGTCCAGAACCAATGATTATAACAGAAGTGCACAATTTTTTGGGTTTAGCATGTTATTATCAGTGTTTCGTCTAGAATTTTTCCTGATTGGATAACCCATTAACCTAACTCACACATAAAGGAATTAAATTTGTTTGTATAGAAGAGTGTGAATAATTTTTTGAAGGACTAGAGAAATGTTTTTTCATTTCTCCTATCTTGACTCTACCATAGGGGAATGATGGGTTTGTTATTTATAGTGATGCTTCAATGAAAGGACATGGTTTTTCCCTTATACATAATGATAGAGTTGTTGACTATGAATCATGACATCTAAAAATTCATGAAAAAAATAATCCCACTCATGATCTTGAGTTAGTAGCTGTAATAATTGATTTAAAGATATAGATACACTACCTCAATGGTAAAAAATGTGGGATATATAACGATCAAAAGAGATTGAAGTATATTTTCTAACAAAAAGAACTCAACATGAGGTAAAGGATATGGCTCGAATAATCAAGGATTATAATTGCACTATACACTACCACCTATGGAAGGAAAATAAGGTGGAATATGCATTGAGAAAAAATGATCATGGATTCTTGAACAAGATTAGAGTTGAAAGGTATCCTATGTTCATGGATCTAGTAATGATGAATATATAAATAATCATGGATGGTGAAACATCAATAATTTTTCAAATGATTTCAAAATCATATTTACTAGAAATGATAAAAAGTTCTCAGACTGTTGATGAGAATTTTCCAAAAAAAATTAATACTACAAATGATGGTAGATTTTTTGACTTCGTATATGAAAATTTAATTTTGAAATTTGGGAAGATACTTTGTGTTCCTGATATACCTGATCTAAAAAGGGGATTATTGGATGATGCTCATAGCTCCCATTTCTCTATACACCATGCTAGTAGTAAGGTGTTTAGATATTTGAAGGAACATTTTTTGGTGGGACAACATGAAGAAAGAAATTTCTGATTATGTGTCAAGATGTGTGGTTTGTAAATAGGTTATGTTTGTAAGACAACATCAGGGAGGTGTCATGAAACATTTTCTCTTACCTAAGTGAAAATGGGATGATATTACAATGAAATTTTTCATGGGGCTACCAAAGACTCCTAGAAAAAATGATGCAATATGTGTCATTATTGATCGTATTACCACCTCAACACATTTTATTGATATAAGAGAAGATTTTCCACTTGAATGTTTAGAAAGACTATATATTAACAATGTTCTATGACTTCATGGAGTACCCTGATCGATTGTTTCTGATTTTGATCCCCATTTTTCATCAATATTCTGAAAAAGTCTTCAGAAGGCCTTGGATATTGAACTTCGTTTGAGCGTTTTCAACCACCCTAAAACTGATGGACAATAAAAACAGACTATTTAGTCCTTAGAAGAAATGTTGAGATCTTTATCACATGACATTCAAGGTATGTGGGATCATTATTTACCTTTGGTAGAATTTTTCTTTAATAATAGCTTTTATTAAAGTATTGAAATGTTGCCATATAAATCATTATACAGAAATAGATGTCACATAATAACTTGTTGAGAATATATTGGTGAATGAAAACTCGTACGTCCAGAACTTGTTGGGGAAATAATAGAAACGTTGAAGATTATCCAAACCCACATCAAAGAAACTAAAAGAATGAAAAAGAGCTATACCGATAACCGATGGAAGGATTTGGAATTTCAAGTATGTGATCATGTTTTCTTGATGGTATATTCTTGGAAGGGTATTATACGATTAGTTAAGAAGGGTAAATTAAGTCCTAGGTACATCAGAACTTTCAAAATTTTAGAACGAATTGTGGTTGTAGATTACTGTTTGGAAATGCCGCCAAGTATCTCCAATGTTCGTGATGTGTTCCACGTATCACTATTGAGAAAATACATGCCTTACCCAATGCATGTACTAACCGATGAAGAAATAGAATTGGAACATGACCTGTCTTATTGCGAAGAGCTAATCAAAATTCTTGATACAAGAGAAAATGTGTTGAGAAACCAGACAAATCTTCTATTGAATGTTCAATGAAGAAACTATAAGATGGAAGAGGAAACATGGGAACCTGATGAACTTATGATGAAGAACCGACCAAATGTTTTTTTACAGTAGTATTCTAGAAATTTTGTGAAGGAAATTTTTTGTAGGAGTGAAGAATGTAACACCCTAAGCTTCCACGATACACTTCTCTTTGAATAATACAATAGCTTGGGTTGTACACAACTTGGAGTTCTAACACAACATGACCAACCAAACTAGCCGTTATGAATAGTAATACCCACTTTTTGAAATTTTATAATTTTTATTTTTCAAAATGGACTTCATTTTTGGATTCTGAATATCAAAATTAGCTAAGGGTGAATTGTTGGTGTTTTTCTAAAAATTTTCAATTTTTGATGAATAGTGAAAACCCAGCGTTATTATTTGAAAGTGAATTTTTATTTAAATAATTATTTATTTTATTTAAATTTTTATATGTTAAACATATATACATAATACCTATATATTTTCAATGTAATTCATTGGAGTAGTTTTCTAATAATAGAATATATATAACATTTTCTTGAACTTTTTACCATCTTTTACCCCAATTCTAGGAGCATTTGAAAATTTGTATAAAACTTTATTTTATAGTCTCTGTGGGTGGAATTTCAAAATTTTGGGAGTCGTGGTTGATATCAGTATGTAAAATGTCATTCAATAAGATAAAAATAATTTTTTGGTGAATAGTATCTTTTGACTTTTATTTACGATGATTAAAAGTAAATAGGGTAATTAAAGGTAAAATTGATATTATTATTACCCTAAAACATGTTCTAATTCTATTGGATAAATATATATCAACCAAAATCAACCCAAAAAATTAAAGATGATTATTTTGACAAACTTGGATTAGAAAAGGACATTTATTATTATTTAAATTTAGGAAGAGTAAAAAGTGCTAAATTTAATTTTTAATAATTGAATCATTTTTAATATAGGGTTATACATAATATAAATTCTACTATAAGTATTAATTGGAAAGATAAAATGATTTCCTACATAATTGTATTTTATTTATAATTTTTAGACATTAAATAATTAAATTTATTTTTGATACAATGATGATACAATAATTACCCTACAAATGAAGGATTAAAATAATTGATATTATAAATATCCAAATAAATGTAAATAGAGACTTTTGAGTAATTAAACGAATCTTATAGGTTAATATGACATGCTGAGGTTGATTAAATCTATTATTTTTAAAGTAATCAGGTTGTTAGGTCTTAAACAAAAAACAAATACCTAATAGTATCAAAAATGACATAAATGAGTTTTTAAAACAAATTCTATATTATTAAATGATATAATTGTCCTAAAAATATATTGATCTGACAAAGGAAATATATAATAATATATATGTCATTAATGAACCACTTGGTCATCTATTGGAATTTTATAGTGTTTTTATTAAGAATATAATATAAAGATACAAGAAGATATGGTAAATTTTAAACAATTTATGAAGAGATAAATCTAAAAGATACGGTTAATATGGTGACCTAAACCTATCTAAAACCTATTTATTTAGATTTTTTTAACACATGCCTACCTTATCCTCGGAATTTATCATTTTGGATTCATTATAAACTGAATATGATTGTATAATAAAATAATATTTTAAGATTTTTCTAAAGTAACCCTCACCTATCTTATAAAATGGTACTTCACCTTCTCTCAAAATCAAACATCCAAATCCATTTGTCTCATCCAAACCCTACTCAAATATCCTCCCAACTACCCTCAATTACACCTATAGGGCATACTTTGATAAAAAAATACTACATATGGAGCAATTTTGATCAACTCAAAAGGAAACACCTAAAGAAGTGGTATTAATTGCACCACCTCTTTCAAAGTTCTTTTCTTATTCCACTTTCTCTTTATTTACTGTTTCCACACCAAAATAATAAATCTAATAAATTATACATAATATGAGGTTATTATAAATATGGTAAAACTATATTATTTATTCTATCCATCCTTTGAATGAGAAGTCACCATACGTGCGTACTTACATCTTATCGTCTCCACGTCGTGGTGTAGTTTGTTAGTCAAACACTTCATTATTTGGATGGGTATAATAATGTGTATAACATATGTAAATAATAAATATAACATGTAAATTATTTTTTATATATGATATGCCATATAATTACATATTATTTCAACATCAATAGAATGATATTATCGCTTGTGCGTACATACAGATTACCGTCTCCACGAACATGATGAGATTCATTCCACATCAAAACCATTCTAGAATAATTTTAATTTTATGATTAAAGAAATAGTGTTTAATAACAAAATATCATTCTAGATAATAATCATATATATCTTATCCATAATATACATGGCTTACGTAACCAAGCAAATGAAGGAAAACGAAGCACTTAACAACTGAAACAAAGATACTACTGAAATATTATTAACAAAGCAATATTAGAAGATTCTATATGAAATCATATTTATGTATGTGGTTCTTTTATAATTTAATAAAAATTATTTAACTACTATAGAGGAGGTAAAAATACCCTCGTCCAAGAAAAAGTGCAATTTAATGGTTAATTCAACAATCTCATCATTATCCGAGGTTATTTATACGGGAGGATCTACTAGGACCTCTCTATCATCCAAATCTGTGTTTCTTAAAAATGTATTTCAATTTTTTTTAATATTTCATAGACTATGTGTTTAATTAATTTATACCATTGTTTGAATTTTTATAAGATTCTTATACAGGAATCTTTCCGTTGTTTTCCAAACAAGGTTCTTTACGACCTTTTCAACAAAATTAAAGAAAGAATGTTTTTTAACATTCAAGGTGGGTGCAGCTATTTTACACCATTATAACACCTTCAGAGCTTCCCTTACAAGCTTATAGAAATATTTCCCATATAATTTTTTTCTTTTATAATTATGTGGCTTTTAAATGGTTTCAAAATAGAAAGAGATATTTATTTCCAATAGTTTTTATTTCATCTATGTCTACATCCATTGATGGATTTTGAACCTGTTTGAACTTGACCTATTATGATACAAATTTTTCATAATGTATTGAAGGTTTTGTTATATGTTTAATTGTGGATGTGTTATTTTTATACCATTCATAGTTTATGGATAATGTATTGAAATTTCGTTTAATAGTTTTAATATGAATGATTATGTTATGTTTAAACATGTTCATATGAGGAATGCATTGGACTTAGTAAGTGACGTGTGGAGCCCGCTATAGCTTCTTGATGCACCAGAAGGTATCATGAGAAACATTTTTGTCTGGGTAAAAGGCATTGAATAAATATTATTTGTAGTCTTGGCACGAGGCCTTGACAATGTGGTTATGAAGTCTGGAATTTTGCATTATATCATTATGAAATTGGCTATTGATATTACATGTGATTATTCGACTAGTAGAATATCCATGTTAAAATGTAAATTGAATTATTTTGATTTATATTTTCAATATTATGATGATGTTTACGTTTATAAGGCTTATGTTTTAGTCTTATACATTTCCTTAAATGTTTATTCTTATTTATCAAAGTTTCTACTATACTGTTATCCTTACTGAGCACCTGAGCTCACCCATTTCTATGTTTTATTTTTTCCAGGACATGAAAAGTATATTATAACCTACATATAGGGATTGTCTAAGGGATATGAATGTGTTCAAATCAGACCATATTGTTGTTGTTTTTCAGTTTATATGTAATGTAAAACTTATATATGTTTCTAGTACTTCCACGAATAGTAAACTAATCGTTCTTTAAGGATTTGATCCCATGAGATCAAGCTAATGTTATGTAATAATGCACTAACATTGGGTAACTTGGTTCAGGGAATTACATGAAACATTCCAAAGGTAATAAAGTGAAAATTGTGACTTAAAAGGTTTTCAAGCTACAATTGTCCATTTATGGATTGAAGAAAGATTCTTAGAGTCATAATATCCAGTAATATGTTAGAATAAATGATTTAGGATTTATTAAAAATACATATGATTCATTTATTTATATTATAATTGGTGTGAGTATAGTATTATTTCAAATATTTAATATGAATGACATAATAATTAATTGAAATGATATCCCAGCTCTTCACTATGTGATGAGGTGGTCGAGTAACCGATTCTCAAATATATTCATTGGTGAAGAAGATTACATACATGGTATATAGATCAATAGAGAAATATTTATGAGGGTACATATATATATATATAGTCATCTAAATTACACTAGTAATGTTTAAATTATGTTTATCATAGATAAAACCAAAAGGGATCTTTAATAATATTACCCAGCATCAATATTAGGAAGGTTCATGATCTTTCTTTTGAGTAAGAAAGTATAGATAAGATTTTCAATGCATCTTATATAGGTTATTTATTGTATTCAATTTTGGGTATGTGATGAGAGTAATTTGATTTTTTTAATGAAAAATCGTAAGTACATGAGAAGGAAAAAGGACATGGTATTGATCATCGAAAGAGAGGATGCGATCTATGTGAAGGGATAAAATGATTATAGTTTCGCATTTGATAAATATGATATAAATCTCAACATGTTTTCATGTATTTTATATACGGTAAATATATCAGTTGTATGAGTTTAAAACAAGACACCATTATAGCCTCGACAGCAATGGTAGATTACATCAATGCATCATATTCTACATAAAAGACAGTTTGGATGAAGAATTTCATCTCTAAACATGGAGTGGTTCATATCCTTAAGGTAGTGATCGACAATTACTAAGAAAAAACGGATTTGTTTCTTAGGCTAATGAACCCTCTTCACACCGAAGGACTAAACACATTATTTAAAAATACAATCTTATAGTGGCGATCATTGATATAGAAAATTTTATAATCAGTTACGTGGCTATAGTGAATAATATAGAAGATCTATTTATGTATCCATTACTATAGTAATAACATTAAGATTATGTTATGTATCTAGGAATATAGTATGACATATATTTATTTAATTTCTATATAATGTATCTTTATTTTAATAATAAAGGAATCCTCTATATATCATTCATTTATACATGATTTTTTGTCATTTCATGAACAATTGAATAATGATAACACCTCAATGCATGAATTGGAATTATTTTTAATCAATGATCACCATGTATTATTATTGTTTATGGGGATATTGTATGATTATAATGAATATATTTATATACTAATTTCCAAGGGTTTTATATGAAATACATTGAATAACTTCATATATTAATAAGTATAGAACTGTTACATGGATTAACTTCCAAAAGTGTATCATGTTCAATTCAATTCAATAATTGGTATAAATATGGCTGTATTATTATAATAAATCTTTCTTACCAGTTGTTGGAGTGATAACAAGCATGAGGACCTATATACATTGATACCATTCCTACACAAACTAGACCCTACTTATCCAATCAGTAGGTGGGTTTCTTATCATGCCCATGGTTGGAGTGTAACCATGATTATATTTATCCAATTATATGATGAGTAAGGATATCCGTCCCATGAAGAAATTATATTAATGAAATATATGGATAGGTTACCTGTGAACCACACTCCTAGGTCTGATGTAAAAAAACGTTTTGTTAAATGTTTGATTTGATATAATTTGTGATGAACATATATTTATTTTGCAACATTACATTAAGATAAACATTAAAACTATTATATCATCCCATAATCCCAATAATAGAAGGTTTATTATCTTTGGGAACCTATTATAAAGGAAAATTATTTCAAAAAACCCATGAACATTTTTCCATAATCACACTATATTAGAATACCATATAGACTTCTCAGAGTATACACTTATCTTCATAACATTGGGAATGTAAACTTAGGAAAGTGGAAAGAAAATATATTTCGTAAGTAAAAAATATTATCGATATTTCATCAAGGGATAGGTCAAAATAATATGAGAAAACATGTGTTGGGGAGAAATACCTTATTAAAATGAATATCGAACAATATGTGTTCTCCATAAGTCATGATAGAATAATAAGTAATTTCAAATTAACAAAAAAGAACCATGGAATAATAGTGTGAGATAATAAACATGATCCATGGAGCATAATAAATGGAATGTAACATAGAAAAATGGTATATCATAAAATCATATAATATCAAGGAATTAAGGAAACAAAAAACAATATAAAAACATTATTTTATGAATAGAAACAATTATTTCCACCCTTTATGTTTTTTTCGAATCCATTCATGTCCACCATTTAATTTGGGAATAAACCCATTCATGTCAATCCTTTATATTTCCAACCAATTTGAGAATTTCCACCTTTTCTATTTTGATAAAATTTATGAATGTCCACCCATTATGTTGTGAAAAAATAAAATAATTTCCACCCTTTTAGTAGTGAAAAAATTGATAATGTGTATCCTTTATGTTGTGAATAAATTTAATCATTTCTTCCATTTATAATATGTAAAACTCTGAGTATGTCCACACATTATGTTGTGAAAAAATCATATAATGTCCACACTTCACTATCTAATGAGATATAAAATCCTAACTAATGAATTTGAAAGAGATATATGACTCAACCTATTAATCATCTATATATTTTTATGCCAATTGAAATCAATTATTCATATTTTTAAAATAACTTAATTAAGATATAGAAAATAGATAGGATTCATGTAGTCATTCATAGAATATTTCAAAAGACATCCATTGAAAAAAGATGATTGGTTGCATAATAACATATCGATTTTGTAACATAAGTCACATCAAATGATGTTTACATAGATTTAAGAAAACCTTTTAAAATTATTAGATATATTACTTTAAAAACAAGAATAAGTAACCCATTTTGAAATTATTAAAAAAATCCAACAATGTTTTCTCTAAAACAAAATACTTTAATAGTGATAAATAATTTCAAAAAACCTCTAAAACCCCAAATTTGTTTCGTGAAAAATATTGATATTTTCAAAATGAATTCTTTTAGAAGACATAATAACACATAATTTTTCCTCGTGAAATATTAGACTTTAAAATCCAATTTAAAATCATTGATTTTTTATTAAAAATAAATGTTCAATTTTGAAAAATATTAAAATATTTATATTTATTTTCATTATCATTTGTAGTTAAATTTATTTTTACAACCATTTTTAAAAATATAAGACAATTTTCATAATTAATAATTATAATATTTGTTAATATAACCTTAAAAAAAATTTAGAAAAAATTTATATCTTTAGAAAAAAGGTAAAGTTATAGTGACTCTGAAAAGTTATTTTCAATATAGTGAAGTGACAAATATTGAAATTTCTTTCCTTTAAAAAAAATATTCAATAATATATACATGAAAATACCTAAATTACATTTAATGAGAATTTTGGGTTGAAGATGAAATGTTTTATATTAATGAGATGAAAAAAATTATTAATATTTTGAAACACTTTTCTTAAAAACCGACAATGTAAAAATTTGTAGTGAAATATCCCTTTAGTCAATGGTATTAGAAAATATGAAGGTCTCAAGTGTAATCACATATTTGTAATCAAAAATATTAAAATGAAATCATATTTTGGAATAAATAATGTGTAAATAGAGGGGAAAGTGTCATTAAAAGATATGATATTATTTTCATAAAAACATTTCACATTTAATGATGAATAAAATAATTAAGAAAAAATAATTTGGGTCATAATTTTTTATCTAGATATAAAATATGGAATATATTTTTAAATATTAAATAGATTAATTTATCAAATATAGAATAATTACGTTCATAGAATAACATTTTAACTCAATGAAAGGAAAGTATTGTTAACTAAATCCATTATATATATCATTATCTCTAAGGATAGAGATATTTAGATAGATGTTTTATGTTGTATAAATTTAAAAACCTAGGGTAAAAATTGAAAATATAATATAATATAATCCAAGAGAATAACTTACCCAACTTATACCAAATTTGTTTCGAAATAAAAATTATAACTCAATGAATGAAAATTCTATTAGTAAATATCGTCTCATTGTCATTATCATTTTAGATAATAAACCAATAAAGATTTAACATGATATGTATATATTAAATCCCTTATATTTCATGAATAAAATTACAATATAAATAAATGACCAATATATAAACCACAAAAAAGGAAGCAAGTGGTGAATACACATCATATCTCAATAAAGTAACATTTAGATACAAAAACATTGACATCTAATTACCAGTTACATGATCATTCCCTAATATAATTTATTAAAGAAATAAATATCATATAAAACAATTTAATAACCTTATTGAAATATTTTATCTTTTTATAAAAATCATTTATGACCATCTTTTAAAAATATATAACTTGGTTATAATTTATTTTTATTATAAATTGTTATGTTTTTATAATTGTTTTTTCTATATAAGTTTTGTGGTGAAAGAGTTTATTCTAATTTATTTGTTAAATTTTAACCATTAAATTATTTTTCAAAATATAATAATTAATTTTTTCTAAATATACTTTTTACCCCAATTCATTATGTGAAATTCCTAGATATGTTTTTTGGAAAAAGGTATCTCTAATTAACTAATTTATGTGTGTTTAATGGTCTAATGGTGGTATATTAGTAAAATTATTAAATATTAATAAGAAATTTATATAATCATTTAAAAAATAAATATATTAGTGTTACATTATTTTAAAATTTTATAATATTCATTATTCATTCATTATATAAACATTATTACATCATTCATGTTGGTGGTAATATCGACCCAAACCAGAGTGTGTTATAATGATTTAACAGAACATGAAATAATTTTACTATAACTCTAACATAACATTAATATAAGTTTTAAATACTATTAAATATTTAATAAAAATAATTTACATTCAAAAAATTCATTCTTTAGTGCCACCCTTTTTGGTTGGTGGTTACAAATGAAATTCATAATTTTTTTGAGGTTGTAGTCCGTAAATTCATAGGATAAATGATTCTATTTACAACAAAATGGGATGAATGGTTGTATATAATCATTTTAGAGTTACATTTTTAAAATATTAAACTAATAAATTCATAAAATAAAATTTTATTTCCAACCATTACATTCTTCAATAAAAAAAGTACACCACTTTATGAAAGTGATACTCTGTAGGAAAGCACGATGAATACGATTTTATTTTTCATAGTGGATAAACATGGTTGAATACTGATTGATAATTTTATATAAAAACATTAAAATATATTAATATTAATTATTTAATTATATTATTATTTGTATAAATTTTTTTAAGTGGGATATTATGAACAAAAGGCTATAGTGTATGAAATACTTACATGGATAGCTTGATGATTGTCTTAGAAATATCCTTGGAAATATAGGCCTTAGTCTAACTAATTGAGAAAAAAAAAGATTATGAAATAAATATATTATTAATGGAGGAAAAAAGTTAATATTTTGAGGATGAAATTCGATACGATAGGTGTATCATGAAGTGCCAAAAGTGATCCCACTTTATAAATTAAGAAAAGGGTAATTTATGTATTACCTGTTACATTTAAATAATTGTATGTAACTATTAAAGGGAAAATGATAAAAAATATTAAAATAAAGGATTATAAGAGGGATTTAAAATACAACTCTTATCCAGAAAATTATAGTAATTTTTTAAATGATTTATGTATTATATATTTTTAGGACTCTTTTTACCTTTTTTACTATTAGAAAGACAAAATATTTTTTTACAAATGTAAAGAATTTTAATTACAAAAATTAAAATTTAAATGATTATATAATTTGAGAATGATTATTTAAAATATGAAAACCAATTTACCGAATAAAATTTATAATTTTTAGAAAAAAAATACATCAAATATTAGATAACAAACCACATAAAACTCATTTTTGGAAAAAATGAGTTCTTATGTATAAAATTTATTTTTTGAATAAATTTAAAATTTTCATAGAATTTAATTTTAAAAATTGATTTATTATTAAAAATTAAAATTTATTTGGATTTCATATCAATCCAAAACCTAATGTCACAATTAAAATTTTTACTTAAAATAAAACACAGGAAAAAGTTTTTTACATATAATAAAATGTTACTTATGTTAAAAATTTTTTAACATAGGATTTTAGGAATACAATATTATTTTAATATACATATACTAATCCTTAAATACATATATTAAAAAAAATATTTTATATACTTATAGTACTAAATTATGTTACAATAAATTAATAAAATTTATAGTTTTGTAAATAACCATATTTTTCACTTTTCATAAAAAAATATATTATTTCAAAAAAATACTAAAAATTAATGTTAGGAACATTTTGATAAGTGGAATTATAAAATTATGTTAATTTTATCAAATTAACATTTTAAATTGGATATGAATTAATTTTTATATAAAACCCATATGTGGGAAATGAAATTATTTTTAAGCAAACAAAATGACTCTTGTATAAATACACATTTGTACATAGTTTTCATAAGGTTGTAGAATATATTAATAGATAAAAATTTAATGAATATAATATATTTTTCATATTTAATAAATTTATTTTATTAATTTTTCATAGTTTTCATTGAAGTTTAGTGTTCTATGTAATAGAATATATCAAACATGATGTAGATTCAGAAAATTATATTCCAAAATATTCATGTTTTACATTATCCCCCATCAAAAAATTACTACTTAACAAGATTAATTAAAACATAATTTTGAAAATAGATAAGGATATCTAAAATATATACACAACTAAAGATATAATTTCTCACATAAGATATGTTACGTTTTCATCATAACTGTTGTATCTATAATATTGAGTTTTTAATTTTCTCCAACCATTTGAACAAAGAATCTATCGTTATTATCTCTCAATACCAACAATATAAAACTTCATTCTCAAAGGTGTTCATAATAATCCAATCATTGATATTATATCATTGTTTTTCATGAAATTTTATTTCCTAATCTATCAAATAATCGTTCCCTTATGTAGAGAGAACCAATCCATTTTCATATATCCCATGAAATTCATCTAAAGGTTGTGTAATAAAATTATAAAAATTCACATTCCCATAAACTTCCACTTAGGATAAAACATAACATGAATATTTCCATAGTGAAATCATCTTGGTGGTGATTTAACGTTTCTATAAAACGTCCTAAATACATAGAACTAGAATCCATTAATTCGTCCAAAAATATAGAGTGGAGGATAATTTATCCATAGTTATTATTATCCACTTCATTATTTGTGATTGATAACATTTTTTTTAAATTTAGGTGGTTTTTGATACCTATAATGCTTCTTAGATCATTGATTGAGGTGTCTACATGATTAATTCCAAATATACTTATATCTGAAGCATTGACGCATGGATTAAAGAGACCTGAACTTGTCATAAATAAATATTACACCTTTATATGAGAATATTTATAACATAAAATAATGATCCTTGCTAGTATCATTTAAGTCTTGTTCTTTTATAAACATGGAAACATAAACAAATAGTTCATATTTGAGCTACCTCATATCCCACTATGTTCTTCATAACTGACACATTTCATAGAAAAATAATAGATAATAACTTTGAACACATCCTAGGGAAATGAATCATATGAAAGGGTGATCTCATATCCCCAATAAGTGAAAATAAGGGAGATATCAAGATATCATGATCATAAGGGTATGAGAACATGATAAAAACATTTGAAAACTATGTCTTCCATATCATAGATCATAAACATGAGTCATCTAAAAAATCATGGAAGTTTATAAGACATGAATAATAATGGAATCAAATAGCATAGGCTATAAGAGAATAACATTGGAATAAGACATAGAGTTTTAGAAAACATATCAGAATAGAACATCCTATATCAAGGTCACCCAGTAAAACATTCATAACATGTTAGGATTGGGATAACAACCCATTCAATTACTTCGGGATTGGGATAATCTCATATGTAACCTCTAATCAGGATTGGGATAACATCATATGTATCCTGTAATATCATATAACATTAATCATTACCCAATTAATTGGATTGATATATCTTCCCCACCTATCACAAAATAAATATTGTTTATATGTGTTCCATAATATACTAAAATAGTCATCATATTAGAGAATATGAAAAGAACTAGGATTCATTAAATAATTCATCATACAATAACCAATTAAAAAGAAATAGGTTTCATAAAAATTTTATCATCATAAACATAAACCATCAAAAGAATGAATAAAGATATTATCATTGGCTTATACCCCTAGTGAAGATTAAGTAACAAAAATGGATGTCATCCCTGATGGAAATTTTTTTTCAATGAAAAATAATTTCAAACACGTCTTGAGGAATATAAAATTTCATTAAAATAACCTTCTTAAAACTAGATATTCATAAAATAGTACAGATATCATTTTCTTTGACAATATCCTTGAAAAATAGTAAAGAACTATTTAAAAATGAATTAAAAAATTATTAATAAAAATTTATTTTCTTCTGTATTTTTATTAAAATAATAAAATTAAATAATTTTATTTGAAAAAAACCTTTGGTACTTATAGATAAATCATTAAAATATTGTGTCTTATTGAAGGTACACAGTTTTTTACACGTTAATACAAATGTACCTTTCACATTTTCCGTAATATCCAATCATAGATTGTTTTGAAAATCACAAAAAGATTCCATTTAATTCATTTTTTTAAATGTTGAAAAGGGAATAAATTACTTAAATAAATCCCAAAGGTATGTTGAAACACTATTATAAAACACTGATACAGATGAAAAAATGGTATTCGAATAATGATACAATCAAAGTCAATTTCCTTTAAAAACATTATTTTTGGGAATCATTAGCTCATAAAGAGAAAAAAATTAAAGGAACAATTTATTCTCCTGATATAACTATAGGAGAAGAAAATTCTCGTTTTTAGAGAGATATAGATCATAATATTTGATCAGCAAAATCATAATCATAAACAATCCTGATAAATAATGAGATCGTAACAACAAACCCATACCACATTGGTAAATTTTGAATCATAAACCCCATTAAATCATAACACCATATGGAAAATTAATCATCATAAATATAATTATATTGTCAATATAACATGTCAATTTGTTTGTATATAAACCTCATAAAAAAATATTGGTTTATAACATAACCTACTTCACAAATAAGAAAAATTGATGCAAAAATCCATTACATTAAGTATCAAATTATTTGTACACATTATGTTTTCTTGTATAATTATTATGATTTTGTTATAAATAAATTAAAAAAATATATTTATATTTATCATACAATATATAATTTTTATGACCTTTTATTATATGGTTACAAACGATTCCATGTTAAAATCACGTTTTAAACAATAACTACTTTTTATTTCATGTATGTTTTGGTTTGTTATTTAGATTCCTCTTAAATTGTTCATAGTTATATCATCAAAAAATTTTAACCATGATATTGATATAAGATATATTAAATATATATGTATTTATGTATTCCATGAAATTTATAGATAGAAAATAAAATACAGAGTTCATATAGATAATAGGTCGTACGTAGGCATGAACATTATTTCTATTTTATCAAAGGATGAAATGAAAGAATGTTAAATGAAATTAGACAACTAGATAATAATTTTCATTTCATATATATCACATATATATATATATATTATATTTATCTTATTTACCTTCTCTGAAAATCATTAGTGAAAAATGAATCACATTGCTTCATGAGGCGGTAGTCTTCCATACACATGAATGACACCATTGTATGCCTCATGGAATGGAATTTAAGAAGGTATATGTGATATTATAGTTTTAGAAGAATAATTATGTTAAATATATCATTTATATTAATTTTAAATATCCTTGTCACAATACTATTAAAAATTAATTGAAAAACATGTCACAACGGTTCACGAGGCGGTAGTCCTCCGTAGACATGAAAGACATTATTGGTTTAAAATGTGGTTAAGTTAAGAAGTTAGATGTGATATTATATTTAATTAGAATAATAATATCATAAATATCTTATATAAACATAAAATATATTATTATATATAGCTGTGAGAGGTGGTGATGTAAAATGAATTACATCGGTTCTTGAGGCGGTTGTCTTCTGTACACACGAGTGAAAGTTCCATTTCCCATTTGATAGAAGTTTATATGGATATTGGTTATGATTCTAGGTTATAGGCACAATAGATGTGTGAATTGGGCCTTTCCCAACTCTTCTTTTTTCTAAAATCAATGATTAATCTGTGATTTTACACAACATTGAACATCGTGGTTACCATAATTAAATTAATGAATATAAAAGAACATATAAAATGTATAAATTAGAGAGTGGATCATCATATATTATTTATTATTAATTTAATTGACTATGAATTTTTTTTTGAAATCTTTCTTTGTTGATGGATCTGGAAATAGATCTCCATTGCACAGTCGTTTTTTTAGGAATTAAAGTAGAATCTATTGTGGGGTGATCCACACATGATCCAAAAATCTCCACAAATCACTGAAGGAATAACTAAGTTCTACCATGGATGATCCTATCACTCACATTATCTACCTTTGATCTCCTTGAAAACCTCTTCCAAAGCATTCTTTGAGATCTCTCTCGACTTGAGAGTGTGAGGTGGAGGAAAATCGCTCTCCATTCATAAAGGTGTTCTTGGATAAGAGAGATATCTACATCTTGAGAGGATTACCCAAATCCGTTTTCACAACAAAATAAATGAGTTTTATCTCCCATAAAGTTATATAATTGGGTTTATAAATTTCTAGGTTTAAAATAAAATAATTTCGCAAATTTCCTTTATTATTTATTTTATCCTTTCAGAGCCCCATGTTAAATAATAATAATAATAATAATAATAATAACTCTTGACATGCTCCTAGATTGAGAATTAAATTAAATATTATTTAATTAGATAATATTAAATATTTATTATTTTTCACTATACCATTAAACTCAGTCTGACATTCCTCTATAATATTTACGAGGCCTTAAAAAATGGCTATTTATTTATTAATTTAATATCACTATATTACTAAAAAATAAATAAATAAATATTGTATTCATTAAATAAAAAATAAATATTTATTTAATATTCATCACAAATTATATTATCTCGAATAATTGGTAATGGAATATATGTGATCAATTAGACATAAATATTTATTTACCCACATGTAGGAATAAAATTTGTTCAACTTTTTAGATAATAAATAATAATATTATTATTTATTTGAGATTCAGGATACCCTTATTGTGTAACCCACTAGGCCTCTTTCTCAATGGAATTAGGCGAAGAAACCTCAAGTAAAACAACATCATCTAGAAATTCACAAAGGATCCTATATAGAAAGAATTTAATTCCATAAAGACAGAATACATCAGAAAAACACGTATTGTGTAATATACTTCCTTTGTCCTCATATATCTAATTAAGTAGGCTAAATTCTTGTCCCATCAACCAATATTCTCTATGTATCTTTCATTGATTTCCTAGAAACTGAACATGTCTATAGAACACCATAGAAATAGAATTATTTAGGATATATAATTTCCATAAAAGGTCATATGGTATTAGAGCCTATTAAAGAACGTAAGTAATAAAATCATTTCTATCATTATTCATTAATGAAATATTACTCGTGAAGCCATCAAAATATCCCAACTCATTGTGAATATATTTCATCATGTTTTGATAAATAAATAATATTATGTGACTCATAATACTCATTATTAATAATCTTAATGAATAGGGATCAATACACACATCTATGGAAAAGAACATCCATTAATACTTATCAACGAGGAATTCCTACTAGCAGGTCTCATTATCATGATATCCTACACTGGTTGTTACCATGTGTGTACACTATAATAAGGTGTGTGTATGTCTTTCAAGTATCCACCCATGATAGCTTATATCATTTGTTTCTCTATATTGAATGGATTTAGCTATAGAACATATATTTAAGAAATGTTTCATTGAACTTATGGGTTCTCATCATAATGTACAACTGCTATGAATTTTAGTATGCCAAAAACTCTTAGGACATTATCACATACAATGTTATATATAATAACACTCATGATTTGATAAAGAGTTAACTAATATTCAAAACTAGGGATACCAATAATCATAATGTACATAGAAGTTGGTTCTAGGGAACCAAATACAATAGACTCTCACTTACAGTACAATAGACTGTTAATAACCTTATGTCTATTATCTCTAACGTGATACTGATGGTTTTTTGTGACAGGACTTTAGTCAACAAGGCCTCCATATTCTCTTCTGTGGTTACTCTGATAACACCAACATAACTCCTATGATAAAAATACCTTAGGAGGTTATAATTTTATATTATATACTTTTTAATTTGGTGTGACCTTGGTTCTTTTGGAATAGACACTAATGTAGTATTATTATAATTCATTGTGATAGGGTTTTTACCAATATGTACCACATCACGATCCTATACAATGTTTTGTATCCCAACAGATTCCTTAGATACATTAGAAGTTTCTATATACTCTGAATCCACTATAGAATTTGTAAATATTGGCTTATTTGAACTCTTCTAGCTCAAAACTCTTCCATTGAGATAGAAACCATATCATGATTGCAACTTATGATCATTATGATCTGTCTAAATACTAGCATCAGTATAATCCCTGATGAGCAGCTCCTTGTCTCATTCTTACATCAATAACAGGTTCTTAATTCTTCTGAAATACTTAAGGATATCTTTAATAACATACCAATGATGTTCTCCTGGATTATCTTGATATCCTTCTACCATGATAAATGTATATACAACATCATGTCTAGTAAATAACATGGAATACATGATTGATCCTATGTCCAATGTTTATGGGATCTTACTCATCTCTCCTTCTCAAGTTATGTTTTAGGACACATTTTCATAGAAATATGTAAACCATGATACGTTGGAGCCAATCCCCTCTTGTATTGTTCTATAATAAATCTATTTAGTATATGGTCAAAATTTCTACTTCGACATATTATAAGAGGCCTCTTGGATCTATCATGAATGATTTTTATCCCTAGAATATAGGATGCCTGACCTATGTCCTTCATAGAGAAACACATGTTTAACTAATCTTTAATAGAGTGTATGACTATTATATTGTCTTCAATAATTTATATATCATAAACATATAATACTGGGATAATGAGTGAATTCCCTCTAAACATATTGTAAACACACAACTCATATTCATTCTAAAAGAAAAAAAATTATTTTATGGATCCATCCAATCAAATGTTCCAGGACTTGGATGCGTACCTCAAAACATAAATGGATATCTGAAACTTTAAAATCATTTTCACATAAACTAAAGTCAAAAACTCTTCTGGTTATGTCATATAGACATCTTCTAGAAGGTATCAATTAAAGAATTTAGTTATTACATCTATATACCAAATAACATAGTCATGGTAAGATAATATAGAAAGTATAATTCTGATGTATTTGAACATGGAAACTGGTGAAAAGTTTTCATCATAGTCAATCCATTGATGTTGTTTGAACCCTTTTTCCACTATCCATTATTTATAGGTATTTAATTTTCTATCCTTGTACAATTTATTCATGAATACCCAATTTTATCAAATGGGATTTACATAAACTAGTGCATCGACTAGAACCCAAACATGGATCTAATACATGGAATCAATTTTAGAAATCATTTTGTATTTCCATCTTATAAATAATGGGATCTATACCACCTCATTATAGGAAAGAGGTTCATCATTATCGATCATAACATGTCTAATAAGGTAATGTTTATCCTTTCACTAAAACCATTTTATAGTGGTTCATGAAGTGTAGAGATATGAGATAGTATCTCAATATTTTGTATGAATTTGATAAACTCTTGGTTAAGATGTTCGCCACCTTGATCCGATCAATGATTATTTATCTTCTTTTCAAGTTGATTCTCTACTTCATTCTTGAATTTAATGAATTTATCAAAAGATTCAGAACTATACATCATCAAGTAGACATAACCAAATATAATCAATTCATTTGTAAAATTTATGAAGTAATAATATCCACCTATATCTTCTACTAGAAATGCTGCACTTTCATTAGTGTGTACCAATCCTAGAATCTTTGTGTCCCTTTCATCCTATACACCAAATAGAGGTCTGTTTTTTTTTCCTTGAAGAAAAGAATATAATATTTCAAGTGGTTTTATCTCAGAAGAGACTAAATAACCATCCTGACATATCTTGGTCAAATTATTCTTGTTTACATGTCCAAGATAGTTATTCCATAGATGGTTGTTATATGATTCATGTGAACATGATATATTTTCAATTTAAAATACTTGGTTTTTATAATTTAATATGTAAAGACTTTTATTTAAATGTTCCTTACCATAACATATATGTTATTTATAAAATAAAAACATTTTATTTAAAAGCATGATGATAAAACCATTTATATCTATGAATGATAAAAAAAATTACGTTCTTGGTAAACATTGGTACATAATAACAATCCCAAAAACCAAAATCACCCCTACACGAAATGAAAGGTTGTAGAATCCAATGTATAGGGAAGCTAAACTCACACCATTAAAAGCTCTCAAATCTTCCTCCAATCTTTTTATATTTCAAAATCTACTTGGTTCCTAAGTTTAGATACATATGTGAGCAACATAAGAGGTATCTAATACCCAATGTGTAGATACTAAAATATTACACTCTATAACAAACAAAACATTAGCCTCCCCTTGCTTCTAGGTGCGGTTATTCTACCAGTGTCTTGACATACCACATGAAACAAATATGTCCCACTTTTCTGTGCTTTTCATTGGATTTTCCTATTTTAGGAAAGATGGTGCTCAAGATATTTAGACCTTTATCATGACTTAGGCCTCGTTCTCATATTATTTCTAATTATTTCTCATTTCGTAATTAATAACTAAACAAGAGACCTTCTTGGGATGTTTTGAAAGTATGATATTTATATGCAACTAATCTTGGAATTTAATCCCAATGATGTATACGCATTCAATGTATCAAATAAGCTTGACTACATGAGGCCCACCTAGTGTAGACTCTCCAAGTATAGTTGTAAAAAAATAAATTTATAGATCATATATCTCTTGTATATATTTATTTTGATAGTGATTTGGAAGGTGATACATCATGTTATATACATAAATGTCCTCATGTGGCTTCAAAATCTCAAGATACATGGATGATAGAATGAAACATTGAAAGTTTAAGGAACCATTAATTTTTTTTCATTGAGAGATAAGTCTTCCTCACTTTCCTCATTTCTAGATGCATCAAGAATAGGTTCTTCCAACACATAAACTTTCCCATCGTGGCAAAGAATAATGCATAAGTGCCTTTTACAATCATTAAAATTTAGGTCAGTGAGAAGGTTATCCTTCTAAAGTATGGATTTCAATGATATGTTTGAATTCATTTTAATTTATTTATACAAAAAAGGTAATAATAATTTTAGAACATTTTTTTGATTAAATTTAGATAGATAAATAAGTATTATAATTATTAGTATTCCATTATCTTTTCTAAACCTAATTGCCCTCACCATTGGCTTCAAAATATCCCGTTTTATAAACATTATAGTGGAAAGGAACCATATTCCCCATATCATTATCCCAATAATGGTTGTTCAAAAAACATTATTTGATTTCTGTAGGCATTTCAAATTTTAACTACATTAACTCACAGTTCATTGATCTATTGAGCAGACTCCCCAATTGTGAAATAATTAAATTGTATTTCATCAACAATTTTCAATTAGTTAATCCATGTCCTTCTTTGGTAGTCAATAATTCATGTAAGCTTAGATAAATCAACCCAAAAATTCAAGTTATAATCCTTCAATAATTGAAAACACCACAACATGGTTGGTCAAGAACGTTAAAATATGGTTTGATTTTAATTGATGTAGTGGAAGGTTATACCGAATTAACACACACAAAAACATATATATATATATATATATATCACTGAGAGGTTTTATCATTTTATGTAGAAATTTACAAATATAATCTTTATTACAATATGTTTAAATTTATGTAAATTAAATTTAGTTATTAACCATTTATTAGATAATATTTTTCCATAAGACAACTTATTTTAGTTTTGTATTTCATGATCATTAATTTTATTAATTCATGTGACCGTGAAAAAATATCCATAATAGAATAACCATGAAACATGAAAAAAATAAAACAATATAGAAGTATGATCATGAGATTTTACTAATGGTTATTTTAGCTAGTGGTTTATAAAGTAACCATTGACACAGGGGAAAACACGTTGAACTATTTAAGGTTGGTGTTATATCTTTTCACCCATTACCCAATGTATCTCTCTTGTATTGGTTTAATCTTGGCTCTAAAATTGAACTACATCAACTTACATGGGAGATCCATCCATTACATATTGATTTACTCACACATAGGCTAGGGAAATGGATTTATATAAAATTAACCATGGAAACTCATGACCTTACATAATAAGAGGATAAAAGGAACTTAGGCCAACGATTTAATTAGATAATAAATTAAATGAAAACAAATCACATACCAAGGTATTTGTAAGTGCCAAGGTAGGATGTTCGTATCAGTTAAAGGTAGATGGGTTTAATCAATAATACTCTTTATTTTATGTTTCTTTTCAATTGAAACAACCTATGCCTCTTATTAATTTTTTCAATTTCCTGCTGAAAACAATTCAAACACATATCCACGGAAACACATGTATTAATATGGTTAAATATTCAATAAGAATAGATACACCACTAGTATGGTTTGGAAACTACACAATACAATAAAATGCACTATAAAATATTTCCTAGAATATAATAAGTTGGATATTTCCTTTCACTCATGAAGCACTTTGTAAAAAATCCAAAAGTGTGTGTGCACCCTATTAGTACAAATATGGTAAAAAATATTTGAGTAATAACTCATGTTACATGTGCTTATTATTAAATTTCACATATGTATTCTATAAAAAAATATTCTATTTCTTGCCCAAAAAATGGTAAGAACATCATGGAAATTGTTATATAAAACAGAGTTTGATTTTTTCAGTCTGATTCCTCCTAGTAGGATTCCCCAGTCTGATTTTATCTTCAAAATATGATATAAAATAATCCAAAAAACATAATTTTTTAGCCTAATAAAACCCGTATGATTCTTCTCATCCCTAGAACCCGAATATGGAAATCCCAAAACCATTTAATACAACCTGATTCAATGATCAGATGAATACAATTGATAAGAAAAAAATTTTAATCAACTGAATACGATAATCACTGAGTATGGTGATCAGCTAAATACAACATTTCGATCTTTTCGCTTCCATTTCACTTTTATACCAAAACATCATAAAAAAAGTGAATATGGAAATTTTTTTCTGTTCCTAAATACTAAGAGATTCTGTCTCATGAACAATACATTTGTCCTAAGAAATGTACAATGTTTTATTCTCCTTTTAAAGGTGAACCTTCAGATGATTTGTTTGTAACCACAAAAATTTTCCCGCTTAAAAATAGTCACCTTAATCTCCATTCACCCTAAAATCAATAGTGAAAGATGACTTAGTAAAATATTCTTGAATATTACCCATTCTTGTACAATCTTCACTTCTTCTTCAGACATTCATTTCAATTATCAGAACAATATCAACACACGAGTCCGATTTTCTCAATCCTCATTTAATTAATGTAAAGATCTGTATTAATAGAAAAAAATGTTCGAAGAAATGGATTCAACTTCTAAATGATGAATATGATCATTAATTTTAATTTCTAGCTTCCCCATGATAGCACATACAGAAAACTCCTTCACCTTTTCTGTTGGACTACTTGAGATACTAAACCCCTTATTCCCTTCTTCTCTCAACACAAATGAAAAATTAACCATTCCATTAGTAATTCAATCTACCATTCATCTCAGCCTGAGTATGATTGTGTAGAGTATGATCATTTTCAAATATAACCATTTTTTATACGATCATTTCTAGGTATAATTATTTTTTTCTATGCCTAAGTAAGATAATTATAGGTACAAAATGTTCATTATTATTATAATAGATGATTGGATCTTATAGTGAATTGGAACCATATATTATTATTCTTCCACCTATATCTGATCATTTTGAGAATAATCAAAACCTCCTCTTATTATCCCTTTCTTTAAACAATCATGTATCACATTTTTAAAATTAACATATGATTTGTACGAAATACTAATCAACAAATCATTGTCTCATTTAATTTTATTATAGTAATACTGGCATCGACATTTCATCAAAATAATCAATTATTTCATATCGAATTTTGTTTAAATCTGGAGAAAGTCAATACCACATTATGATCTTCACCCATTCCAGACACAAGGTGATTCTGATCAAAAAATTACCTCATAAAAACTTTTTCTTATTATGATTGACAAAGTGAGTATATTTATTATGAATGTGCAAGTAAATTTATTTTGTAAACAATGACTATTATTATTTATATCCATAATTTTTTAACATAATTTCTGTATTCGTCATATTGATCGATTGACAATAAATACAATCAAAACCTAAATTAAACCTATTAATTATACCCCTTTCATTTTTTTGTTAATACCCACTTCAACTACTTGAAAATAGAAAGTGGAATTGTTTTTTTCTATAGTTTTATCCTCTCTATTCATTTCAACATCCCCTTATTTATTTTATATCCCCCTTTATCTTACCCCTCTCTATTATTGACTAACAATTTCAATGGTTCCAACAAGAGAAGTTTCTCCCAAACATTATCATTTCTATAGATTGTATATTTCTATATCTGATCTGTGGAATTTTTCTACAATATTGGTATCACATGAGTTTTTCAACAAAAAACATTTAATTAAACACTCTATGTTTATATGGGAGACCCCGATGTAGAAAAAAAGAGTTTTCAATCAAGATGATCAATGTTATCCCTAAATTTTTTTTCATGTAATAACTTTTCATTTTTCTTCCAACAGTCTCGTAAATGGGCAAATTATTGAAAGAAATTTTCTAGGATAAAATTAACCTGTACCAATCTCACAAACATATCAAAATGCTTGGGTGTATAAAAACAAAACTTTTCAAAACATAATTAATTTTTTTTTGTAAGAATCATATGAGAATCATAAATTCCAACTTCCTTATTTCCACTCCTTCAATTCCATACAAGTTAGAAAGAGTATAAAAATATTTTTGGAATAAAGAACAATATATATTTTTCCTTAGAAATGAAAATCAGACTGATGGTTTTCCCCAAATATTGAATTCTTCTTCCTTCTGTAGGATTTTTCATTGAAAGTGATTTTTTATTTATATTCATCCATCTCAGGTTTTGAAACAAATTTTACCATATCAACAGAATATTTTGATGAGGATGTTGACTTTTCATTATCCATTGAAGTTTGTTTCTTCTTTTCTTCTTTCACTTGTTTTTATACATCCTCTAATTTCATAGTAAAGACAATGTGTTTTGGCCATATAACGATGCAGTATTTCTTTTTCGGACTCAAATAATTTGTTTTTCTTAAATTAATAAAATTCATTCTTCTGAAATTTTTTTATAAGCTATTGTTGTTTTGTTAAAAAAAAAGACATTGTTTTTCTAGGTTTCTATGAATATCACATATTTCAGAAATATTTTCGAATGGTTGGAACCTATTTTAAATATTTACTCCATTAGTCTCATGATTATTCAATAAAAACATTATCAGACTATTTTATTTATGAGGATTAACTACCCCTTAACATTTTCCTTTCAACACCTGGGGAATAATAGTCATTTTTTTAGTTGATCCAACACCTATAAGCCGTATGTACAAATCCACCATAATAAGGATATTGGAAATAGAAAGAATATTTTCCCATGAAACCTCTATAATTACTAAAATTGTAAACATATTTCTTAAAAACCCTCTTGTATTTATTTTTTTGGTCACCAAACTTTATATTATCAAACAATTTAATACTTTTCTTTTCACCTTTATCAGATCCAAAATTCTTAGAAATTTTTTGTACTCCATGAATTAGGTAACTTCTAAATTTCTATATTTGTGGGTCTTGGTCACATAAACCATCATATTAGATTTTTTTTTCAAAACCAATTCTATATATCTTCTAACACTTGAAGGTAACTTTTTTTAAACCTTAACAATTCTCTCAAGATGATAAATTTGACTAATATCAGTGATAAAGTTTTTGAAACTTACATTCTTCAATTCAGCTTTAGATAGTTTTTTTTGGAAAAGTTACAAATCTTCTTTTTTTTTCTTTCTACATAACCTATATATTCTATTTAAAATTATTTTCATCCTCAAAAGCTTTTTTAAAATCATCAATCTCTTTATCTATCTTTTCCTTCTCTTCAGAAAAATGTTATTGATTTCATGTTGAGGAACATTCATCTTCCAATGTTTTGTTTTTCTTTTCAATACTTCCAATATTTCTCAAACATTCTTTCAATTCTTAATTCAAATTTAATTCATGTTGATTTTCTTCTTCTTAAGAAATACCAATTCCAAGATATTCATCATTCACATTGGTAACAATATTAATCCCATGATTAACCTAATTTTTGAATTCACCTTCACATTGTTCGTTAACTACTTCAATAAACATATTCTCTTCAGTGTCATTTTTATCATCCTCACAATTATATTCTTTAGACAAAATAATTCCCTTATTGGATTTGGATAACTTATTATCTTCTCTCTTGGAATATTATTTTTATTTATCACCCATTTTATTCAATGATCTTCTTAGTACGTCTTCTTCTTCTTCACTTTTTTCTTCATCAATTTCATCTTTATTTCTTTTTTTAGGGATTTTGGAAAAAAATGAAAAAAATATACATAACAAAAACATTTAAAGGAAATTTAACCTTATAAAATTCAATACATCATTTCACATTTTTAGAAAACAATAATAAACTATCATTGTGATTTTTACATACCTCATTTTCTGAATTTGAACCACCACCATCATCTTCTTCAATAATATTGTTTTAGTTTTCTTTCTTGGAAGCATGGAAAAAATTTCTGTATAAATGTTTGTTTTTTTCTTTTACAGTATTCTCTATTCTCATTTCATAAGTAATGAGAGTACTATGAAAATAATATAGATACATTGTTTCTAGATATATATCTCCCATAAAATAAAACTTAGAATCAAAATTTTCTAAAATAATTAGCAAGATCTTGTTAACAATAGTAAAATTATCTAACTTTTCACCCAGACATCTGATAGTAATCACAATGTCATTTAACATGGTAATAAAGTAACCAACAGATTCATGCTCACACATATTGAGGTTATAACACTTCAATCTCTATATTTGAAATTTTTATTTCTTCACCTACGTATTTCCTTCAAAAATGTTATTCACTTTATCTTAGATTCATTTGGCAGTGGAAACACCTTTTACTCTTAGAAACTAACTTTCAAAAGGTGACATAAGTAAAGCATTATTGGATCTTCTTTAAATTTCATGATTTACATTATTATCCATTGTGAGAGAAGAATTCACAATATGGGGAGTGAAAACATCTATAATAGATATTGAAATATCATACACCAGATACATTATATATGGTGGCATTCATCATTTATAGATATGATACTTCATATGATTTAAGATCAGAATATCATTAATGTTAAAAAACTAAAATTATCCATTACAACAATTTCTTCAAATAGTTTTTCAAACATTGAGAGAAGGAGAACCAATTCTCTGATACCAATTGTTAGTGCCCCCTAAGGATGATTGTATCACTGAGAGGGGGAGGTGTGAATCAGTGATACTTTTTATAATATTTTTCTCTATAATTTAAATAACCTTTTCCCATATTAAATATTTGAATTCCCTGCTAAAATAAATTCAAACACACCTCTATAGAAACACAAGTAATTACAAGGATCACTATTCAATAAGAATATCTATGTTCTTGTTATGGTTTGGAAAAAATTCATAACCATACAATACACTAGAAAAAATCCCTAGAATACCATAAATATGATATTTCCTTTAACTAATATTGAAAATTAATGACAATCAAAAAGTGTGTGTGCACCCTCTAAGAAAAAATATGTTAAAATAATATTTATGAAACAACTCATGTTACATGCACTGCATTTTCAATTCCACAAACATATTAAAATTTTAAAAACATATCTTTATTACCCAGAAGATGGTAAGAACGTCATAGACTTTGTTGAGTAAAAGTTAGTCTGATTTTCTGTGTCTGATTCCTCTAATTACGATTCTCTTAGTCCAACTTTCATTTAATAATATGATAGAAATTAATCAGCACTACTTCAATTCCTATTCCTGATAAACTCAGTGTGATTCTTCCTCATTCCATGATCCCAAATTCAGAAATCATGAAACTGATTTATCTATACCAAAACAATGATAAACCATATATAATTGACAAGCCCAATATAGTAATTGACTGAATATTATAATCACTGAGTATGATGATTAGACGAATTCAATGTTGAGATCTTGTCTCTTCTGTTTCACTAATTCGTGAAAACTTCTTCAAAAAATTCAATATATAGATTTTTTATCTCAATAGAAATAGGATCTTTTCTCTCATTGACATTAAATTAGTCATCAAAAAGTAAAATGTAATTTTCACCCTTTAATGGTGTCCCATGAGATGATTTTGTAGGAATCCCATTAATTTTCATGCTTAATAAAAATCCCCTTAATCTCAATTTCCCCTAAAATATCAGGTGACTTTTGAATTTGTCAACTCTTCTCAAATATTATTGATTCTTCTAAAATCACCACATACTCATTATAATTTGATTTCAATTGTCATAACAATTTCAGTACATGAGTATTAATTTTCTCAATCCAGATTTCATAAATAGAAATATCTATATAATTTTAAAACAAATGTATGAAAAAATGGATACCACTTATGAATGGTTAATACAATGATTCTTTTGAATGTTTACATCCCCCTTGATTGACCATACAGAAAAATCCATCACTTTTTCTCTTGACCCACTTAAGATACAAAACATCACCTTCTCTTCTTCTCTGAACCCAATTGAAAAATTCCCTTTTCCTATAGAAATTCAATCAACCATTCAACTCAAACTGAGTATGATAGTGCACATTACGATCATTTATAAATATAATAATTTCTGAATACGGTCATTTCTAGGTATGATAATTTTTCTTCTACTCCTAATTATGATCATCCCGGGTTCGAAATGTTTATTAGGCTTCTGATAGATAACCAGATGATACAATGAATTAACACTATCTCTTACTATTATTCCACCCAGATCTGATCTTATTGAAAAAATTACGTACTCCTCTTATTCTCTATTTCATTCAATAAGATTTTATCTCATGTTCTCTAATAAATATATTATTTTTATGAAATAAGAATCATCAAATCATAATCACATCTAATTTTATTGAATTAATGCAGACCCCGATTCTTCACGAAAAAAATCACTTATTTCATATCAAATTTAGAGTGAATTTGATGACAATCAATAAATATTTACGATATTCAACCACTCCATATCCAAGGTGAGTCTGATGAAAACCTTTTTCTTCAAAAAAGGCTTCCTCTCATTACGATGGAAAATGTGATTCTGATACTTTTGATAGCATGATTCTGATTATTTTGAAATCAAATATCAATATGATTTCTATTTTTTGAAAATGATAACCATTTCGATTTCCATCCATATTTTTTTCAACATACTTTCCTTATTCAACATGTTGATGGACAGACAAAAAATAAAACCAAAACACAACTTGGGCCTAGAAGTATGGTATATCCTCATGGTCATCCACATGAATGCAATGAATTACACATTTAATAAAACTATCCTCAAATTATTTGTTTTTATTATCTAAGAAATATCATGTTAAAATAAATAATTTTTCTTCATTAAATAAATATTTATTTTCTATTAAATATCATTCAAATTTCCTTGATATTCTCATCGATCATAATTTTAAATAAATAAATTAAATTTATATAAAATTAAATATGTACAAAAATGTACCTTAGAGAAATCACGGTGAAAAACTGTCCAAATCTACCCAACATGTATTATACCCATATATAGTTAACACTTTTGACATATTGTATACCAGAATTCTCATGTAATTTCATGAAATGTAGTATCAACTTAATTATTACATAAATTACATGTTTTTTCTATAACCTGTCCAGCTTTAATGCACATAGAGTAATATCATTCATACGACTCACACATAATATGAATATCTAAACATTACACAGATATTAATTAAACTATATCTATTTATATATTATAAACTATAACATGGAGTGTCTTATAAAAGAAATGAACGTGCAAATGCATATGTTAAAAAGGATCATTAGTATAATAAATATATTTTAAATCTACGCATTTCAGTATAAGTACACATTAGGTACATACTATCTACACGGAATGTACATATCTCACCTTCTATCTCTGGAACATTTCTAGGGACACTGTGTGTAAATAGTGACTATGAAAGACTAGATTACATGGTGTTTATAAGATACTACATGGTGTGTGGTATCCATGGTACATGGTCACTAGTCAGGGAGGTTGTGTATGGTAATACACATCTCATCTGTGACTCAAAGGGACTACACACTGGGTATATGGGCTACACAATGTGTACTCCGGCTGACTGTGTACTGGAATATCCTAATCAACATTTAGTGTCACAAATAAATGAACCATGTATCATCGATTCACATGGTTTGAATTAGTTTTAAAATCAATGCGCGATGCATTATTCAAAAGTACATAGTGTGAAAATCCAGTTACATGGAATGCACTCCTGTGCTATCTTTCTTTAATCACAAAAACATTCGAATGATTGATTAAAATTTATTACATTTATATTATTAATTTTATTGATAAGATCTAAATGAAATGAAGGAGGATAAAACAGAAATCAAAATTCAGATTACCTTAGTGATTTCACTTGAATTGAAAACTAAATAAAAACAGAATAAATCAATGAAAGATAATTAAATAACTATAAATAATTATATGACCCCACTGATTTTACTTATAGGTTTTGGTTGCAGCAGAAGCATGAACTAGGTTGTTATTAAGTTTTCTACATTACATTATTGATAATTAATGTATAATTTTACAAAACATAGATTTTTTTGATCAAAAAAATTAAAAAAAATATATATAATGAATAATATTCTATAACAAGATAAAGGATTGAAAAACATTATTTATAATTAATTTAATTAATTAATAATTTCCTTATTGTAATTATTTATTTGTCTAGGTATTTGACCATATATTTGTGTTGTACAATAATTGTATTTTTGGAATGAAAGTTGATTCCCTCTAATGGTGATGCACTTGTGATCCGAAAATATCTTAACTTTGACATAGGAATCTTCGGTTTCCCCCATAATAAAACCAATCACTTACAAAATCTTCCTTTGATCACCTCAACAAATTCTTCTATAAAATTCTCCTGGATCTATTTTAATAGAAAATTTTATATAAAATAATAATCATTATGTGATTATGAGTTTATTAGTATTCAAAACTATGAATACAAGTTATCATAAAGTAAAAATAAGTTATTTCTAGGAAACAAACTCATAAAATGACATTAAAATAATAACACATTGGAATATTGGAGATATTAATGTGTTTATAAAAGGCGATGCCTATTCCCAAAATGACCGAAGCACAAATATTATTAAAATAAATATTACAAGAGTCCAAAATACGGGAACATATTACAATCATTTTCATGAAAGGAAATAAGAGGAGCATGAAGGTCTTCGAACCATGTAATTTCCTGATTTACTCTCAATTTGGTCAGACCATATTCAACCACCTTGTTTTCTCGATAAACATGTGTAATGATATAGTTAATATCGATAAATGAATTGGTGAATTCCATCCAACAGGAAGTAATTTGACAAGAAAGATGTTGTATGCCATTCCAAAGAACATGAATGATAATTGTCGAGTCACATTGAATCCATAGTTTTTTATAACCAAAGAGTTTATAAAAGGAAACATCATGTATCAAACTCAGTATACCAGCTTCAAGGGAGGTGGCAATGCCGCATTTAACCATGAAGCATCCACATATCTGATTGAGGGGATTCCTGAAGACAGCAGCATAACCTGAAGGTCTCAGATTTCCCTTGGAGGTTCCATTAATAATAATTTAGATTCATATAGGTAGGGGTTCTTCAGAATACATCCAGAGTGCGATGCATCATTCGAAAATTCTTGTTACACCATAGATATTTCAGAATCCGAAAGTCATGAATGGTTCAGTGGAAATATCACTTTTGTATAAAAGAAACCTTCATGTTTGTCAATGAGGATCTTTATCTGACCTATATTTTGATTGAGTGAGTAATTATTATGGATAATAACAATCTAATAATACTAGATCACCTAGTAGATCTTACAAACCATATCAAGGAATATTGTACTGATTTTGTGAGACCCTTTCATTTCTACAAGTTTTTTAGTTGAGCTTTCACGGAATCAAGAATCAACCATTTACAGTCTAAAATTTCAAGAATATATTTCCAATGAAAAGAAGTAGTAGTACACGAGAGAAAGAGGTTGTTAGCATCTTCTTTTTTTGATTACAGATATTTTACTTAGAGCATATATGGATTCCTAAATGTTGGATAAAAATTTCATTGTGAAATCTGTTGTGATCAAGACGACATATGATATTGAATATTGAATGTTTTATACAAGGTTTGATGAGGTGTTTTAACCTGCATTAATCGCCCTCAGAGTTACAAAAATAATGATTGTAGATTTTAGTTGAGTTTAGCATACCATTCGGAGCAGCTTAACAAGATAAGATATCATTATTGTGGGGGAAATAGTAGTTTTCAATGAAATTAAAAATTGTATTTAGGATGTGATCAGGATGAGAGTTGAAAATGTATTTGATAGAGATGTTGGTATTAAAAAGAGTTTTATCAGGAGATATCATGTAAATTAAAGGCATTCTAGTCAAGTTATCCAACCAAAACACCATAGAGGAGTATCTGGAAAAAATACTCATGGAATTATTCATTATATGAGGAAATGAGTATTTGATGGAAGGTCGTATTTAAGAAATAATGAAGTTTGAATTTATCTATTTAAGATTGTCAAGAAACCTATTATCGAGAATGGTAATAGATTCAGAATTATTGTAAAAAAGGTTCAATGTGAGAATTTCTTGAAGGGTTTCATTAATGTATTTGATATATTTTTTTACCAATAACACCATTTTCAATGGTCTTACAACATGTTAACCAAGGAATAGTCACAATCTTTCTTTCAAGAATATTACCAGTCCAAATGAAATTCTTTTGGGAGGTGTTCATTTTTTATGAGACTAGCAGACCATTTTTATACCATCATGGAGTAAACCATATTGGTGACAATAGTTGATTTAACAAGTCATGTCCTACCTTCCATAAAGAGAGATTTACCTATCCAAGATGATATCTGATTTAGAAATTGTGCAAAAAAAGTCACAAAGTGAAACGATTTGTGACTTCCCCAAAAAATGGGAACACCAAGATATTCTAAAGAGAGAGTACCTTCCTTCAGACCAAGGTCACTGATTACGATACATTTTCTACTGGGAGGAAAGTTCTTCTTATAGATGATGCAGAATTTGTTCCAAATAATGGTTTAACCATAAACCTATTTATAGTGTGAGAGTTCATGTTTGAGGTTAATAATTATTTTTTATCACCTTGAAGGAAAAGGATGATGTCACTAGTATAAAAAATATGAGTAGGAGAATTCACACACCTAGAGACATGCATAGGCTTTAGTATATTCTGGTCCACCAAACAGATGATCAGACGACCAAGGTAGTCTTTTGTAATCGAGAATAGAATAAAAGATAGGGGGTCACCATTCCTAACACCATTTTGGTATTTAAAACATCCCTTAGGAAAGCCATTGATCAAAATAGGGATAGACACCGAGTTGAAGAGCATTCTGATTGCAGTGATAAAAGTGGCATTAAAACCAAAACATTGAAGGATTTTTAAGATAAATCTATAGTCTATGGTGTAAAAACATTTCTGATTTAAATCTTAATAGATAAGTTACATCATCTATTAGTTTTATTCAAATTATTATCAAACTCAGAAGCAAGGAAAATACCGACTTGAATGGATCTACCTTTTACAAAACAAATTAGTTCTAGTGGAAAATATTTTCCGTGAGTGGAAGTTCAGTTGGGAATGATTATTGTGATGATTTTAAAAAGAGTGTTGATAATTTAAATTGGTCTAAACAGATGAATCTGAGAAGCATTATCCACTTTTGGGATCGAAATGAGAAAATGGGAATTCAGATTGTGAGGAAGGACCCCATTGGAGAAGAAGAATTTTACAATTTACCAATGTCGATCTCGATCACATCTCAATAATGTTGGAAAAAACTATTGATGAACCCATTTTTACCTAGAGCACTATCAAGATTCAGACTAAAGATAGTGTCTTTGATTTAATGATCCATCAAATTTTTGAGAAGTAAGGATTTATCCTTTTCAGTGATCATCAGAGGAATGACCTCAGGTTGGCAGAATTTTTTTATATCAGGACCATTGAAGATGGATTCATAGTAGGAGATGATATGATGAGTGATTTTATCTTCAACATCAAGGAGCTTGTCCACATCCACTAAAATGGTTAACAGCTTATATTCCTTCTATATTATTTTAATAGAGTTTTAGAATTTAGTATTTCTGCCACCATCATTGAAATATTTAACTTTTCACATAGTTTTCTCATATTTTCATTGAACATGAGAAAGGAGTTGAGTTTGGTCATAATTTTTAGTTCTTGAGTATGGTAAGTTTTCAGGTTCGATATGGTGTTTGTGTTGTGAAGATAATTGAGATCTTTGTCAAGAACCATGATGTCATTATTAATTTGTTTGGCATTAGAGATGCACAATGTTTTTTGAGTTTGTCTAAGATGTTTTAATTTGAGATTATAGTCAAAGGAATCATTGTTATGAGACATTGAGGACCAAAACTTTTGGATGATATGTGATAAATAATCATTATAGAACCACACATTATTAAATATAAATGGAAAATAGGGTTTCATGTCTTTGGTAGAGACACTGACCCAGATGGGGTGATGATCAAAGTTCAACCTATGAATAGTGTTGATGGATATAGTGTGACATTTATCAAATGTAAGGAATTTTTTTAATGCTCTATACAATTAGGATGAAACCACTTTTTTAGTGTCTTCTATACCATGTGTATTTTTCACCAGTGGGATTAATTTTAAGGAGATTTTTGTCATCTATTAAGGCTTTAAATTCTCTTGTAGAAATGGAATCATGAGATTGTCCAATTTTATCTCTTGAGTTGAGAATGGAATTAAAGTCCCCAATAATAAACTAGAGTACATTAATGTTAGTTCCAACATAAGAGAGATTATTCTAATGTGTTCTCCTTTATTTTTATCTATTATTAGGATAAAAAATGAGCAAAAAATATGTGCATCATCTATATAAATGTTTCAAGTAAATATCTGTTTAGATATATTGAAAGAACTAATATTCTTCAACGAAAAGTGTGAAGAAATCCATAGAGATTCAACCTTGAATTTATTATTTATTGCATTAAAAAAAACATAATTATTTTGACATAAATACGAGTATTTAGAGGAGTAAGTAATTTTTGGCCCAGTAATAACAAATAACAAAGGATGATCAAATTAAATCATTATATTTAACACAATGGAAGTGTTAGAGTTAGAAATACCCTAACAATTCCAAATAAGTATCTTCATTAAATCTTGTTTTTTTAGTTAGAACACCCCTTTTCTTATTTCCAGAGCCTTTATTTTTGAAAGACCTTCTAACTTCATGGGTATTATTAGAGGTATGTTTCAATTTAATTGTAGATAAAGTGGTGTTCTTCTTCATAAGTCTAGTTATTTGATCATTCATATAATAGTATATAGATCTCTTAGAACACAACAACAAAGCATTGGAATTGTGGTTCAAAAAACAAATTATAGACTTTATAGAGAAGTCCTCAATATCTATAGGTAGATAATTTATACCTAGAGACTTTTAATTGTCTATGTTCTATGTTTTGACAATGTCTAGATAAGATGGAGAACACTACATCAAATCCTTATAGTTATTCATAACTTGAAGAAACATAGAGTCTTTTCTCGATAGTGTGGTACCATGTTTAATAGATTCTGATGCCATGAAAGCAGTATTAGAATACAAATATTGTGTCTTGGCCTAGGCTTCCTTAGGAATAAAATTTAGTTTCCCAGAATAAGAAGGACTTCTAACAGATTTAGTGTGAGTAGAGAGAGAAAAAACAAGTTCATTGTCTTCCATTTTTATTTTATTCATTGCCCGTAAAGTACTTTCTTTGTTAGAAAGTTTTATTTTTGAATCCTCATGGACTGGGTCTGTAGATTTCATATGACACAACATCATAGACACAATACCATCACTACTGTCAACAGGGTGAGACCCATCAAAATATGAATTTTTAGTAGTGGAGACAGTTGTATCTGGGTCATTTTCTTTCTCCATCTCAGATTACGCTATGGAAATCTACTTCATAAAGCTATTGACTATTTGTATTTGGGTGGGAACCTGTACCAAGGGTGTAATTCCCATCAATGGATTAATATATTCCAATTACATGGTAATTGTTTGAGTCAATTTAGTAGTAGTGGTATGCGTTTATCCGGAATTTCTTTCTGGTTAGTCATATGATTTTCATATTTTATTGTGTGTCCAGTGGAATCTTAAGTTTTATTGAAAACAACATATTTTCCTTGAGAATGGGGAAGAGGGTCTATGTCATATGTTTTTTTAGGATTCATTTTTATATCTGAAGTATCTATGTCATTTAAAAGGTAGGGGTTCTAGATCTGTCCAATACACGAATCTAGGGTGTATTCATCCACAATTTGAACTAAAAATGTCTTAGGTCCATCATAATTATGAAGACTTGTAGTTTATGTGTTACATTCAATGAATTTAACTTGCTCATGTAAATTACCCCTCTTACCCAGGTTATGATCTTCATCTTGGATGAGGATAGATCTTGAGATCTGTCTAGATTGAGAATTATTGGGTTCTTCCTTCTCATTGGATAGCCTTACAGTGTCTAAAACAAGATGTTCTATTTATTATAAGAGGAATTGGTCTTTAATGGAGTTGTCTTCTTCTTCCACAACATTTTCCCAGTTTATACCTGAGGTATCACTTATGTCTGTCAAACTGAGTTTTTTGACCCAGTTATCAGCTTTCTTTTTGGGAGGTTCAGGTATATCCATCATAGGAGCTTTATATTTTCTATTTCTATTTATTTCCTTCCAATAATATTCAATTGGTTGGATTACATGTCTTCTAATCACCCTACAATTAGAGATTCTAATGAAAATGAACTTACAAAGATCACTTAAGGGAGGTTTCCTCTCATATTCAATTCAAATTTCAGTTTTTTAGTCATTATTAGTGAAATTGATTATTTTACGCAGCTTGGAATATATGTTAATTTCTACCATAACTATAGAAAAGTGTCCTAGGTCATAATTTAAGGTTCTGTGGTCAATTTTTAGTGGACATCCTACATAGGAAAAAATATAAATCAAAATTTTTGGGTGCCAAAAGAACCAATTAATTACATGAAGTTAAACCCATAATTGTGCTATTGTGTTCCTTTTTGTGTGGGGATTGAAAGAAGAGTACAAATCATAAATTCAATGCAATCCCAACTTTATTTAGGGTCTCTTGTATTCCATGCTTTCTATAAGTCATCTTGTGATTTTACTAGAATGTGAAAATTGAATTTTCCTACTGGAATCAATTTCTAGTATAAAGAATTCCAACAGTGAGAAATACACATATGTAATTCAGATAAATGCCATGGATAGTCACCTCTGAGGTAGGGGATGTGGCCTATGACAGAATATTTTCACATTTGTGTGCATTGTTTAAGATCATCCAAATCCACTTCTACCATGAACCCACCATCATAAAGCTTTTTAAAAGGGGAGGCCTCATTGTAATTTCTTTTCTTGGATTAGTATTCATTAGTGAATCTAGAAATAAAATCCCTTGGAATCTACCAAAGAAATAATTGGTGCAATTAATTTATTCAGTGGTATCCTCCTTATGGTTTTCTGTGGTAGGTTCTTGACAATGTGGCACCTGCTTCTTCCGAGGAGTCATGAAGTCCTGTGATTCAAGCCACCCATGCTTGACGAAATCCACCATGGATTTTCAGATCAGAAACATGTTTCAGGTAATGCTCATCTCCCACTAGGGGGCTCCTCCAGGCCCAGAGCACACCGCATGTCCCCCGACAAGGTAAATGGATTTTAATTTCCCAGTGCATAATATGCACAGTTTCCATGTCTGGAGGGACGTAATCTTGGGCCAATTCCCAGGGAGAGTGAGGGGTAAAATTTGTGGGTACAACTCAGCTAACACCCTGTGGTCTTATATATGTGGGGGAGAGGACACACTTGAAATTTTTTAAAAGAAATGTACCCACATTTTTTCATGAAAAATTATCTAAAATGATCAATTTTAGAGGCCTTGAGGCCATAAGGTCCAAATTTTTCCATAAATGGAGTGTTTGTAAACATTTTAGGTCTTTTTTCCCTTTATATATTTTGTTTGACCACCAGTAAACTTATTTTATCCTTCACCAAACTAATTAATTTTTTCTGTCTCTACAATTAATTTGGACCAAAAATTATTTTGACCTTATTATAAAATATATAGGATTATAATTGAAAATATGGAATTATTTTTCCAAATAACATTAATTTAAGTGTAAAATTTTAATTTAAAAGTAAATCTGCAGATGTGATGACAAAACGATATTCCAAAGTGAAAATTGTCAAAATTTTAAAATGTTTTTTTCAATATTCAAAAATAAATTTATTACAATGACCTCATTTTGATTAATAAATATGTTTTTTAACTAATTTTACGTTTAAAACATTTAAAAAGAAAATTAACCATACACATTCTTTAAATTAAAATTAAATTTTTAATAAAAAAATCATTTCCATCAAAAAAGTAATCGTTTTGGGAAAATCCCAAAAATTCACTATAATATAATTTTGATTTGTAGAATTAAATAATTATATTTATTTGGTGATATAAAATTTATAAAATTATTAAAAAAATAACTTTTATTATTTTCTCCCAAAATAGCGTGAAAACATTTTTTTTGAGAAAATAGTATTTTTAAAACATATACCGACTTTTACGAAAATTGATTACTTTTTTATCTATATTTTAACATAATATAAATCAATAATATGTAATATTTAAAATATTTTTATTCCAATTAATGTTTCCATGTGTAATAAATAGGTAATAATGGTCATATTTAAATAATAATATTAAGAGTTCTTCACAGTTCTCTAAAACTTAAGGTTGCGTGTAATGCAAGAAATATAATAAATTTAATTTATTCAAAAAAAATCATAAAATCTCAAGGGTTTATATTATACACCACTTAAAAATAAAAACTTTTACAAAAAAATATCACTTTTGTACAAACTACTAGGCATACTAATGTCTAGTTAAATCCTAAGGTTCCCATATAGGTTCCTCAAGCTGGTGGTTTTGAAACAAAACTTTTACTAGGAGAGTTGTATTGTTTCATGAAACATTATTTGTATGATCCCTAATCTCAATTGGTTATTCCATATAATAAATATAATTATACAGTGTTAATACCTCTTATTTTCATATATTTTATGGATAATGTTTCTAATTCATCAAGAAAGATACATGGAATACCTCTTGAACATGATAGAGGTCTATTGTAAGCACCAAGAGATAAGCTACCACCCTAATACAATAAAAAAATCAAAGGAAAAAAATGCACCTATGTCTTATTTTTCCATTTATTATGAATATAAATACCTTATCCCATTATTAAATTTATAATAAATCCTTCTCACTATCATCAAATTATAGGGCACGTCGATGATTACAAACATAACGTTTTTTCCAACGTTGTATTGCCATTATGTGCTGCCGAATAGCCCTAACTATCTCTATCATTTCATCAACCTATTTGGAAAACAATATATTTATTTCTCCAACATCTACCTAACACATTGGAATTATAAAATTATTTCCTTATAGGGATTCATAAGGGAACATATAAATTCTTAGGTGAAAGCTATTGTTGTATAAAAATTCTACTAGAGGAAGGTGTTGGTCCCCACCTCCTTTGAAATCCATAGAACAAGATATGAACAAATCCTCTAGGGTAAAAATTGTTCTTATAGATTGACCATAATTATGAGGATGATATAAAGTGCTCAAACTCAAATCTATATAAAATGTTTTCTAATGTCATTTCCAAAAAATATTTAGGTCAACTTCAAATCTCAACAAGATATAATGGAATGTGGTACTTCATGCAACCCTACCACTTACTTAATGTATAATCCAGGAAAATGATCAAGAGAGAAGTATTATCTGATTTCAATTGAAGTATGATTACTTTATATATAGATCGACTATGAACACTACATAATTATTCCCCAAGGGAGTCTTGGGAGTCCAACAATAGAATTCATGGTGTTTTTTTTTCACATTTCAATTCTGGTATGGGTAATAGTTATAACATCTCCTTTAGAGATTGTCTCTAAAACATATCATTATAATATACTATGAACCGAGATAAATAGTATAATAGCCCAGTATTTTCATACCCAGGTATTTTATATTTTTAGATGAATGTTAAATACATTACAAAAACACATTCATGAGGACTCTAATAGTTTCGTGGCTTTGTAAACATGGAAGATAATTTTATTAATTTGGTGAAAGATATTAAATATCTCCTAAAATGATCATAATTTTTTGTACTATTAAAAAATATACCCTTATAAAACCATTCTTCATGACTTGGTGAAACAAAACATAAGGAAGGATAACCTCAGATGCTAATTAAGGGTAAAAACTAGAGATACATATACATAACATGAACACAAGAGAATGAGAACATGAGAATAAAATATGAAAACCATATCTTGCATATTTGAGATCGTACTATTTTTTCATGGAATAAATATAGGTATTTCATAAGACTTTAATCACTAGGAAATAAAAGAACATGAGTCATTATATTATAACATTGGTTTAAGGAATATATTTTTGGAATACTCTTATTAATAGAAACTATTTTTTCAAGCATACCTGTTAAGAAATTCCTAACATGTTAGGCTTATGATAACCACTACTGTACCTGATTCGAGTATGGTATAACCACATATGTACTATTTTTATAGTAGTTAAACCTCCTAGTTTGGACACACCATCATCCATAGTTGAATACCATTCTTTATAGTAGAATAGGTTCACTCAACAAATCATCATGTTTTTCAAGGCTCACATCCAAGACCAGCATAATAGACATTATCCTTTAATAATTTGAGTTTACTCCCCATTGAATTAATATATATATATATATATAATGAGATATAAATCATTAATAATTACATCATAGGGTGATATAGGTCCCACCCATCATTCGATATAATGTGACAACCATCCTTAGTTATAAAACAACCAACACCACATAATTAATATTATATATATGTGATCCAAAGATCACAAAACCTTTATCATATAATGACTTATGAAAGGAATAATTTTTCACAAACATTTCATGATATCAGAATTTATGGAAATGAGATAGGATTTATAATCCATTCATCATTTCATCTTGGCACAACCCATGAAAGAGAAGTGGCTTTCATAATAATTCTATCTTGGTGTAACCCATAGAAGAGAGATGGGTTTCATAATTTTTTTTAAATAATAAAACATTAAAATAAAGAATAAAAATGGTATCCTTGGATCATATCCCTAGTAAATTATATATATTTTCAATGTATTTTATCTTAGATAGAATATAAATTTGAAATATTACATGAGACATTTCGTGTGGAAAATATATTTTATTTAAAATATATTTTAAGAAATTAAATCTTTTAAAAAATATATTTATTTTCAAATAACCATGGAAAAATTAAAATTAATCTTTAAAAATAATCTAAAATATTTGATGAGGAAAATATAATTTTTTCTATAGAAATTACTTTTTATAACCGAAAATATTTTAAAACGCCTTTTTATTTGAAAATAAATTTTTAATGTAAAAAATCGAATAAAATAATTCTAAAGGGAAATAATTTGATGGAAGTGATAAATATTTTATTAGTCATAGTAGTGATAAATACTGTTGATGTCATGAATGTTGAAAACAAAAATTATTTTCACATTTTTTTTAAGAGCCAAATGGAAATTGTTTAAAAAAATATGTGAAGTTTTATTTCAAAAAATTTTATAAAAAGAGAAACTTGGATAAAATTGTATTAATAAATCATTTGGAAAATGAAAAAAAAATGAAAATATTTTCTTGAAAACATGGTTTTGGAATAGTAAAGGGTTTTCAACCAAAATGATGATCTTCTATAAAACATTATTTTTTGTAAATTTTGCGTACATTATAGAGGAAAATGATGGGAAAACATGTATTTTCATGGAATAACCACTAGAGATGAAACATAATTTGTTTATTGAGATATGTATAATAATATTCTATCATTATAAATATAATCAATAAAAATATTGATTAAACGATGATATTATAACATTAAATCATTACCATATTGTTAACAATGAAACATAAACCCAGCAAAGGAATAATATAAAATGGAGAATAAAATATCATGAGGATAAATATATTCATGATATTAAATTTAAAAGGGTATTTTCATGAATCTTATGAAATAATATTGCTTTATAACAAATCATACATCTCAAGGAAGGAAAATTGAGACAAATATTCCTTACAAGTTTGGGAGATTTTGTGACGTAAAGTGCATGAAAGAGAGATCCTAAAATGGATATGTATATAAAAATAATTTTATGTATAAGAATCATAAAATAACTTCATGGCTATTATATAGACCATGTAAAATTAACATATGGTAAATATGTTATGTGTCTCATAGAAGTAAAATAGAAGAGACGAAAATCCCTTACCATAAGTCTTCACTTATTTCATACTCACCAGAACCTTCTATATAATAAATATAAGTTTATTATAAAAAAAATAATGAAAATTATTAGTATATATTCTACCATATATGGTTTTATTATACCATATAATTATTTGTTTATTAGAAATTCCATGTTAATGTCGTGTTTTGGGAAATAACTAGTTTGTTTTTCATGTATGTTTTAATTTTTTATTTTTAGGTGCTCATACATCATCGTGGATTTATTCTTTACATAATTGAAAACATGATATAAATTAAATATATATTACTTTATTTATTTATATAATTCCATAAAATTTATCTAATAAAAATTCAAATACAATTTTTGTGGAGATGGTTGGTCGTACATAGGAATAAATATTATATTCATTTCCTTATCAGAATGAATTAAAGAAAAGTAAGTGGTTTATGTTATCATTATGGAATAAATATTTATATCATATATATCACATAATATCATTAAACCCACTATTAATATCTTCCATGTAATGTGTTAATTAATCACATAGCTTTGTGAGGTGGTGATTTTCCATAAAAACGATTGACGTTTTCGTATTCCCAGAAAAAGGAGAGTTTTTAGGTATGTGGGATATAATAATAAAAGAATCATAATAAAATAATAAATATTTTTAATATAATATATAAAAATAATATATCAATAAATCTATTATTGAGATTTTCTAATTGAAAAAAATGACACCGATTCGCGAGGAGGTAGTCTACTGTACACACAGACGATGATTTCGTAAACCATTTTATAGAGGCGGAGAAGGTTGTAGGTCACAAAATTAACATAAAATTGTATTATTATACGTAAGATATTGAGTTTATTACATGATGATAATATAAAAATTAATTTAAGGGGTTGGAGGAATAATTAAAAGAAAAATGATTATGAAGAAGAGAGTAGAGTGGTGGCCCATTATAATTTAGGGAAAAGACACAATTGTTATTTTTTTGAAAATAATTGAGTTCTCCCAAATTATTCACATGTAATTAGAGTCCAAAATTTATATTTATCAAAGAATAATTATTAAATGTTTGAAATAAGTCCATAAAATTTTTTAAACCATTTTTATAGGTTATTTTTACATTGATCATTTTTGTTTAACTGGCTGGTAAATGATTTTTTACCTTATCTACGGTAATTAATTTTAAATGAATTCACTATTCATTTTGGTCAAAATTTAATTTGAAATTATTAGATAATATAAATTTTTATGTTTTTAAATGTTTGATCCATTTTAAAAAAAATTATTCCCAAAATTGGAAAATTTTAATTTAAAATTAATGCCATAGACACGATGAGAAGGTAATGTTTTTTAAGAGATAATGTTCAAATGTTTAAAAAGCTTTTATATCAAAACTACTTATTAAGTCAATTAAATTTAATTAAATTGGATCAATTTATATATTATTGAAATAATTTAAATTTAATACCAATATAAAAAAATCTACCTTTAAAAATAAATCAAACCAAAATTTATCTTTCAATTAAAAATCACTATTTTCCACTATTCATAAAAATGTATCTTTTTTTGAAAAAAACAAAAAATCTACCCTAATATAATTTTAATATTTTTATTTAAAAATTAACTTTAATTTTTTCAAATAAATTATTTAAATATGGTAAAATATAAATACAAAATAATAATGTAAAAGTATAAAAAACAGCATTTTTCAGCATAAAATTGGATTTATTCAAATATCATGAAAAGAAAATATAAAAATATTAATCATAAATATTTTATTGAAAAACTAAAAACCTAACACTAGAAATCTCCCTACTTCTACTGACAGGCTCAAGATACCTTCAAAGAGCTTGGTTTGACTACAACGTGATTTTGGGGAACACCTCGGCAGAATCACTACAAGTGACCCATATTTCCATAGGTCTAGTAGTGTCTCAGAGTACTCGGACATGTTGGCCTCTTATGACCCTACCAACCAAACTAGGGAAAAATCACGACCTTGTAGTGTAGGGTAGATAACTAAATGTCTGAAGGCCTCTTGATTCATCTATTTGAGCCACCAGTATCAGGTCGATTCCCATTCTTCTTATCGTCATCCTATGCACTACTTCCCATGGCCAGGGGAGGACTTACAACCTCATGTTCACCAGCTAACTCAGATTCAGCTAGAAGGGCTTTCCCCACAACATCTGAGAAGGTGGTTAAGTTGAGTTCTTCCACTTTCGACCACAGTTTGGGTGAGAGTCCAGACTCAAACTATCGAGCATTCCTAAGATCATTTGCAACAAACCATTGGTCATACAGAACTATGTCTATGAAATGTCGATAGAATTCTAGTACTAGTTCAACACCATAATGAAGAAAATAGAACATCATCCTCTCCCTAAACTTCATCATCTCAGAGAAATAATGTTGTTATACTAAGACATTAATAATTCCTAGGTGAGGTCTTATCAATTCTTTCTTCGAGACCCAAACATCTACAATTTCCAGGTTGGACCTTCATGCATAATAGTAGACAACTACACCTTCAATGACTCAGGACACCCAATGGTGCTGAATTTCCTCTAAATATTTTTCTACCACTCCTCTGCCTCATGAGTCTATTCTTGTCCATAAAAGAGAAGAAGGTTCAATTTCTAAAGATGGAGGACATAATCTATTGGCTGATCAACTGGAGGATTTTTTAAGGATGCACCAATCGAAGATGAACCTTGGTCATCAATAGAACCTTCATGGGGAGAACACTGAGGAGAAAGAAAACAAAGAGTGAGATGAAAACATGGTTATTACCATTATAAATTAAGCTTTTCAGAATATCGAAAATAAAACTTTACAGAACAATTTTTTTATAAATTAAAGAAGACCCAAACAATCCATAAGGAAAAACTAGTGCAGATGGGTGACTCAGACATATGGTTGGCATCCATACACCAGTCACGCCACCATCACAAGGAGAACTCTAGGGAAATGTACCCAGCTCCACATGGCTTGTTAGACCATGCAAGCTTATAAGGGACACTTTCCCGGTTCTGATTTAATTTCTTGATACCAAACAAACCATAAGAATCAAAGGACATCAACCAACCAAAACATCCTATGGTAACATGAGGTTCCAAATGAGAAAGGGTTCATGAAATATTCTAATTGCTACACCTAAAGTACCAAAAATTATACTACTTCTACCATAATAACCCCAAATTAAAATGGGTTCCTTGAAAAACCTTGTCCACTCAAAATCCGACCTACTCTGATACCATTTTGTCATGAACCAACCTCGGTCGACCCTAAAATGACCACTCGAGTAAGTCCGAGACATGGCATGAGAGGCAATCCCCATCCTCCTAGGCTGGAGACAAGTAGCATGGCATCAACAGGGTACAAATGGGAATGATTTATCCCAATGAAAATAAATAAATCAGCAGAAAGAAAAAAAATGAAAAGTAAATAAACAACACGAAAAAGGCAGAATGAACAACAACAACAAACTAACCTGACCATGACCAAAACTCCTCATGACCTCGAGAGTCACACTACAGACTAAAACCAAGTCTCATCCATGATGAACAAGATCGATTGAAACCTGCATCAAAACAAAAAACAGCAAAACACTATAGGCATGAGTATTAAAACTAAGTAGGCATCCCAAAAAGCTATCCTCAAAGTACTAAATTTAAATAAAAATTTACTAATTCTATGTTTGAACTAAATTATATAAAATATGGGTTTCCATACAAACTTTCATTTAAAAAACAAGTAACAATACATTTCCCTTTTTTATTTTGGAACATGTTTAATGTTTGAAAGGATAATGTGTATTACATTTTTAAAACATCTTCACGAACAATTTAAAACCCAAATTTTAGTTATTAGTGAAAAGGAAAACCACACATAACACAAAACACACACTAAGGGAAATGGAAAAAGTGGAACGGATGGGCCAGCAACTGAACTAGTCCTCTCAATCGTCCTCCACATACAAATAAGAACTAATGGAAACATGGGTTGAACATATGAGCTTATGAACAATCCAGAATGTACTATACATGTGACTTTTCCTGAAGGCATGCCTACTCTCGATGATGTCATAACTCTCAAATTCCCGGTGTTTCCCTACCTGGCCTAATCAAGGGGCCCAATCCTCAACCAGAGAAAAGTCCATACAAAGGGACAGTTTCTTGTGCGTAATCTAAACTAGTCATGCAATCATTCTTAGATGGTTAAATTACTATGTCAGGTTTCAATATCAACCCTTGTAATAAAAAAGGGGCTGATTCAGCAATGAAAATAAACCAGTCACGTTGCACAAACATCATACACAACTCACACAATCAACTCACACAAAAAGGTCACCCCTGGGTTCACCTCAAAGAATGTTTTTCAAAATAATTATTTTAACAATGTGCCAAATGGGCCTTATACCACTTTTAAAAGAAACACCATTTCTCAAGAGAACCAAAACACTTGCTCAGGTGTTAGAAGAAATCATTTATTGTCAAACCATATCTACACCTAAAAATCAATGATTTTTTTTCAAAGGAAAATTGGGCACTCTTTAACTATTGTGCATTAATTCACCAAGAAAATATTCCATGTTCCATGTGTAAAATAAATAGATTCGCTTACATTAAGTAATTATTCCAAAAATTATTATCTAATATTATTTCTTATTTATTAAAAATCAATGAAATATCAAAAAATTAATAAATTATAAATTTAAAGGCGAGTGCAGTGGGGGACCTACCTCAGCACACTATCAAAACACAATGGAGTGTCATGCCTTGCACATACACATAAACAAACACAATCCAACGACCGCAGTTTCACGGGTTTTCCTCTCCCACAACCTGTAACAACCTTATAACTAAAAACACATAAACATGGACTTAAAACAAACTAAACAATCAAACAGTGCAAAGAACACCTCGACATGTATTAAAAACACATCTCACACCATCTACATTATTGACTAAACTGCATTAAAATTTATAAAACAATATCCAAAGAGTAACTCACGACTTACACTCCCAAAACCCCTTTAAATCCAATTTTAAACCCAATGCACAACAAAACCTAATTAGAAAAAGCTTTTACACCAATCACATATTTTATAAAAATCATATACACAATTTATAGAATACACAAAAGGGGAATAACAAAAGAGTTGTATATATAAAATCTAACCCATCTCCAAAAAAACATTTTTCAACACGTACACACCTCCACTAATTTCAAAAACACATATCAAACCTCAAATATAACCCATATCATGTAAAAAAGAAACAAAACTAGCATACTAAAATTATTAAACAATGTCATGGGTAACTATTTAATCCTCAAGAGACAAGCAACTACAAGATATCACGGTAGTTCTAAAATTAAATGGAAACATAAAGGGATAATTTCTAAACCGTTGAAGAATCCCTGAAACTGGCTGCAAAGCACCATACGAACCTCCAACACATCCATGGGAAGATGAATCTAACCCAACACACTGAAATTGGTAACAACATTTAAGGACTTTAACACAAAAATTAAACCCTAACAATGGAATCCCCATACATCAAAATTTGGAAGAAATGTTTTACCAAAAGGGGAGGATGTCAGAGAGGTGGTGTGCGTGGGGAGTGTGGCATGGCTAGAGGTGAAGGGGAGTGCATGTAGAGGGCCGACCGAAGTGGATTACAATGATGTATTTATGAAATAATTGTGCCAAAGAATATTGAAGAGTTGGCGTCCAGCAAAGGGGGTGCACTGGCTTGGGGAAGAATGGCGTGGATTCAGGTCATACTAGTGAATGAACAGTAGTGTGGGTTAGGGGGTTCACAAAGGAAAATATGAGACTATGAAGTGGGAACCCATGAAAAAGGGGGTCATGGTGTTGAAGGCACCAGTGGTGGAGATGTATAGAAAAAGGGGGTTCTGGTCATCAGAACAGTCTAGGAGGAGGACGAGCCGCAGTCATTAGAGTAGGGGGTTGCATGCTGGAGAGAGAGAGGGAGAGGGCCCCTCGGGTAAGGGTTGTGTGAAAAAGTGGATCTTTTTGGGAGGAATAATGTTGTGCATAGAAAAGGTAGGGGAAAATGGGAGTGACGAGAGAGAAGGGGGGCGGGTGGGGTTATGCTGAGAATTAGGGTTATACCATATATCAATTTTTTTAAATTAAAAACATAATATAAATTAATAATAATAACAATTAAATTCTAAATAAATTACTAGAAATTGTTTTTTTACCTACAATTAAAATAATAGTAAAATTCCTAAAAATAATAATAACAATAATAATAAAAACATTAATAATAACCATTTTAAACTTCATGGTAATGTTAGTAACTAATTCTCATAAATAATTATACCATTTATAATAATAATAATAATAACCATAAAAAATCTAATAAAATATTATTATTATGTGAAAATGTAAAACATTTTTATAACATAGTTTATTTTTCAATTAAACCTATTTTTATTTATTTAACATGTATGACAATTACGTGGTTACCCCTCCCACTTATACAAATATTAAAAAAATATGAAAATGAAAATTATTTATTTCTTAATAATAATAACACTCTTAACAACAATAATAACAAAAACAATAATAATAATACTCTAATTAAAATAATAATAATAATAATAATTAAGTCTTATTAATAATAATATTTATAAGAAAAATAATAATCATACCTATAAAATATAAAAAATTTAGATAATCATTTCACTTTAATAATAACAAAAAAATTATTAGCAATAATAAATAACACATTAAATTAAAAAATATTCTCATTTTAATTTTCCGAAGACATGAGGGTCGTGTTGTTACATGGGAGAAGCCAAACGGGGTATCCAAAACACACTCTGCCCGAGTGCTCAATGACATCAACTAAAAAATGGGCGTTTTTTTGACAAAACTCAAAAATCCTGTTCGGGATTCAACCCAAACCTCGACAAATATTTTTAAAACCAAAGAAAATAATAAAATAAAATTGATATATAGGTCGGGGAGTGACATTCATAATATTCTATCATTGGAAACATAATATTAAACATTCCTGGTTAACATCGAGATTGGAATATAAAATCATAACAACTTTAGTAACAATGAAACATATTCCCTAGGAAGGAATAACAAAAAACAAAAAATAAAATATATTTAAGATAAATAAATTCATGGTATTACATGTAAAATTGGCATTTTATACATTTCCTTAATAAATATTGTTGTATAACATAACGTACCTCTCAAAGATGAAAAATTCAGTCACAAATATGTTACTTATTTGGTAACTTTTGAAGTATAAACCGCATGAAATAGAGATAATCAAATGGATATGTATATAATAATAATTTTATTTATAATATTTATAAAATATATCAATGGTTATTATATACACCATACAAAAGGAATATCTGGTGAGAATGGCATGTGTCTCATAGAAGTAAAAAGAGAGATACATAAATCCATTATCATAAGTTGAGACTTCTTTCATAATCCTACAAAACTAATGTATAATAATTAGATGTTTATTATAAATATATTAAATAACCTTATTCGTATATATCATACCATTTATATGGATTTATTATAACAATTTATTAACCATTTAATTACAATTCAATGTTAAAATCACATTTTGGTAAATAACTTCTTTGCTTTTCATGTATGATTCAACTTGTTATTTCTTGGACCTCTTAATTAGATCAAGGATTCATAATATATAGAATTAAATAGGACGCAAATATCAAATATATTCTATATATATGTATTTATATTAATCCATATAATTTATTTGATATAAAATGAAATACACCGTTCATGGTGATGGTAGATCGTATGTATACATGATGGCTGTTTCCATTTTCTTATTAGATTGAAATAAAGAGAACTAAGTTATATATATATATATATTAATTCTATAATAATTTTTATTCCATATATATCATATATTTTCATTTAACTAATCTTTAATACATTACATGTAATGTGTGGACAAATAACATCACTTCGTGATGTAGTAGTTCATTATGCACACTTTTGGCATTATCTTATTCCCAAAAACAAGAGAACATGAACATATGTGTGATATACTAATTAAATAATATCAATAAACTAATAAATATAATAAATATAATATATAAACAATAAATACATCATTATAACCATCCTTGAGGGGTGGTAGTGAAAAAACATATGATATCACTTTGAGAGGTGGTAGTCTGCCTTAAACACAACTGAAGATTTCAGAACCCATTTGATAGAAGTGGAGATGGTTTTAGTTCATTACCTAAACATAAAAATATCTCATTATATTTAATATAACAATTTTATTTTATAATAATTATATAACAAAATAATTTAAGGGAGGAGGAGGAAATAAAAAAAAACTTTTTTGATGAATGTGACCTCTTCTTTGAGTATCCTCATTTGGTTTTCAAAAAAATAATTAATAGGGAAAAAATTTCCAAAAAAAGAATTATATGATTATTGTGTGGAATTTGTGATGGAATTTTGGTAGTTATTGGCTGAAATAAAATAGTTTTAATGTGTGAAGAAGAGTGTAGAGGGGGTATCCATTTATTATAGGGGTAGAGGAAACACTTGGTATTTTTGAAAAATAATTGTGTGATCCCACATTTTTAATATGTAACAAGGTCCCAAAATGTTACATTTATGATCATAATGGGTTTAATGGTATTACTATGCATGGACTATATTTTTTTGTAAAAGTTAATGTATTATTTTTACCACAATATTTTTAGTTTAACCCAAACCCATTATACCTTAACCACGATAATTAATTTTTTTACATTCACTATTCATTATGGTTAAAAAACAATTTTACCTTATTAGATTATATAAATTTTTATAATTCAAAATTTGAAATCGATTTTTCCAAATTCAGTTCGTAGATGTTGGAAAACGTAATTTAAAATTTAATCCTCCATACGTGATGATATTAAAGTTTGTAAAGTGAAAAAGTTCAAAATCTTAAAAAGATTAAATATAAAATTTCAATATGAATTTAATTCCAATGAAAAATATTGGATTAATGGATGTATAATTGAAATAATGAAACTTTGAAAAAAATTTAATATAAAATGTAACTTTATAATAAAATTAATCTAAAATTTAGTTTCCAATTAAAAATAAGTATTTATATGTATTCATAAAAAATGAATCTTATCATAAAAAACCAATAATTACACAAGAAGATAATTTTAAGAATCATATTTCAAAATAGTATTTTATTTGTTCAAATATATTACTTAAAATTGTTAAAAATATATTTTAAAATAAGCGTACAAAAGGGGACTAAACTTATTTTTAGAAAAAATATATATTTTTTTGTGTAAATTTGGATTTATTCTTATCAATTATATAAAAATGAAAAAAGATGAATGATAAATATTTTATTGTACAAATATATATAAATTTCATTAAAATAATTCATAAATATTAATTTTTTGAAGATATTTATTTAAAATGTGTTTATTGGTATTAATTTTTTTCTTTAGAAAATAAGTTCAATTATTTTAAAATTTTTTTCTTATTAATATATAAATAATTAGTCACAAAATAATTATATATATATATATATATATGCATGTATAAACCATATATATTTCTAAATTTATTTATTCTTATTGATAAACACCATTCTAATGAGTAGGCGATTACTATCTTATTAAATAATAATATATTAATATTATGCAACTTTTCGTTTAAAATATGTTGTATGTGTAATAAAAGATAAATTTGGTATTGTGTGTAGCAAAAACCAAAATCAGTGTTTCATGTAAAAAAGATAAACTCAGTATTTGATTGTATCACAATCCAAATGTTATGTTATGTTATAAGGAAATATAAAAACTGTGTTGTGGGTAATGAAAAATACCATCATGATTAAATTTATTTTTATATATATGTAATTCACAAAAATCATGAGGTATTTTATAGTTATATGATGTCTATTTTCATTCCATGACATTAAAAATACAATTTCAAATATATATATTTATATGTATCTTAATTTCTAGGATTAATAGACAAAAAATAAATATGAGCTTTTTATTAATACACAATTTTAAAATATATTAGGGAAATAATACATACACAATTCCTAAAAAATATTATTACATCACAACCAATGTTAAACTTCAAAATAATTGTCACCTTTTCCTACATCACTATATCCTATATCTATGCATCTTTAATCTTCGCATGAATATATTTTAGAACAATCATTTTTTAAAGATATGATTTATCCCCATTCATCAGGATTTATAGAACCATCCTTCCCAAATCCAAAAATATTGGATCATTTTTAATCCTCATCATGTATAAGATAACATTATATTTTTAACTCAAACCATCATCCACCTTCTTCCTTTTGTCAGTGTGTTGACTTATTAAAAATTCATAATCATTAATCCTCTCTAACCATATTCATTGTCACATTTTTAACTACCTATGTGTGAAAATATACATTAATCTTGTGTGATTAGTATATATATCACATTTTACCTATAATGATAATTCCCCCATATCATTAATGGAAAAATTACTACATCTAATTACAAATCTTCCATTGGGTAATTTTTTTCATGAAACATCAATTTTCAATATTTATAATATATAACCAATTATTTTTTCATATGAACTCTTCACAATCCCTTTTTAGATGCATCAATATTGATTACAAAACATTCTCTAATATAGGGTAATATAAGAACATGTACTATGACAAATACACTCTTTAATTTTATAAAATTTTCATTGTTGTTATCTATCCAAATGAACATGACTACCTTTTCAGTTAATTTGGTGAGTGATTCAGATAATTGTGAAAACAATATCTAAAAACCATATATAACATCGATCCAAACAATTTTTTTTTATTTATGTCAAAGTAGTTGGTATAGTCCAATATTCAATTACTTTCATCATTGATGGGCCCATAGATATACCATCAATAGATATTATATCAGAGAAAATTGTAACCTTTTGTAGAAAAAAGAAACAGTTTTTGCATTTTCTATACATTTTTCCCTTCATTAGGGTCGTTAGTAAAGTCCTCAAGTGATATTCATTATCTTCCTTAATCTTTGAATTAGTAAGAATTTCATCTATAGAAACTGCCCCAATTTAAGAAAATAATATCCAAAGACTACATTCATTAAATCCATGAAACTGTTGGGGGATTTAGTAAGATCATATTGAATTAATATATACTCATAGTTTCCATACCCTAAATAGAATGCTATCTTGGGTATATCCTCCTTATTGACCCATAATTGATGATATCCATATTGAAGATCAATCAAGAAAAATTTTGAGATCTATGTAGATGATCAAAAAAATCATAAATATGGTTAAAAGAATATTTTTTGTTGATTACAAACTTGTTTATATTTCGATAAACAATTTAGAGTTTCATCGATACATATTTATTTTTAAACAAAATTTATGGTTCACCCCATGGTGAGACACATGGTTGAATGAAACCCTTATAAAAATTTTGTATGGGTTTATTTTTCAATTCATACAACACAATTGGGGCCATTATATATAGATTATTTGAAATAGTTATAGCACTGGGTATGAGTTCTATTGAGAAATCAACATCAAGATTCAATGGAAGAATAGAAAACTCTTCTGGAAAGACATAAAAAACTCCCTTAAAAGTGTAATATCATAAATTTTTATTTTCATCCAAAATATATGAGATAAAATATCCTTTTGAATTGGAATTAAAACCCATATAATGAATTTTATTTCTGTCATAAGTTTATATATTTCCTTACACTGATAGAATATAATAGGTTGGTTTTTAATATAAAATGTAAATTACCTTCCTCAACTATTAATGTGGTATTTATGCAAAGGAATCAAATCCATGCATTAAAAGACACCAAATTTAACCAGATGAAGAATGAAAATATTTTTTGGATGAACATTCCCACAAGATTTAATTAGAGAGGAATCATATAATTATTATGTGATCATTTTACTAGTTAGTGCTTTCACTACTAATTCAACATAAATCATTAAGGAGGTATTTTCATGCCCCTAAAAAATTTAATATAAAATAGTGGGTAGACATAGTGTCAAATAAAATAGTAGTAATTCTAAAGTGGTGTGTAATTGTACCTTTCACCATGTCATTATAATAACCCTCATAAAAAATGGAGATCACATGAGATTCTCTTTAATAACTCGAGATAAAATCTTTTTGACATTGATCAGTTCCATCAACCATCTAATTTCGGATCTTTTTAGCATAATTCCTAGACTCTATTCATTTTAAATAATAAAGGGTGGGAGGAAATTTTTTTGGAGATTTATCATGATTCATATCACCAACTATCTTCTTCTCATCACTACATAATATAGTCTCTTGATGAAATTCTTTTCCACAGTTAATACATTTAGTACTTCCCTTAGGAAAATTTCCTCCATGTTTTCTGAAACAACCCAATATTTCAAAATGATATCTATCTCGTAAAATAAATGTGTGTTATAATATACTATTTAATATTATATATTCCATGAAACTAACAATAATTCATCTCATTAATTAATACTATTATAGTAATTAAAATTGAAACAGAAAAAAATTCCCAAAATTTAAATTGAAAAAAGGTAATAAAAATATATAATGGAAAAAATGGATCTCCATAATATACTTGAATCATTACCCCCACTCTGAACACTATATAAAGAAAAAAATATTAGTAGACTAATCAAAATTTTAAAAAATGAAAATATGGATCCTTAAGAAGAAATTAGTTGAATATTAAATGAAATAATGAAGTAGTATTTATAAGAGGTAATGTAATTGTTTGAATATAAATGTTACTATTAGAATAGTGATGTGACCATTTGAATAGTAACATGACCTTTGAGAATAGTTGCCTGATATTTAAGAATATTAACTTGACCATTGAATTAGTTATTTAACCTGAATGTAATAAAAATTAATATAGATAATTTTTATAATGAATAATTTTTGTAAATGTAAATATAATAATTCCATGGAATAAATATAATTATTAAACAAAATAAAAGGAAATATAAAAATATTTTTAATAAACATTATTTAAATTTATTTCATAAAATAATAATTTTTAAATTGAAAATTAAAATTTCATTTTCTAGAAATTTATTTTCATAAATGAAATATCATTTATGAAATCATCACATTAAATTGTTCTAAGGGTTTTTGTTAGTTTTTTAAAATACTTCAATTTTTGAGTGAATAATAAAAATAAAGTTATTCACATAATTAGAGTATCTTAAATTATATCATTTATGATGTTGTTATGACATAATAATATAGAACTAGAGGTTAGACTATAATATTTTTAATTTCATAAATGAGTCATTAAAATACAATAAACATAATTTCAAAAATCTATAAATCGCTTTTTTATACCTAAAGTCAAAATGTAATCCCTTAAAATAACAATTTTTCCACTTTCCGTATGAAAAAAATAAATTTTAATTATAAATATGTTTAAAGTATTAAATTCCTTTTTATTATATTTATATGTGATTTATATCTTCAAACATTTATTATTATTTGTTTTAACTTTGATATATTATTTTATATAATGTTTTATTCTAAAAAACCCCTCTCATCAAGAATAAATAACATCTCCACCTGCCATTGAAAAACCACTAATCCCTCATTTTCTATAGAAAATAGACTACCAAAATTCCTCCTTTAAATGTACATATGATCCTTAGGCACATTCTTGTAATTATCGAAATCAAAATATCAAGGGTGGTTTTAGCATCGTACAAGAGAAGCTACAATGGGTAATAAGTAAGTTTCGATTAAATATTATTCTTTTTTCTTCTTATATTTTTTTCCACAACTCTCTAAAAAAACCATATAAGATTAATTAGGTAGTAATTTAAAATTATATTAATGAATCAAAACTACATTAAATTTCATATTTACAATATATATTAATTTCAAAATTCCTTTTCCCACTCTTTTGATAATGTCCCATCAAATGTTAGTTAACCACCTAAAAATACATTTACAAGTCAATTATTATAATCATATTCATGGATAGATATTATTAATTATATATAATATATAAATATTTAATTATATATATTCTAATATTATGAAGTTATTTATACATATTTATAAATGACTTTGAAAAAAATTATTGAAATTGAAACAAAATGTGAAAAATTAATGAAAACATGATATCAAAACCATTCACATTAAAAAATGTTATAAAATAAAATAAATTATTTATTATTTATATGTATTGGAATAAATGAACATATAATGGAAATATTTTCTAATATTCCTAATAGTATTATTTAGGAGTCACAAAATTGAACAAATAATGTGGGTCTTATGTTAAGGGGATTCTCGTACCCAATTCCTTTAATAAGTTTATCTTATCTTCTAAAATATGAATGTTTATACTGTATTTAATAAATGTATATTTCCTATTATTTTTGGTATATATTTGTTCCTATAATTTCATAATGGTTTCTAAAAAAAATCCTTTTTTCAAATTGACTATGATTTAAAAAACATTATATTTTAATCCTCTTGAAATAATTTTTTTCCACTCAAGAATAATGATGTTTTATGTCCAATTATGATTTAACATAATAATTTGGTAACCAAAAAGGTTATTCATGATTTAATTATTTATTATATCATTATTAAACCCATTTAATTCTTTGGGTTTATTTTATGACAATCATTGTTATATATTTTATGTGGAATGAATTATTATGTAAATATTATGATGTGACATGTGGGATCTGAATTACATATCCCTCAAATTCATTAGTTAATGTGGTGTATCTCATGATATAATGTGTATTATTCATGAAAATGCTGCTATCACTACTCAAAAACATGTTGTTATGATTATGATCGTATGTTATTCGTGAACATGATGCTAGCTTTGTTCACACCTTTGTGTGGTATTTCAACACCATGAAATGATGTTATATTTTTATTCATTCCATTATTTCATGATTTTATCATATATTTCCTTCATTATTAGGCTGATGGTCATAATCATATGATATTATGATGATTAGGATCACCCATGTTATATTTATTCATGTCCCTTATTCATACTCTTTGTTGAGTTATAGCTCAACCCTTTTTTATGAATATACACAGGAAAAAACATTTAATAAGGAAGATGCGATATTTTTTAAGGATAAAGAAAAAGTATTTAAATAAATGTTTGTCTTCTTTTATTGATAAGTGATTTGTGACTCTAATTTTCTTAATACACTAAATCTTATTATCCTGGATTTTAATGATTTTATGTTGATAGTCTTAATAATAATGTAATCATCATATAAGAAATACAAGGGATTTTATAATTATTATTATATATATATGATTTATTTAATTTTAGAATTATGATTATAAAATTTTAGTGACAACCCCTTGGATTAGTCTTTATATATTTACATATCCAAGAAAATTTGTTTTCAAAAAAGTCTAAACATTGGGATCCCATAATATATTCCTTTAGTATTAATTTAAAAAAACAATTAATTACTTATTCAATCTTTGTTTACTTTTGTTTTGTTCGAAAAAATTTCAATTTTAGAAAATGGTGTGAACCTGGAGAAACTAGGTTAACAGCCCATGTGTGGGACAATGAAATGGTTTTTTGAATTATATCACCAATGCCATTAGAGGTGGAGATAAAAAATTATCAAAGATTCTTACCAAGTTTCCTTAGGCTATAAATAATAACCTGAAAATGTGGAATATAAATGATTACCCAAGTTGTATCAATTAGAAACTGAGACATTTATATAAAAACTACCACAAACATTTACTGGATCTTATTATTCACTTGTCACAGAAAAATGGATTAACTCAATGTAGAATATAATTTATTTACTTCACAATTATGAAGAGGATAAGGTGAATATTTTCTTAAATGTTTTATATGGAGAGTCCAATCAATTGACCGAATTTATAAATAATACAATTATAAAGGATGAAATAGAATAGATGATTTGATATGACATTAGTAAAATATTTTTTAATATTTATTTAACTCAAACACTTTGAATAATGATGGAGAGATAATTCATAGAGTTGAAGAAAAAGGAAGGATATTTCATCATGGAATATGAAGAAAAATTCACATGGCTTCCATGATATATATTAGGTTTTGTTATTAATGATGATAGAAAAATATATATATTCTTCAGTGGTTTAAAACCACTGCTCTGAATGGGTCATGTTATCTAAGACTTTGGGAGTTATGAAGAAGTTGTTCGATGTGCTCCTAAAGTAGATATTGATTTTCGATACTGGAAATTTGGAGATGTGGATAAAATAAGAATAATGGAGTTTCATGTTGGTGGTACAAATAAAAAAGGATTAAAGAGGATCCAACTACCCAAATGAAAAAAATTTGGGACGTAACATCATGGGAATTATCTCAATGGGAAAAGGAAATTATTCATCTATGGGGAAGTTAGAAATGATGCTCGTGAATGTTACGTATACATGAATAATCCCTCAAACATGATGGAGGAAAGGAATGCACCTCCAAATGCACCACCCACGGTTTAATGCTTTAACCGTAGGGAGAAATGGCACTATGAAATCTAGTGAACTAAACCATGAGTCCATGAGGGTAATAAGTGTTAGTAACAAATAAATTTAAAAGGTAAAGGGAAATATTATGTCACCAATAATGTTGAATTGGATCATGAAAATTAATTTTTACAAGGTACACATCATATTCACTCAATAATGTAAATTTTTTTATTTGATTCTAATTATATGCATCCCTTTATATACTACACGTTTCCTAGAACTATTGAATTTAAGCCCTTACACCATGAAGTAGAGATATATGAAAAAACACATAGTGGTAAAATCATTGAAACCAAAGTGTCAGACTCTTATCTTGTAAGAATATGTGGGATGATTATTCTAGTGAATCTTGAAATCCTTCCCATGGGGGAATTCTGTGCCATAATGGGCATCGATTGGTTCTCATCATATCATGCACACATAAACTATTAAAAAATGAAATATCTTTTTATATTCCAAACCATAAAAGGATATTTTACAAATTTAAGTAAGATCATGATTATCCTATGGAATGTTTCTCAATGGGGTAGGTGTTGATAACCTATGAAGAATCAAAAATTTCCCAAATGGTTGAGTCAAATGAAGGTAACAGCCTATAAGAAGTTACCATTATTATGGAAGACACTAATTTATTACCAAAAGAGATACATGGAATCTCCCATGATCATGAGGTAATGTTATAAATTGAGCTTCTACAGGGTTCCACACCTATTTTTAAATCCCACGATACGGTGGCCCTGAAATAACTATAAGATTTCAAGAATCAACTGCAAAATCATTTGGAAGAAGGGTTCATATGCCATAGAGCATAACTTTGGGGTGCACCCGTGCTATTTTTCAAGAGGATGGATAGATCAATGTGGTTGTGTATCAATTATCAATATCTTAACAAGATCACCATAATGAAAAATTATCCTCTATTAAGGATAGATTAATGATTTGATAAAATTCAAGGAGATCAATTTTTCTCAAAGTTAGATATTTATCCTGGATATCATCAACTAAGGGCGAAAAAGGAAGATATTCACAAGATCATCTTTAATATAAGGCATGGACACTATGAGTTCATATTTATTCCCATTGGACATACTCATTCCCCTTCAATATTCATGTATTTGTTGAATAGAGTCTTTAGAGACTATCTCGAAAAAAAATTATAGTCTTTATCAATGATTTATCATCCACTCAAAGAGTAAGGTAGAACATGAAAAGAATATATGGATCATGGTAGAAACATTAATTAAGGAATAATTGAATGATATTTTCATAAAGTCTAAATTTTATATGAATAAAGTCACATTTTTGGGGAATATGATCACAATTGAGAGAATATATGTAGACCCTTCCATGAATGATAGAATTGAAGAATGTCCCAAACCAACTAGTGTCAAAGAAGTCTGTAGTTTTTAGGGATTAGTAGTGCACAACTGATATTTTTAAGTAATTTTATATGATTTCATAGAACTATAAATTAGTAAACACAAAAAGGGATAAATTATGTCTATACTGAAGAATGTGAAAAATGATTTATGGGGCTCAATAAGAGGCTAATCAATAAGCCTGTAATCAGAGTTGAAATAAGTGGAGTAGGTTTTGTGATATAAATTGATGCATTATAGAAGGTATGGGGTTGTGTACTCATGAATATTGATAAAGTAGTAGCATATTCCTCATGGAAGTTTAACATTAATGGGAGGAACAACCCAACCCATGAACTAGAGTTAGTAGTTGTGGTCTTCACTCTAATGATTTGGAAAAACTACCTATATAGTGAAAAGTGTGATATATATACCGATCACAAGAGTCTAGAGTATATATTTTTAGTGAAGAAGCTCAAAATGAATCCAATATGATTTCAAACGATAATAATGGACTATGATTTCCTTATTCACTTCTATATGGGAGGGGTGAAGATGGTTGATGATGCTCTTAGAATAAAATAACAAGTCAACTTTTCCATGATGAAGATTGAGAATAACCCTATATTCATGGATATTAAAAGGATGGATATGAAAATATTAATTTTAAGAAATAAATCATATATTTAATAAATGATTTCCCAACCATATATCTAAGAGAAGATCAATGATAAAAAATGAGAAGATCTAGAGGTACAATAGATGGTAAAAGAAGTTAATGAATAGAATCTATATGAGTTCTTCATTAATGATAATGGTGTGATTCAGTTTGTAATGATGATTTGTGTTCCTCACTCACCTAAGATAAGGAATAAGCTATTTGATAATTCCTATATATCACCATTCTCTATCCACCATGGAAGTAAAAAAAATGTACTGTGATATCTGAGAGAAATTTTATTTGGATAAAATGAGGAAGAAAATAAAGGAATATATATCAAGATGTTTGGTATGTCGGAAAGTTAATGAAAAGTATCAGATGTACAAATGGATAACGAAATTTTTTTTATGCCAATGTCAAAATGGGATTATTTTACTATGAACTATTTCACTAGTCATTTAAATACATCCAACTTAAAAAAAATTGATATGAGTTGTGGTGGATCCACTAAACATGACATCCCACTTCATTTCCATTTAGGAAGATTTTTCACATGTACAACATACCAAAATACACATCAGGGAAGTGGTGATGTATAATGGGCTACCACTTCTCATAATCTCTAATCATGATCGAAGATTCACATATAAATTATTAAAAATTATTTAACAAGATTTGAGTAATTAATTGAATGTCAGAATGGCCTATCACCCCCAAACTGAAAGCCAATCTAAAAAGAATATTTAGACACTCAAATTCATACGAAGAGCCTAATCAATGGAATTAAAAGGTGAATGTGATCAATGTATCACATTATTTCAGTTCTAATATAATAATATCTTCCACTCAAGTATTAAAATGGCTCCATATGATGTTCTGTTAGGGAAGCGATGTATAACTACAACATGTTGGGAAAATGTTAGATAATGAAATATAAATGGACCTTAACTTGTGAAATAGATTACAGAGATGGTTCAAGACACACAAAAATATATAAAATCATCTTATAGTTAAAAAAAATATTTATGATGTCAACCGTTAAAGGTACATAGAGTGAAAATTGGGATACAATTGTTCAATTAAATATTACCGGGGAAGAGAGTCATATGGTGTGTAAAGAAAGAGAAGCATATCCCTAGTTACATCGGACCCCTAATGATCATTCATCACATAGGTTCAGTGTCCAATTAGTCGGCACTTCTCCCAAGTATTTCCCAATTTGATTATATATTCCACATATCTCGCTTAATGAAGTACATATTTGATACCCCAAACATACTATATCCAAATTTAGTACAACTTGATAATAACCACTCGTTAGAGGATAAATAGGTGAAGATCATGTGTTATGTAACAAAATTTCTATGAAACAAGATAACTAACATTTTCAAATTTTCATGGAGGATCTGTAACTATGAAGAGGAGGAATACGAGCTAGAAGAAACAATGAAAAAAAGTTCCCTCACCAATTCTAAACAAATAATACAATTTAGAATTTAAGGGAAAATTTTATAAATGGAGGAAGTATGTAACAACCTATAGCTTATGAATGATATTTTTCTTTTGAAATTAATGTGTTTATAACATAAATTACCGTATTATACACACAAAAAAATATTTCATTAATAAATACTATTTCATTAACCATAAATGAAACAAATTAAAATTGAAAGCATTATATTTTGATAAAAAAATATATAATAAGAAAGTTAATATGGGTGAAAATGGGTCTCAAAATCTACTAGAATCTTCTCTACCACTACCAACACTATAGAAAAGAAGCAAAATATTAGCAAACCTATAAAATAGTTGAAAATGAAAATATAGAGCCTTGAGAGAAATTCAGCTCAATAATGAGTGAAATAATGAAGTAATATTTATAATTGGAATCTTGACCATTTTAATATAAGTGTGACCATTAGAATAGTATTGTAACTATCAGAAAAGTAACCTGACCATTTGGAATAGTAACCAAACCATCATGAATATTTACATGATAGTTTGAATGGTAATTTAACCATAACATAATAAATTATGATTTCAATAATTTATATAATGATTAATTTAAGTGAATATAAATATTATAATTCCAAAAATATATACGGTGATTAAAAAGAAAAAACAAAATCGAATCATATTTTTAATAAAATATGTTTCAAGTATTTTAAAAATATCATATTCATTATATTAAAAAAATAAAATAACCTATTATAGAAATTTATTTTTATAAAATTAATATCATTTTTGAAATAAGATCATTTGAATTTTAAAAGGGTCATTTTTTGGTCATTTTCTTAAATACTTCAATTTCGGGTAAGTAGTATAAATTCAGTTTTTTCACATAACTAGTGTATCATAAATTAAAAAAAACTTTATGTGATAATGAAAAATGGATTTATAAAGTAGAATTTTCATCCATGATATATTTAATTTAAAAAATTATTTATGAAAATTCAATAAAATAATTCTAAACAGGAAGATAACTTTCTAAAACCTAAAGAAAAATTGATCCCTTAAAATAACATTTTTTATTTTTTCTTCCACATTTATTTTTAATATTGTAGTAAATTCGAATTATCAGACTTTTAAAGCATTTGAAAAATTATACTATATTTATATATTATTAATAATGTCAAAAAGTTACTATTACATATTTTACATTTGATATATTATTTTGTTTAATATTTTATTTAAAAAATAACTCTCCCATAAAGTTTAAATAACCCCTCTCCCTCCCCTTAGAAAACAAATAATCACCCACTTTCCAAATCCTAACCTCAAAAAAATACTTCCAATCAATACCTTTATTATCTTTTTTGTATTTTTTAGTAATATTACTCCTAAAATTAATATATTTTTAGTGTCAAACAAGAGAAAATACATTGAGGATTAAGAATGTTTTGATTAGAACATCTTTTTTTTAATTTTTTTTTTCAACACTCCTTTTGAAAATAACCTTATAAGATTAATTAGTCAGTAATTTAAAATTTTATTAATAATGTCAACCTAATTTAAATAACATATTTAAAATATATATAAATTTAAAAATTCCTATTTCCACTCTTTTGAAAATGTCCCATCAATGGTCTGTTAACCACCTATTGAGACATATCCAGGTCTATTTTTATAAACACCTTCATAGATGGAAAATATGAACTATATATAATATATAAATATGTAATTACATGTATTCTATTCTTGTGTAGTTTATTATAGTATTTTTATTATTGACTTTGAATGAAAATAGGGAAATTGAAACAAAATAGGAAAATTTAATGAGGACATGGCATCAAAACAATTCACGTTTAACAAATAATGTTATAAAATAATATCCAATAATTATAATAGATAAATACAGGAAAAAATGAACATAATTCAACATTGGGACTATGTTTTAATAATCATATTTTTATTATTTAAAAATGGAAAAGTGACCAAATAATGTTTAAATTAGTGTAAGGATATTATCATACCCAATTCCTTTCATTTGGATACCCTAACTTCCACAATATGGATGTTTATATTTTGTTCTCAAAATTTACAGTAAATTTTTATTCAAGGATATACATATTTCTAGAATTTTATAATGTTTTATATGATTTTTTTCTAATACAATTTAATTTCAAGAATATTATATTTTACACCTCTTAAAATGCATCTTGTGAACTCAATAATAATGATGGTTTATGTCTAGGTATGATTTTATTTTACTAATTTGGGAACCAATTTTTTTAAAAGAATATTATTTATGAAATCCTAATGAGAATCATTCTCTTCCATTGGTATATTTCGTGAATATGATTGTTATATGTTCTATGTATCATACATGAATATATAAATTTTATGATGTGATGGGTGCGCCCATAATTATATATCCATCCAATGAATTGGGTAATGTGATGTATCTAAAAAGATAATGTGCACTATGTGTGAACATAATTCTGTCATTCTTCAAAAATATTATGTTATGATTATGCATATATGTTATACGAGAACATGAATCAATTTTTTTCACAACTAAGAGTGTTATTGGACAACTATGACATGATGTTTCATTTTTATGAATTTCAAAATAAAATGAATTTAACAAATATTTCAATAATGATTATAAGGATGATCATATACTTATTATATGATTATGATTATGATTATTCTCACCCATGATATATTGATTCAATTCACATATTCATCCTCTTAATTTTGTTTTATCTCACCCCTTTATTTAATGTATATCTTTATGTGACAACATGTAATAAGGATAACATGAGAGTTTATCATGATAAATAATATTTATTTAAATAATGTATTATTTGCTATTATTTATATGTGATGTATCATTCTAATTTCACCAAAACAATAAACCATTGGTTCTTTGATTGTATTTATTTTATGTTTTTATCTTAAAAATTATTTAATTGTAATGTAATAAATGATAGGCTTTCAATTTTTCTTTATACACAATGAGAATGAACGAAATATCATCTTCTTGTCTCCATTTTATTTACTATTTTTCTTGAATTCCATCATTAATTTCATATCAAACCCATGTGATTGATGTTTCACTCTGATATCCATTTCCACTTTGATATCACTATAGACTCTTTCTTCCTAGATACTATCATCCCTTATAAATAACAACATTAGAAGGATTGGTTTTAAGATACAGAAGAATCAATCAACAATACATTTAGGTTGAATAATAATACTATAATCATATATTGTAGGTGTTGTAAAATTATTCTCACAGGTAAAAAAATAATTATCCTTTTAACTTTTCTCATTTAATTCACTATACATTTTTATGAAGAATACGAGAGAAGTGACTATTGAAAAATAAGATCTTAAACTCATCCCACTCCATGGAATACATTTTTTCATGAAGCATTATATTCTTGATATTATTCCACCATTTATAAACTTCAACTTCTAAAAAATAAATGGGAAAAAAATATTTTTGTTTCTTAAACACTAGAGAATGATAAATATCATTTCAATACACAAATCCATTTCCCTGAACAAATTTATTGGTTAAGGAACTAAAATAATTTTTATTTCCACAAGAAGGACTTAATGGAACATTGTTCTATCTATTTCTTTTTTCAAATATCAACACGATTCATAGCTCGATAATGTTGTTTGAGAATAAAACTATTATTATGCATTCTAACTTCCATAAAATTTGAATTCCTTAGAGGAATATTATTGAATTTTATATTGAGTTAAGAATTAACAAGGATTTTTTAGGATCCATACATTAACTAAAACTAAAAAATCAAAGTGTTATCAATAATAATCATAGTGGGGAAACCCAAAAATCATGAAAAATAATTTAAAGGATGTATAAATAATGAAACCACCATTTCAATATGTGAATAATTGGGTTTAACCTATGTCATTACTGGTCATAATAAATTTGATAATTTAATTATTTTTCATAAATTGTTTTTGAATTTATAGATCATATCCCCTAGGAGTGTCGAACCAAATGTCCTACAAGGAATATTTTTATACACCAGGTAATGATTGATTCTATCTCAATACACACTTTTCGTAATTATTAACCCTAGGTACCTTTATACAAGAGTCACATCAAATCGTATTATATCTATTGGAATGTAATTTCTTAGAAACCACTCTATCTATAATTCATCGAAATTTAATGAGATTTTCCTATGCATTGAATCATCCTTATGGTTCTCACTAATTGTTTCTCAAACTAATTTCCAAAGGATTAAAAAAACATTACATTGATACTAGTTTTAGAGAGCTGAACATCTCATACATTAATATTACATCTTAATAGATGAATATTAATAACATAACATAATTATCCACAACATAATCAATTAGATCTAGTACATTTGGAATCCTAGAAATAGAATCAACAAGTTCATAGGTGAGCTACATCATATTCCATCATGTTCATCATAACTAATACCATTCTTAGAAGTATTATACATATGAATATTAATTATAACATGGGGAAACGAAATATTTGAAAGGGTGGTGTAAGATTCACAATAAGGGTAAAAAAGGTAGATATCAACAGATCATTAAAATATAGGTATAATAACAAGAAAATAACTTTTTAAAACCATACTCTGTACACCATAGATTATAAACATGAGTCATATAATAAATATTGGATATCCAAAACACTTGAATAATAATGGAATCATAGAACACAGGTCATGATATCATAATATTTTTATTAAGAATAGATTCAAGTAAGACACACAATTTTATACAACCTTAAGTCAATGATACCCTCCATGCCATTCATAACATGTTAGTATTGGCTTAACCCCTCGTTTACCTACTTCGGGCTTGGGATAAACTCCCATGTACCATCATTTAAGGCTTAGTATAACATCACATTTACCCATAATCCAATATAATAAAAATCATCACGCAATAAATTATAGATAGGTATAGGTCCCACCCATCACATAAGGAAATTAATATATACATGTATCACAATATCTGAAAACATTCATCATATTATAACCCATAAAAAGAAAAGGTATTTATAAAATATTTAATCATGGCATAAAAAATGAAAAAGAAATAGTTTTCATAAACATATTTTCATAATAAAAATATACCATCAAGAGAAAAAATAAATATTATATCGTTTGATTATATCATGAGTAAATATTTCATAACATCCCAGGATGTCATATTAGATGGGAAATTATATTTAAAGAAAAACCACATGAAATATTTCACTAGGAAAATAAACTTTATTTGATAATATTCTTTTAAATACAATAAATTCATAAAATATTTTTTAAATCCTATTCTTTTATAATATCTGTTAGAAATTATGAAGGAATATATAAAAATCATCTAAAACATTTTTTTGATGAAAATATCATTCCCACTTTGGAAACCATTTAAAAAAAATATTTTCAACAAATGTTTCAAAGAAAAGGTAAAATTACCTTTATAAAATCACATAGGAACATTACTTTTTTATAAACCATTTATAGAAAACATGGATATGCTGGTGAAAGGTTAATTGACCGAATAGAGATATATATTCAGTTTTTTTATATCCTTTAGAATTACGAGTACATTAAGATAATAAAATGGAGGTAAAACTTGCATTACCATGAAATAACTAAATAAGAATAAAATTACTGAGTTCCTTGATTGATTAATCATAATATATCATTATCAAAAGCTTAATCATAAAATATCTTGATAAACAATGAGATCGTAACATCAAACACTTACCACTTTGGTAACTTTTGAATCATATACCCCATTAAAGAACAGAACCAAAAGAAACATTAAATATCATGAATGTATTAATATTCATAATATAACACTTAAAATGGTTTGTATATACATCTAATAAAATATAATAAGTGAATAACAAAACCTATGACCCAATTTTTTTTTAAAAAAATATCTTACCTTGAGTTTTAAAACTCTTCGTACAAGTCATAACCTCATTAACAATAAATATAATTTTTTATAAACCTATTATAGAACCATAATTATATATATTATACCAAATATTATTTTCATATGACCTTTTGTAATCTATTTATTAATATTTACATTCTAAAATCAGATTTTGGTCAATCAATTCATTATTCTTCTTATATTTTTTGATATTCAATTTTTGGTCCTCTTACATTGATAATGGTTCAGTAATATCTATATTTTTAAACATATTTTAAATTTAATATATATTATTTATTTATTTAATTATATTAATCGATATAAGTTTGAGATAGAAAATGAAATAACTTGGTCATGGAGACTATAAGCCATACATACACATGAAAATTGATTCCATTTTCACGATGGATGAATTGAAATAATGGTAAATACTATATTATAATTATATAATTAATATTAATTGATATATATATCTTATATTAATTTAACTTAACCTAATTTCTTTTCATGTACAATGTTAGTGAAAAATGAATCACATCACTTCGCAAGGTGGTAGTCTATCGTACATATGAGTGAAATTATTATATCACTTATGGAATAATGAGTAAGAAGGTATATTATAAGTAATAATTAAAAGAATTATTTTTAGGTAAAATATATATTATATATTCTTTAATCTCTCATTATTACCACCCAAATAAAATATAAATAAATAACAAATCACATTTTTTCGCAAGGCAGTAATTTGAATTACACATGATTGCCAATATTTCTTTTTTAATGTGTTGGAAGGTAATAATTTAGGTGTGATATTATAATTACGTAAGTATAATAAAATCCTAAATATCTTATATAAACATTAAATCCATCTTTATATGTATCTATGAGTGGTTTTGATGGAAAATTAATAACATCATATCGTGAGACTGTAGTCTGAGATGGAAATTTGTTATTCCATTAAGATAATACAATATTAGTACATGGGATATTGTTTTTTATTATATTAGTACGTGTTAATAATATTTCTAGAGCTTGGAAGAAGAAATAAATCAAAAAACACAAGTTTTAATATTTATCCTTTTCTTTGGAGAACCTCTTTAGGTTTATACCTAAAGCCTTATTAGAAGGCAATAATAATTACAATAATAACTATAATACTTGTATAAGGAGTAGGAAATATATCAGGTCAGGTATTTTATAAACTAAATGGTTTTTAAGTGTGAAAATGGGTGGAGTGGGTGTGTTCTATTATAATTCTGGGAGAGGATACCCTTGGATGTTTTAAAAAGAATAAAGTGTTCCCATGTTTTTTCACATGCCAAAAATCTCAAATATTGTCCTTTTTCTAATTTTATAGGTGATATGGTGTTAATTTGTATATATTTTTTTTTAATATTATAGTTTATTTTACTCCACGTCATTTTTGTTTAATCTTCTAGTAAAACCGTTTTAACTTCAACCATGGTAAATAATTTTAATTGTTTTTACTTTTTATTTTGATAAAAAAATAATTTTCACTTATTGTTTAATATAAGTTTCTATAAATAAAAATATATAAACCAATTTTAATATCTTTATTTATAGAAATGCAATTTTATATTTTAAAATAAAATTTTTAGGAATGATGAGAAATAAGTTTTTCAAATAGAAAAATATTGAATGTTTAAACAGTTTTTATATAAAAATTCAATTTGAAATGGATTCCAAATATTTAAATTTGACTAATAAATATTTAATTTACCTAATTTTACTTTTATAACCATTTGAGAAATAAATAACCTTATATATTCTTTAAATGAAAATCCATTTTTTTAAAAAAAACATGAATTTTTAATATTATTTTAAAAAATTATTTTTTAGAAAGATCCCAAAATTTTTCCATAAGATAATTTTGATATGTAGATTTCAAAAACGAATATTATATAGTAAAATATATTATCTAAAATCTTAAAAAATTAATAATTTTTTTAAAAAATGCAATAAATTATTTTATTGAAAAAATATTATTTTCAACACATATAAAAACTTTACCGAAAACGGTTATTTTTAATCAATATTAATTTTTAATACTAAAACATTAAACATAATATTTATAATTTGATTATTCTTATTCATGTCCCCAATTCTAATATCTCGGTAATAACTTTCTTGTTAAAATATAATATTAATATCATGTCATGGTTCATTAAATCTCGGTGTTGCAAGTAACACAATCTATCAAAGAAATTAAATTTATTCTAAAAAAACTATTTCCTAAATTATTGGATTGTTACATATATTGGACAATAGTTGGGACTATAATAACATCTATTTTATTGGTTTTCCTGGTTATCTCAATTTTACAATATTGAGGTTTATGGGTAATCTATCCACACCAGAATCATTTTCTAATTCCATTAAGACATTCCCTTGGACACTTCTTCCCAATTTTTATAAGAAAATGAAATTCAACATTCATTCTTTCATCATATTCATCACCTAATCTCGTATTAAACTAAAATTTTTTATTAATTATTTTGTTCAAATGTTAATAAAGGATCAATTTGATAATCATAACATGAGTTATTGGGGTGAGAATAATGATATGAATTTCAAGAGAATATTAAATCATATTTCATTACTCATTAGGACCACCACCACATTGAACATAATATCCATTGTTAAATAAGTATCTCCTTACTCCAGAAATTACCTGAATAATGTATTTTAAAGATAAGAATACATAATTTGATATCCTTATAAATAGTAAAAAAATATTAACTTAAATTGAATAAATCATAAATGATATATATCCCATAACTTACAAAATATTATGTTTAAATATAGGTTTTCATTTTCTATCACTGGTTTGGTTCTCTAGCCATAACATAACAGTGTTTTCAATATAACAAGCATGCTATTTATTTCACACATAATCATAATTTATTACATAAAATATTCACTTGATACAAGATAGAATATAGAGTGGTCTAGTGAATTTGGGGATTAATAACATTACACAACAACTTTGAACAAAAAACACAACAACTTTATAGAAAACTTCTTTTACATAACCCCAACATTCCTTCGTACTTAGCATTGCATGAGATAACATGAGGACATGAATACTAAAAAAGTGATATATAAATCCCAGAAAGGTATTAAGAAAGACAAAACCTGATGAATAGAGTATATGTTAATAAATATTCATATTAATAGAGTACAAGAGAAACATCAACATAAAGGCACGATATTGCATGATTATCATAACATTGAAATGTGGCAACAACCATTAACACTATGTTAACATGATCCAAGGCCCAATACACATAGAGCATAAAACCCCCTAATTTCACTTGAATTAGAATGATTAAACCCTTATTGAACTTTACACATCATGATATTATTCGTTACCCAATGCATTAGAGTGCTATTCAGGTGCGCCCTTCTTAATTATTTCATTTCTCTCATAAATGAGCCACATGGGTCATATAACATGGATTCAGTAAACATCATCATTTATTCCACAATAATGAAATTTGGAATTTATACATGAAAATCTATACTCAATAAGTAAATGTTCATAATGGTGAGTACCCTTGATAGAGAAATGAGTATGGTATTTACTACCCAATGACTTTGTCTTGGAAAATCGCGGTGCAATTTCGACAGCAGAACAACGTGACATGAGAATTCATAAAAATATTTTATGAGATATAAATGGGGTTATAATAACATTTAAATGAATTGGAAATTAATGGTGTCATATATATACATTTCCCAGCATATTTAATGGAATTTAGAATTATAATACAAAATAATTTCTTGAATGTAAATGAAAGGAGACAAATTCCTTATGAATTTTATGTATGGTAATTGGTGTACATGGGAAGAATTATTTGGAGAGAAATAGGTATATAATCATTCATACATAAGCAGGTAAGTATAGGGGAGGTGAAAAATCGTACACCAAAATTTTTAATGGAAAATATAAGGGTATAACGACATAAATAAACTTGGATAAAAATGATATAGGACGAAATCTCTTACTTGGAAGTGTGATCCAAAATTCATGGGAGAGGATTGAGAGAAGATTATTTGGAAGGTTTGGAAACTTTGGAGGATTCTAGTGATAAGAGGGTATAGGTTGGTCATGCTTCAAATGTTTTTAGTGAATATGAAGTAGGATATAGGGCCATTTTATATAAGAAAAGAGAGGTAATTATTTATTATTTAGGTTTTGGACACTACACATTAAACTAATGAAAACCAGAAATAATCACATTGGGTTTTCCCATGTTGTTTTCTAATGTTTAGTGAAAAAAATTATTTAATAATTCCAATAACCTAATGTATTAAAATATTTGTATTTCTTTTTTGGAGGAGAGTCACACAATCAAGGAAATCATTTTAAAAGTTAAAATGTTTCATAAGTCTTGGAGGGTCCAATAAGGCAGGATAAAATTATTTAAACAAATATAAAATAACATTATTTTAAAGGTAAGACATATTTTGGTCGAAAAACCTTTTTATATTATTTTATTACATCACTATTGTGACATTATGATGTCATAAAACACATGATATAATTAAACAATATTTAATTTTTACCCAAAAATTCAACTACCCCAGATAATTATGAAAAATTAACCTTTATATAATTTCTATGTCCTGATGTCAAAAACAATATTCATTTTATCTTAATAAATTTTCAAATATTTAAATTTTTTACTTTTAAAATTTAAAACTGACATTTTTCGAAAATTCATGCATTTTGTCAAAACAAATTCAAAAACATAATAAATATTAAAATTGTATTCATAAAAATTATACTATCATTTATATTTAAATAAAGTTATTTATTAATAATATTTTATTAAAATAATATTTAATTAAAAATCATATTATATATAAAAATATATTTCATAAGTGAATATTAACTAAAAATATTATTTGTGCTTTAAAAACTATTTACAAAGTAACAATAATAAAATGAATGCATATTAATTATTATATATAAAAAGAAAATGCACATAATCATATTACTAGGGTTTTGTTATATAACCCCTTATAACACCCGCATATGTCCTTTGGGTAAGGTGTGGGATGGTGATAGACTTTTGGGGTGGCTCAGATAAAATCGATCAAGTTGTAATATCTATCAACAAACACTTCTCTCATAGATGGTTCCGTTCAAGAAAAATTATTTGAAGATTATCTTGGGATTGGTCAAGAGCGAAGTCCAGTGATGCTATATCCTTTCCAAGATCTTATAAACGGGCTTCGTATAAAGCAATTCTAATAGATGTGGTCATCAATTAATTTTTCTTAGTAATTTTGATATGTTAAATCACTATATTTATACAAATAATGTGATCAATTTTTTGTGGTTATATTAGAAATGATAATAATTATTAATGGTATTTTGAAATCCAAAATCATAAAACAAAATAAGTGCATATTTTAGACAACCATTTACAGAATAAAAAATTTAATCAGATCAAGAAGAATTTTAATTGATAAATGATTAGGTCATTACAATCTTACCCTATTAAGAAAATATTCCCTCAAAATATCCTTTTCCTACACTAAAATAGGTGTAGGTAACTCTGCTTCATCACTTCCTCTGATTGCCACATTGCCTCTTCAAGATTGTGGTTTTTCCATAACACCTTGACAAGGGGCATTATATTATTTCATAGAGCTTTTTCCCTTGATCTAATATCTTCACTGGATTACCTTCATTGAAGAGGTCATCATACAATGGTACCACTTATGGGTTAAGTACACGTGATGGGTCAGGTATGTACTTTCTCAGGACTAATACATGGAATATATCATTTACTTGATATAGGTTTAGTGGGAGTGCTAGTCGATAGGCCACTGCTCCAATGTGATCAAGGATCTCAAAAGAGTCAATGTACCTTGGACTAAGAATTCCCTTATTCCCAAATCTTATAACTATCTTCCACGATGATATGCAGAGGAATAACATGTCTCCAACATCCAAATCTATGTCTCATCGATGATTATCAACATAGATATTTAGTCGAATCTGAGAATATTTAATGTGCTACTGGATGGTCTTAACCTTCTCCACGGTTTCTTCGACCATTTCTAGACCTAGGAATTTTTACTCCCAAACATAATCCGAACATGCCGGTGTTCTACACCTCTTCCCATAATGGGCGTCAGAAAGAGACATTTGGATTCTTGAGTGGAAACTGTTATTATAAGATAAATCATCCAGATGAACATGTTTATCCTACACTCCTTTTATGTCTATTGAGCATGATATAAAAATTTCCTCGAGTGTATGGATAGTCTAAATAGATTGGCCATCAGTTTTAGGATGCGAAGCCATACTAATGTTCATCACAAGTATTCAGAGCATGTTGAAGACTCTTCCAGAACATAGAGGTGAATCTTGGATCTTGATCATATATAATAGATAATGGTTCTCAATTAAGCCTTAACACTTCTCCCATATATATCTATTCTTGTTGACCAATGATAAATCATATCAAATTGAAATGAAGTATGCAGTCTTTCTAAGATGATCCACAACAACCCATATAGCATTGTTTTTTTGATGTATTTGGAGGCCTGGTGATAAAGTCTATGGTGATGTTTTTCTATTTCCGTGTTGGTATGGGTAATCGTTGCATCACCCCCTTAGACTTATACCTCTTATCCTTCACTAGCTGAAATATCAGGAACATTTATGTATACTAAACGACCACCTTCTTCATGTTATCCCACCAATAATTCTCTCAGAGATCTCGATACATATTTGTGTTTCTTGGGTGAATGTATAAATTTAAACTATTTGAATCATCCAAAAGTTCATTCTTTAACTCTATATTTTATAGAACACAAAGTCATGATCCAAATCTCACAATTCCTTATTCATTAACATTGAACACTATGGTTTTCCATTTTTTGATAGTTTCCACTTTCATCTGATTTCCCACATCATCATTTTGAGAATCTTTTAACATTTCCAAAATTGATGGTTGAAAAATCATTTGTGAAAGGATTGATGATTTTCACTTCTTTATTATTCCCATTTCCATCATCATCAAATGTAAGACGATTTTATCTTTTTCAATTCCCGTAAATGATAGAATCTCTAGGTTATTTCTAGATAGAGAATCTTTCACCAAGTTTTCTTTCCTAGGGTGGTGATAGATTGTGCAGTCAAAGTATTTGATCAGCTCTAACATGTACATTGGTGAAATTTCAACTCTTTCTATGTGAATATATAATTTAGGCTTTTTTGATCTGTATAGATTTCACACTTTTCCCCAAATAGTTAATTTTTTGAAATTTTTAATGTGAATAATATTGAAGCCAACTCGAGATCATGTGTTGGATAGTTTTTCTATTGAAAATTCAATTTCCTTGAAGTATAAGAAAATATTTTTTCATTTTTCATCAACACACTACCTAGGACCTTCTGTCAATCATAACTAAATACCACAAAAAGTTCTCCACTTTTGGGTAATATAAGGATGAGCATAGTGATGAGCCTCATTTTTAACTCCTTGATATTATTTCGCATTCATCACTCCAAGAAATATTTACTCCCTTTCAATTTAGATTGGTATAAGGGCTGTAAATTGTGATAAATTTATAACAAATCCATAATAATACCCAGCTGACCCCAAGAAGTAACATATATCCATCATTGATGTTGGCCTCGGTTATCCTTCAATTGCAGTTGTCTTGGAGGGATCGAAAAATATCCTATTACTTTTGATGATCTGACCCAGTAATGATACCTCCTACTACTAAAACTCACACTTGTTGTACTTTGAATAGATCTTATCATTTCATAGGGTATCTAGTACACTACATAGATTCTCTTTATGCTCCTCTTTGTTGTAGATTATATTAGAATATTTCCTATAAAGACTATGACAGATTTTTTGAGGTAATATCTAAAGACTCTATTTATCATGTTTACGAATATGGATGGAGGAATAGTGAGTCCAAAAGGCTTTAATATAAATTCATTATGGCTGTATCTTATACAAAAAGTAGTCTTGGGGATATACTCTTTCTTCACCCTTACATAGTAATGTTCTAACCGCAAATTGTCCTTGGAGAAGTATTATGATCCATGTAGTAGATTGAAAAATTCATCAATTTGTGGCATATAATACTTGTTCTTTATCGTTAATTTTTTGAGCTAATGATAACCAATACAAAGGTGCATTGACCCATCTTTCTTCTTAACGAAGAGGACTGGTACACCCCATGGTGATACACTTGGTACTATAATCCCTTTATACAAATTCTTAGGTAGTTGTTTCCTCAACTCTTGAATATCTACAATATTCGTTCTATACAGAGTATTGGGCATTGGCAATTCTCCAGGTAAAAGATCAACTGAGAATTTAACAACTCTTCTAGGAGGAAAACTAAGAAATTTCTCAGGAAACACTTTAGCGTATTCCCACATAATATGTATGTTTTCAAGGATGGTTTCTTCCTTATAATCCATTATATGAGAAAGATACATATGCTCATAGAGAAGTTATATCCATTATTGAGATGATGGTACTAAAGAATAATTTTCCTCTTCCTTGAACATGTACTAAATTAGGGGTCGATTCGCCATATGGATAGTGATTTCCATCTCATGACTATTTATATTGGATCTATATAAGGAAATTCAATGCATTCCATGAATTGTCTAAAATTCCACCAAAGGGGGTATGACAAGGTTTTCCGGGAAGTTTAATTCAAAAATTATGATAGGGGAGGAGTTATATTCATGGGATGCAATGATTTCCCCATTTTCTGTTCTCAGAGACATATTTACTTCCATGACTTGTGGTGGTGTTGGGATTTTTCTACTAAACATTCATGATATAAAAGAATGAGAAGAAACTGAATAAAAAAGTATATTTGAAATTATTGAATGAATAACAAGCGTACTTGTCAACACTTCGTTTTCAGCATTCACTTCAGTGGTAGTGAGGGAAAAATCTATCCGTTTCTACCGTGAAGGATTCTGGTTTCCTTAAAAAAACCCTTGTCTTAGGGATCTAGTTTGAAAAGTGTCATGGTTCTTTGCATTTGAGGCAATGAACAACGCATTGAGGGTCAAACAGAGTGTTTCTATCCTCTGTCATAGCTGCGGGTTTTTCTTTTCAGTAGTCAATGGATAGGTGCCCTTCTCTTCCAATCCTAAAGAATTTCTTTTTCCACTTTAGACAATTTCTATTATGATTCTTTCTGCACCTTTGGGAAGTGGGGTGCTGGATTTTATTAGCTCTGTAGGATTTATCCACAAGACTTTTCGAATTTAAGTCCAACTTATGCTTCGTATCCCCTTGATACCCCTGAGAATCACAAATTTCTATATCGACTTTGAGGTCACATCAGAAAATTTCCTCATATCTCTTGATGTCATGGATCACAAGGGATTTCTGTAGGCTAGGTTTTATCCCACAAAAGAAGCAATTTACCTTGAATTCAGGGGTAATGACAAAACCAAAGGTATATTTTGAAATCCTTGTGATGTTTTACATGTATGCTCTGATGGATTCATCATCTATTTTCTTGAGGGAAAGAAAATCCCTTTTTGATATTTAGTTTGAGTGTTCAAGGAAAATATTGGTTGAAAAACATTTTCTGAGAATCCTTCCATTCCAACATCTTGATATCTTCCTCGGGCTTCATATTTTTGATCAATGTCTACCATTGATCAGCTTCACCCTCCATATGATAAGCATATAGATTTTCCTTCACTTGTTTAGAGCATTTAAGGATGGATAATATCTTCTTAATGGAGTTGATCTACTGTTCAGTAATTAATAGATCATATGATTCATTAAATGTAGGATGCATTTGTATCATTAAGCTCTCGATTGTGACATGTTTTATCTTTTTGGGGTGTGGGGAGGGGTTTGAATATTCCTCTTGACCCGTGTTTCTATTTAAAACATTACTTAAATAAGAGAATATTATGACAAAGATTTCGATTCTCTCTCCCATCGGATTGGGAATTTCATTTGAACAATCATCAGATTGATCATTTCCATTGGCTGTTTTCCCGAGTCCTCCTATTACCAGCCATTGGCTGGAATAAAAATAATGTTATGGGTAACACATAAATGGTTATCAAAATAAAAAAAGAGATGACTTATAAATTAGATTTATTTTAATAACATATGAATTTATAGGCATTAATCTATGTTATCCATAATCTACTTCCCAACATATATTCTTATGGTAATTTTTTTATTCCCTAAGAAATGTTTCATACTAAGCTTATGAATTTACCAAGGCATATCCCTCAAGAGTGTTGTAATAAATAGTGAATCAAGGCCCATTTTTGTGAACCAGTTCTTATTCGAGTCTAGTAGAAAGCGGTGTTTTCGGGTTTTACCCCTAGATACATCTCTGCCAGATCTACCTTTACCTGATCGTATCTGGAGAGGGATTTATTATAATGATAAAAACCATACTCAATACTCACAAAAATATAGTTTTTTTATTATACTCAATCTTATCCCTAAAGCTTTCACTAGGGTTTTCTAATCCTAATCCCAAAAATAACTAAACATATCTTCTGATACCAACTATAACAAATGTGCTCTTTATTTAACACTAAAATATAATTTATTGGATAAAATATACACTTGATACAAGATAGAAGATTTAGTGGTCTAGTGTTCTTGGGTCTTAGGAACATTAAAAAACAACTTAGAACATAAAACAAAATATCTTTGTTGAAAACATCTATTACATGATCACAACATTCATTCGTACAAAGCATTTCATGGGATAACCAGAGAACATGCATGAGAAAAGGGTGAGATATAAAGGCTAGTAAGGGAGTAAAAAATTCATACCATTAAGAATATATTACATGTTAAGAAATAGGCATATCAATGGAGAAAAATAGAAACATGAACATAAAGACGTGATATGTCATGATTATCATTACATTGAAATATGGAAACAATATTTTACATGGTATTAGTGTGATCCAAGGCCCATTGACCATGTTGAATGAGTAAACCCTCAATGCACAAGAATTAGAATGAGTAAACCCACATTTTACTTGAACAATCATGATAATATTGTTTACCCAATTCATTGGAGCGCTATCAGGGCACACCCATCTTAATCAATTCATTTGAGGCATAAGTGAGCCAGTTGGATCATATAACATGTATTACCTAAACATCATCATTTAAAAGGTGATAAAGAAATATAAAATTCATACATTAAAATCTATAATAAATATTTAAATGTGTATAAATTTGAATACCCTTGATAGAAAAATGGGCTTGGTATTCACTATATAATTACTTTGGCTTCAAAAAACATAGTGTAATTTCAATAGCATAACAACATGGCATAAGAATTCATAAAAATGGTTGATGATAGATAAATGGGTGTATCATTATATGATCATGAAATGGATAGTAATGGGGTCATATTGATACATTTACAGTCCCATGTAATGGAATTTAGGATCATATTTAAAAAGAATTTCTTGAATGTAAATGAGAAGATTGAAATTCATTACGGGATTTTTGGCATGGTAACATGTGTACAGTGGAGGAATTAAATAGAGGGAAAGGGGTCTTGAGTCATTAAAAAACAAGTAGGGATGTATAGGGGAGGTGATAAATCATAACCCGTCATTTTAAACTTAAACTACCAGGGTATAACAACACAAATAATCTTCAACAAAAATGAGAGAGTATGAAATCCCTTACTTGGAAGTGTGATCCCAAAGACTTGGGAGTGGATTGAGAGAGGTTTCTTGGGAGCTTGGGGAACCTTTTGAGGTATGTATATAGAGAATTTAATAGGTTGGTTTAGCTAAAATGGTTTTTACTAAAGAGAAATTAGGATATTGGGAGAGTTTATATAGTTGAAGAGAGGGAGTTCTTTATTATTTTGGTTTTGGAAACTACACATTAAACTAATCAAAACTAGAAACAGTACCACGGTTTTTGCCAATGGTTTTTGCCAAAGTGGAGTGGAAAAAATTATTTCATATGTCCAATGGTAGAAATTGTAAATATATTTTCCTTGGTTATGTGGAAGTGAGTCACACTCTCCAGGAAATCATTTTTAATGTTAAAATGTTTTTATAAGTCTTGGAGGGTCCAGTAAGGCACCGTAAAATTATTCAAAAAAATCAATTATAACATTATTTTAAAGGTAAAATAGATATTGGCAGAAAAAATGCTTTATCTTATTTTATTAAATCACTATTAGGTCATTATGATGTCATAAAACACATTATATATATAAATGGTATTTAATTTTTACCCAAAAATTCGATTGTCTCAAAAAATTATGAAAAATTAATTGTTAGATAATTTCGATGTTATTATTCCAAAAATAATATTAATTTTATTTAAATAATTTTATTAATGTGTGAAATTTTAATATTAAAATTAAGTACAGTCAATTATAAAAAATTCATGTGTTTTGTAAAAAACAGTTTTCAAAACATAATAAAAATTACAATAGTATTCATAAAAATTATTCGATAATTTATATTTATTAAAAAAATTATTTAGTAGTAATATTTTAATAACATATTATTTAATTCAAAAATCCAATAATTAATCAAAATAGATTTCTTAATTGAATATTAACTAAAAATACAATTTTTGCTTTAAAAACTATTTACAATATAACAATAATAAAATCAATGTATATTCTTAATTTTATACAAATAAATAATTCACATAATCATAGTTCTAGGGTTATGTTAAATAACACCTTATAACACCCTTATATGACTAAGGGTATGGTGTGTGATAGTGAAAGACTCTTGGGGTGGCTCAGATAACATCACTCAGGTGGTAATCTCTATCAACTTCCTCTTCTCCCATAGGAGGTCCCATTTAGGCTTAATGTGTTGTAGCTTGGCATAGAATTGATCAAGGATGAATCCCATTGATGCTAAATCTTTTTTGAGCTATGATAAATGGGATCATATAGAGAAATTCTAATGGATGGGGCCATCTCTTCCTTTGTCTGTGTAAATTGGATTTGTTATTTCCCTATATTTATATTAATCATATGATCACTGTTAAATGACTATATTATCAATGGTAACAATTTTTAATGGTATTTTGAAATCCAAAATCATAAAAACAAAAAATTTCATATGTTATAGAACCATTTTACATTATAAGACATTTAATTAGATCAAGAGGAATTTTCATTGATAAAAGTTTTGGTCGTTACACTCAAATCCTTCATAATGTTTTAAAAATAAAATTTATTATCAAAATATTACCCCCAGGGATGGTCTAGCCAGGTGTGTGGTCTTAGGTTCACTCATTGTTTACAATGTGAAGATCATGTTGATACTCAACTATAGTTATTAAGGGAGATTACCCCTAGTTTCATCTAGGAAACACATGTATCCACATCACAGTATGAATAAAATTATGTAATTTTTTGGAATGAATAAATATCTACATTATCAGATGTTTAAATTTTTTTCTCCATATAGAATCATAATTAGGGTTATCAAAAAAGTTTTGTTTTCATAATCCCAAAAAATATATAATATAATTCTAATAAATAACTCATACATAGTTTGATATCAAATGATATACACTAGAATTGATCTTCCATTTTTTGTGCTAAAAACACTTTATTTTAACATAGGGTTTGATATAATGTTACACAAACCTACCTTTATTTTAGGAAATTATCATAAGATATACATTACGACTCAAAAATAATCAGTCAATCCCATTAATGGAAGGTTTAGTGTCATTTTAGAGTAGTCATACATGCAACATATTATAAAAAATTTGTGCAAATTTTCATACAATTGAATCATATTATTCCCCCATATATTATTCAAATTGGTTACACTCATATTCATAACCTAGTGGATGAAAAAAAAAGGAATAGGTGAGATAAAATGTTATGTATGGGAAAAACTCATCAACATGAAATGAAGGGTTAAATATTAATAATTTTTTAAAACATGAGTAATGGTGTCATTTTTAATTAAAAAGATAATAAAATAATTGTATTTTTCCATAAGTCATGATATATTGAAATATATCTCAAATGAAAAACATTTACCATAGCACAATAGTGTGATATAATAAACATGATCCATGAGTATTAATAAATGTATTGAGACATTAATGCATGGTATGTCATTGAATCATATCATAACAAGTAACTATGGAAAAACATAATCATATAAATAATCATATTGTGAACACATCCAATAATGACTACCTTTTGTTTTTTTGAATAAATTGTTTAATGACCACACTTTATGTTTTGAATAAATCACTGTATTCCCACTATTTATGTTGTAAATAAATACAATCATGTGATCACATTAAAATGTGAATAAAGACAATAATTTTAACCCTTTAAATTGTTAACAAATCTGATTATGTCAATCCTTTATGTTTTGAACAAATAGAAGCATGTCCACCCATGAGGTTTGGAATAAATCCAACCATTTCTATCCATTAGGTGTTTATAAAATATAATCATGTCCATGATTTTTTTGATATCAAATACATGAATTTAAATGTTTCATTATATCATGAAATATAAAAACATAACGAATATATTGGAGTGAGGTATTGGTCCCCACCCATCACTAATCCTTACACATGCATTCCACTCGAAACAAATCATTTATATTTCAATCATTACTTAATTAACCAAAGGAAAAATGATTGGTATAATACACACATTCATGGAAAATTTCATAATCAATATTTTAAAATTAATTGTATTTTACCGTAGTAAAATAACCTAAGTGTAACATAGACAATTTAAAAGATTGCTTACATAGATGTAAATCCTTCTTTTGAAATTATGAGATATATAACTATAAAACCCCAAGATTTTTATAGTGTGAAATCATGTGATATTTCATATATGACATGAAACTATAGGATTATTAGATAATGTAACACACAGATAATTTTGGATATATTTTTTTATGAAATATTAATCTATCCAATATATATTGATTCATGAAACACCAGGTTTAAATGATACATGATACTTAATCAATATATTATTATTAAAAAGTGACACTGATAACCTAGCCATTAAATTGGTAGGAATGAATATGGATAAAAAAATTATGACAATTATTTTTTATACTTTTATAAAATAAATTAAATGGTTATATATTTATTATATATAAAATAAGAACCATTTTAAAGATAAATAAATGATTTCCTGGAAACAATATTTTTCTAAAAGGCGGATTAGTCATGCTTTGCAAAAATAATTTAAAATAAAATTTCTCCACATTAAATATTTATATCTAGGAAAATATGTTTTTTGAAATATACATGTCAAAATAATCTTTTCCTGAATTTCTATGAAATTTTAGGTAATATTTTCTTTTTGATGAATAGGGAAATATAATTTTTTTATTGAATACGTATTTTAAATTTAAATAATTTATAAAGGTAAATTTTATTTTAAAACACTTTTACATTAAAATTAGTTCAATTATATTATAATTTAAGTAAGATAGTTCATCTTAATCTTTTTAATATTGAATTTTGATATAATGTTTTTTTATTCTTTTGAACGATTTTTCTAGGAAAACATGTTTTGTTAACACATCAATGGGTTCAATTTTAATTTATATTCTAATAATCATACAATTTTAATTTGTCAAAATGGATTAAATATTTTGATCTAGAATAAGTTATATTATCTCATTAAGTCAAATTAAATTTTTACCATAATGAATAGTGAAAAGAGTAAAAATTATTTATCACGGTTAAGGTAAAAATCGACTTACTGGGTGATTAAACTAAAAATATAAGGGTTTAAAATGTCCCAAAACAAGAATAAATGATTATTAGACATATTATGTAGACCTTTTGTGATATAAGGTTATAAAATTATCTATTTTGGATCCTTTTTTCTTAAGAAAAACATGAGTAGAATTATTTAATTTCTAAAATTCTATGTGTGTCCTATCCCCCACTTATAAATGGCCACCCCTATCCTCTCATTTCTAAACTTCCAAACCCATTGTTTATCCCATGAAAAACTGAAATAAATTCCTAAATTCCCCAACCTCATCATGTTATCCTTGTTTTGATCAGAAATACATTCTATTAAGTCCTTTGGTGAAAATCAAAAAAGTTGTATGAATAAGAGGTATCATCCATAACAAATCATTTTATATTATTTATTCCTCAAACTCATTAAAATATTTTTAAAACATGATGATATAAAAACCACAATATATTCAATAAACTAATTTTTTTATGTTACATTCATGACCAAAAACTTACTCTCCCTCCCTTAAATGGAAAATGAAACCGTTGATCACGTATCGATGAACTATCACCTCGTGAATAGATGAAATTCGTTTTCAATCAACAATTATCACATAATGATATAATGATATATAAAATATTTACATATGATTTTTATGATATAATTATAATTATTTAATTATAATATCAGGCATACCATCTTACATCTAATTATATATAGAATGATATAATGTCATTCATATGTATGTCAAACCACCACATCACAATGTGATGTGATTCGTTTTTCACCTATTCTTTACAAAGAAGGTAATAAGTATTAGTTTTATGATTATATATGAAATTAAGGAAAGAGTAATCATAATTGAAGAGAAATATATCATATAATTTTCTATACTATCATGCATGGAATAAATTATAATGTTATTCATGTGTAAGGGGACTTCTAACTCGCAAAGTGATGCGACAAATTTTTCCCTTATGATTTACATGGAATGTAACAAAGGATAAATTTACTAATTATATGTGATATTTATGAAATTATATTGATTAATTAAAATTAATATAAATTCCAATTATTTATTTCTTTCACCCGCTAAAGAAATGATAATGTTACTCTTGGATACATTTGAACTACCATCTCTATGATGTGATGGTATTAATTCTCTATGTTCAAAATTAAATAATGATTCTTGTAAGGGCCCATATTTTTATAAACTGTAAATTTGGGTATAAATTTAAAATTTTATCATTCAGTTTCTTATAAGGGTTAAAAATATAAGGCCCCGGCCTTAAACCTTACTTAATCTTTAGTTATTACAAGAATACACCTTGAGGTTCATTTCAGGTTTAGAGTTTTAGAGAATTAGATCATAAAACATGCATTACATCCCACATTTAAACAAAGTGGTTACAATAAAGATAGTATTAATTTTTTCCCATCAACGGAAACATATTTAAAATAAAACATGGATTCTTTCTTGACACTTCCTTGAAACTATCACCACATCATGTACCTTTCACTTGACCTGTGAAAAGCATTTCAAAAACCTGGGATGAGCATAAAAAGCTCAGTAAGGGATATAAAAATAAGGAAAGGAAACATGAGTACGTGTATACATAAGAATCAATGAAATCATACTTTACTCATAAAACATAAGCAATTTAACATATCTTATCAAATCATGAATAAATCATAGAAATCATGAGACATAAAGGTAACTTGAGGCATTCATAACATTTTTACGTAGGGAGTAACCCTCTTGGTTACGTTTGGAATACCCATCACAGTATATTCCCTAAATCTCTTCGGAGAAAACTTAACGTTTAACCCCTTCCCGTTACCCAATGCATTGGAGAGATATATCGGGTTCACCCGCCCTTAGTTTGTCACGGAACCACCCATCTTCATAACAGTGCCCAAGAACCATAACGTAGTCATATCACATAAAACATTCATACAGGAAACATAACATTTCCACATTTCAATCACAATATATCATTACAAAACATTGATATAATAAAAACATTATTAAAACCATTTTCAATAACAAAATAATAGAAAAGTAAAACATGGGATTTATTTTTCAATCAAAACTTTTTATGGCTTTTAGAGGAAGCTGAAACTCAAATAATGGTTACGGCGGCAGAGAAGTCATTGTCGCCGCATACGTATGACAAAACAAACATTCCTTTTGTCATTTAGTAAATGCATCGTATAAAAAAAGTTTCCTTTTGAATAGGCGTAAAAGTCAAAGGGGTTTATACACCATATAAAATAAAGCTGTGTATAAAACAAAATATTCATCAATGAATGAAGATTGAGATGAAGTCCGATACCTCGTATCCGACTTGACTTGATCGTTATTTAATCTCCTGAATAATAAACTTGAGTTAATTTATACTTTATTAAGAACATTTTTCAATTTCATTATTCCTTTTATATCATTAATTACCATTTCATTAACACTATGTTATTATTTAAGTTTATAACGGTCGTTTTAACGATCATTGGTACTTGAGTCAAAAATGAACTTCTTATATTTACAAGTTGTTCACGTAGTCAAATATCCATTATCTAAAGAATGATATTCATGATTTAGATGCCATATATATCATATATATTCAGTATATACATGCATTTATAATATTACATAATCATTTAGAGGTAGGAAATTAAATGCACCGTTCATGGAGACGGTAAGCCGTACGTACGCATGAACGCTACTTTCATTTCTATGTCATATTAATGGAATTAAAACTAAATGAGAGATATGTATATTTTAATTCTAGAATTATATTCATCATTTAGATGTAACATAAATCATATATATTCATTATATATATGTACTTATAATAGTACATTACATTTGGGGATAAGAAATGAAATAAACAGTTCATGGAGACGGTAAGCCGTACGTATGCATGAACGCTATATTAATTTCTATCTCATACTCTAATGGAATTAAAACATAATGATTCATAATATTATTATAATTAAATTATGGTATCATATATAATATCATTAAATCTATCCTTTATACATACCACATATGGTATTAATGAATCAAATCACTTTGAGGGGGCGGTAGTCCGCACTTCCAAAAATGAAGATATCGCATATACCCATAATGGAAGCCATAAAGGTATGACATAAATGAAAAATACAGAATATTAAGGAAAAAATAAACATATTATATATCATATATAAATATATTGACATCTTAATGGCCACCTTTGAAGGTGTTTGAAGAATATTGAACAATCATCGTTTCGTGAAGCAGAAATTCGCCATCCACAGAAATAGTATGTTATTTAACCATTACATGTAGGTGTGTGTAATTTTAGCTCTAATAATTACTATAAAAACATCCTAGTATATTTAATATACTGGAGTTGTTACAAAATAAATTAATAAAAAGAGTTTAGGGGGTTGGAGAAGCAAAATAAAACAAAATAACACAAGTGAAGACATTACCTTAAAATCGGGTAACTCTCATTGATTTGATCTCAAAGGCTTCTTTGGGAAGACTTCTGCCCAAAGTGAGGATTCTATGAGTAATAGAGGGATGTGGAGAGACAAAATGGGTAGGGGTTGGCCGAGCCAAAGGCCTTGGAAGTGTGGGTAAGGTGGTAGAGGTGGGACCCTTTTATAAGAGGAGAGGAGGGGCACTCTTGGAAGGTTACAAAATGTTACTTTTTTTTCAGATGAGTTTCGTATTTTAAAGGTCCCAAATTGATGTATTACGAGGATAAGGTGATAAGGGTTCGAAATATACTCATCCAATAGGTTTTTGACATGTGTAGGTCTTATAAGTTATATTATATTTTCATTTTATTTAAATCATTAAATAATGAGGTAATTTCCGCATCATCATGATGTCATAAATAATTTAATATATTTAATTTCTAAAAATTATGAAAAAAATACTATGATATAGGAAATAGTTTTATCTTTCCAATTAATATTTATAGTCCAACAAATCATTTATGCACACACTCTTAAAAATGTTTTAATGAGGTGATACATTCTTTGTTATATTTAACTTTCTTTAACAATAAGAAGATAAAAAGTCACTTTCCAACAAAAGTGATTCCATGGGGTCCCCAAGTTTGGCACAAGGTATCCCATGGTCGGCCATGAGACAACCACTAGCATTAAGACACATGTTGGTGTCATTTTTTATTATTATGATATTATTTTATTATCCATAACTACCCGATTACTCATTAATCTAGATAATTAAAGATAATTAAAATCATTACTATTCATAATGTCCAAAAACAAAAGAGTATTGATTACATAATTTGGACCTTCTGATTAAAAATATTTAATCCATTTTATGAAATTCCAAAGACAGAAATTTCAATAATTTATTTAAAAATAATTCCCGTTGTCAAAACAAATAGCGGGTTTTTTTGAAACAATATATATGAAAAGATTGACATTATTTTATGCCCAATTCCAAAGTGGAATTATTCCTAATGACCACCATTGGATTAAATGGTTAAAATATATTCAGATTAAACTTTAAGACGAATTAAAAATATAATCTATCCATATAATTAAATTAGATGAAAAAGCAGTTTTGATGTAAAACGTAGTATTTTTCACTATTCATTAAAAAATGAACATTGTTAGAAAAATACCCAAGATTTATCCAATGTAAATTTAAATGTCCCAATAAAAATTAATATGTTTATTTTGACAAATAGAGATTATAAAATTGTCAAAAGGTTGAATTAAAAATCGTTTTCCATCAAAAGGGAGTAAAATAATCTTTTAAAAATATTAGTGTATTCCAGGCATAAGATTGGATTTATTCTCATTTTAAGCCTCTAAAAAACTATCTAATTCATAAATAGACATAGATAAAAATATCTATTATTCTTTACTTACTTGGGATGTTACATCCTTCCCCCCTTTAGAAAAATGTGTCTCCGCAATTTATTGACTTATCGGATAAGTGGGGGTATTTATCCCTCATTGAATTTTCAGATTCCCATGTTGCCTCTTCAATTATGTGTTTTTTCCACAAAACCATTACCTAATGAATCACCTTATTCTGTAACACTTGATCCCTGTGGTCAAGAATATGAACCGGTTGTTCCTCATTTGATAGATTCTATTCCAACTGAACTACCTCTGGAATCAAAACATGAGATGGATCTGGCATGTACTTCCTTAACATTTAAACATGAAAAACATTGTGTACCTGATATAAACTCGGAGGTAAAGCCACTCGTTATGAAACTGATCCAACTCTCTCCAGAATTTCATATGGTCTAATGAACCTTGGACTCATCTTTCCTTTCTTACCAAATCGCATCACACATTTCCATGGTGATACTTTGAGAAAAACATGATCACTTACCACAAAAGAGAGATCCTTCCTCCTATTGTCCGCATAACTCTACTGCCTACATTGAGATATTCTCATGTGTTTCTATATCAGCTGAACATTTTCTGCCAACTCTTCTACCACTTCTGGTCCCATCAACTTCCTTTCACCCACTTCATCCCAGAACGTTGGAGTTCGACACCGCTTCCCATATAATGCCTCAAATGGTGTCATCTGTATATTGGAATGAAAACTGATATTATATGAAAACTCAACCAAAGAAATAAGTCGGTCCCAACTTCCCTGATAGTCCATCGAACAAGGACATAGCATATCTTCCAAAGTCTAAATTGTTCGTTCTGACTGCCCATTTGATTGAGGATGAAAATCAGTACTAAAATTTAATTCAGTACCCAACGACTTCTGAAGGCCTTTCTAATTGATAGAAGTAAACCTAGGATCACGGTCAGATACAATGCAGAGAGGAACTCCATGTAACTTGACTATCTCGTTAAGATACAAACGGGAATGTTAATCTAGGGAAAAAGTATCTCGTATAGCAAGGAAATGAGCAGATTTAGTCAAGCGATCAACAATAACCCAGATTGCATTATTACCTCAAGATGTCTTCGGTAATCCCACAACAAAGTCCATGGATATATTCTCCCATTTACACTCTGGAACTGGTAAAGGATGAAGCATCCCTTTCGGTAATTGCTGCTCTGCTATAAACTATTGACATGTAAAACACTTCACAGTAAAATCAGTAATATCTATTTTCATTCCATCCCACCAGTAATACTCCCGCAGATCTCTGTACAACTTAGTACTACCAGGATGAACTGAAAATGGAGAATTATGAGCTTCACATAACAACTCTCTCTTCAACTGTGAGTCACAAGGCACACACAATCTCTTCCCAAATCTCAAATAACAATCATTATCAATGTTGAATTCAGGAAACATACCTTTCTGAAGCATCTCTACCTTTTTCTGCAACTCACTGTCTTTCTTATATGCTTTCTTGATTCTGTCTGATAGAGAAGATTTCACTGATACCTGAAACAGTACAGAAGGACATCCTGCTCCAACAACTTGTATGCCAATTTTCATCAAATCCTTAACCAAAGTATCATGTTCCAAACACAACATTGTTAATGAAGCATTACTTTTTCGACTCAATGAATCAGCCACATTATTTTCTTTTCCCGGATGGTAATGAATTGTACAATCATAATCCTTTATTAATTCCAGTCGTCTCCTCTGTCTAATTTTCAATTCTTTCTGAGTGAATATATACTTTAAAATTTTTTGATCAGTATATATTTCACACTTTACTCCATACAAATGATTCCTCCAAATTGTTAAAGCAAAAACAATAGCTTCTAATTCCAAATCATGTGTTGGATAATTTACCTCATGAGTTTTCAACTGTCATGAAGCATAAGCAATTACCTAATCATTCTGCATTAGGACACAACCAAGTCCTTTCAATGAAGCATCGCTGTAGATAACAAACTCCCCATTCCTGGAAGGTAGTGCCAAAACTGGAGCATTCACCAATCTTCATTTCAGTTCCTGAAAATAATCATCACATTCTTTTGTCCAAATAAACTTAATACCCTTCTGAGTTAGCTTAGTCATTGGACTAGATAACCATGAAAAATTTCTAACAAACCTTTGGTAATATCCTGCCAAACCAAGGAAGCTATTAATCTCAGTTATATTTGTGGTTCTTGGCCGTTATTCCACAACCTTTGTTTTTTACAGGATCAACAGTTATCCCATCTTTAGAAACAATGTGACCAAGGAATGAAATTTGTTGCAACCAAAACCCACACTTGCTGAATTTACCATACAATTTATTTTCTTTTAATGTTTTCAAAATAACCCTTAAATTTATTTCATGCTCCTCTTAACTTTTAGAAAACACCAAAATGTCATCAATGAAAACCACCAAAATCTTATCCAAGAACTCATGGAAAATTCTATTCATTAAGTCCATGAATAAATCAGGTGCATTGATTAGCCCAAAATGAATTTCTAAAAATTCATAATGGCCATATCTTATACGAAATGCAGTCTTCAGACCATCTGCTTCCTTTACCTTCAGCTGATGGTACCCCGATCTCAGGTCAATCTTTGAAAAATACTGAGCTCCCTGGAGCTAATCAAACAAATCATCGATATGAGGCAAAGGATATTTGTTCTTAACCGTGATGTTATTCAAGGCTCTATAATCAATGTAAAGTCGCATAGAACCATCTTTCTTTTTAAGAAATACAATAGGAGCACCACATGGTGATGTTCTAGGTCGAATGAAAACTTTCTCTAATAAATCTTGCAATTCCTCCTTCAACTCTAAAAGTTCAGTATGATCCATTCGATAAGGGGGTTTTGAAATTGGATTAGCATCAGGAACTAAGTCAAAAATAAATTCAACTTCTCTATCTGGTATTATTCTATGAAACTCATCAGAAAAAAATCAGGATACTCATTTACCACTGGCACATCATTAATCTGAACAGTTCCTTTATTTTCAACGATGTGTGCAAGGTAAAATTCATTTCCATCTTTTACAAGTCTCTCAGCCTCTTGTTATGTTATCAAAAGTAAGTGTTTATTCTTGTACACAAACTGAAAGTCTTTCTGAAAAGAAACTTCTTTAGCTCTACAGTAAATCTTAGCATGGTAAATAGAGAGCCAATCTATACCCAGGATAACTTCAAACTCTACTATAGTTAAAACAATAAGGTTTGCAAGTAGGTTCTTTCCACGGATAAGGATATGAAGATTCTTATAAATTCTTTTTGCCTCAACATTGCCCCCAGGTGTTTTCACCACAAGTTCAGGAGTCATTTCTTGAGATGGTATTCCCATTTTACTAGAAAAGGTTTTAGATATGAAAGAATGTGTAGACCCCGAATCAAACAACACATTGGAATAATCTGCAAAAACAAACAAAGTACCTGATACAACTTCATTTGATGGACCGACATCAGTTGAAGTAGTCGCAAAGGATTTCACCACCCCTTTATGCTTGTAGTCTAACTGCTTCCTATCACTCAAGCTCTTTCTCGGACACTCGTTTGCATAGTTAACCATCTCATTGCACGTAAAAAATTTCACTAACTGCAAATCAAATTTGGTATTACCATAACCTCGATCTTTTTTAGTGCAATCACGAGCCTTATGTCCCATCTTACCACATCGGTAGCATTTTCCAGATTTCATAAGACATTCCCCATCATGCCTTTTACCACATTTATCGCAAACTGGAAACTCAGTTTTCATACCATCAGACTTTTTTGAAGAATTATTTCCTTTATCCTACCACCTCGGTCTCTTCTTCTGTTGGTTGTTATAGAACACTTGATCATCTACAAACTCCATTTCTACCTTCTCAGTACAACGAACAAGATTTTCATAAATTTTTAACTCACGAGAAGCTAATGCCCTTCGATATTTTGGCTTTAATCCTGAGTAAAAATGATTTATTTTACCATCAATGTCTCGGATAAAATTTGGAGTATACCTTGCCAATCGAGTGAACCTTTCTTCATAGGCAACCACTGAGTCTTCCTCTTGCCTCAATTCCAGGAATTGTTTTTCCATCCTAAGTCGAACAACCTTAGGAAAATACTTCTCATGAAACATACCTTTGAATTCATCCTAGTTGAGAGCATCAATCTCATCAGCATCCCTAATATTTATAACCACCGACCACCAATGATATGCTTCACCCTCCAAATGTTAAATAGCAAGACTAACCTTTTGATTTTCTGAACACCCCATGACATCGAAAACTTTCTCTAGTGCTTTAATCCACCCTTCAGCTAGCACAGGGTCAGATGATCATCTGAATGATGGGGGATGTTGCCTCATGAAATGATCCACCACTGACATGTTACTCTACGATTGATATGGATGATCTCGTTCATGGATACTGCCACCATTTATGGCTTGAGTCAACTGTGCCATTACTGCAAAAAACTATTCAGTTCCAATTCCGACCATCTTAGGATGCTGATTCAGAAGGTTATTTCCTTCTATATTCCATCCTAGCACCGCTTCCCTGTTTCCTCTACGGAAAACCATTCTAAACAAACATGTCTCAGATGAAGAAACATGGTAATCTTCAAATTATATATCATTTCAATTTGACCATAAGTAAAATATTTTTGGATAATCATTTTATAGAATTCTAACTACTAAATTTATCTAAACCGACCTCTGATACTAACTATAAGGACCCAGCCTTAAACCTTACTTAATCTTGAGTAATTAAAAGATTACACCTTGAGGGTCTTTTCAGGTTTAGAGTTTTAGAGAATTAGATCATAAAACATGCTTTACATCCCACATTTAAACAAATTGGTTACAATAAAAGATAGTATTAATTTTTTTCCCATCAACGGAAACATATTTAAAATATAACATGGATTTTTTCTTGACACTTCTTTGACACTATCATCACATCATGTACCTTTCCCTTCACCTGTAAAAATCATTTCAAAAACATGGTATGAGCATAAAAAACTCGGTAAGGGATATAAAAATATGGAAAGGAAACATGAGTACATGTATACATAAGAATCAATGAAATCATACTTTACTCAAAAAACATAAGCACTTTAACCTACCTCATCAAATCATGAATAAATCATAGAAATCATGAGACATAATGGTAACTTGAGGCATTCATAAAAATATTACGTAGGGAGTAACCCTCTTGGTTACGTTTGGAATACCCATCACAGTATATTCCATAAATATCTTCAGAGAAACCTTAATGTTTAACCCTTTCGCATTACCCAATGCATTGGAGAGCTATATCAGGCTCACCCGCCCATAGTTTATCATGAGACCACCCATCTTCCTAACAATTCCCAAGAACCATATCATAATCATGTCACATAAAACATGCATACAGGAAACATAACATTTCCACATTTTAATCACAAGATATCAATACAACACATTGATATAATAAAAATATTATGAAAACCATTTTCAATACCAAAATAAAAGAAAAGTAAAACATGGGATTAATTTTTCATTCAAAAAAAGGTTATGGCTTGTAGAGGAAGCCAAAACTCAAATAATGGTCACGACGGTGGAGAAGTCGTTGTCGCCGCATACATAAGACAAAAAAACATTCCTTTTTTCATTTATTAAACGCTTCATATAAAAAATAGTCCTTTTGAATAGGAGTAAAAGTAAAAGGGTTTTATACACCATATAAAAGAAAGTTGTGTGTAAAACAAAATATTCCTCAATGAATGGAGATTGAGACAAAGTCCATTACCTCATATCCGACTTGACTTGATCGTTCTTTAATATCTTGAATAATAAACATGAGTTAATTTATACTTGATTAAGAACCTTTTAAAAGTTCATTATTCCTTTTATATAATTTATTACCATTTCATGAACACTATTTTATTATTTAAGTTTATAATGGTCGTTTTAACGATCAGTGGTACTTGAGTCAAAAATGAACTTCTTATATTTACAAGTTGTTCACGTAGTCAAATATCCATTATCTCAAGAATGATATTCATGATGTATATTCCATATTTATCATATATATCAATTATATACATGAATTTATAATATTACATAATCATTTAGAGGTATGAAATGAAATGCACCGTTCATGGAGAAAGTAAGCCGTACGTACGCATGAATGCTACTTTCATTTCAATGTCATATTAATGGAATTAAAACTAAATGATAGATATGTATATATTATTTCAAGACTTATATTCATCATTTAGATGTAACATAAACCATATATATCAATTATATATATGTACTTATAGTAGTATATTACATTTGGGGATAAGAAATGAAATGCACCGTTCATGGAGACGGTAAGCCGTGCGTATGCATGAACGCTACATTCCTTTCTATTTCATACTTTAATGGAATTAAAACATAATGATATATAATAGTATTATAATTCCAGTATGTTATCATATATAATATCATTAAATCTATCCTTTATACATACCACATATGGTATTAACGAATCCAATCACTTTGAGGGGGAGGTAGTCCGCACTTCCTAAAATGATGATATTGCGTATACCCATAATGGAAGCCATAAAGGTATGCAATAAATAAAAAATACAGAAGATTAAGGAAAACATAAAAATATTATATATCAGATATAAATATTGTGACATCTTAATGGCCATCTTTGAAGGTGTTTGAAGAATATTGAACAATCATCATTTCGTAAAGCAGAAATTCACCATCCACGGAAACAGTATGTTTTTAACCATTAGATGTAGGTGTGTGTAAGTGTAGGTAAAATAATTATTATAAAAACATACTAGTATATTGAATATACTTGATTTGTTACAAAATAAATTAATAAAAAGAGTTTAGGGGGTTTGAGAAGCAAAATAAAACAAAAGAACACAAGTGAAGACTTTACTTTAAAATCAGGTATCTCTCTTTGATTTGAGCTCAAATGCTTCCTTGGGAAGACTTCATCCCAATGTGAGGATTCTATGAGTAAGAGAGGGATGTGGAGAGACAAAATGGGAAGGGGTTGGCCGAGCCAAATGCTTTGTAAGTGTGGGTAAGGTGCTAGAGGTGGGGGCCTTTTATAAGAGGATATGAGGGGCACTCTTGGAAGGCTACAAAATGTTACTTTATTTTCAAATGAGTTTCAGATTTTAAAGGTCCCAAATTTTTTTATTACGAGTCTAAGGTGATAAGGGTTCGATATATACTCATCCAATAGGTTTTTGACATGTGTAGGTTATAGATTTTATATTATTTGTTCATTTTATTTAAATCGTTAAATAATGAGTTAACCGCTACATCATCATGATGTCATAAATAATTTAATTTATTTAATGTCTAAAAATTATGAAAAAATACTATGACCTAGGAAATCGTTTTAGATTTCAAATTAATATTTATATTATAGAAAATAATTTATTTACAAAAAATAAAAAATGTTTTACGGAGGTGATACATTCTTTGTTATGTTTAACTTTCTTTAACAATAAAAAGATAAAAAGTCACTTTCACACAAAAGTGATTCCATGGTGTCCCCAAGTTTAGCACAAGGAATCCCATGGTCTGACATGAGACAACCAGTAGCATTAGGACACATGTTGGTGTCATTTTGTATTATTATTATATTATTTGATTATCCTTAATTACCTGATTACTCATTAATCAAGATAATTAAAGATAATTACCGTCATTATTATTCATATTGTCCAAAAAAAGAGTCTTGATTACATAATTTGGACCTTATGATTCCAAATATGTAATCCATTTTAAAAAATTACAAACCAAAAAATTGCAATAATTTATTTAAAAACAATTCCCATTGTCAAAACAAATAGCGGGGTTTTTTGAAACAATATAAATGAAAAGATTGGCATTAGTTTATGCCCAATTCCAAAGTGAAATTAATCCTAATGGCCACAATTGGATTAAATGGTAGAAATATATTCAAATTACACTTTAAGACCAATTAGAAATATAATATAACCATATAATTAAATTAGATGAAAAAGCAGTTTTGATGTAAACCGTAGTATTTTTTACTATTCATTAAAAAAATGACCATTGTCAGAAAAATACTAAAATTTTATACAATGTAAATTTCAATTTCCCTATCATAAAGAATATGTTTATTTTGACAACTAGATATTATAAAATTTTCAAATGTTTGATTTAAAAATGGTTTCCCATCAAAAAGCATTAAAATAATCTTTTCAAAATATTAGTGTATTCCATGCTTAAGATTGGATTTATTCTCATTTTAAGCCGCTAAAACACTGTCTAATTCATAAATATACATAGATAAAAATATATATTATTCATTAATTACTTGGGATGTTACAAAAAAGGTATTTTCCCCTAGAATATGACCTCATATAAATTTTTATGTACTCTATTAGTCCTAGAATAGTATTTTCACCCTAGGAAAAGTGTTTTAATGAATTATAAACAATTAAAATTTCCATGTAAAAATTAAAATTTAATATATAATTAATTAAATATTTTTTATCAACAATTATTTTTTTAACTAATTTTCAAACAGACCAAAATATTAAGATTTTTTCTATTTTTTTATGTCTATAATAAAGAGTTTTTCATTGGAATGACATAATGTTTGGTTCGGGGATGGGACTGTACATGGTCCCCTTTTGTTTTTATTTTCATTTTCTTCCTTTTAATTTTATTTTATCTTTTATTATTTCTTCTGGATTCTAGAATACCCCTCTTTGGAATTCATCTATCGAGTGAATACAATATAAAAGGTAGTGGAAGAGATAGAGGGAGAGAGAGAGAGACAAAAAGATGAAATGAGGTACTACAATGTAGTTCGAGATGAGAAGGATCACTGTGTTATAGCCGTGGTCCATGGAAACAAGTGATGATTTAGAAGATTTTTCCAAAAGTTAGATCATTTTTATATTTTAAAACAAATAACCATAGATATACAATTTTCATGTGTTAATACTCTATTATTTGTATTTAATATCCTTTAATGGTCAATAAATATATTTTGTGGATAAAAATAGTGTTTGGGGAATTAAAGTTTTCCCTTTTGGAAATTATGATCACATGGCATGTAGTTTAGGAGAACATGACTTGTTTTCTTCCCATTCAGGGAAGATGAAATCTTTCAAAGTAAACAACATGTATTGGCGATATATTCAATGTACTTTGACTTATATGTATAGCTTCTTTCTTGAAAAAATAAACTATGTAGGGGCACATGTCCATGTAGAGTACATGAATAGGTTGTGTGTGGTCTGCACACTATGTATAATTTACAAAGAAGGATATATACCTAGAAATTCCATGTGAGGTACATGCGTAGGTACCCCTTGTTGGGTACACTCCCTATACCTATATTACATGCCATGTAATTGGGATTTTATATCCCAAGTCAAACTGTAATACACACCCAGGTGGGGAATTGATGGTGTATGTCATTTACAATGGTAAACATGACATATATTCCTCTATTTCTACCCTTTTGTGGGTTTTTGTATATTTATGCCCAGGAGTCCAAACTAGACACATGATTATACCATTCTGAGTATCTTCTTACATGGATCATGATATTGAAATCCTTTTTGTTTTTATAGACTATTAGGAGGTGTTCTAGGATTATTAATAAATAGATAGGTTCATCCTTTGGATATCAATTTAATCTATCTCCTAAGAGTGAGACCTTATTCTAAGATTGGGAATGATACCTTTCACATGATCAATGCTTACAAATATTGTCCCATGAGGATGTATCTCTTTCTAGATATTCCCTTTCGTAACTGGTATCCATGAGGTTATTTTCCTTCAATTATCCTTTATATGATGTCTCCACTTACATTTTATCATATAGGATCCTATGTAGGATTCCTCTAAATTATAATTATTAATGTTAAACCCCATTGGGATTATGTCTTTTAAATGATTACCTAGGGAGTCTCTTGTATGATCCATCTACCTTTTCATTATTTTCGAGGAACCCATGTAAGATTCCTCCACCTACGTACTCTGTTATTGAGGGCCCCATGAATGATATATCTTCTTATGTACCTCTAAATAATACCATGTAATATTATTAATTTTATGTTTTTTGATAAGGATTACATGTATGATTCCATTACAAATGTTTGACCTAAAATGATCCTTAGTAGGAATTCATCTCTAATGTTTTTATCTAATGACCAAGTGGGTGCCCCTCTGTTTGATATAATTTGTACTACTGTGTGGGAGTTTGGGAAGTGATGGTCATGGGGTTCAGCTTAAAATTTGTACTGAAATTTGTAAACCCATGTGATTTTGGTTGTAGTCATGGTTTTCGGTATTCATACACCTTTACTATTTTTTTATTTCACATGTTTTTTGTTGATGCAGTGTTGACAAGAATAGGTGATTCCTCATTTATGGCTAATGATCCTGACTATAAGAGACTTCTTCTTTTGAGATCACTATATTTACATCCTTGGTTCCAGCTGTTGGGTCAACCTATTGAGAATTTCAAGATGTAATTCCTATAATATGGCTTATGATCCATATTGTATTGGGATTTCAAAATGTACTTTTTGGTGCCCGACTTATATGAATTTTCTTAATAGAATTTTACTATTACTATTACTAGATGTCCTATTTGACACTGGGAATCCTCCCTGTTTATGAAAAAAAATTTAGATTTCTAAAAGTCAATTGTAACCCCTCTTATACAAGGTTGATCAAGTAATGTCCAGTTTTCAAGAATTACAGGTGATTCCAAAGGTTATCTTGTTAGAAGATTTCTCCCAAGTAGTAGGATGTTAATGATCTCCTAGTGAATGGACTAGATATCCTAATTTATTCCAAGGATACTCCCTAGGATAAAAAGATGTATCATTATTGATACTCCAGAATCAAATATGGGAGTGGGTTTTCAATCCATTTATTAAATTATTATGTGTTGATATAATAGATCTGGTGAGTATTCATTACATATCATCTAAGGTTCATCTACTTAGATATTATCTATGTTTCAATGTCGTGATTGCCTATGTACTATAACCTAGGAATCCGAAAACAGAATAGATAACATGTCGATTGAGTAGTATGATGTCTAGTTCAATTACACATTTACAATATTGTTAGTTATTATATGGTATCCTTTAATATAGTGATTAGCAGTGACAATGGGTGAACCCCTAGTAATTACATGTATCCCCCTTGTGGTGACATAGATTTATGAGATCCATTTCTAGAATTGTCCAAAATAGGTAATTTAATTTGGTATTATGGACCATGACATTGAATTAATTATTCATGTATTCAGTGGTACAATATCTATCTCATTTACCTTTTCATTGGATGTACAAACAATCAGGATTACCTACCGAAGGATCAACTGCTGTTGATTGTGTTATTTTTCCCATTACTCATGTTTATACTTATTTATATATATATATATATGGGAATATATATAAAGACATATATATATATAAACATGAAAGAACATTTCCTAGTTGATTAGGAGCACAATATAAGGGATTCAATATAGTTCCACTTGATTTATTTGATTTATCATTTTATTTATGTATTAGATATACAAATAATATTGCATGAGAATGCACTTATAACAGAAGATTTAGTTATTCATAGTTTGAGCATTATACTGATTTTATATTCTCATAATTGTAAACTCACATCGAACTTCAACTAGAAATTTTTTTATTCTCTTCAGGTAGAGCATAGACTACATAATGGATAGGTCTGAGGTCAAGGATTCATGATCTAGTGGATCCACTCTTATGTATTCTATTGATATGTCTAGATCATATAGATGGTGTCTTGGAGACGTGGTATGTGCTCTAGGTCAAATTAAGTAGCAGATCATAGTTCTTTCATCTCAGTTTCTTTATTTACTCCTACACATATGCTTAGAAAATTGAGTGACCAGTGTTTTATGTGTTTTATGGTTGTTCAGGAATTTATATAATTTCCTTTATTATTGTAGCATGTCTATTTAAATTTATTTATATGTTTTGAACTATTTTTATTACATAAATGGATTATATCTAGTTTTTTCTAGTACGATTACACTAATATAAGTGTATACTCAATCCAGAATACCACCTTTAGACCCTTATTACTCTTTGAGAGCCTCTAGAAGATGAGAAGGCACTCTTAGGCCATGCGGTGAACCGAATCAGGGAATTAGATTAGTAACATCTGATTTGAGACATTAAAAAGTGGTACAAGTTGTGTTCCTTTCATTTTAATTTTCAATTTTGGTTTTGTTATATTGGAGTACTAGATCAGTCAGAACCAATAGTGGATATCAGACATGTTCATAGAGTACAATATTTCGAGTAAGAAGTCCTGGTTTCTAAGAATACAAGATTTACATTCTTGATATGTGATGTTATTATTATATTTTATTTGTTTCTTTGATAAATTCATATTTTTTGTGGAGTGATGATTTATTATTTATTTCTAGTTCCTAGAATTTTGGAAAGAGGATAGTGTTGGATTTAGAAAATTGGTTAACAAAGGAAGGAGGTGTCCCAAGCATCATATTTGGTATGTAGGGTTAACATTTTTTGGCCTAATAGTGTGTGGTTATTATTGATTATAGAGTAAAATTGATTGATGTGTCAAAGAATAGATAAATGTTGTTTTCCTATAACGTTTTATGGTAGAATTTTTCTAAATTGGTCCGACATGCATATATATATATTATTAAATCAAAGGTGATGTCAATCTATGTTGAGACATTTAATGGTGAGAAAGATGACTCAGTCCTCATTCATGAGACATTAAGTGACCCTAATAGGTGGATAGAGAACCTGATGACCATGAGTTAATATAGAGACTCATGATTCTCATAGATATAAATTAGATCAATTTTTAAAAATATGTACCATATTACAAAAACACTCATGAAAAGACCATATTAGGTTAGTTCATTTAGAAACATGGACACCTAAACACTGGTCCATAAGTGTGTGTCAGGATATCCAACTATTTTCCTCAAAACTATAACCCTTAATAGACACATCATACATAATTTATATCTTTATAACCTGGGGAATGTAAATATAAGAAAGGGTGAGATCAGAGGCCCAGTAAGGGAAAAAGGGAGATACATAATCATAACATGAAAAATTGGGTATGAGAACATAAGTATTACATTTTAAGATCATACCCTCAAAATAAGATATCATATAAATGAGTCATGGAAAAAATATTTGCAGTTCATAAGACACAAATCATAATGGAATCATGAGTGTAATCCATGAAATCAAAACATTAGAATATGACATGGAATTTTATTTGACACATAAACATATATAATTATTTTAGTAATAGTAAAGTAAACTTTTCCACGGCTATCTTAGTATAATGGGTTCACTCCCCAAACCATATTAATAATCAGTGTTCAATACTGAGATTATATTAGTAGAACATTTTCATTATTAAACATGGTTTAGTACCCATTCCTTTCATTTTTATCTCATTAGATAAAAATATTTACCCAAGGCATTGGAAGAAGATATAGGTATCACCCATCACATAATGAAATAATACATATTTGGGTCAAATGATCATAAATAATAACCATATCATACCCCATGAAATGAAATGGGTATAATAAACCTATCATTATATCAAAACCTATTGAAATTTATAGTTTTCTTTATAATTTAATCATAACAGAACCTATTAAAAGATGTGGGTTTCATGGGTGTTTTATCATGGTATAACCTATAAAAGATAAATGGGTTTCATAAAAAATAATGGCATCAAAACATTAACCATCTAGGTTGATAATATGAATGGTACCCTTGTATCATATCCCTAATAATGAACATGTATCACCAATGGATGGCATCTTAGATGAAAAATAATTTTGAAATATACCTTAAAACATGTCCTCTAAAAAATATTCATTTTATTTGAAAATATTGAAGAAAAATCATCAAGAAAAAATTAAATACTATTTTAATTTTTTTTAAAAAATAATACTTTTTCAAAATCATTTTCAATGAAAATTATCTTATTTTTTTTTTGACAACATGGGTTATTCAATAAAATATATTCTGACCAAAGAGAGGAATAAGATTAGATTTTCTAAAAAGCATATTCATAATTAACAAAAGAAAAAGAGTGGAAATTTGTAAAATTACATGAAGATATCATAAATAACTAGAGTAAAATAAACTAATGATATTTATTACTATAATGATCATAATATTCAACCAATGGAAGCATAATCATAAAGAATCCGGATAAACATTGAGATTATAGTAATAAACACTTACCACTTTGGTAACATTGAATCATAATCCCCATGAATAAATAAAATTAAATGAGGCATAAAATATAATTAAAATAATAGCATTCATGATATAAAATGTTAAAGGGGAATTATACACATCTTTTAAAATAATATATGTTCATAACATATTATGATGCTCAATGAATTCAAATTGAAAAAAAATTACCTTAGCACATATGAAAAGTTTTATCCATAAAAACCATGAAAGAGATATCCTAAAATGGATATGTAAATTGAAATAATTATAATAATAATAATAATTAAATTAGACCATGTTTAGTATACACAACGCATACATGAAATAGGTGACAGACATGACTTGTGTCTCACATAAAATTAAAGTGAGACAGAAATCCAATACCTTAAGTCTTGAATCCCCTAATACTCATTATATACTACTCTATAATAAATATAAGTTTATTATATATATATATATACATTAATGAACCAAATTATATTACATAATACCATATATTATTTTTTATTACCATTTTGTTAACCGTTTATTATAAATTCCATGATAAAGTAATGTTTGGGGTAATAACGCTTTATTGTTTGTACATGTTTTGACTTTTTATTCTTAGTAATTTTAATGACCACATGATTTAATCATCTATAGAATGATAAAAATTATATATATAATATATATATAATATGTATTTATAATAATATATAAAATACTGAAATCGGAAATGAGATACATTGTTCATTGAGATTGTAGGTCGTACGTACACAATAATTCTATTTTCAATTTCATATCAGATTGAAAGAAACAAAATTGTATGGGATATTATAATTAGAGAATAATTTTTTATTTAATATATTTCACATATTTTTATTAAAACCATCCTTAATACATATCATGTAATCATGAAAGAATCATGTTTCTTCACAAAGCAGTTGTTTCCTGTACAAACGAATGATGTTTTTGTATTCCTACAAAATGTAATGCATAAAGGTATACATGATATATCAAAGAAAGAATCATAATAACAACATAAATATCATAAATATCAAATATAAACTATAAATCTGTTATTATTCTAAACCATGAATGGTGGTAATGGAAGAATTAATGACAACAGTTCTATAGAAGTTAGTCCTATATACACACGAACGATGATTGTATTTCCCATTTAATGGAAGTGTTTTATGTTATAAGTTTTACCCTTAAAATGAAAAGCATTACTATATTTAATATAATGAGGTTATTATATATTAATGATATAAAAATAATTGAAGTGGTTTTCGGAAAAATAAATAAAAAATGATCATTGATGAACATTACCTTTTCTTCAGGTATCTATTTTTGGTTTGAAGCAAAGGATATACTTGGTGGTTTTTATGCCCAAATTAAGGGTTATAGGATGAATTTTTGGTAGTATTAATGATTTTTGGATATGTTGCAAAAATAAAACTGGTTTTATTGGTGCAAATTAGTATGGGGTGAGTTCTATTTTATAGTTGAGAAGGTGTGGAATTCATATAAATACAAAATGGTAAACAATGCTGGGAGATATAATGTACATAATATACCTCAAATAATTAAAAATATTATATATAAGATTTAATATGGTTTAAATATTTCCAAAAACTGGGTTTTTGAAAATTTTATAGTATATTTCCCTCTTTATAATTAATGTTTATTCCCTTGGTATACTTATTTTTCTCTTAATCATAGTGATAGATTGTAAATATTTTCAGTAATAATTTTCGTCAAAAATTAAATGTGATTTATTAAATATATTATATTATTTTTATTAAAAATATGGAATTCTTTTTCCTAAATTCAAATCACATAAGTGGACGAAACTAGTTAAAAATTAATTCGTCAAACGGGATCACACAACATGTTTTTAATGTGAAAAGGTTTGCATGATTGAAAAGTTATTATATCCAATTTCAAGGTGAAATTGGTTCCTAGGATATAAATAGAATTAATTTATGTATAATTTTACTAATTTTACTTTAAAACCATATTAATATATAAATTAACTATAATAATAAATTATATGAAAATGTTGTTTTCAATTAAAATTCAGGATTTTTCAACATTCATTCAAAAATGAAATATTTCAAAAAAATACCCAAAAAAGTAAGACTAAGAAAAACTGAACATTATGAATTAAAAAATTAATTTAAATTTGTATAGGTTTCAAAAAAATTAATTATTGTTAACAAAAGTAAATTAAAAAGTTATTTTTTTTGAGAAACCCATATTTTCAAAATATATTTACTTTACTGAAAATTGAATATTTCATTATCAAGAATTTTTATTTATATAAAAACAACATAAATAGTATTTTAAAATAATATTTTAATATTTTTTTTACTAAGATTAGTGTCAATGTTATAACTTTTTTAAAAAAAATAATTAAAATAATAAAATGTTGTTTCTTAAAAACATAGGGTTGTGTGTAACGCAAGCTAAGCCGGTGTTGCGAGTAATGAAATATTAATATGGTGTAATTTGAAATGAAATAACTCAATGATATTTCATTCCTTAAAAAAAGTTTCGTAAAAACATGGGTTGTTATAGTTTATCCCATCATATGATGTTTTTTTTATTTTCATTTATTTAATGTGTCACTAACAAACTATACGTTTTTTTCTTTATAGCATCAAATTAAATTTTACGTAACAAAACAATAGTTGTGGTTATATTTTTAGGTATCTATGTAAAATATATATAGGTATCAGGATAGTTCTCAGGATCGGGACCTTGAGGGTGTATTACCATATATTGATACACAACGATTGGGAGTTTAGTATCTCTTCTACATTGTTAATATGACCACCTAGGTGTAGGTTTTTATAAGGATTATTACAGAGGACCTGGGACCTAGTAGGCTGATGCTTGGTAGTTCTCACCCTCATAATTCTTTTTTATCCCAACCTATATTTCGGAGGATCTGCTTTTTGGGCTAGTTGGGAGACCGTGAGGCCCTTAGTATTGACTTCGAACCTTGTAGTCCGATGTTCATTTTGTTTAAGGGAAAATATGAGTAGGTTTGGATGGATTTTATAGAATCCTTTTTAGGTAATGATCTTGGTTATATGCTCTTTTGATAATGATGCACAGTTAGTGATAATATTTTGCAATACAGGCATGTTGATTCGATTGGATATTGAGGAAGCACCTAGGTTGCTTTATTTTTGAGACTAGATTTGTGGGGTTGGATTTTTATTATTCCTGGAACTATTTATTAATTTTTCCACTATTTCTAATGTAATAAGATTGTGGGTAGATATTCTTTACTGAAATGACACCCTGTGATGGGCAGTTGTGGAATAAATTATGGCACAGATGAGGTCTTTCATTTTGTAGTGGATTTCCAAGGGACATTCTCCTTTGTTTATAATAAATATTCATGTAGTGTAGTCATCTTGTATTTAATAGTATATTACTTTCTTAAGTGTGAGTTGGGTTATAAAGGTATATACTGTTTGTTCGTAGTTGCATATAAATTGTAAATCAGTGAGATGTCATATGTGAACCGGGGAATGACATATTCCATACACTCCATGGGTATGGTTTCCTAGGATATGTAGCTAAATTGATTAATTTCCTTCATTTTTAGAGGATTCATCATAAATGGATGGGGATCTAGGACATATTTGACCCATGGATGGACATAGACGTGCATTGTCAGGAGAGGTGGTTATTTGAGTTGGTTACATTCATGTATAACCTATTTTTAATTGAGTGTGTCTCTTAGTGATCTATATATGCCTCTTGATGTAATATTAGTGTACTATTAGTTATAGAAAATCATTTTCTATCTTGATAACATCTTGGTTATGTTAAGAGTTCATCATATATATGCTGATCATCTTTTCTTTTAAATGCCATCCTGGTTAGTAAAGGAACTCGTTGAGAATGTGCTCAAGTAGTGATATATGGAGATTAATATGGTGGGGATATCATTATTGGCCATTTAAGGGTGGTGAACCTAATTTTAAATTGAAATTCCACATTTTCCATAGGCTTCTTAGCTTGATGTTTTGTTATGATATGACAATAAGGGTATTATTATGGTATGGTGTACCAGATCAGCTATAGTTAAACATTTTCCTTGATATATGATTTTTTATCATTATGATACTAGTCATTGGGAAATCATGATAGGATAGATTTATAAATTCATAAGATCAGATCATGGGTGTTTTTTAACACCAATGATTATTGGGGTTTATAAGGTTTATGATGGGAATACTGAAAGGACATGTTTTTTTTTGAACTACAAATTTGAGGCTAAATTTGATTTTTTTCCTTGAAGATTATTATAAGGTGTAAAATGGTATTTTTTAAACATAAAATGATCTCAGATAATTTCATTGACCACTCTATTAGTCTTAGAATAGGGTTTTTACCATAATATAGGAGTTGAACTAATTCTGAACCATTCGAGTTTCTATGGAATAGTTAATATTTAATACATAATGAATTAAATATTAATTTAATCTAACATGTAATATTTAATATATATTTTAAATAGAGAATCATATTAGGATTATGTATCCACTATTGAGTCATAAATGGTGAGTTTTTCTTTCTAGGAAGGGAATAAACTCATTCTAGGAATGATGGTCGAGTCCAGACCCAGTTTTATTTTTCTTTTCTTTTTCTTATTTTTTCATTTACTTTTTATTTTATCCTTTATCACTACTGATACTCTTATAACCACCATATGTTAGTTATCCTTTGCATGATTGAGACATAAAATAAATATGGATATAGAGAGGGATAGAGAGGGAGTAAAAGGGACGTTCCTCTGTGGAGTGGTCAAAGAGTTTTATCGTCGTGCGATAGTCATGGACCAGAGAGATGAGTGAAACTTTAGTGGATTTCACCCAAAGGTAGAATATTTTTATGTTCTTGAAAAAATAACCATATATTAACCATTTTCAATTGTAAACCCATTTTATTAGTACGTAGGACGACACGAGGGTCAATCTATATCTTTTGGGGTGAAAATGGGGTTTCGAGATGATTTGAGAGGTTTTCAATTCAGAAATATAGATCCCATGGATTATAGTTCAAGAGAACATTCCATGTGATCCTCCCATTTAGGTAAGATGAAATTATAATATGTAAAGACCACGTATGGAATATACACACCATGTACTAGGACTCATACATGTAGCAGAGTACCTGGCCATCTTTCCTGTGTGGGGTTATATGATCTTCTAAAGTATATTGCCAGACCCCATGCGGGTTGCACCCCATGTTGATGTAAATGACCAAGCTATATATGTTTCCATGCCATGTGAGGTACATTGGTAGATTCACTATGTAGGGTACACACCATGTACCTATCATACACATTTTTTAAATTTGAGTTTACACACGAAGTCCTACCGGTGTACACACCCAGGTGGACCTTTTAGGGTAAACATCTTATACCATGGTACACATGTCATGTAATCCTCCCTTGATATGCCAAGAAGGATTTTTCAAATCGTTATTTAAATTAATTTTAACCAGACACATGAGTTGAAAAATTTTATAATCATTCCATGTAGATCATGAAGGTGAAACCCTTGAGGTGATTTATGGTCTCCTAGGAGGTGTCTCATGCTTTTTACTAAACAAAGAGGTTATTACTCTAGTGATCGATTTCAGATATATCATGAGTGTGATGCATGGATCCGATATGATCTAGTAGTCCTCTTCTATGAACAATGATTATATAGATTCCCCCTTGAGTATTTCTCCCTTTAGAGATGTTTATTTATAGCATGGGATGCAATGAGGTTATCAACTTATGAGGATCCCTCGTATAATTCATGTAACTATGTTTCGACCTAGAGGATCGTATGTATAATGAATTTTCCTTATTATAATTACTATGGGTATTCTATGGGATGAATTATCTTACATTATGAAATAGGGAATCCCCTATAATATCCATCTACATGTTCACTATTTCTAAAGATCCCCTATCAGATGACTCTACCAATGAACTCTGTTATTGAGGGTCCCATGTAGGGAGTAAATTCCTACGTATCACTCTAGGATACCATGTAGTATTATTCATTTTTTATTCTTGGATAATAATCAGGAGTAGGATGCCTTCTCACATGTCTAACCACGTAGAATCTTAAGTTGGATTTCCTCTCCACTATTTTGATATGATGGACCCAGTGGGTTCCCTAGTGTATAACCAACCATATATTAGTGTGTTTGGGTTATTGTACGAATGGTAGTAGGTATCACCTTAGAACCCCTGCCAAACATGTAGTACCATAGTTATGAGGTGGTAGTGGTGGTTTTAGGCATTATTCTACCCCTACCCTTTTATTTATTTTTTCACTTTTTTAATACTGGTGCATCATTTACCACCGTAGGCGGTTACTAGTTTATGGCTGATGAGCCTAACAAGATGCATCTTATTCTTTTCTGATCACCAAATTTACTTCTTGGGATCCAGTTTTGAGACGTCCTACTAAGGATTTCCATTCGTATTTCCTAGAATATAATTTCTTATCCATATTCTATTAGTATTTCCATATGTAATTTTATAGGTTTGTCCTATGAGACTTTATTGATTGAATGTTACTATTGCTATTACTAGAAGTCCAATTTTTCACTTGGATTCCCCATGATTAAGGATATAGAAGTTGGTTTCTTACATTTTCTTGGAAAAACTCTTTTACTAGGTCAGTCAAGGAATGCAAAGTCAACTAGAATTCCATAGAATGAAAAATATTTCTCCATGGGTGCATTTCCTCTGAGTTGTGGTATTCTTATGAGCCCCCATAGGATGGACTTAATCACTTTTTTTATTTAATTGGATACACCCAAGGATTGGATGAATCCCTATTATAGATACTATCATGAAATTTCTAGGAGAAGGATATTGAGATTATTATTGAATGATATAATGTTGATATACATGATCAGGATAATATTTTTTCATATTTCCTAAGTGTCATCCCCATAGGGATTACCAGAGTTGTAATTTCATGATTGCCTATGGACCAGAACATGAGAATCAGAAATCAGACTAGATTTCATATGGAATGAGTTGTATTAAATATAGATATATTCCACTATTATAGGATAGTTATTTATAATATTATGTCCTTTATTATAATGATTTTAGAAAATTACATGTGAACCTAAGGATAGGACATGAATCCCCATGTGGTGAAGTTGGTTTCTCAGAGACATTTCTGACATTAATCGAAGATGGTATTATTGATTGTGATTACATACCAAAATATCTAAATAATTATAAATGAATTGATTTGTATAGAATCAGGCACAATATGGCATTCACAGTATCTCAAGATGATCGAGATTACAGACTTAAGGAAGGACTTCTGGTGATTTCGTTATTTCTTCACTATAACCACGTACATACATATGTATGTACGTATATATATTAATGGGAACACACACACACACACATAAATATATATATATACCATAAGGAAAATTTCTTAGTTAATCTTGATCATAGTCTCTGAGATCGACTTTGGATTCACTTGATTTCTTTGATTTACCATTTTAGATGTGTCTTAGCTAGGCTGATCATATTGCATGAACATGATCTCATGAAAACAGATTTATAGATTCATTGTTATAGTAGCCTACTGAGATAATACTCTCACCCCTATATATGAAACTTGGTTTTTTTGTAGACTTTATTTATGATTTTTATTTGGAAAAACATTTCATGATGCATACGAATATATCCTAGGGTTTCTAGTCAAGTAGACATTGTTGTGTGGTCTCTTTTGATAGGGCTAGAGAAACTCAACACTATCTTAGATACATAGTTTTTTATATATATTAAAGTTAATATTATATCTCTATAAATTAATTTTACTCTATTTATATTATAATACATTTATGGTGGACATAGTAGGTTACAGGTGTTTTATGTATGAAATGGATGTTCAGGATTTTATTGAAGTTAATTTATTATTGTAGAATAATTTATTTTAGTTTTTTATCGTTTCCACACTCTATTGATTATTTTATGGATGATATATGGTTATTTTTAATGTTATTAATCTGATATAATGGTATACTCACCCCACTGTACAACCTTTAAGCCCTTGCTACTAGTTGGAAATATCTAGCATTTGGGGAGGTGTGCTAGATTCCTTATGGTGAACCGGCTCAGGGAACTCGATTAGTGGCATGGAAGTTGGGATGTTACAAATATGAAGACATATATAATGAAAAAATGATATTTATGACATTAATATCACTATAGAGATGACAGAACTATAATCGATATACAAGATTTAGAACATTCATATTGAAATGTGTTGGAGAAAACAATGAAATTAACATCGAAAAAAACAGTGATAATGAAAATTTATTAAATATAGAGTAATAAGATGTTAAAAAAAGGAGAAAATATGATAATTTAAATAATAAAATGGTTCTATAGATTGTTAATAACATGTTTAAAACCACTATATAGTATAATAAAGAGAACCCAACAAAAGAGAAACATGGGGTAAGGGGTTTCATAACTCAATATTCATTCTTTGGTTTATGTGAATCCTTTGATTATATTATTCCATAATTATGTGTGAAATTAATTTGGTTATGTCTATTCTATATACAATTTTCGTATGTTGGATCAAATTTTTTATCACTAATCACCCCCACTGATTAACTTGGGACTCAAAGATATGAACATTGTAAGGGTTTTTTCTTAGACTTCCTTCTTTGAGACACAAGTTACTTTATACACCTAATAAAATTTAAATTGTGTATATACTACAAATTTATATAATATATCATGAATCCTTATATCATCATGATATTTCATGTTATAATTCATATACATCATTCATGGAAATTTAGTTTTTAAATGTTTTCATGTTGTCAGGGTTTATATTTCACTTTAATTTTAATCACGATTTCTTATAATTTAATTTTCATAGAAATAAATTATTTTATCATTGTCTAATATAACCCATTAATTTTATTCTATAATAGGATTTATTTTCACCTTTTTTATTGGCTTATGTACCTCATAAATCAATTTCAGTGAGGAGACCTAGGATGGAATAATAATGGAGTGTTTCCAGAAGATTAAATATTTTTTATTTTTTTTTCTTTGTGTAATTCATGTACTATATACATTGTTTAGATTAACGATACATCCTTTTATGTTATTAGTGAAATATTTTAAGGTATTATGTAAAAAATATTTCACTAAGAATGTGGGTCATTATAGTTGGTATCAATGAAAATATTTAGTAATTTTTGAAATTATGAATATACAACATTAGTAAGAGTCCTAAACAAAATTTTAAATATAGTAAAACCTCTTAAAATTTAGGTAAACTATAATAAAAGTGGTCTCAATGTAATTTAATCAATATATTGATACTATAAGTTGATAATGATCTGGAAAAAACTTATTTTAGGTTAATAACCCTGAAAGGGATCATTTGTTGTTAACTTTACCTATACATAGAGAATGAAAAATATGCATTTCTATGCACCTAGGATGAAATTGTTAAGTGGATATTCATTTTTTAATCACTTGATTTTTACAAACCACTATGGAGGATATATATAATGTATTTTTTTAAAATTGAATTATTTTTTCCAAGAAGTGTGTTATTAGAAAATAATAGGATTAATATTTATTTAGAATTATTATTATAATATATATGATAGTAAAAAAATTATCACTTTTTATTTATTCTTCTAGAAAAATGGATGGAAATAAAAGTACTGGAAAGTTCCTATCATGGAGTGTTCCAAAATCAATTATATTTTCCATACGTATTTCAATATTAGTTGTGAACCCACATTTTATATAAGGAGTAGTGTTAAATATTTTTTTCATGATTCAATAACAAAATTATTAGGAAATTTAAATAGATAAGAAGGTTCCTGGAAAATCACAATTAAAAGTGAAATGTTTTTGGGGTTCCTGGTTGGCTTCCCCACTTGTTATGTTATCATAGTACTTTTAAATTTTATTTTTATGTTAATTAATTAAATAAAAAGATGAAAAATATTTGTTACATTATCATCCTGATCGAGATTGATGTTATTGAGAAAAATCTTTATAATATCCTTTCATAGATAATACTCCTTCCGATGTGTAAAATACCAAAGATCATTCTTGTAATTTATTAGGAAATACCAATTATGATATATATATTCCTAAGATTCTATATCATTATTTTGCTACCTCCTAATGTTATTGGTAATCACCTAACACTTCCCCAATTGAATCTGGATTAAGAAATTAGTGTGATTAAAAGACAACAAGTTTGACATAAAATTTAATTAATTATAGAAATTTTAAAAATAAATATTTTAATACAAAAATAATTATATTGATTTGAAAATTATTGAATTTTTAATTAAAAACATTTTGATAATATAAAATAGATAAATTTATTTAAATAAATATCATTTTAATAAAGCATTATCATTCTGTGTCACCTACCCCAGACTATCCACTTAAGGTTCCTACCCCTCTATAATAGTATAAAAATGGAGGTATAAGAAGAGGGATGAATGACAATAATAAATAAACTAAAATAAAAATATAGAGTAATTAGTAGTAGTGGTTATTCACTCTATTTTTTATTAATTTATCCCCATTAAGCGGTAGAAAGCATTGTATTTATATAGATATGATTAACTTCTATCAATCTCATTCCAATCTCCTTTATCTCAGTTCAAATAATGGATATATATTTTAATGGATTTCCCATATCAAATCTATGGAAAATAACCATTGAATTATTGGGTATTTCTAAATTCCACCATTGACATGTATTATATAGTAATAGTAGCATCACATGTCTTTGGGAATCTACCATTGGTCATTTAACTCTAGTATTATGGTAGTAGAATATAACATTCATCAATGGTAGATCATTCTCAATGATTCAATGTTCAATACAATATTATCGCTTCGTAACATCTGCTACTTCCCACAATAGTGGTGGTATCCTCTGTTTTTTATTCATTTTATCCATGGAATCAGCTTCCTACTTGGTAGATTGTGATGCTGGGTTGTTCAGAGGGGTGATTCCTCCATATCTACTATTTTTTCATTGGTATATCACATTTATAATTCTCTCACCAGTGGATTTCATATACCAATATCTCATTGGTATATCACATATACCATTGACTAAATGGTATCACTCCTTTTTACTTGAGGTAAAACACGCATGTGAATAAGTCCTTCACATTGATGGTGGTACAATATTCAACTGCTTTCACCATGCAATGATAACATGAACTGAATTTCAATTCCCAGCCTGATAAATTGTAGTATATACTATATGTAATGTAATTTATTCATAATGGAAGTCCTTCTCTTCTTTTTGAAACCAAACCTCATTGGGTTTGGAAGTGGTGAAGTGGGTCGTATTAAATCCATCACGCCTTCACAGTTGTAAAATGGGTCAAACTATTTTGTGCATCAGATTATGTATCTCCAAATGGTATCATGGTGGTTTCTTTAGGTCGCATGTTTACTTAATGTGATATCATGACTCAACATGGAGATATGGTTCATGATCGATCTCAATAAGTGGCATCTATGGATATCTATATTGATTGTAGACACCGACAAGAGGTATCAAGGAATGTTGAAAGAGGTAAGTGGTAGCATGTTATATCTGAGGGATGTGCATGGAATGATAAGGTATGATGACATCATTTTGGATTATTGGAATTATACCCATTATTAGATGCTCACAGATAATACTACTTATGGTAAATTGATTTATTTTAAATGATAAAATGGTGAAAACGTGATATTAAAGTCTAACTGGTGTTAGAGGACCCCTACAGCTATCAAGGGTTACCCCCTGGGGAAGCCTTTCTCTTTCCACGACATGAATATGAATTGTATGTAAATTCTTGGTCCAACTATACTTTCGATGGGCTCTTCCCCATGGACCACACACCCCTTCTTCTTGGGAAGGCCCTCCTTGTTGGATGCATGACTGGCCGACCAGCATAGGTTGGCTAAGTGGCATGTGTCCTATTGTTAGCAAGTTGTCCATGGGTTATCCCATTTGTGTACATAAAAACATTGAAAATAACTATTTAAATTTTAGTAGAATAGTAAAAAAAATTTCCAATATATTATTAACAATTATATACATTTTAAATAATTTTACTTCCCTTTTTATAATTTCGATCATTTTAATAAAACACTACATTATATAAAATTGTTAAATAAAAACCAATGAATGGTTTTACAGTTGGTTTAAAAATTATCATGTAAATATTAGTCTTTCAAGTAATCATGTAAATAATATATTTCATAGTGAAAAAATAGATATTTCATTCTAAAAATTTTTCTCAAGAAGAGTTTATGATTATAGAATATTGATTAGATGGAAAATTTTATCAGTTATGGACATCAATCATTAATACAAATCCAACGGTTGAGGTTGTCGCGAGGGAGTTCAAATACTTGAAATTGTTATTTTTTAACATGTAATCTATAAATTCCCTTTAAAGTACGATTTATAGGGAATTAATTGAGTTAAAATGGAATTAAAATGAATTTTTAGGTAATTGGGAGATAAAATTTTCATGGATTTCACAATATACATCTCGTATAAACATCGATTATGAATGGAATATAGAAATTTTATTTAATGTGATAAGGCCACTTATATAGAAATATATATCAATTGATGAAATTGGGGGTTATGAGGAAAGAAAATTATGTTCTCTCAAGGTGGAAATGGGATTTGTAGATACATAGTGGTATTGTAGATTGGATGACATAAAGTAGATATTAGAGCCAAATTTCGGAACAAATTGACCACAGAAGAGAAAGAAATAAATAGAAATTACCTAGGTAAAAATATTATGGTTATAATAATTATTGGGGAATGGATTACAATAAAGTGTAAAGTGTTACATGTGTGGAATATAAGGTCATATTGCAAAAAAAAATTCATAGAGAAGTAAAATGTCACCAATTGAATGCCAATGAAAAATGGATAATGGTGTTATCAAAACCTATAGTATAATTATTCCTGTGTGAGGATAATGGACATAAAAATATTTAATTTTCAAATCATAATATGACAGATGAAATCCAACAATAAACCCCAATGAATACATGGGAGGATGGTCATGATTTTTTATTCCGAATGACAGTATTCAACACACAAAATGATTTTTTGAAATGTGAACTCATTTTACACTCAAATATATAAAGTAAATTTATTAATTATATTTATAACATTCTTCTATTTAATTCAATATTTCACATAACATAATTTTAAATATCTAATTTTTAGTGGATGATCTAGGGAAAGAGTTTTATAGAATTATAAACCATTCGAATTTCGATGTAAAAACTAATATTTAATATATTTTTAATAAAATAGTATTTTATCCACACATATTTTTTAAACTATATAATTTAATAAAGCCTAATGATTATGAATTTTTCTATCTCATTGAATCTAGAATGGGGAGTTTTTCTTAGGTGTGACATAAACATATGTTAGGGGATGGGAATGGACACGATCCTCTTTTCTATTTTTTCATTTCCTTCTATTTAATTTTCCTTTTTTATTATTTCTCCCTTTGGATTCCTATATAACCCCACCCCATTTTGAATTCCTATATCATGAGGATGCAATATTAAAGTTAGTGGGAGAGGTAGAGGGAGAGAGAGATAAGGAGAATAAATGAGGTACTATAGTGGAGCTTGGGAGGATCCGGATCACCATGTTGTAGTTGTGGTCCCTGGAAACGAGCGAGGATTTGGAAGATTGTTCCAAAAGTAAGATCATTTTCTATTTTAAAATAAATAACCATAAATTTAAGATTTTCTTGTGTTAAAACACTATTAATATTATTTAGGATCCCTTGATGGTCGATCAATATATATCGGGGATAAAAATAGTGTTTGGGATCATTTGAGAGATTTCTCATTTAGTTACTATGATAAAATGGGATGTAGTTTAGAACATGCCTTGTGTACATCCCATTCTAGGAAGATGAACTATTCTGAAGTAAACACCATGTATGTGGGATACATTCAATGTACATGGACTCATATGTATAGCTGAGTACCTAGCCAGATAGACTGTGTAGGGTCACATGGCCATGTAATGTACATGACTAGGTTATGTATGGTTTTCACACCATGTAGAAGTAACAAATAAGTCTATATACATGTAAATTACATGTGAGGTACATGGGTCGGTACCCCCTTGTTGGTTACACTCCCTGTACCTATATTACATGCCATGTACTTGGGATTTTACAAGCCATGTCCAACTATAATACACACAAAAATGGTGCTTTGATGGTGTATTCCATTTACAAAGGTAAAAATGTAATATATTCCTCCATTGCTACCCTTTTAAAGGTTTTTTTTGTATATATATCCCCACGAGTCTGAACCAGACACATGAGTATACCATTCTGAGTGTCTTCATACATGGATCGTGATGGTGAAATCCTTTTTGTTATTTATGGACTATTATGAGGTGATTAAAGATTCTTAATAAATAGAGAGGTTCTTCATTTGGAAATAAATTTAATTTATCTCCTTAGAGTGAGACCTTAATCTGAGATAGGGAATGATCACTTTAACATGATCAATTCTTATATATATTTTTCCATCAGGATGTATCCCTTTCTAGATATTCCCTTTTGGAACAGGTATTCGTGACGTTATTTCGTTCCAAGAATCCCTTATAAGATGTCTCTACATAAATTTAAACCTATAGGATCCTATGTAGGATGCCTCTATATTATAAATGTTAATAATAAACCCCATTGGGATTCATTATTTAAATTATTACATAGGGAATCCCTTTTATGGTCCCTCTACCTATTCATTCTTTTCGAGGATCTGATGTCAGATTCCTCCACCTACGTACTCTGTTATTATGGGTCTAATGATTGAGATCTCTATTTATGTACCTATAACTAATATCATATAGGGTTTATCATTTTATCTTCTTTGATAAGGATTACAAGTATGATTCTTGTACTCATGTTTGACCTAAAACGATCCTTAGTCGGAATTCATCTATAATGTTTTGATCTAAGGACTTAGTGGGAGCCCCTGTGTTTGACATACTTCATAATAGTGTGTGGGTATTTGGGAAGAGATGGTGGTGGGTTTCACCTTAATATGTGAACTGAACTTTTTAATCCCATTTGGTTTTGGTCGTATTCATGGTTTTTGGTATTCATCCACCCATACTATTTTATTTTTTTATTTCACTTGTTTTCTGTTGATGGAGTGTTGACTAGAAGAGGTGATTCCTTGTTTGTGGCTAATGATCCTGACATGAAGAGAGTTCTTATTTTGAGATCACTATATTCACATCCTTGGTTTCAGCTGTTGGGTCATCCAATTGAGTATTTCAAGATTTACATCCTAGAATATGGTTTATGATCAATATTCAACTGGGATTTCAAAATGTACTTTCTGGTTTCTGGATTATAAGAATTTTCTTGATTGAATTTTAAAATTACTATTACTAAAAGTCTCATTTTTCATTGGGATTCCTCCCTGGTTATGAATAAAAATTCATATTTCTAGAAGTAAATTGTTACCCCTCTTATAAAAGGTTGATCAAGTAATGGCTAGTTTTCAATAATTCCAGGCGATTGCAAAGGTTGTCTTGTGGAAGAATTTCTCCCACGTTGCAGGATGCTAATAATATCCTAGAGAATAGACTTGATATCCAATTTTTTTCTGAGAATACTCCCACGAATTAGTAGATGTACCATTATTGATACTCTATAGAATAATCTAAGAGTGTGTTGTTGATCAATTTATTAAATGATTATGTGTTGATATACTAGATCAGGTGAGTATTAATTATATATCATCTAAGGATAATCCAATTAGGTATTATCAAAGTTTCAATGTCGTGATTTCCTATGGACTAGGACCAGGGAATCTGACATCAGACTAGATTACATGTCAATTGATTAGTATGATATTTAGTTTAATTCGACATTCACGGTATTGTTAGTTATTATATGGTATCCTTTACTATAGTGATTAGCGGTGAATATGGGTGAACCCATGGTTAGGACATGTATCCCCCTTGTGGTGACATAGATTTATGAGATCCATTTCTAGAAATAGCCAAATTAGGTATTTTAAATTAGTATTATGGACTATGATATCAAAATAATTAAACATTCATTGAGTGGTATAACACCCATCTCATTTACCTTTTCATTGGATTTCCAATCAACCAGGATTACTAACTGAAGGATAAACTCATGTTAATTGTGTTATTTGTCCCATTACTCATGTATATACATATTTATGTATATATATATATATGTGGGAATATATATACATATATATATATATAAACATGAATGAACATTTCCTAGTTGATCAGGAGAACAAACCTAGGGATTGACTATAGTTCCAATTGATTTATTTTATTTATCATTATCGTTTTGTATTCTATAATCAAATAAGATTGCATGAGAATAATCTTAAGACACAATATTTATTTGTTCATTTTTTGGGTGTTATAGTGATTTTATATTCTCAAAATTATACATTCAACTCAATATTCATCAAGATATTTTTTCTTCTCTTCATGTAGAGCATCTATTGCATAATCGATATGTCAGAGGGAAAGGTTTGATGATCTAGTGGAGCCACTCATAAGTATTATTCTGATCTGTCTAGATCAGATCAACAATGTCTTAGAGATCTGGTATGTGCTCTAAATCAAATTATGTAGTAGATCCTAGTTCTATTATCTCAGTTTCTTTTTTTACTCCATCATGTATGGTTCACCATGTCAGTGACCAGTGGTTTATATGTTTTATTATTGTTCAGGGATTTATAGAATTTCCTTTATTATTGAAGCATGTTCTGTTGAAACTTATTATTATATTTTGAACTATTTTATTACTTCCATGGATTATATATGGATGTTTTTAGTACTATTACTCTAATATGAGGGTATACTCTTTCCATTATACCACCTTTATACCCTAACTACTATTCGGAAGCCTCTAGCATACGGGGAGGCACTCTTAAACCTTGTGGTGAAGTGGATAAAGAATCCGATTAGTGGCATCTGAGTCAAGACATTAAAAATTAGTATGAGTGGTGTTCCTTTCCTTTTAATTTTCAATTTTGGTTATGGTATATTGGAGTACTAGATATGTGTTAGAACTTAAGGTGGATATCTGGCTGGTGCATTGAGAAAAATATTTCGAGTATGAAGTCCTGGTTTCAAAGAATATGGGATTTAAATTCTTGATATGTGATTTTACTATTCTATATGATTTTTTATTTGATAAATTATTATGTTTTATGGAGTAATGATTTATTATTTATTTCTAGCTCTTAGAATTTTGGAAGGAGTCTAGTGATGGATTCTGACAATTGGTCAACAAAGGAAGGAGGTGTCTCATGCGTCATATTTGGTAAATAGGATTCACTTTTTTTGGTCTACTAGTGTGTTATTATTAATGATTATTGTCTGAAATTGATTAATGTGTCAAAAAAATACCTAAATGTTGTTTTTATATAATGTTTTATCGTAGAATTTTACTAAATTGGTCCGACTTTCATATATATATATATATATATTATTCTAATGGAAGGTGATGTGGATTTATGTTTAGACATTTAATGGTGAGGCAAATGACTTAGTTCTCATTCATGGGACATTTAGTGACCCTTATATGTGGATAGTGAAAATTATGATCATGTGTAAAAATAGATACTAATGCTTCTCATAGATATACATTTGATAAAATTTTAAAAATATTTACTATATTAAAAAAACACACACGCAAAGACCATATTAGGTTAGTGCCTTTGGAAACATGGAAACATAAACACTAGTCCATAAGTGTGTTTCAGGACATCAAATATTTTCCTCATAAATAGTACCCTTCATATACATATTATACACAATTAATATCTTCATAACCAAGGGAAGGTAAACATAAGAAAGGGTGAGCTCATATGCCCAATAAGGGAAAAAGGGAGATACATAAGCATAACAAGAACAATAGGGTATGTGAACATAATTATAACAATTTAAGATCATACCCTCAAAATCAAAGATCATATAAATGAGTCATGGAATAAATATCTATAGTTTATAAGACACGAATCATGATGGAATCATTAGCGTAATTCATGAAATCAAAAAATTGTTATAAGACATTGAATTTTGGTAGATACATAAACATATAAAATTATATTAATTATAGTAAAGGAGTTTTTTCCATGGATATATTAGTATAATGGTTTTATATCCCAAAACATCTTTATAATCAATGTTTAAAATTGAGATCATATTAGTTGACAATTTCCATTATTAAACAGGGTTCAATTCCCATTCCTTCACTTTCTACCTCATTATATATAAATATTTACCCAAGGAATTGGTTGAAGATAAAGGTATCAGCCATCACATAATGAAATAATACATATTTGTGCCAAATGATGATAAATAATCACCATATCATAACCCATGAAATGAAATGGGTATCATAAATATTTCATCATATAAAAACCTAAAGAAAATTGATAGTTTTCCAAATTATTTAATCATAACATAACATATTAAATGATGTGGGTTCCATGGGTGTTTTATCATGGTATAACCTATGGAAGATAAATGGGTTTGATAAAAAATAATTACCTAAAAACAAAAACCATACAGAGAAAGAATATGAGGAGGACCATTTTATAATATCCGTAATATGGGACAAGTTTCAAAAAAGGATTATATTTTATATGAAAAATAATTTTGAAATATATTTTAAATCACGTCCTTATAAAATATTCATTTTCATTGAAAATAAAAATGAAAACTCATAAAGGAAGCATTAAAAACTATTTTGAACACTTTTTAAAACATAAGTCATTTTATAAATTATTTTCCATGAAAATGAACTTAAATTATCATTTAAATACATTTTTTGACAACATTTGTTATTCAATAAAAGCGATTCTGACCGAATAGAGAAATAAGATTAGATTATTTAAAGAACATATTCTTAATTATCCAAAGTAAAAGAGTGAAAAAATTATAAAATTACATGAATATATCCTAAATGACTAGATTAGAATAAAATAATTATATTTGTTAATGAATGGATGAAAATATTTAACCAATGGAAGAACAATCATAAAGAATCCTGATAAATATTGAGATTAAAGAAATAAAAACATACCACATTGGTAACTTTGAATCATAATCCCCATGAGTGAATAAAATTAAATGAAGCATAAAATATCATTAATATAAAAATATTTATGATATAACATGTTAAAGGGGAAATATTTACATCTTGTGAAATAATATATGTTCATAAAATAATATTCTTCTCAGAGAATTCAAATTGAGAAAATATTTTCTTACGACAATGGAAATGATTTAACCATAAAAACTATGAATGAGATATCCTAAAATGGATAAGTAAATGAAAATAATTATAATTAGAATAATCATAAAATTCGTCCTTATTCAGTTTACACAGTGCATATATGAAATAGGTGGCGAACATGACTTGTCTCTCACATAAAATAAAAGTGATATGGAAATCCATCACCTTAAGCCTCGAATCGCCTCACACTCTTTATATACAACTATATAATAAATGTAAGTTTATCATATATATATATATATATTAAAAAACCAAATTAATTTATAGAATACCATATATGATTTTTTATTACCTTTTTTACCCATTTATTAGAAATTCCATATAATGGTTACGTTTGGGGTAATAACGCTTTATTTTTCATATATGTTTTGACTTGTTATTCTTATTAATATTAATTCCATCACTATTTCATCATTTGGAGAATTAAAAACATGATATAAATAATATATATATATATATATATTAACTATATATGTATTTATAATAATATATAAAATACAGAAATATGAAATGAGATATATTGTTCATAGAGATGGTAGGCCGTATGTACACATGAATTCAATTTTCAATTTATTATTAGATTAAAATAAACAAAATTATATGAGATATCAAAATTAAAGAATTTTTTATGTAATATATATCACATATTTTTATTAAAACAATTTTTAATACATACCTTGTAATCATGAATGAATCACATCGCTTCGCAAAGTAGTAGTTTCATGTACACATGAACGACATTATTATATTCCCACAAAATTTAATTCATAAAGGTATATGTGATATATAAAAGAAATAATCATAATTACATTATAAATATCATAAATATTATATATATATATTATAAATCCAACATTATTCTGAACCATGGATGGTGGTAATGAAAGAACGAAGGACATCAGTTTTTTTGAAGGTAGTCCTCCATACAAACGAGTGATGATTGTATTTTCCATTTGATAGAAGTGTTATATGATATAGGTTTTACCATTATAATGAGAAATTATTAGTACATTTAATATACTATGGTTATTATATAATAAATATATAAAAATAATTGATGTGGTTTAGGGAAAAATAAATAAAAAATGATCATTTATGAACATTACCTCTTCTTCATGTATCTCTTTTTGGTTTGACCCAAAGGATATCCTTTGTGGTGTTTATTCCAAAATTAAGGGTTATAGGATGAAATTTTGGTAGTTTTAAAGAATTTTGGATAGGTTTGGAAAAAAAAATTTGTTTCGTTGTTGTGAATAAGTAAGGGGGTGAGTTCCCTTTTATAGTGGAGGGGGAGTAACATTCATATAAATAGAAAATGGTAACCACTATTGGGAGATATAATTTACATAATATGCATCAATTAATTAAAAAAATAATATATACGATTTATTATGGCTTAAATTTTCAAAAAAATGGGTTTTTGATAAGTTTATAGTCTATTTTCCCCCTAATGTTTAATGTTTATTCCCTTAGTAAATTTTTTTCTCTTAATCATGGTGATTGATTTTAAATATTTTAAATAATAATTTTGGTCAAAAATTAATTTTGATATATTAAACATTATAAATTATTCTTATTAAAAATATGGAATTCATTTCCTAAATTAAAATCACATAAGTGGACGAAATTAGTTTCAAATTAATCTGTCAAACAGGATAGGACAACATGTTTTTAATGTGAAAATGTTAGATTGATTGAAATGTTTTTATATCCAATTTCATAGTGAAATTGGTTCAATTAATATAAATAGGATTAATTATGTATAATTTAACTAATTTTACTTTAAATCCATATTAATATGTAAATGAACTATAATAATAAATTATATGAAAATTGATTTTTCCATTAAAATTTAGTATTTTTCAATATTCATCAAAAAATGAAATATTTGAAAACAAAATACCAAAAAATGTAAGACATATAAAATTTGGACATTATGAATTACAAAATTAATTTATATTTCTATAAGTTTCAAAAAACATAATTATTTTTCACAAAAGTAATTCAAAATTTGTTTTTGTAAGAAAACTATATTTTCAAAAAATATAGACTTTACCAAAAATTCTATATTTCATTATCTATAATTTTTATTTATATAATAACAATATAAATAATATTTAAAAATTATATTTCAATATTTTTATTACTATGATTAGTGTCAAGGTTATAACTATATCTTTTAAATAATTATAATAATAAAATGATGTTTCCTAGAAATGTAGTGTTGTGTGTAACACAATCTAAGATAGTGTTGCATGTAATAAAATTTTTACATGGTGTAATATGAAAAGAAATAAATTAGTGATATTTAATTTCATAAAAAAAGGTTCATAAAAACATGGTTTTTTACAGTTAAACCCCTCATATGTTGTTTTTTTATAGTTTCATTTATTTAATGTGTCACTAACCAACTATAAATTATTTTCCATTATAGCATTGATTGAAATTTTACTTAACCATCCATTATTTGTGGTTATCATTTTAGGTATATAAGTAAAATATCTATAGGTATTAGGATAGTTCTCATGATCTGGACCTCGAGGGTGAATTACCATATACATATGTCTAATGATTGTCAGTTTAGTATCTCTTCTTCTATGGTAATATGACTACCTAGGAGTAGTTCCTTATAAGGATTCTTAAATAGGACTAGGGAACTAGTTGGATGATGCTTGGATGTTCTGACTGTCATAATTATTTATTATCTTCACCTACCTTGCGGGGGATTTTCCTTTAGGCTAGGTGGGAGACCACGGGGCCCTTAGTATTGACTCTAGACCTTGTAGTCTGATGTTCATTTTGTTCAAGGAAAAAATATGAGTAGGTTTGGATGGATTTTACAAACTCCTTTTTAGGTAATGATCTTGGTTATATTCTCATTTGATAATAAGGCACAGTTAGGGATAATGTTTTTCATTATATGAATATTGATGCCTTTTGATATTGACGAAGCACCTAGGGTTCTTGTTTTAGATACTATATTTGGTGAGTGTTTCTAATGTAATAAGATTGTGGGTATAAATTCTTGACTGAAACGACACCCTTTGATAGGCTGTTGTGGAAGAAATTGTGGCACATAAGAGGTGTTTGATTTTGTAGTGTATTTACAAGGGATGTTATTGCTTGTTTGGAATAAAATTCCATGTAGTGTAGTTATCTTGTATTTAAGTGTAGATTTATTTATGAAGTGTGAGTTGGGTGATAAAGGTACATACTATTTGTGCGTAGTTCCATATAAATTGTAAATTAGTGAGATATCATATGTGAACCGAGGAATAAAGTATTCCATAAATTTAATGGGCATGGTTTCAATGGAGATATAAGTAAATTGATTAATTACCTTCCTTTTTAGATGATTCATCATAAATGGATCAGGTGCTAGGACATATTTGACAGATCGATGGACCTAGACATGAAATATCATGAGTGGTGGTGTTATGAGTTGGTTGTAGGCATGTATAGCCTATTTTGAAGTGAGGGTGTGTTGTAGAGAGCAATAAAAGCCTATTGATGTAATATGTGTTTACTCTTAGTTAGAGAAAATAATTTTCTATCTTGATATATTCTATGTTATGTTACGAGTTAATGATATCTACACTGAACCTCTTTTCTTTAAAATTTCATCCTAGTCAGCAAAGGATTCCATTTAATTTGTTCTCTAGTAGTGATACAAAGAAATCCATATGGTGGGGAGTGCATTATTGGAAATTTAAGGGTGGTGAACCATATTTTCAATTGAAATTAAACATTTTCCTTTGGCTACTTAGAATGATGTTTTGTTATGATATGACAATAAGGGTATTACAATGGTATGGTGTACCATATCAGTCATAGTTAATCATTTTCTTTTATGTAAGATTTTTTATCATTATGATACTAGTAATTGGATAGTCAAGATAGGATTGATTTATAAATGCATAGGATGTAAGCATGGGTGTTTTTTTAACACAAATGATTATTGGGGTTTATTAGGTTTATAATGGGAAGACTATAAGGACATGTTTTTTTGAACTATGAATCTGAGCATAAATTTGATATTTTTTGTTGAAGATGATTGTAAGGTGTAAAATGGTTTTTTTACCCATGAAATTGTATTTGAAATTTTTTCACCACTCTATTAGTCCCAAAATAGGGTTTTTACCCTAATATAGGAGTTGGTAGAATTCTAAACCATTCGAGTTTATATGGAATAGTTAATATTTAATATATAATTAATTAAATATTAATTTATCAACATATATTATATTTGATATATATTTTATATTGAGAGTCATAATGGGATTATGTCTCCACTATTGAGTCAGAAATGGTGAGTTGTTTTCTAGGATGAGAATAAACTCATGCCAGGAATCATGGTCTAGTCCATGCCCTATTTTCTTTTTCTTACTTTTCCATTAACTTTTTCATTTCTCCTTTATCACTTTCAGTACTCTCATAACCCCCGTGGGGTATTTATCCTTTGCATTAACCAAATAGAAAAGGAAGATGTATATAGAGAGGGATAGAGAGGGAGTAGAAGGGATGTACCCCCGGTGGAGTAGAGGAAGACCTGGATCGTCGTGAGACAGTCATGGACCACAGAGATGAGCGAAGCTTAGGTGGATTTCACCCAAAGGTAGAAATTTTTTATGTTATTTCACAAATCCCCATATATTATAAATTTTTCATTTTAAACCCATGTTATCTATACTTAGGACGACATGACGGTCAATCTAATGCTTTTGGGGTAAAACGGGGTTCGAGACTATTTGAGAGTCTTTTGATTCAGAAATCATGACCACATAGATTATAGTTAAAGAGAACATTCCATGTCTTCCTAAAATTTGGGGAAGATTACATTTTTATCAGTACAGACCATGTATGCAATATACACACCATGTAATAGGACTCATATATGTAGTAGAGTACCATGCCATATTTCCAATGTGGGGGCACGTGATCTTTTAGAGTATATGGCCAGACCCCATGTGGGTTGCACACCATGTTGAAGTAAATGACCAAGCTATATATGTTTCCAATCCATGTGAGACACACGGGTAGAGTCTATATGTAGGGTACACACCATGTAACAATCTTACACAATGTTTACATTTGATTTGACACATGAAGACCATGCGAAGTACACACCCTGCTGGACCATTTAGGGTAAACATCATATACCATGGTACACAAGCCATGTAATCATCCCATGCTACCCCTATGACGATTTTAGCAGATCGTTATGCACATGAGTCAAAACCAGACACATGAGTAGGACAATTTGATAATTATTACATGTAGATTATGAAGGTGAAACCCTTGAGATGATTTATGGACTCTTAGGTTGCGTCTTAGGATTCTTAATAAACAGAGAGGTTATTCCTCTAGTGATAAATTTAAGATATATCATGAGTGTGAGACATTGTTCCGATATGGTCTATCAAACCCCTCCCATGAACAATGATTATATAAATTTCCCCTTGAGTATTTCTCCCTTTCGAGATGTTTATTTCATGCCTGGAAGGATATGAGGATAATTACTGATGAGGATCCCTTGTATGATTCATGTAAATATGTTTCGACCTAGAGTATCTTATGTTGGATGAATCTTCCTTATTACTATTAATAATGGTACCCTATGGGATTCATTATCTTACATTCTAACTTAAGGAATCCCCAATAAGATCCCTCTATCTGTTCACTATTTCCAAGTATCCCCTAACAGATTCCTCTATCTACGTACTCTGTTATTGAAGGTCCCATGTAGGGAGTAAATTCCTACGTACCACTCAAGGATACCATGCAGTATTCTTCATTGTTCTTTCTTGGATAAGAATCATGAGTAGTATTCCTTCTCACATGTTTAACTATAGAGGATCCTAAGTTAGTTATCCTCTTCACTATTTTGATTTAATGGACCCAGTGGGTTCCCTAGTGTTTAACCAACCCTATGATAGTGTGTTGGGGGTTATTGTATGGATGGTAGTAGGTGTCACCTTAGAACATCTGCCAATCCTGAAGTACCATAGGTATGTGGTGGTAGTGGTTGTTTTAGGAATTATTCTACCCATAATGTTTAATTTATTTTTTCACTTGTTTAATACTGATGTATCATTGACAACCATAGGTGGTTACAAGTTGATGGATGATGAGCCTTACACGATGTGACTTATTCTTTTTGGATCACCATATTTACTTCTTGGGGTCCAGTTTTCGAGACATCCTACTAAGGACTTCCATTCGTATTTCCTATTATCTAAATTATTATCCTTATTCTATTTGGATTTCCATATGAACTTTTGTAGGTCTATCATATGAGCCTTTACTAATTTAATGATATTTTTACTATTACTAGAAGTCCCATTTGTCACATAGATTCTCCCTAATTGAGGATATATAGGTCAGTTTCATACATTATCTTAGAACACCTCCTGTAATGGGTCTCTCTTGGAATGGAAATTCAACAATAATTACAAATAATGTAAAATATTTCCCTATAGGTTCATTTTCTCCGAGTTGTGGTATCCTTATGAGCCCCCATAGGGTGTACATGATCACCTTGTTTATTTACGTGGATACACCCTAAGATAAGTTGAATCATCATTATAAATACAGTCTATACTTATATAGGATTAGGATATTTAGATGTTTACTGAATGATATAATGTTGATATACATAATCAGGATATTAATTTTTTTATATTGCCTAAGGGTCATTCCCTTAGGGATTATCTATGTTGTAATTTCGTTATTGCTTATGGACCAGAACCTGGGAATAAAAAATTTGATTGGATTTCATATGGATTGAGTTATATAAAATCAATATATATTCCTAAATTATAGGATAGTTTGTTAGTATATGATGTCCTTTATTATAATGATTGCAGACTATTAAAATTGAACCCAAGGATAGGACATGAATCCCCATGTAGTGAAGACGGTTTCTCAGTGACATTTCTGATGATGACCGTAGAAGGTATTATTTATTGGGATTACATACCCAAAGATCAAACTAATTATAAATGAATTGATTGGTATTGAATCATGCTCAATACTACATTCACATTATGTCTGGATGATCGAGATTACAGACCTAAAGAATGGCTTCTATTAATTTCATTATTTTTCACTATACTCATGTATATACATATGTTTGTATATAAATATATATATTAACGGGAACACACATAGAAACACAAAAACACACAAATATATATATATATACCTGAAAGAACATTTCCCAGTTAATCTAAATCACATACCCCGAGATTGAATTTGTATTCACTTGATTTATTTAATTTACCATTTTACACGTGTTTCAGCTAGGCTGATCATATTGCATGAACATGATCTCAAGAAAATAGATTTATAGTTTCATCATTATAGTGGCCTATTGAGATAATATTATCATCCTTATATATGAAACGTGTTTTTAGACTTTATTTCTAATTTTCAGGTTAAGAAAACATTTCACGATGGATAGGGATATATCCATGGGTTACAAGTCAATTAGACATTATCGTGTGGACTCTTTTGATAGGGATAAAGAAATTCAATAGTGTCTTGGATACCTATTATATTATATATATTGATGTTAGTATTATATCTATGTACATTAATTACAGTGTCTTTATATACAAATGCATGTATGGTTGACCTAGTGGGTGACATGTGTTGTATGTACGACCTGGATGTTAGGGATTTTATAGAAGTTCATTTATTATTGAAGAATGTTTTATTTTAGTTTATTTATCACTTCCGCACTCTATTGATTACTTATATGGTTTATATATTGTTATTTTCAATGTTATTAATCTGATATAGTGGTATAGTCACCCCACATTACCACCTTTATGCCCTTGATACTAGTTGGAAATATCTAGCAGATGGGGAGGCGTGTTTGAGGCCTTATGGTGAACTAGCTCGAGGAACTTGATTAGTGGCATCTAGGTTGGGATGTTACAAATATGGAAATATATATAACGAAAAATGGTATTTATGACATCAAAATTACTATAGATATGAATGAACTATAACCCATGTACATAATTTATAACATTAATGTTGAAATGTGTAGGAGAAAACAATAAAATTAACATGGAAAACAATAGTGGTAATGAAAAATAGTTAAATAATGATTAATAAGATGTTAAAAAAGGAGAAAATATGATAATTTAAAAAATAACATGGTTATATAGAAAGATAATAACATGTTAAAAACCACTATATAGGATAATAAAGAGAACCCAGCTAAATGGAAGCATGGGGTAAGGGGTTTCATAACTCAATTTGCATTCTTTGGTTTTTGTGACTTCATTGATTATATTATATTAAAATTATGTGTGAAATGAATTTTGGTTACTTCTATTCTATGTAAACTTTTCTAAGTTTGGATCAAAATTTTTAACACTAATTACCCCATTGATTAACTCTCACCACAATGATATAAACTTTGTAAGGGTTTTTTCTTAGACTTCTTTCTCTAAGACAAATGTTCTTTTATGCGCCTAATTTCTTTTAAATTGTGTATATACTATTAATTTATAGACTATAACATGAATCCTTCCTCCATCATGAGATTTCATATTGCAATTCATATACTTTATTCATGGTAATTTATTTTTTAAATTTTTTTAATGTTGTAAGGGTTTATGTTTCAGTTTTATTTTAATCATGATTGTTTATGATTGAATTTCCATAGATGGAAATTATTTTATCATTTTCTAATTAAACCCTATTAATTTTGTTCTATAATAGGATTTATTCCCACCTTTTATATTTACTTATGTACCTCATAAATCAATTTTAGTGAGGATACCTAGGATGGAATAATAATGGATTACTTCAAACAGAATAAATATATTTTATTTTTAATTTTTCCTTGTTTAATTCATGTATTATATACATAGTTTAAAAAAACATAACATCCTTCTATGATATTACTTAAATATTTTTTATAGGATTATTTAAAAAATATTTTACTAAAAAGGTGGGTCACTATAGTTGGTATCAAAGGAAATATTTAGTACTTTTTTGAATCTATGAATATACAACCATAGTAAGAGTCCTAATAAAAAATATAAATATATGAGAACCTCTTAAATTTTAGGTAAACTATAAGGAAAGTGGTTTCTATATAATTAAATCAATATATGGATACTATAAGTTAATATTTATCTAGAAAAAAAATTATTTTTGGTTATTAACCTTGAAAGGGATCATCAATTATTATGATTACCTATACATAGTGAATGAAAAATATGACTTTCTATGCACCTAGGATGAAATTTTTAGGGGGATATTCATTGGTTAATCATTTAATTTTTAAAAACCATTATTGAGGATATATATAATGTGTTTTTTTAATATTGAAGTATTTTTCAAAGAAGTGTGTTATTAGAAAATAATATGATTAATATTTCTTTATAATTTTTATTATATAATTTACGATAGTAATAAATTTATCACTTTTTATTTATTATTATTGAAAAAAGAAAAGAAATACAAGTACTAAAAAGTTCCTATCATGGGGTGTGACAAAATCTATTTCATTTTCCATGAGGAATGCATTATTAGTTATAACCCCAAATTGTATATAAAATGTAGTGTTAAATATTTTTGTCACGATTTAATAATAAAATTATTGGAAAATTTAAATAGATAAGAAGGTGTTTTTAAAATCACAATTAAAAGAGAAATGTTGTTAGGGTTTTTAGTTGGCTTCCCCACATAAAATTTTATCACAGAACTTTTAAATTTAATCTATTTTTTATTAATTAATTAAATAAAATGATGAACAATATTTGTTCCATCATCACCCTTGATCGAGTTTGAAGTTAATATGAAAAATATTCATAATATCCTTACTTAAATAATCCATCTTTTAGTGTATGAAATACCAAATATCCTTCTTGTAATTTATTAGGAAATTGCAATTATGGTATATAAATTCCTAGTAATCCATTATATACTGGTGTTACCTCCCAATGTTCTTGGTAATCACCTAAAACATCTCTAATTGAATCTAGATTAATAAATCAGTGTGATCAAAAGCCAAGAAGTGGGAGATAAAATTTAATTAATCATAGAAATTGTAAAAGTGCATATTTTTATAAAAAAATAATTATATTGATTTTAAAATTCTCGAATTTTTAATTGGGAACATTTTAATCAAATAAAATATAACAATTTATTTAAATAATTTTCATTGTAATAAAGTAATACCAATTTGTGTCACATCCACCCAAATAAACACTTAAGGTTCCGACCCCTCTATATAATATAAAAATGGAGGTATAAGGAGAAGATTCATGACAATAATAAACGAAATAAAATAAAAATATTTAGTAATTAGTATTAGTGGTTATTAACTATTTTTTTTAAATTTGTCTCCATCAAGTGGTAGAAAACATTTTATTTATATAGAGTTGATTCCCTTGTATCTCTCTCATTCCAATCTCCCATATCCCTTGTCAAATAATGGATATATATTTCAAAGGATATACCATATGAAATCTACTAAAATCTACCATTTAATTATTGGGAATTTCTAAATTCTACCATTGACATGTATTTTATAGTAATAATAGTTTTACCTATCATTGGGAATCTACCATTGGTCATTAAACTCAAGTATTATGGTTGTATAATATACCATTATTCAAGGGTAGATCATTATTAATGATTAGATTTTTAATACAATAGTATTTATTCATAAAATCTCCTACTTCCCACAATAGTGGTGGTATCCTTGGTTTATCATTCTTTTAATCCATGGAATCAGCTTCCTCTTTGGTAGAATGTGACGGTGGGTTGTTTACATGGGTGATTCCTCCATATCTACTATTTCCTCATTTGTAGATCACATTTATATTTTTCTCACCGGTGGATTAAATCTACTAATGTCTCAATGGTATATCACTTATACCATTGAATAAATGGTATCACTATTTTTTTTCCATATGTAAAACACACATGGGAATATCTTTTTCACAATTATGGTTGTACAATATCCAACCACTTGCACCATGAAATGGTAACATGAACTGAAGTTCAACTCCCTTCTTGAGAAACTTTAGTATGTTATATATGGAATTTAATTTATTCCTGATGAAACTCCCACTCTTAATGGTGAAACCAAACCACATTGGGTTTGGAAGTGGTGAAGTGGGTCTTATTAAAACCATCACGCCTTTGCATTTGTAAAATGGGTCAGAATCTTTTATGCATCAGCTTATGTATCTTCAATTTGTATCATGGTGGTTTCCTTAGGTCACAAAGTTTATTTATGGTGATATCAGGACTCAACGTAGAGATATGGTTTCTAATTGAAATATAGAATTGGCATCCATGCTTATCTCTAGTGATTGTAGACACTAACATGAGGTACCATGGAATGTGAAAAGCAGCAAGTGGTATAAGGTTATATATGAGGGTAGTGCATGTGATGATATGGTACGATGACATTATTTTGGATTGTAAGAATAGTAGACATGATTAGATTCTACCAGATAATAGTAAATTATGGTAAAATGACTTATTTTATATGATTCTATGGTTAAAACATGACAGTGAAGCCAAACTGGTGGTAGAGGACCCCTACTGCTATCATGAGATTCCCCATGGAGAAGCCTTTCTCTCGCCACCACATGGATATGCATTATACGTTGATTCATGGTCCATCTATAATTTCTATGAGATCCTCCCCATGTAACACACACACCTTCTTCATGGGAGGGCCCTCCGCATGTGTCCTATTGGTAGAGGGTTGTCCATGGGATAACCCATTTTAATACCTAAAAAACATTCAAAATAACTATTAAAATTTTATAATAATAGTAAAAAATACCCAAAATTTTATTAACAATTATATACATTTTAATTCATTTTAATTACACATTAATAATTTCCACCATTTTAATAAAACACTACATTATATGAAATTGATAATGAAAAACCAATGAATGTTTCTATAGTTATTTAAATTTTTTTTGTAAATATTAGTCTGTCATGTAATCATGTAAATAATATATTTCACCGTGAAACAATGGGGTTTTTAATATGATAAACACTATAGTTAAAAACATTATGCGGATGATGAATCAGTTATCTATGTTTATCAATAACAACATAAACCCTGTGAATCATTAAACTTCACCTGGGAATAACTAGTTGTTGATTCCTTCATGCATCAACAACAACCTCTTTATACTGGAACCAATGATACAATGTACATAGGAAAATGAATAAATACTATATAAAATATATATTCTATTCAACATTTTTTCTCGAGAAAGCTTTATGTTTATAGAATATTGTTTACATGGAAAATTTGATCAGTTGTTCACACCAAACATTAATACAAATCCAACTGCTAAGGTTATAGACAGGGAGTGATAAGACTTTAAATTTGTATTTTTTTAACATTTAATCTATAAATACCATGTTAAGTACGATTTATAGGGATTTAATTTAGTTAAAAGAGAATGAAAATTAATTATTAGGTAATTGAGAGATAAAATTTACAAGGCTTTCAAAATATACATATAGTATTACCATAAATTATGATAGGAATATAGAAAAAGTTATTTAAAATTATAAGACCACTTATATGGAAATATATATATCAATTTATGATATTTGGGGTTATGGGGAAAGAATATTATGTTCTATCAAGGTGGAAATGGGTTTTGAGAAACATCATTGTTTCATAGATTGAATGACATGATGTTGAAAATGGAGCCAAATTTTGGAAAAAATTTGACCATAGAAGAGAAATATATAAATAGAAATTACATAGGTGAAAATAATATGGGAATAATAAATTTTGGGGAATTTGTTACAATGAAGTGTAAAGTGTTACATGTGTGGAATATAAGGGAATATAGAAAAAAAATTTCATAGAGATGTAAAATGTAACCAATTGAATGCTAATGAAAAAATGGATAATGGTGATATCAAAAATTATATTATAATTATTCATGTGTGAGAAGAAGGGAAATTTATATAATGAATTTTCAAATTAGAAGATGATAAAATGAATCCTATAATAAACCCCAATGAATACTGGGGATGATGGTCATGATTTTTATTCTGGATGATAGCATTCAACGCCCCAAATGATGTTATGGAAAGTGAACTCATTTTACACTCAAATATATAAAGTATATTATTTAATTATAGTTCTAAACATTATTTTACATAATAAATTTTTTCACATAACATAATGTTAAATATTTAATTAGAAGTGGTTGATCTATAAGTTAATGATTCTAGAGGAACTACTTAAAATTTTAATATATTTATACTTATATGGATTCACTATTTTATTTAGTGTGTAGAATTTATTCAAAAACATGTATCCATTAAATGGATGAATTTGAAATAATTATTGGGTTGGATTAGTTATCAAATTATAATACTAATATAAATTAATTTGGAATTAAAATTAAAATTTTATTAAATAGATAAGAGATATTAAACATTAAATTAGATATATCCTAGACTAACTCTTTTGTAAAAACACCTCATATTACTTATTTATGGAAATTATTAGTGAATAAGAAGAAGAATGATAATTTATAAAAATAGGATATGTACCCATTATTCAAAAGTAAGTTAATGTATTTCCTAGAGAGTCACCAGGAACTCCCCCAAAAGAGAGGTAGAGTTTTAAATTTAACTCATAGCTGGATCTTAGAGAATATGAAAGACCCATTACAGAATGGAATATGTTTAGATAAAGGAATTAAAGAAGTCATCTAAAGATTTTTTTGTTAAGGGTTTTATTTATCTGAATGTACCTACATAAAGAGAACGTATTATCATTGTGAAAAATATAGATAGATAAATGTAAATGTTCATTTATTATAGAGAACATAATAGGGTCATCAAGAAAAACAAATATCCCTTCAGAAGGATTGATGACTTGTTTAACAAGCTTAGCAGGGATCAATTTGTCTACAAGATTGAACTTCAATTAGAATATCATCATTTGAGGGTAATTAGTGAATATACCATGAAGTATTCCTTCCAAAGAAGATAAATACGTTATGATTTTATTTTTATTCACTTTGTAATGACTAATTCTCTTTCTATATTTATATATTTAATTAATAATGTATTCAGATTCTACCTTCATATAAGATTTTAGTGTCCTTTATTGATAATATTATGATATGTTCCAAAATTTAAAGGATCAAGGGGATTATCTAAGGGTCATATTAAAAACATTGATGAAAGATGAAATTTTTAGAAAATTTACAAAATATCAATTTAAGTTATAAACATAATGTTCTCGTGAAACGTTGTGACCAGTGAAGGAATCTCAGTTGATTCAGAAAAGATAGCAGTTGTAGAGGAGTGCCCTTAACCTATAACATGAACTGATATTTTTAGTTTCCTTGGTCTATTAGTATAATATATATGGTTTTTAATAACCTTTAATAGATTTATAATCCACATAACAAGTTAACTTGAAATTCAGTTAAGATTATCTAAAATAATCATTGTCCAAAAAGATAGTAGGAATATAATAATTGGTCGGTTAGTCAACCTATTCCAACATTACCCTATAATAGGGAAGTATTTTTCATATATAGTGATGAGTATTTTAAGGTAAATGGATTTATAGTCCTGAAAAATAAAAATCTATATGCATATTTTTCATGATAGTTAAATCCTCTTGAAAATAATTACCATAAAAATTATTTAGAGTTAACTATATTAATATTTCCAATAATGATATCAAGACAAAATATTTATGGGAAGAAGTTTGATATATAAATATTCCACCAAATTATAAAGTGTATATCCAAATTAAAGGAAATAACCATTTTGCAAATGATATGGTTGGAACTTCTTAAAGAATTTTATTTTCATATCTATTAACACCAGAATAAAACAATGTCATTGATGCGTTGAGTCAAAATGACCTCGGAATTATTTCAACGAACAAGATATGAGGAGAAATATTGATCAAGGGATTGGTAAATATCATCATGGATGTTATACTAGAGGGAAATCATTAACCATATCTTAAATGATTTCTCAAACATAATTCATCATATGACCAGGAACGCACAAAGATGTGATTCTAAGTATCAAAAGAAGATAAAATCTATAAAAAATAGGAATAAGTTAGATTTTAATGTTAATAAATTGGGATTATTAATGTTTGGTACAAGGATATATATCTCATATTTTATAATGTCAAATAAAGTGATAATAGATGAACATTACAACTTCACCTTTCCTAAATATCCAAGATGCTCCAAAATATAAAGTTATCTCTTTGATCCATAATTATCAGGTAACATTATTGGGTAGTTTTTGAATATTCTATAAGATGTTTGGTATGTCATAAAGTAAACACATAGTAAAAAATATAAATTATATCTCAAATAAATATCTATACCTACATGGATGTTGTAAAAAATCACTACATACTTTGTTTTTGGCCATCACATGACATATAAGGAAAAAACACATATTTTTAATTGTTCATATTTTAAAAAATCCTTATAATTTGATCACTATATTATAAAATTTCCCCATGATCACATTAGTCTTTTGTATATTCATGAATTAGTGATACTTATTAGGGTTCCACTCTCAAATATTTAAAAACACGATCCAATATTAATGTATATTTTAGGGATGATACTTCAAAAGGATATAATTATCATATTAATCCTTTTCTAAAACTATCCTCCTAAAACTAATGGGTATTCTAAGATGAATATTTAGACATTGGAAGATTTGTTACGGGCTAGATCACTTGATTTTCTGTGGATTTGGTTTCATTATCTTTTGAATATTGGATTCTATTTTAAAAATAGTTTCCACATAAGAATTTAAATGGATCCATATGAATGACTATAAGGAAAGAGTTGTAAAATTCTATTATATTAGCATGAAGTTAGAGAAATAATACTCTTGGGACTAGGAACTGGAAATAACTACAAAAGAAATATAAGTGATCAAAAAAGATATCAGGGTTTGCCGATGTAAAAAAAGAGTTTTGATGTGAATAGAAGTAAGGACTTAGTGTTACATTTCAATAATCATATATTCCTCAAAATATCACCATGGAAATGGTTCATCAGTTTTTGAATGAAGGGTGAATAAAATCTAAGGTAAATTAAACCATTTGAGATTCTGGATCATGTTGAAGTAGTTGTTTAATTGGTTTCAATATCATCAAATATTTCCAATTTCCAAAAAATATTCCATGAATCTAAGACATTAAATTATATTTCAGACCCAAAATATATATTAGACATAAATGTTATTGGAATGGAACATATGTAACAATAATAAGAATAACAAATATAGATACTTGATAAAATAGGATAGATTTTGAGGAATAAGATAACCTAACTCATGAATATATTATGAATAAATATAAAGTTTGATGAAGCAACTTTGGATCCTGATTGAATGATAAAATAAAAAATATCCCCATTTATTTTATGGTAGAAACATATATTTTGATGTGGAAATTTCATAAGGGGGGAGAATTCAATGACCCCAAAACATCCATATTAAAAAACTCTTATTTCATAATGGCTATTTTTATGTTTTAAAATATAATCACATTAAAGGAATCATACATTCCATTTCATATCATGAATTAATATCGACTATAATATTTTGAAATAATATTTGGAGATAAACAAAAATGAACAATTCACACTCACTAATGTAAAGTATATGGGATTGAATTATATATTGAATATCGCTCCTAAAATATATATCATAAAAATAAATTTAAAATTTGGGAATATGATAGAAGATTCAATTGGATATATAAATCCATTTTAAGATAAGTAATGAATTTTTTGGTATGATAATGGTGGAGTATATATTATGTATAAATGGAAAATCAATCACTAGTATCTGGTTATTACCTGACCATTAGTCAATATAACCATCGATCTATATGACCATAGGGAATTATGACTATTTTTAATAATGTTACCACTCTAACTATCACATAGATAGGGTAATGGGATAATATATTTTATCTTTTAGGTAGAAATGATAGCCTCAAGTAGTAGGATCATGCCTTTTGAAACCTATTTATCCAAATTGGGGAGAGTTGTAGCATTAATATGGTTCAAACTTGACCATTACCAAGTAGATCATCAATAAGTAAGGCTCGTATAAAATTTAGTATGTGATAAGTTCATGTCAGTGGAGACCACCATAAAGACAATGTTTCTTAAGCCACCCAATGATTGTAACAACATCGCACACCTTACCCTTGTGGTGTATGATATTACACCAAGTGAAATATTTGTATCTTCATTGAATTTATCATAATAATTTTATTTTAAAAAATTCTGAAGATTGTAATTTGAATATGATAAGTATATTTTTTTATTTAAGGAAAACACAATTGAATTTTGTAAATATATAATTTCAATAGATTTTTTATAATAAATTATAGTATCTTATTTATATGTTAATTTTATGAAATATTATTATAAAACACTATTTTTTATATATAGATGAAAATATAGTTTTATGATGTCTTGTATATGATTTACAACTATTAGAAAGTAGATTATTTCATAAAAATTGTTATCACCCAAAAAATATGATTTATTATTTGAAATTTAAAATTATCATATTTAGAGAATTATATTTGGAAAAATAACCTTTAATTTTTAAATTAGAAAATTAAACTTTGGTTTGGGCGAAATTTTTATAAATTTAGAAAATAATTTATTTTTAAATGAATAGAATAATTACAAGTTTGTGATTTCAATATGTTTTATGAATTCATAAATATGTAGTTATTATAAAATATTTAATAAAACTGAATCTAATGTCAATAATAATTTATTCTATTAATGAAATATATTTTAATTAAATAAAAATAATTTCCAAACCAATAAAATAATTTTCCAATTCCAAAATATAAATTTATGTTTAAAAGAAATTATTTTGTGGAAATATTATTTTACCTTTCCAAAAGTAATATAAAATATCTATTTTCAACTGTGAAAATAAATTATATAAATAATAACCTTCTAAAATGCATAAACCATGATCAAAAACCACGTCTAAGCCAATGGGTTTTTATATTCCACAACCCATATTTCCATGGCCTATATTTAGAAATTAATAAACAATTCTCCCACAATTGTTATAAATGTCTACCTATACACCCCATTTCATTCACTTTCACAACATTAAGCATGAAGTAACCCTCATTATTCATCACTAAATCCTTTCTAAAATATTTAAATGGTTACAAGGAATTCTCTTCAGGCTTTATGATGTTATCTCACAAGGTAAGGGAATCTATTTTTCTTATTTATTTATATCCAAGTATTAATTTTTGATTTAGTCTTATAATTTAAATGTTACTATGTTCTCATTATTTTATGACCATTCTATTAGTGTGAAATTTTTTTTCAATCAATGAGAGACTTCCATTATCACTCATTAATCCAATTCCATAACATACTTTGTATACTCATTATGTTGCCTAAATCATTCATTGATTTTCATTGACACCCTTTTTATTTTGTGACTAAACAACTATATTTTTATTAAAATATATTTATATTAATGAAATTATACTTATATTTTTAGTATTTGTACATATTAAATATGTATTTCCTTTTTAAGGGGTAAAAATGAGGAAAATCTCATGTTTTAAACACCAATGTACCCAATAGTTTTATATTAAATGTATTCATTAATCAGCATTAGTTAATAATGAAATTTTTTATGATAGATGTGGAACAATTGAATTAATTTATATGAAGGGTGCACCCAATAGTACTAAAATTCATAGGGTAAAGTATTAATCCTTAATATTGACATGTTTTATGATACCTTGGTGAATAACCTTTGTAATCTGTTTTATGAAACATTGTTATTAAACATTGATGATATATTTATAGATATCTATTTTTATATAATATCCTCAATTTCATGTTATGTATCACATAAATATTATTATTCTCCCATTTTATTCCTCATGTTTTATCCCTGATGATCTCTCATCTTCCATTACATTTGTTTAACCCTTACTAGGCTTTATGCTGAACCTTTTCTATTGAAGCTTGTCCGTCGGAAATCACATGTAGTAAGGTGTCCTATGATGAAATAACAAAGTTTTTTAGATTATTAAATATGTTTTATGCATATATTTTTGATTTGTAATTAATGTATGAAGTACCTAGTTTCCTATAAACTAAACTACAAAAGGTCCATTGAAGTTATTAATTAAATATTTATTTATGAAATTTGGTTTTAAATCATGTATTAAAATAATGGGATTTCATAATTATTGTATAATAAATTATGTTACGTATATCAAAGATAAAAAATGGACTAAAAAATTTCTACCAAGATAAAAAATATAACATAATGTTACCGATAAAATAATAAACAATAAAATATTGATTAATGAAAATAACAATTGTTTAATGAGTAAATTAAACACACATTTATATATATTACTTATATATATTTAGTAAATATAAGATATAAAAATTTATTTTTATGCTATAATATATATACACACATCTTTAAATATTGAATATATATATATATATATATACGTACATGCACACACACACTTAGAGAGATACATATATAATAAAAAATATATTTAGAAAAGAGTTAGCATAAAACATATAGATTAATTTAAAAAGTCATCTTTATTTTATAAAAAAATAAAAACTGTAAAAAATTATATATATTTATGAATTACACACTAAAAAAATTTTTAATTATATTTTTTTGATAAATATTTAACTAATAAATATTTTACAATTATAATTTTCAATTAATAAATGTATATTATTGACATAATTATTTTATTATTATATTTATTTAATGATAATTTAAAAGGGATACAATTAATTATTAATTAAAATAATAAAAACAATTTCAAAATTAGACTTTTACAAATAATTAATTTCTTTAATATGAAATAAAAAATATATATTAACAAATTCAAACGAACAAAATTAAATAAAATAATGCAATACATATATTAATTTTTAAATTTAAATTTTATTTTCAAAAAATACTCTTGGATTTTAACAATTAAATTAATATATAGAATTTTCAAATATTGATAGAGAATCTAAGGAGTTGAGTCACAAGAAGTGATTTTCTACAGTTGAGACACCATAAATACCTAACTACCTAAAAAACCAAAATTCCAAAAATAATAAATTACTTTTAAAGAAACGAGATTTATGAGTATATATTAATTTCACTTAAAAATACCCAAATAGATTTCAGGGATAGTGTTGGGGGAGGATACGTATGGGTAATTTTCAGAGGAAGGAAATTCTAACGGGTCTAATAAGAGTGCATAGGGAATCACATGGTGGGAAGGGATAAATCATGAGTAGGGGGTTTCAAGGGGGAATGGGGTGGAAGATTCCACCATCATTGTAGATCCCACAGTTGGAATAGAGGTTCAATTTTTAAAATATGAATTTTCATATAGTGGAATGGCCTTTAGAGAGTAGGATTGTTCATACAGGAAGGATATTTTGTGTGGATGAGGTAGTTTCATGTAGGGGAGGGTATAATGTGTTGATTAAGGTAAGGGAGGTTGTGGGTGGGTGAAATGTGGGTTTCACACATGGTAGTTTTTATAAGTACAATGGTAACCATTTTTAGGTCACTTTTGAACATAATAGTGATAACAATATAGTGGTTGATTGAATTCCACATCCATGAATGGGGATTTATCCAATAGTGGAATCTGAGGCTTCCTTTGGTTAAATTATTGAATTAATTATTAAATTTTACATATAATTAATTATCTATAGTGGAATGATAGTAGATTTAGGGAATGAATACGATTAATCTAAGCATCGGAAGGGATATAAAGAACATATTATGAAAGGTGACGATTTTGTTATGTGATAAGTTATCACTTCAACAATAAACCATAAGTTTGTATACATGTTCATGAGTGCACAAGATATGGGCTGAAGTTCAATCAATAAAATTTTGGAAATTTTAACTAAGAAGGTTCTTATTTATGGATGAAATGGTAGTCCATGTGTGTTATAGGAATTTTTTACTTTCTTGAAGACAACATCAGAAGGAGTCATTTAAGCTAAATATGTTCAATGAATCCATATAGGTTCTTGGAACGCATGATGAAACATGACTAGTTTTTTATTATATTTAATAAATATATTAAGATAAAACAAATATGGTAAGTCCTTAGATGTTGTTATTGTTAGTGTATTACCTATTTAATGATTTTAAAGAGATTAGTGAGAATGTCTTTAGTTTAATGAGATATATAAAAAGGGGATGTTTTGTTGGGAAAGGGGGTAGTGGACCACGATAACAAAATTTTTATTAGATTATGTGGATTGATGGGTTCTTAGAGTGGGTCAGGTGATAAGGACTCATGGTAGGTTTTCCTAATGAAATTGAGAGAAATATGTGGGAATAAGTTTTTATTTTGGTATAGTTATCTATTTGATAGAGGATCTAGGATTGGTTTTACATGGATTGTTTTTTTAGAAAATCCATTTTTGGAAATACTAATAAGGTTTAATTTATTGTATCTAAGTTATATGGATAATTATGGTAGTTTTATACAAAAATTATTTGGGAATGGTTGTCTAGATTGAACTGGTTATGTATGAGAATAATGACATGGAAGTTTCATTGGGCTTTATGATCAAGTGTGAGCAAGGAAATATTTTATTTAGATAGAAAAGAGTATTTTGGTTGGAATATTCTAGTTTATTGATTTAATTGAGTGTTATAAGTGGATTAGGAAGTATATATCAATCATTTCCTAAGATCATGGTTAATTCTGAAATATGATATTTCTAAATAGGAGATACCTCTAGAAGATATACATGGGTTAGATGAGTCTGGATCAGGTTTCTTATAGATATTCTATAGTGAAATGATATGTATTGATGGGTTACTAACTATGATCTAGGAAAAGGCGATATGTCTTCCATGCTATTTTTTATCTTGATCATGTTAATCCAACATTTTTAAGGATAGTACGACTGATGATATGATTAATTCCAGGTATATAATTTTAGCTATCATGAAACATTCTATATATGTTCATGTTCATGGGTCTAACTATGTTATAACTATCCCAAATGAATTTCTAGTTTACCTCTCGTGGTATTAATAACAGAGAGTTCAAGATACCATCAATAATTTAACAACAATATCCTAAGTAGTAGATATTTTGAGACAAAAAATTTAATTTTCCACCTATTAACCAACCAATAGATATTTTGGGGATCATTCCAAAATTTAATGATTATGGTTGTATTGATAAAGATTCTATAATTCCATTTCTCATTTCTACACATTGTTAGATTGGTGTAGTTTCTAAGATCAATTCTTGAATATAGTTCACGTAGTTTGGTTGATATATTTCATATCAATCCATATAAAATTATTTTTTACACATGGTTAGAACAGTGGATATATCGAGATACCATTTGACATATTTATATTTCCTTCTATGGATAGATGATCTATTTTGGGGGTTCCCTGTGGTTTATATTACCCCATTAAAAGATGATGAATTATATACAATGATAATGGTTGAAAAGGTAGAATCTTGTGTTGTGGTATCCTAGTTAGCACATGTTGACATAACAAGTATACCTTTTCATTGATCATTTTTTTCATCTTATAATATATACAGAAATACATGGATAAAATGTCATCATTTAGAAAATAGATGGTGGTTAACTATTTATATTTATATAAAAACCCTACTCGAGAACCCCCATATATATGTAAACCATTTTTTTTCTAGGATAAATGTTTCATTATGGATATAGATAGATCACATGCATTCATGGTTAGTAGAAAAGTACCTGGAGGGATAACTGTTATTTTAATTATGTCTCCTATTGTTGTTTTCTTGTTTTTCACATACTAGAATAGCCCACAGGATTAATCTATTGGGACCATGACCATCAGAAAAAAATCAGCATCAAAACATACAACATATAATAATCTTTTACAATAAAAATTCATGTTATGAATCCTATATATTAAAAGAAAAGTGAACCCAAGGAAATACACTCCAATGAGAAACCTTTTAATAAAATGCTAAAAAAATACTATCATATGTAATGATAAAAAAAATAAAAGAATAGGAAGAACAAAATTTATTTTCTTCATACTTGAATCCAAATACATGGTGTAAATAATGGTTCAATTTTATAACATAAAATTAAAATATGTTTATAATATTTAGAGTTTGCAAGCAAGTGATCCAACCCACTATTTAAAGTAATATCCAGATAGTGCATCAAGTAGTTACAATAATCTCAATTTAATGGGATTAGATTTATGACTATCATAACAGACCAACACTATTCTTGTTTAAAGACTCAAACTAACTCAACATTCTATACTTGTGTGATATTTCTTATTTTGTAAATTAGATAAGATTACTCTATCTCAACAAATTATTTCCCCCCATAAATCATTATTCCATCATACATTTCAACCATATAATTATTAATAATTCAAAATATTCCAAAATTTGGATATATGGTCAGGCCACTACAACTTTTTCCGTATTAATTTAGATCATAAAACATTAGTATAGTAGAAATTATAATTCCATTGGTCCAAAATCATATTCTAGAAAAAAAATTTAACAACCAAAATCCAACTGTCTCAATATTGGAAATTATTTTCTTATAATTTCACATATGTTATTTATATATTTTTAAAACCTCTATCCATTTTCTTAATGTCTACTAAAACCTTGTACAGTTGCATTTCCATGTTATTCTAGTGAACCAAATCCCATTAAGGTGTATTTCCACCTTAGTTATTCTTGATTCACAACCTTTTTGATCATGTATGATTGATTTAGTGTACCCTAAGTCTTTCATAGACATAAGAGTATGTTCACCAATAGATTATATATGAATTGGTATTTAAGATAAATGTTCTTTTTCTTGAATGAAACACAACAATTTCGAGTAATTTGATTTCAATTTTTGATTCATAGAAAAACACTCCAACTTCCTAACCCCACACAAGATCCTCTAGTCACCCATTTATCTAGACCAACCCCCTTATTTTTTATCAATGTCATATACTCTACTTTTTTTAGATAGAAACCATTTTTTTATGTTTTGACATCCAACTCACAACTATTTTTCAAAATTAAACATATACTATGAGGTTCTATTTCATGTGTATGTATCTTCACAAAATTATTTTTTCCAAACACAATGAAATGTATTATACATTATAAACAAATTCAAGCATGTAAAACTATTTAATTATTGAATACTCCAATTCACAACATCCCAATTCCCACTTTTAGGGTTCTTTATAAACTTGATGGTAATAACCACTGCTTGAGAAATGTATGAACCAATACAAACCATTGAATACATAAAACATATAATATATTTTTCATATATAACCTTCACCATATTCTTGAACTTAACTTTTATTTGTGGATACTTCTCCTTGATATGAGATAAATTTCTACACAGATATACAACCCCTGATTTTGTATAACTCATTCTAAAACAAACCACCTAATTTTAAAGATATTCTTTCGGTTTTTTGTATAAATTTATAGAAGTTAGTTATATTTTTATTCATACCCATAAAATCTAATTTTTATGTGATTGATCATTCAAAATAATGATTCAATAAAATTAATCATTGAGCTCATTGATTATATCCGTTACATGAGGGAAAATAATCAAGTCATCTTGATAATGAAGAAGGATAATGATAATCGTATCTATGAATACCTTTTTGTAATAATAAAAATCATTATTGGTCAAGAAATAAATCCCATCACAAATTCATTTAACGTCTGATTTTAATTACTTTTTTGCTTACATTAAATAATAATTATTTTTTGAGTTTGAACATAATATCCTGGTTTCATTAGACCATGAAACTAACTTGTTATTCAATATAAATTTTAGCATCCAAATCCTCATGAGAAGACACCGTCTTCAAATAAAATTGGTCAATATAAATTACTATAAACTCAATCATTTTTAACACCATTTCAATAGTTTTATGGTTTATGTCTTGATAAAAGATCTTTGATAATTATTCTTATTTCATTTGTTAAAAATATTATAAAAATATCTCGGAATACAACTTTTTTCTAACATTTCATTGTTCTTTCAAAAAATAAAACAATTTTGTTTGAAATACATTATTCCTAGTATAATTATCTATTATCTTTCATGATCCAGACACATGGATGGAATTAAGTCCATCCTCCATGGGTAACTCTCACTATTTTGATTATTTTAAAATTATTTCCAATCAGAAGAATAGTATCTCTCTAGTACATATTAAAATAAGCGAGTGAGAACTCCATTCATACCTTTCAGTTAGTCTCTTTGGTAGATTATTATTGTTGTCCCAACAATATAGCTCTTTCTAGTTCTTTAACTTATGTAGTTATTACATAAAAATTATTTTCATAACCCTCCATAGTCGTTTATGTATTTGTTATATCTAATATGAGAAACACTATCAGAACATGACCTCCTTCCAATATATCCTCTAGATGGTATGCTTTTTATGATACTATAAAACATACAGAATCCTCAGGAACATTAGTTTTAACAAAAATCTATAACAGAAATTATCTCCAAATGATATATTAGATTCATTAATACTTACGTGAGGTTTTAGTCCTTTTAAAGAACCATTTCAATGAAAATTACATATAAAACATTGATGAACTTTATAGAGTCATTATTCTAGATTTAAAAACAAAAATAATCACCTCCATATTTAACAAAGTAGTATACTAGAGGAATATCCTCCATATAATATCATTAGTTAGCATTAAGATGGGTATATGAGAGTTTTATGAAGAATTTATATATTTGTTATATTAAACTTCTTTATGTAATATTTGTTCTCCAGAAGTTGTTGAACAATTGAAAATAATTTACTCTAGATAATTAAGTAACTTACACACTTCACCGAATCTTATAAAAAATGACTTACAACACTATATGAATCATAGTGATTTTATAAATCTCTACCAATACCATATTTATCTACTATGAAACTCCATATTATTCCAAATTTAATGTTGTTGTTTCTAAAAACTATTCCCTTTTCCTTTAATAGAACATTACAAACTCTCTAATTTTTTAATCCCCGCCATTGATTGACTATAAAAATTTCAATTTCTATCTTGCCTCTTTCACCACCTTGTAAATAAACTAGAAAAAAATCTAGAATAACTTTGAATTTTGAATTGGAAAAGACACCCAATATTTCATGTAGAATCATTGATGAAGGTCATGTAAAATAGTGATCCTTTGATAGATCCCATAGAATATGGGTCTCAAGCATTTTTATGAACCAACTACAACTTTCAATTCTTTATATCATTCACTTTTATTAGGAAATACAAATTCTAATTCTTCCCAAACATAAAATATAAACATGTTCTATAATCTATACAGTGTAACTTTAATATATATATATATATATATATATATATATATTCATCCATTTCCTACTATTATTCCCGAAGTTATCATGCCACAGATTCATGGAAGTTAACTCTATGGAAACCATCACTCCATATAATAAACCAATATGGAGTAAGGATTTATCCTTTATTACCTTTTCAAAAACCATGTAACCATATTATATCTTTCACTATCAATTTTTTGAAATTTTATGTAAACCTAAATCATCAATTTGACCAACTTAGATTTGGTTTTTCTTTAACATTAGTATGTGTTGCACATCCTTCAATGATATCATCCAACTATCACATATATAGATCAAAACATCATATTTAACTATGTTATCAAGAGACTTATAGTCCATAAGGTGAATAATTACCAAATTTTTGAAACTACACTTGAGAATGACTCATATATTGAATGTTGAATATAATAAATCTTTGAATTCTCTAACTTAAGACAAAAATGAACTAGAAAAACATAAGATAAATCCACACCTATCATTCAACCGAGGGTTCATTGAATTGATTCCAGAAGAATACATTTCATAATTCTCCCACAAACTAATACAGAATTTTTTCATGTGACCTTTCCTTATTAAGTTCCAACATAAGGGAGAACAATTTTCTGAGCTACTCCTTATATAGTTCCTGAAACCTACCCCTTACTGATGATTCTTTAATCCATTGGTACATACTCTTCCTTTTAAAATTGTATGAATTATTTGAAAATACTTGGATCTAATCCTAATGAATTTCAGTATAAAGTATTAGGTCCTTGATTCAAATGAACATGAAGTCAACCTTCATAATAGATGTACTCATTGTTTTCACTATTCCATCCAAATATTTAGGGATTGAAGAATGTGACAACAACACCCACTCTAGAACTCTAATGTTTACCTTCACTGAATCTAACTAGATCTAGATTAAATTACTGTTATTAATATTTTCATAATATGACTTCCATTATAATATATGCATGTCGAACAATCTCCTAATATGAACGTTCTTTATTGATCATTATAATGACCCCAAATTTTTTAAATGGAAATTAACTTCTTATAATTATGTAATATAGTATAAATAAATAAAATCACAAAGATGAAATAATTAGAACTTTATAAATGCATAATTAATGAAATAATATGTATTTTTGTATGCTAAATAAGTTATACCAATGCAATAATAACATGAACATTGGAATAGTAATGTGACCCTTGTGAATAGTAAACTAGATTATAGAATAGTAAACTCACAAAAAAAATTATAGATATAATTTAGTTATATTGTTAATGGAAATATGATAAAACTATATCATTGTATAATAAAATAAATATTTTAGAAATTATTAATTATATAATGATATTTTTATGAAACATAATTTTTTAATTTCAATTTTAAAAATAATATTATGTTTTAAAAGAAAAAATATTTCCATAAAATGTTTTCATAAATTAATATTTTTATTTATTATTATTATAATATAATTTTATTATAACTTAATTAATTTTTCACTGTGTTATAAAATCAGTTATAATTTTAAGATTGGCATTTCACATGTAAATTATGATTTTAATTAAAAATCAAACATCAAATATTTAAAAAATTAATTTTATAAAATAATTTCCATTTTTCAATTATACATGAAGAAAAAAATTTTGGGTGAATTTTTTGGATTTTTCAAAAATACATGAATTTTTTGTGAATGGTAAAATACAGTAATTTACAGTATATATACATTAAAAGATAAATACATTATTCATTGAGTAATCACATATTTGAGTACCATAATCTTGAAAAAAACGTAATTATTTTAATATATTTAGGGTTATTTCTCAATATATTAATATTCTCAAGGGAAAAAATAAACAAATATCTAAAATAATGAGAAAACACCCCTCTCCTCACTTATAAATTCTATCCCTCAGCACATATGCTCCTCACACCTCTTAAATTTTCATAATTCACTAAATTATACTAAAATATCTTCTCAATATCCTCACCCATGTCTGGGATCCTTTTTTCATATAAAAGTGAAAAACCAACCCCCCTAAGGAGGTTCTCACGAAGAAGGATTCAATAGGTAAAATCCTCTTTCTTTCTTGAAATTTATTTTCATGTTGTTTCATGTATTATTTTATCTCAGCTTCCATAATACAAATGGTATGATAAATAAAATACCATAAATATACTATAATATTATTTTTCTAATGGAATAATTAATCATCTTTTTCCCCCTATACTTTTTTACTTAAAATGAAAACATCATATATGATGTGTTAATTTATCAAATTCAAGGAGGTAAAAGTTTTCAACTTACATACCCTTCTTAAAAATTGCTCAAAAAACCATATTAATGGTTATAAAAGATTATTATAAATTTAATATATATTATTTAATGATTTGGAACCAGTTTATATACATAATATAATTTAATAATACAAATCTAGTTTGTGAAGATCAAAAAACCGTAAAAATAATATAAATGATTATAGCCAACGTCTTATCTAATAATACATCATATTCTCAACTTACCAAACAAGTTATATAAAAAATTATTCTTATGGATTTTCATTAATAACATATAACATTAGTTCTGGAAAACCATTTCAATTTTACATAATATTCCACGCATTTATACAAGCAACTAATCATGAAATCAAAAGAAATGAATGCTCCTAAACTATGAAATTGTATCTTATAACTCATAAAAATGGACATAAATGAACTTAAAAAAATTATAATAAATAAAATAAATATATAAAATGTACTTAATTAATTAAATAACTATTTTTTTAATTTTATTATCTATGACATTAAGATCAAGTGAAGAACACTTTCACATATAAGGTAATTGTTTCTTCCAGAACCTCCATTTTTCATTCAGGTTACACTTTCTCTCTCATTTCTCTAATGTGACTAATATTTATTGTTTAGATAAATATTATTAATTATATATATATATATGATCCAAACTCATGTTTCCAAATCAATTTATCCTTCTTTTTTTCGGTGATATACATGTTTTAATATTGTCTCCTTCACAATTCTTCCCGATAAGAAAGCCTAATTAAAGAGAACATCCCAATTTGTTATCCATTTTCAAGTAAAATATATAATTTTATTTAACAAAACATTATTTTTACAAAATAACTCATTTTATCATGTAAACTAAATATTTTCAATTTTGGTTTTATGAAAAAAACATTCTTTTTTCTCTTCATATTCTGTTTATTTTTTTCCTTAAACTGTACTAAAATGATTCATTTCTAGGGTTTATTAAGAACATTTTTTTTAAAACATTTAGACTTTAATTGGAATTAAATTATAATTTTCTACACCTATTTTACCATATTAATGACCAATTATGATTTAAATTTATTCTTTCATGGACACCATTTTGATATTCCTTTTGTTATTCCTTATGACATGTTAACGATACGAAATTTGATCTATATGTAACATTAATGATTCATTATTATTGTAGAACACATATGAATGAATATTTTATGATTGTTACACTAATATATAGATCTAATTAATTGGGAAATTTTTAGTCTCCTGATAGATAATTTTTGGGATTGGGAGTGAACATGATTCCTTTATGGGAATTTTTCCACCATGTGATATAGTCTTGGAAGTTACCCTTAAATAATGTCTACATATAGTTATATGATGTTGAAGTATTAGTATGATTTCATAGTTATATTTTCTAATGTTATAAATGTAATTATTACTTATGTTTCATGATGTTGCGTGCCTTTATGTCATCATGTTATGCCTTATATCCCTTGTTCTATGTTTTGTTTATGTTATTATTACATTAATAGTATATTTAGATCATCCCTTTTTGTTCATGTATTCCATAGTTTATCCTATGAATATGTAGAAGCTCAATTGAATTTAGGATCTCATTATAGTGATTAACTGAAATATGTCTTTAGTTATGTTTTTATGTTTTCAAATTATGTACATAATCTTCCAAACACAATTGAATATATGATACATGGTTTTATTTTATGTAAAATTATACTTAAAATCGTTTAATTATATTTGTAAAAGGACATATTATCTATAGTTGGTATATGATCAAGGTCTAGTTATTTTTGGATATAATTAGTACAACACATTTGTAAAAATCCTAGGGATAATTATATCATCATTGATAACCTAGATTGATTCCTTGGGTATCACCAAGTAAGGATATACTTTTCATTTACATGTTTTTACTTCTAAATTGAATGTTTTCTTTTTTATATAATTATTAGTTAAGTATTTAATCACATTAATTGTATATTATTTTTCTACGTTAATGGTTAGAAATTGAAGAAATTGTTCCCATAATCTATGTGATAGGAAATGTGATGATTTCCCTAATGATATGCCAAAAATAATTGGAATGGGTGCTAAAAACACAATTATTGTACTTTATCAACTTGTTCGAGTTATGAATAATAACAAGAATCACATAGAACACTATCCTTATCATAATTAAATTAATTTTGAGATCAAATCCTTTATATGGAAAAGGTGTCCCATGTTTAGAGTATTTTATAATACCCTCCTTTAATAATAATGGAATAACTCCATTAAGATGTTAGTATCTACCCTCTAATGAATATAATAATAGATACATGTTCTTATAGTTTATCGTTTTGATTGGGAAGTTGATTAGTGGTGGGAACAGATCTAGATCACAAAGTCCATAGAGTTAATTGTTTCAATGGAATGGAAAGATTTCACGGAAATATTTTTCAATAAATATTTTCCATGGACCCTTAATATTAAGAATTAAAGAGAGTTTCTTGAAATGAAGGTAAATTTATATAATTCTATCAAGGAATTTGAAGAAAATATCATAATCATTGCAAGATATACCTCTGGGTTTTTCATGAACATCGAATGTAAAGTTGATCTCTTCTTTATTAGAATAAATAAATGTGTATGAAAATAATTTTAAATTCAAGACATTGATAGTTACAATGATATTTTTTATTGTGCCCATAAGGTTAAAATAGAGATCAAATACTCTCAATGATCTTATGGTCCTTGGGAAAAAAAAATTAGAAAATGGAGTTTAATATTGGTGGATCAGCAAATAAATATCATGATGGAAATGAATAACCCATATCCAACATGTCAAATGTATGGGAAGAAGAACATGGAAAGTACATAATGGTACCCAAGAGATTATTAAAATGTGTAAGGGAAGGGTATATGGAAAATAACTACTAAATGGATTTGAATAATTCCACTAATGTGAATTAATAAAAAAAGGTTTAGATCAATACTCAACTTGTAATGTAGTGTTTTAACTTAAAGGAACATGGAAACTATGTGAACTAATAAAACAAAATTTTATTAAATATTTTATTGATAATAAATGACATAATTTTCTCACATTGTGGTAACTATATTAATTTATAGAATATTTGGGACGAGATCATTCATTTGAAAATTTGATAAAAATTCCAATTTTACACTTTAAAAATTAACTATAGTATTTCGAACATCAATTTTTTAATTTAAATATTTTAAACTTTAAGGTTTGTACATTTATTACTGAATTATTTTTCCACAACTTTTATTAATGATATTAGAGCTAAATCATGCATTTGGTTGGTGTAAATGTGCCATGAAGTCAAAGTTGGTCTGGACTCACTAGATTGTACATGAGTTATTTCTTTAGGCCATAACATCTACATACTCAATTGGATTGTGCCCAAATTTCTAGAGGATATCTCCAAAACCATTGTACATGAATAATTCATTAAGAATAATTGTTGGTTCCTGCATTTTAGAGGTCAAATGGCCGGTGCTAGTTGGCTTAAAATATTTTTCCAAAATTCACCATTCACACATAAAAAAACTTTGAACCTAGGCACCCCAATACTCTATATATTTGTCTTTTTCACTCTTTGGAATAGTTTTTTGATTAATTAGGAAGGTTTGGAATAAATTGTCTCTCTTGGGAGACCCTCAAAACTCTTGTAAGAAGTAAGGCCATGTGCAAATGTCTCTTCCAAAAAGGCTCTCCTCTCCCACCTCATCTTTGTGTTTCATTAATTTCATGCATGTATCTTGAATTTTTCATCAATTAATCTTATTTGTTTTTCCATTTTCATATTATTATCTTCCTCTTTTTTCTGGAATTAAATAGTAGAGAAATGATTGGTTTCTAACCTTTCAATCATTTTCTCATTCAAAATGTCCCCACGATGACCACACTGCCCATTGAAGAGTAGTTTTATTAGTGATAGATTTATATTACAACATCTTCATTTAGTTATTTTTAATCATTGAGATACTTTAATTAAAAAATTATTATCCATGAATTGAGTTTTTATATAATAAATAATAAATAAATCAATTTAACAATTAACACAAAAACACATGAGGTCGAGTATTGTGTGAATTTTTAGAGCGCGATCTTAATCAGTAATGAAGACTACAAAAGATAAGTTTGTAGAGTTAAAATATAAACCATAAACTCAATTAATCCTCATATCTATAATTTAGATGTGCTATAATTATCCATGGACTATAAGCTAACTTTGTAACATCAATCAAAGCAGGGTGTTGGGATTGTGTGTTCCAAAGCTAGCTTGGGGATTAAGTAATTTCATCTGTGTGGTTAAGTTAACTATCATAGGGTTTGAGGGTTAAAACATGAAGGGATCATAACTAAGTGGGTATTATTTTAATTTTTAATGAATAATACATAAATACATAGGTAGAGTTATATCAATTACACCTTTTAAAATATTTTATAAAAAGCATATTTTTTTGTGTATTTTCAATCAAACCTCATTTAAAAAAAACCTTCTTTAAAAAAAATATTCTCGTATTATTAATAGTAAAGAACCACCCCGATCCATTCATGTTGAGTTATTAATCCATTTTATTTTATTTTCTAAATACCTTTAATATGTGGTTAAATTCAATTTATCCTTTGAGAAATGACCTTGGTCAACCACTCTGTTGCAACTAAATACCCAAAAACCACTAATCATTTGAGGGCACCCATGACAACGCCTTTCAAATTGGAATCATTGCTGAGAGGAAAGTAATTTATTCAACCAATTAGTGTTATTTATTTTATTTTTCATTTAATTATTTTCTTCTACACTTTCTTTCTTCTTTCCCCTTTCTCATGTTTTTTTCTCCTCTTACTCTCTTCTTTTATTTTTATCGGACCAACTCAAACTGCATTTCTTTTTATTATTGTACACTATTCTTAATTTATTTTTTTATCATTCACTGATTTGTTACATGCTCTAATCCCAAAGATATCTTGGATCTTGACCCTCAGATTGAACGAAGACTTTGCACTCGAATCAGAAATTCTCAGTCTATGAGAAGTTTCAACATTCAACCTGTTGGAGAATTCCTCCACCCCAAGAACATTAAAATTGGAAAGAATTCTACAACCAAAATAAAATAAGAAGAAATGGCTTGAAATAATGTAAATGAACTTAATATAAATATTTGAGATTTGGATGGACCTGATATTAATTATCAACCAAAATAAATTGCATACCCAAATCTCGAATGGGACTTTGAACTCAAATATGGACTAATTTATATTCTTTTAAAATTTACAAGATTATTTGGTGAGGATAAAAATAAAAATTTAAAATAATTTAATGTGGTTTTATTAATCTTAAAACAAAGAAAATTTTCTAATGACCAAATCAAACTAAGAGCAATCTCATTCTCACTTGATGCAGTTGTAAGGTATTGGATGTATTATTTACAACCTTAAAATGTATGTTTTTGGAACTAATTAAAATGTATTTTCATGAAAAGATTTTTTCCAATATAAAGGACAACTTTTATTCATAAAAATATATCAGGTATCAAGAAAGCACAAGGGGAGACAATGTATGAGTAATAAGAGCAATTCAAGAAGATGTGCGCAAGCTTCCCACATCACCAAATCAGTGATAAAATATTTATCCAATACATATATATGAAGGAATGACACATATGGAGAGGAGAAGGGTGGATTCCATGACTGGAGGAGCCTTGGTGAACAAAACACCAGTAGTTTCACGTGATTTGATTAGAAATACGGGCCAAAAATCCCAAAAATTTGGTGATAAAGGCACACCATATGTCCGGGAGAACATCAGGTATGTACATTCTCTCTTGAAAATCATATTATTGATAGTAAGTTGGAATAATTGACCACCATAGTGAGCCATATTTCTTTGGCACAAAAGGTCACATATTTACTCAATTTCTGGAGAAAAGTGTAATGTTGAATAATAAGGATTGGTCATTGTTATTAGATGATGTGCTATGGGAATATATGGTAACATAAAAAACTCTCATAGGTATGTCCCCATTTTGGATTATTTTTGGGAATGCATGTCATCTCATAATGGAAGTTGAGCATCAGGATTATTGGGCTATAAAGAAATCAAACATGGATTTGGCACATGATGGGATCGAAAAAAATGTTGTAAATTCAAGAGATTAGGGATATTCAATTGTCTTCAAATGAGAACTGAAGGCTCTAAAAGGAAAGTTCAAAAGTATCTCATGATAGAATAATCCAACAAAGAGAGTTTCATGTTAGAGAAAAAGTCCTTCTCTACAGTTCACGACTAAATTTGATGCATGGTAAGTTGCATTACATATGGTTAGGTACTTATGTTGTGAGTAATGTTTTTCTTTATGGTGCAGTGGAGATCACAAAAGAGTACATAAAAAGATTCTTTATTGTCAATGGAAAACTTATGAAGAAATACATTGAGGTAATTCTTATGGAAGATGTGTGTTTCATCACACTACATGACCCCATCATCACTTATGCATATTTGGAAATTCCAAACCATTTCACTTCTTTATTATTGGTATTATTTAAAATTATATATTTCAAGTTTCATAAATCAACTCATGGGTTCACATTGTGGACAATGCAATATTTTATGTTTGGGGTAGGGAACCTTTTAGTTTAGTAATTTAAATTGTTTTCCTGTTTTAATTGATTTTTAAAAAAATTACGTGTTTTTAGAATTTTGTGTTTTTATGTTTCTAATTTATGTGTGTTTTTACAACTTTTGAGATGAAATTATTCTCATCACCATTTTGAAATTCACATAAATAAGTGAAACAATTTATCCTATGAAACTTAGAATAATTGAATGATGAAAATAACAATTTTTCAAGTTCAAATATTTAGTAATTAAATATAAGGTACTCTGAATATTGAATCTCATGCCACATCTCAGTGTATTTATATTTTAAATCTCTTTCATGTGGTAATTCTGAACCATTCTTCTCAAATTCATTATTTTTACCTCATTTTATGAGAGAACCAAAAAATGCTTGATTTTTCCAGAATTTGAATTAACCTTATCAAAACATAAGGGTTTGAGGTACTTTTGTTTAAATGATTGAAGAATTTCATTGGTATTAAAGCCCCCATTTCAAAGAATTATTTTTTATAATGGTTTACCATGAAAATTTAATCTTTGTAGCCCTTAAAAACCAAGAACACCCTATTAGTTTGGCCACATTACAAGCCAATTATCCCTTTCCAACCAACTCATGAAGTGAAATTTCATAAGCTAGTTTAACTTAAGTGTTGGGGAAACTATCTTGTGTTGAGATACCACATTCTATGATACTTTGGGTGGAAAAATATATTCTGAAGAGTTGTGTTTGCTGCTAAAGATAATCATTATATTTAAATATGTGCCTTTTTTGGAGCTTTCATGATAAGTGAAGTTGTGCCTTTATGGAGATTCTAATAGTGGGAGAAAGTTGTGCCTATCTGGAAGTTTCAATAAAATCTTGTTTGAGAATATTGACATTTTTACTGCTGAAATGTTGAATGGTTTGGACATTCCTTTATTTTTCATGATGATGATCATGAATCTATTCTATGGGTATTTAGAAGGGGACCATATTTAATTTAAAATTATATTAAATTAATTTTTTTCAAAAAGATTCAAGCCCCCTCATTCAACCTTAATATTTTTCACATCAAAATTCTACCAACCAAAATCCACATAACAACACTATAATTTCCTCTTGATTAACATATTTTCTTTGAATCAAATTTGGTGGTTATGTATAAATTTATCAAGTCTATGATAAACCCTTTATTAGTTTTAATGAGAAATACATTGCTGAAAAATGGACATTTGCGTGATAAGTGATAATTCGAGTGAGGTAACTATTTTGTGTGCATGGGAGGATAAATGAGGTGGAAATATATTGAATGATATAAATAGAGAACATGAAATAATATTTTTTTTATGAGGCATGATATCTTTTGTTTCTTGGTGTGGAATTGTTGTATCTTAATGATATGTGTCTTAAAATTTGTTTTTGATTTGATATTGATGTTTACTTGTAACAATTTTTTGGAATACATGATATGTGGTTTTTCCTATGGGTGAAAATGGGTTACTATGGAGAAGTTGATAAAACAATGTTTTATTTAATATTTTACTGATAATAAAGGATATAATTTCATCACATTGTGGTAACTAATTTTCATTTTTGGAATATTTGGGATTAAATCATTCATTTAAAAATTTGATAAAATTCCAGTTTTTCCATTTTAAAACTAACTATACTGTTTTGAATATAAATAATTTAATTTTAATTATTTGATAATACTATTTTTTAAAACTTTCATTTAAGAAATTAGAGATAAATAATGCATTTGGTTGGGGAAAATGGGCCATAAAGTCAAAGTTGGGCTGGACTCGCCAGATTGGAAATGGGTTCTATATTTGAGAAATAAGATCTAAATCCCCTAGTGTATTGAGCCCAAATTTTGGGAAAATATCTCCCAACCAATTTTTCACAAATAATTCTTCAGGAAGAATAGTTGGGTCACACGTTTTAGAGGTCAAATGGGTGGTGAAATATGGCTTAGAATATTTGGCTGAGATTCCCCATTCACACATGAAACCACTTTGATCCTAGCCTCCCAACTACTCTATAAATTTGTGTTTTCACTCTTTCAAATGGTTGGTCAAGGAATTGGAAAGGTTTGTCTGAAATGGAATCTTTTTGGAGCTCCTCACAACTATTGGAGAAAGTCTGTCCTTGTGCAAGCATCTCTTCCAAAAAGGCACTCCTCTCCCACCTTCTCTTTGTATATCTTTGCATTCATGCTTGTATCATGAATTATTATTCCATTAATATTCTTTGTTTTTCACTTTTCAAATTCAAATATTCCTAGTTATGATAGAATTAAATAGTGAGGATGAGATTGGGTTCAACCCTTTCAATCCTTTTCTTAGGAAAAACGTCTCCACGATGACCGCACCTCCCCTGGAAGAGTATTTTTCTTAGAGATTGATCTATGTTCTACCCTATTGAATTAATTATTTTGAATATTTTATATTCTGTAATTTACATAATATAATTCATTAATTGAGTTTTTAAATTATATTATACTAAGCATGTAATTGAGATATTAATATAGGAACACGCGAGGTCGATTATTGTGTGAATTGTGAGTGCGTGATCTTAATCAGTAATATAAGACCACACATGATAAGTTTACAGAGTTCAAATATAATCTCTAAAATAAATTAGTCATCGCCTATGGAATATATATCTTCTCTAATTAACCAGTGAAAATAGGCTAACCTTAGAACATCAATAAATGTCAGGTGTTGCAACTGTGTGTACCAAAGCTAGCGTAGGGATTAATTAATTACATCATTGTTGTTAAGTTAACTCTCATAGGGTTCGAGGGTTACCAAATTAAGGGATCATCATTATGTGGGTATTAAATTAAATGATAATGATTAATAATTAAATGAAGAGTTATAGTTAGACCTATTATGACTTTTAAAATATTTTTTAAAAAACATCTTGTTGTTGTGCCTTTTTTATCAGACTTCAAATAAAAAAAAACTAAAAAAACTTTTTAATCTTCTTCAAAAAATGTCTTATTGTATAATGAATAGTAAAAACCCCACATCCTTTTAAGTAGTGTTATTATTAATTTTTTATATTATTTTCAAAATACATTTAATATATTATTATATTTACTTCCTCCTTGGAGAAACGACATTGGTCAGCCACTCTACTCCACCTATGTACCCAAAAACCACTAATCATTTGAGGGAACCCACGACAATGAATTTCATGATCCATTTCACTAATCCAAGGGATGTTGATGGAAATCAACAACAAAAACCTATTAGGCCACAAGTAAGGTCATATGATATCACTACTGATGAGTTGCAACCCGACAATGATGTGATGAAAAATAAGCTGGTTTTTCATTCAAGAGTAGAAAATATTCTATGTTATTCTCGTTCAATGAAATCTTCCATATCTTATAAGTTTAGTATAACTATTTAATCATCAACTCAAAATTTGGAGGTTGAGTTATATTTGAGAAAAAAAATATGGGGATGTTATTTCATACCATGTTTATAACTCCTCCCCATTTTATGTTTCTAGACCCACCACCACCCCCAAATATTTCCATACTCTTTGGGTAGAGTTTGATGTTATTTTGGGAAAGGAATGACTATATTTATATAAATCCAACATCTAATGTCAAGAAAGGGAGATCAATATTCACAAAAAAAACCATCCACCAACTATATGCATGTGTAAAAAGGGGGATGAATCTCCATCATAATCATGATCTCAATTGTGTATATTATCACCTTATGAGAAATTATATCTATTCCAAGTTACTATGAAAAATTAGATAATCATGCTCAAAGATATTCTCATTATGAAGGGTTAAACTGTCATATTCCATGAAAAATTGTCTTTTATTACTCATGATCGACAGATTGAGTTCTCAATTGAACTTATTCTAGGATCTTTATCCATATAAAAGACACCTTATAGAATGGGGACTGTTCATCTGGATGAACTAAAGAATAAGTTTCAAGATAATTTGGAAAAGGTTTCTATATGCCCAAGTGATTCGTCATGGGGTGAAACAGTCCTCTTCATTAAGAAGAATGAAATTTTAATGAGCATATTCATTTTTTATCATGATCTCAATAAAATAATGATAAAGAAAAAGTATCCTCTTACACAAATAAATGACCTGTTCGGTCAATTATGCTGGGGAACGTATTTCAAAACGGTAGACCTTTATTTGGGATATCACCAATTAAAGGCGAGGAAAGAAGATATTCCAAAGACAAGCCTTTTAACGAGTTATAAACACCATGAGTTCATATTTATTCCCTTCAAACTCACCAATTCTACAGTAATATTCATGAAATTAATTAATAGAATTTATATATTTCCTCAAAAAATTTGTAACTATCCTTATTCATGATATTGTGATATGCTCAATGATCAAGGAAGAACATGAGTACTATTGAAATATTATTCTAAAAACAATTTTTGGGGAAAACTATATGAAAAGTATAGTAAATATTATTTCTAAATAAATAGAAAATATTTATTGGGGAATGGTATCACTAGTAATGTAAGATCTATAGACCCTTCCAGGACAAAGAAAATTGAAGAGGGGCCCAAATGAATATTTATAATCGAGATCCATAGCTTCCTTGGTCTAGAAAGTCATTACCTTAGATTTTTGAAGAACGTATCTTGATTTTCAAACCCACTAACCTAGATTACTCAGAAGGGGGATTTGTTTTTCTAGACTTGTGAATGTGAAGACTACATTAAATGGTTAAAAAAGCGTCTTATCACTACAGCAGTTCTCAGACTATTAATAAGCGGGGAACTATTTTTGGTATAAATATATTCTTTAAATATGATAATAGGATATTCACTAATTAAAAATTATAAATTGATGGATTAAATTAACGAGAAAAACTATCCTACACAGGATTTGGAATTGGCAGTTGTGATATTTGTGTTGAAAATATAGTGGAATTATCTCCACGGGGAGACGTGTGAAATTTATACTGATAATAAGATCCTAATATATATATTCAAAAATATGGGGATTAATATTTTCCTACAAATATGGTTATATCTCATCAAATATTATGACTTCTCAATCCATTAACATCTGATTAAAGCAAATAAGGTGTTGATGTCTATAGGTAGAAATGATCATGAAACTTTATCAATGTTGAGAACTGAATATGATCTAATATTTGTAGATTTTAATTGGATGGAAATGGTAATAATTAAGGTAAGAACATAATCACTCCATTATGACATTATTGATCATGAATCCCTTATAGAAAAGTAAAGGATCCTTATAGAAATGATTTTCAAATTATGAAAAAGGTGGAAACTATCAGATAAAGGAAATCCTCAATGTTCAAAATGGATGTGGAAGGATTCTTGAGAATTTGTACCAAAATAGGTGTACTATGTAATCCATAAATAAATAATGTGATTATGAATTATTCACGTAGTTCAACCTTCTATATTCACCCATGGAGAACCAAGATTTATCGAGATCTCCATGAAAAATATTGGTGGAAAAATATGAAGAATGAGATTACTGAGTACATATCAAAGTGCCTAGTATGTTAGAAAGTAGAGTATGAAAGAAAAATGTATATGAATATGATGAAAAAATTACCCATACCAATATGGATATGGGAGAACATCACTATGGACTTTCGCCCCCAGAATTTCAAAGACATCCAGAGGAAACAATGTTATATGGGTTGTTGTGGATAATATTATGAAGACAAACCAATTTATCCCAATTAAAGAGGACCAATAATAGGATCAGCCTACATATATATATATATAAATTAGATAAGTGGTAAGGTTTTATAGAGTACCACTATCAATTATATATGATACGGATCTGATATTCACCTCCATGTTATAAAAAAGTCTCTATCATGTTCTTGACTCAATGTTGATCATTAGTATGAAATATCATCCTCAAACTAATGACCAACATGAGAAGACTATATAGACACTAAAATATATATTTAGAGAGTGTTCTATTGACTTCAATGGAAGATGATACCAACATCTACCACTTTTTGAAATCTCCCACAATAGTAGTTTCCACTCGAGCATCAATATGGATCCATGGGATACCATTTATGGGGACTATTCGGAACATTGAAAGTATGTGGTGAGGTCAGATAATGTATGTTGGTAGGTCCTAAAATGGATGAATAAATGTTACAAAAGGAGAAAACCATTGAGCAACATATCTGGGTGGCAGAAAGCTAATAGAAGAGTGATGCAGACAACCATCGATGAGACCATGAGTTTATGTTTGGAGACACGGTATTCCTCCACATATCTCTATAGAACGGGATTGTGAGTGTTTGGAGGAATGGAAACTAAGTCCCAGGTACATTGAACACTTTGATATTCTAGGCCATTTTGGAGATGTGGCCTCTCGACAAACACTTCCACCTACCATGTCTCAAGTACACAATCTATTCCATGTATACCTCTCGATAAGTACATTCCAGATCCCTCACATGTACTAAATTATATGGCGGTACAATTGAATATTGATCTATCTTATGAAGAGAAGATGGTAAAGATATTGATAATAAAAAATAATTTTCAACGAATCATGACTTCTCACCTAGATAATATACTATGGAATAACCAAAGTATGAAGAGGCATCATGGGAACCATAGGAAGTGATAAAAAATAATTACCCTCACTTGTTTTCACCACAATTTATAAAATGTAATTATGAGGGAGAAATTTCATTAGGGGGAATAATGTAATGATCTTAAAATATTTCATTGGAATTTCTCTTCTTATAATTATTTTATATAGTATAAATATTCTAAACAGCACATATGGAACAAAATAAAAACATTATAAATTAAGAATAAATGAAATAAAAGGTGATTCTATATATTTAGGAACCTATACTAATGTAATAGTAAATTGACCTTGGAATAGTAATGTGACCCGTATGAATAGTAAACTAGAAAATAGAATAGTATCATCACCTATGAAAAAAAAATTATCTACCTTATAAATGAGAATACAATTTAATTATATCATATTATAATCAAATAAGTTTTTTAGAAATTATTAATTAATTGTTGATAATTTTACAGAACATATGTGTATACTTTCAACTTTATAATTAAGATAATTTATTAAAAGAGAATATTTTTTCATAAAATGTATAGATAAATTATTTTTTTGTTTCCTTAGAAATATATTATAATTTTTTGAGACCGTAATTATATTTTTCATCATGTTATAAAATCTGTTATAATTTTAAAATTTGTATTTTCCATGAAAATGATCATTTTAATTAAAAAATAAATTTATAATATTTTAAAATTATTTCCATAAAATGGTGACCATTTTTTGAATCTACATATCAGTAAATGGTTATGGTTTTTTTGGTATTTTTTTAAAATATTTTGATTTTTGGTGAATAATAAAATAAAATAATTTATGATATAAATACATTATAAGTTAAATAAACTATTACTTGATTCGTTGATTATCTATGAACTATAATATCAAAATTTACTTAATTATATTAATATATACAGTTATAATGATCAAAATATTCATATTCATGAGAAAAACTAATAAACTAATGAATAAAATTATGAGAAAACACACCTCCCCACTTCTATAAATACCACCCCTCACCACCTATTCTCTTTAGAAGTACGAATGTTTGACGATGCTCCAAATATTGATAAAATATTTTAATAATTCTATTCTTAAAATCTAGGAGCCTTTGGAATCAATAAAAGACTAACCCCCCCCCCATGGAGGTTCTCAAGAAGAAGGATTCAAGATGTAAAATCCTCTTTCTTTTATTTTAATTTCATTTCAAGTTATTTTATTTTCTTGTTCTATCCCATCCTACCCTCTTAAATTGTATTGATAACTCCACTATATTATATATTAAATAATTTTATTATGATAATGGAATAATCCATCTTCATTTCTTTCCCCCTCTTCTTTTTAGTAAAAATTAAAACATCATCCATGATGTGTTAATTTATCACATTCCCTCATGACGAAGGATTAAATTTCCATTACCTCATCAAAGACTTTTAATAAAACAATTTTTATGGTTAAACCCAATTATAATATATGTATTAAATCCTATTTAATGTTCTTGATCCATTATATATACGTAATATTAATTAATATATCAAAACTAGTTAGCGATGATCGGAAAACTGCCAAAATAATCTAAACTATTATCTATAATGTCTCGTCTAATGATTCATACTCACCCCAAATTAATAAATGAAATATATAATAATTTAATAGTATATATTTTTATTAATAAAAAATAACTTCAATTCCAGATAACCATTTTTATTTTACATGGTTTTTCATACATGAATACAAGTAACAGATAATGAAAACCAAGGAAATGAATACTCCCAAAAGATGAAACTATATCTTATAACTCATAAAAAGGGAAATAAATGAATTTATTAAAATTATAACAAATAAAATAAATGTATAAAAGTATCTAAATTAATTAATTTGTTAATTTAATTTTATTATCTTGGACATTAATACAAGTTCAAGAAACATTCATACAGAAGGGAAGGGTCTCTTCACAAACCTCCATTTTTTTCATCTGGGCTATGCTTTCTCTCTTCTTACTCTAATGTAACTATTATTTAATTTTACAAAAATCTTATAAATTCTCTTTCTATGTTCCAAAATCTTCTATCTAGATAATTGTATCGTTATTTTTCAGGAATATACATGTTGTAATAAGGTTCCCTTCTCCATTAGTACTGAAATGGAACCTCGATTAAAGGAAACATCCCAATTTCTTACCCATTTTCAAATACCATTCATAATATTTTTTTTAAAAAACATCATTTTTCTAAAATCATATTTTTTAATTAAAAAATACTTTTTCATTTCTTGTCTTATGAAAACAAATATATATTTTCTCTTTAAATGATCTTTAAGATTTTTCTTAAACAACAATAAAATGTTTTATTTCTAATGTTTATTAAACACTATTTTACATGTTTACACTTCAATTGGATATAATTAATCCTGATCTATTTCTTTTTTACCATTTTAATTTATATTTATTATTTAATCTTATTCTCTCATGGACACAATTATGATAATCATTAATTTTATTACTTTTTACATGATTATGGTACCTAATTCTTTTCATGGGTAAACATTATGCTTGATTATTAATGAATGAGACATATGAATGAAGATGTTATATTGAGTGTGCCATATTTAGATCCATTAATTTGGGTATGTTTTAGTCTCATGGGATTTCATGTTGCGACTGGTAGTGAACCTGATTCCAATAGGGACATTTTCCACCATGTGATACAGTCTTAGAAGTTCGTCTTAACTCGTGACTATGTCATGTTATATGACGATTCCCCATTCCTATTATAACATGGTTAAATAAACCATGTTATACATGTTATTTTTACTAATATTTATTCATTTTCCTTGCCTTTATATCATCATGTTAGGTCTTATAACCAAATTTCTTTGTTTTATTGCTGTTTTTAGACATTTACAAGGATTTTTTACATATTCCTTTTGTCCATATATTCATGAGGATTTCATATAAATATGAAAGATCTCTATTGATGTTAGGATATCATTTTTGAGATCAAATAAAACATGTTTTTAACTTTTCTATGTTTTCAAATTATATACCTAATATTCCAATGAAATAAGACTTTATGATCCTTGGTTATATTTGGTGGTAAATTATGTTTAAAATAATATAATAATATGAGTAAAATTTAGAGGTATCTATAATCATTTCAAGGTTTTAATATAGGTTTGTGATGGGATTAATGAGTTACCACGTAGTTTTAAGCTCTTAGATATTAAAAGATACATTTTGGATGAGTGGTATCTATATAAACACAAATTATTTATTTTTGGACATCTATAATTATTCCATTTTCGTTAACTTAAGCATATCTCTAGTCAATAAAAGATAAAGGTCATTCCATTGAAAGAAATCAATGATATTTATCTTCTAGAACCACTAATCATTTCAGTAAAACTTATACATATATATCTTATTATAATTAGATTTCATTCCTTCAAAATTAATAATATTCAACAACTAATAGAAAACATTCAATGATTTTTCAAGAAAAGTATTATCAATATTATTTTATATGGAATAAAGAATAATATTTATTCTGAACAGTGATCTAAACCAAAATTATTATTGAATTTCTATCCATAACACCCCATCCTTGATCTCTAACACCACTTTTTAGCTCAATGAACACTGTCAAATTTAACCATTGGATGACACACACATATAACATACCATGTGCAACATAGTTATATAATGAGAAATGATTCTACAATTTTTGTATGAAGCCTGACATTTACACCCAAGACACCACTCCATAATGGAAAACATATAGAGAAGAAAAAATAAAAGGCTGTCTTAGGGAATGATGGGAAGAAAAAATAAATGGAATAAGAACTAAAAAAATATTTTTTTCATACATGTATCATATTCTATCGGGTAAATGATACTTCGATTTTGTTGAATAGAATATATGTATGTGTATAATATTTTGTGTTCTGAGAATTTATATATAGAATAATATTTAGTTTAGGGTCTAGAAAATGTGTCTGGTAGTTTCCACCATCCTATTTTAATTGGATTAGTTCCATATGAGCCTATATTCTATAATTATCCCTTCACATGGATAAATACTCCCACAACAACAACTTATTTTATCAGTGTACTATCTATAATTATGAAGATCTCAATAGATGACTCTATCTTAACTTTCATTTTTTTAACATGCACTATATCCTTTAGTTTTTATTATCTAACAACCTCATTATATATAACATATACCCTTATTGTATTAATATTTTTAAACTAGTCACTATTGTTTTACCCTTCTTTATACATACCATCATACATTAGTCCAATGGAACCTCTAATTATATTGGTCCTAAATCCTTGGAAATAAAATGGTTTCTATATCAAAAACCTAAATATTTCTTATATTGAATGCATGCATGTTCATTATGGTTTAATTTATATTATAACATGATTATATAATTATGTTATTGATATTTATCTCCTCTATTTAATTTTTTGGATGAATAGAATTTTGTTTGATAATTATATTATTTATTGGTTTTCATATGATATTCTACTTAGACTATTATTTCCTCACATTGGACAGAGAGTCTTACCACTGTTCAATAACCTTTTCCCTAAATTGAGGCATTTCTCGAGGCCCTCTAATATATTTGTAATGAATCCTTTCTAGATTGTTCCAAATTAATTTTCTTAGAAGCATCACTTATGTGTTCATTAGATTCTTGAAAATCTATTTTAATTAGATCATTAATGTTATGTTTTTTCAATAACATCCACATCATAACATTTATCCATATTATGATGCATTTTAATCCATCATAATATGCCTTTACCATTAGACAAATATCGTAAAAGGATACATTACCCAACCTTATCCTCTATGTTTCCTATATTTTTTATTTTCATTAAATAAATACCTTCAAAACACACTAAGTTAGAAAACATTTATTTTCATTTTGAAAAAAAAATTCATTATAAGTCATGTATGAATTAGTTCTCCCTAAAGACCAATTTTTTTATTTGTAGCTATGCATACATCTTCTCTCCAGAAAAAAATCATCTAATTGATACTAGAAAACATTTTTCTTCCCATTTAAGCATGTATTCAATTCATTCTTCCATCAACACCATTCTATTGGTGAGTGTGAGGTGTGATATATTATCGATTAATTATATGTTTATATTTTTAAAATTCAAAAAAATTTATCTAGGACTACTTTCATTAATATTACTCAATTTTTTGATATTAACCCACAAATAACTTTTAGTTTTCCTTCTGAAAATCATAAACATTTCTCTTTCTGGCCACTAGGTTTCATAAATAAAATATTTTTCCTTTATTAATTTTTTTCAATTAATACGATGAATAATAATTTTTTTAGTGGACTTATTTTTTTTGGTTTATATAAATCATTGTGGATTATGTGAAGTGGCATGGTTGATTATATTCAAAATATTTTATGTCTTCTTTATAATATATTCTCCTATTGAAGAGTTTTACAAACACCATCCACATATCACATTAACAGCTGAAAATTTATTACCCAATTTTATTTTGAATTTTTTCAAATTTTTTTTAGCAATATATCCAATACTTTTGTGGAAAATATTATTTTTCATTTTTGAACTGACGTTGTATGAGTTTCCTAGATAACCCATATAAAATTTATTCAATTTTTTCTTTCATATTTTGTAAAAATTATCTATATTTTAATCTATTTAAAATGTAATAATTTATTTTTAAAATAATAACTAATAAATTAAAATAAATATAATTAATATTCAAGAAGTTATGTTTAAGCCCATCGACAAAAAAACATATTTTGAAATTATATTTTTAGATTCAATCTCAGCCGGTCCAATTATTTTTATCTTAATTGAGAATTAATTTTCAAAGGTAATCATATGTCCATTATTTTCTTCTATATTTTTCAATATCTTGTGTCTATAAACCATATATTTTGATCATCCACTATTATGAATCCATGGTTTTCTCCCTTTTCAACTATAATAGAAACTTCAGTAATAAGTAACTTTTCTATCTTGTTTCTTCTGATTGTGTTCATACCTTTAATAAACTATTTTTTCTATCAGGGAAGCTTGGAAAAAAATGACTCATCAAAATGTACTTTCTTTTTACACCTTCGACAATTCTCCCTAGATAATGAAATCAGTTTTCGATAGCTAACAGATATAAATTTATGTTCAATATTTTCTCTTTATCAGACTATATATTTATCTTTACTAGATTTCCCCCCATAAATTATTTCCTTATCTAACTAAATGGATGAGAAATAATATTTTAGGATATATATGATTTATTCCGAAATACTAGGAGATAAAAATAGTATCCTTTAAATCATATTATTCTATGAACTCATTGTGTCTGTTTATGAAATCTATCTTGTTATCTTGGAACATTTATTACAACTATTTTCATTGAAATTGATGAATATTTCATTATCAAGATATCAATAATTTTCTCTGATATTGGATTAACCGTATAATATTTTTTTATAAACCCAATCTTGCTCATATTTTCTCTTATACCAACAATTTCATGTAAAAGTGACTTGGAATTCATGTGTGTTACAAATGAAGATTGTATATATGTATGCGTAAAATATATCTCTCCAAATTGTAATTAATCAACATTTATTTCCATATATTTATAATAATAATCTATAATTTTTACATGGGTATTATAATCATTAATAATACTTAATGAATTTTAATTTCACTATTCATCCTTCATAAATTTTTTTTATGAAAACTCTTTTCCTATTCTATGTTGCTCAAAAAATGGAACTGTATGAAGCTCAATTTCATCACAGAAATTATTTAATTTTCTATGTAATTACCCTTCTTGAGTTTTAACTAAAAAATATATTGATTTACAGATATTATTTCCTTCTTCTTCTATTTTTTCTATCAATATGAACATCCAGATCAAATTTTAGTTTGTCTTCTTTGCTGTATTATTCTCTTTATACACCATAGATTGTACTTTATTATTTTATTTCAATATGTGGTATGAATATATTCACTTTTCTACCATATTATTCATCATATTAACTTCATGAGATATATCAACCATCATATTCATTCTTTAACATGCTTATCCCCTTTCTTCTTTGATCATTTTCTCCATTCTTACCATACATCCTGATATTTTATGGCTCCTTCCTTATTTCTTTCTCCACATTCTTTCTACATCCTATTTATATTAATACTCCTCATTCTTATTTCATGGGAAACATAATTTATATTTTCTAATTTCACTATACATAATGAACTCATGTGAAAATTTTACCATTACAATAACAATTTTCATTATTCATTTTTTAGAAATAAGAGTCATTATTATCAAATGTTATTCATAAAATTCATCATCATATTCTGATTCAATAAATAATTCAACTTCCATGTCCTTTGTCTTATTTTAGTTCATCTATTTGAATTTTATTTCCTCCTTGGAATTATTCTTAAACATATGTTCCTTCCCATTTCATAATTGAGAAGTGTGTTATGAATCTCATCAAGAGTCACATCATTCTTCCAATGTATGGATGGTTAATTAGGATCATTCATTTCTGGAGAATTTCTCATTAATTTATTCACTATAATTAAATCGTTTTATTTTTCTCCATACCCATTTATGTATATGACTATATCATATACATTCGTTTGTAATTCATCCATTATCTCTTAATTTTTCATTATGACATTATTATACATGGATCTATTAATCTAAAGTTATGATTATTTAATTTTGAAATATTATTCATAAGTATTCTCAAAATTAGAAACAACTTCTTTGATATCCCGAGTCATATAAATGTTTTATATACTTTATTAGAGAAGAATGAAAATATTGTATTTCTAGCTACTAAATATAATTTTAATGTTTTCTTTTCTACAAATTCCATGTGATATAATATTTTATTAGGTTGAAATCCAACTATAAGAGAATCATTTATTTTTATTCAACATTATGGATGATAAGAAATCATTAAATTCGTATGGGAAAAAATTATTTCCAAAGAATATGGGAACACCTATGCTATTTAGATAATTTAAATACATTATTTGAAAAATCTATAGGATATGATCATAGTGGGAACCTAGACAGCTTTAATTGAACATAATGTTCTTGGTCCAGTTAATATACCCTTGGGGGTGAATCAATGGTACATGTTTTTACAATTTATTTTTTATAAATTAACCTAAGTAACATTTTAATGTCACGATTCACTCTTTTTTAATCTATTTCTCACCCATATGAAACTATAGTCAAAATTAAATGCATGAATGAATGTTAAAAGTTTTCAATATATTAAGAAAAATCTATAATTGTTTAATGTTTTAAAAGGAATTAAATTATATAATTATTTAATTTTTAGTGATTTCTTGTTCTATAAAATAATTTACATGATTTGGGTAGTCTTAATACACTACCTAGGTTAGGTATCATCCACTTATTGAATGCAACATTTCATTGATTCTATCAGGACCACCAGTCTCTAAAGAATTTATTTTACACTTTAGTGTGAATATGATATGAATTTTTATTTATTTTTATCTAAGAATATGATTTTTTCCCTTAGTCTCGATCTTGATCTAATAGAAAAATATCATTATAAATATATAATTTATTTACCTCTCTTCTAATCATTTCAAAACACTCAGTGTATGAATGAGATATTGGAATCACAACCTGATATTTTTACTTCTAAAATTAAATATTTTAGATGATCCAAAATAATTTTCTTTCCTTGAAAAATAATATCATGCAGTTACAACCCTTGTAAATATTATACTATCTCTCTTCGATGCACCAGATAATATGTCTTCCAGAGTACTGACTTTTCAATCCCCAATAACTTTCTTCTTCTTCATTCACCTATATGTTTTCATTGATGTCACAATAGAATATAGTTTCTATATTAAAATATATAACTATTATTTAATTTCAACATGTTCTATTTCTCATTATTCTATACATTTAAAATTGTCAAAAATGTCATGAAAATACATCTAACATTAACCATAATATTGAATTTTAAATATTTAAAAATGAAATTCCTATAAATATTATTCCAAAATATTCAATCATAATATTTCCTTATTCTAAAAATTAGTTAATTTATTAAAAAAATTAAATATTATTTATTAAGATTTTATGTCTAGATAAGAATTTTAGGATTCAGATGTCACTAAAAATTTAGATAACTTGTGACCCATATTATCTCATGAAATAACTCTTATGAAATCTCATTGTATTATGGAATTTAACAGAGTGTGAAAAAAATTAAAATTATAAAATAATTCAATATTTATAATTATAAACTAGAGAGTCGTACATTTTCTATTAGAGTCTTATAAACTGAATTATAATACTCTTACACCGTCATGGAATTTCAAATTTTAGGCTCTTCGAAGAGTATTACAAAAATTAAATTCTTAAAAAATTATTGATATGTATTATGAGATCATCCATTTTACAATAACAATATATTTAATTACTATTACACTATGATAATGAAGTCTTATAATTTTTAGACAATGTCATATAAAACCTTGATAAATTTATAATGAAAATGAACATAAAAAATTTATAATAATTTATAATTTTATAAATTGATCCAAATCTTCTCAAAACAACTTCAATAAACTAAATAAATTTAATTACATCTAAAAACATACTAATAAACCATTCAATTTTAGAATATCATAGTTTACATCATGTAAAATATTCTTCAACTATTCAATTTTTTACTTTACATTCAACTGGGATACATAGGAAACCTCTATGAGGATTAATCCCAACACCCACATACATATCATCAGATTTTTAGTTGGTGTGGAACAAATCATTCCTCTAAAGGACATATCCATCTTGTGTCTTTCATTATTTCCTTATCAAGTTACTTGTATACAATGATGTAGTGAAACATGTATAGAAACCTAATAGTTTCCTTCCCCAACCATACAATCAACCTCTTTCATACTAAAGGGCATGAGGAACATGAATAGCAGGATAATATGTAATCCCAAAATAAATCCCTTATGTTAATACACTACACTTGTTTTCGTAAAATTTCATGAGCTTATATACCCCTATTTCATTCCAAAAATACCCTCACTTAATTCATGAGTTAGTTTAGATAATAAAATACCACTTTGATATAATTCATATATAAAACCATTTAGAAGTTCATTTCACTATGTAGTCCACTCTACTTTACATTAAATTACATGAAGTGGTCATGGATGTATAAAAAATACACATTATGGTCCTTTCCACGTGAACTTAAAAGGTATGACACATCTCGATTATGTGTCACCAAAATATATGGGTTGTGATCCCCATATTAAGGATATGTAGGAATCCCTAAGATCTAATAGATCTCAACTCTACAACTACTTATATTAATTATCAAATGATTTTTTACTAAATTGGATAATGATAAACTCTATAATTCCTTTCTATGTATATCAAAACTATAATGTGATCACATAAATTTATCTAATTAGGGATAGTATAATCGAAGTGTGTAGTGTCCTCTTAAATTCATGTTATAAATAAATAAATTTTATAAGAGTAATTTTTGTTACTGTTTGGGATGATTCACAAACATATCTTAAATCTATAAGATGGTATCATAGTAAGAAATAATTATCTCTAAATGGGATAGATTACACAAAACCGCAGTCTTATCAACCAATGTGCAACATAAATCATCATTGACATGTCCCAGTGAGTAGCTACCTTCGTAATTCTTTTATTCATTGAATAACGAAAGGTGGGTGTGAGGTCACATTGGAAACACCCACTTTAGATGTTCCAATTCCTTAAATGTCTAAAATATTTGGGGAAAAACTTCTCCCCTATATTTTCTTCTCATTTTACTAAAATCATACATACTATACAAGTCATGTTTCACCATTCTAAACCATGTTATTATTTCCTCCATTCCACATTATTTTTCCACCTTGCCTAACATTTATTTTTAGTGCTTTTCAATGATATATTTAATTATTATTATATCAGATATTGATGGAATCATCCTTGAATGATGGGGTTCCATAGTGTGGTGGAATATGAATGTAAAAAATGATTAAATCTACTATTTTTTTTTACCATTTTGGGAAAAGTAAATCAATTGATATATATTCCTTTAATTTAAACCATTATTAGTTTCATTTTGGATGTCAAATGGGTATTAATTCATGGGGATTTTTTAATAAGTTAAATAACCAATGGAACTATTTAAGGTATATTTTATTCATTATAAACACTATGAGAGAATTATTGGATGTTGTGTTTTATGTGTTTAATGTGTGGACAATTTTTTTGATTGTATTTGTGAAATTGTTGAAGGTGGAATTTTTTATTTCAAATTCCTATATTGATATGATATTATCTATATTATTTGAAAGATACTCATATTTATAAATTTTGTGAACTATTTCTGGATGATGTGGTAATTGGGAAAGATGTATTTTTCAAACTAATGAAATAGTTATAAGTTAAATATGAATATAATATAACCAACACCAATATTGTTTAGGAAGAGTTCATGATACATGATAATCTAAGATGTTATAAGGTTTAAAACAATTAGGTATCTCTAATTTATAATATTTAATTAATTATCTATGTCCCTATGAGATTAAAATGTGATATGTAATGATTTGTTGTGAAGTGAAAATGGGGAAAAGGAAAAGATCATATGTTTGTATATAAGATGGTTGTACGTACAAAATATCTTTTCCAAATCATATTGAATATATTATAAAATGAAAAAATCAAACAGAAGTGTGACATTTCCAAAACACTAAAAATAATTATGAGGTAAATACTAAAATAAAAAAAAACTAAAAAAGTTGCAGCAAAATTGAAGTGTTTTCAAGAGTATAAGAAAGATACTTCTAATAGAATAATGATAAATGAAAAAATGTTACATTAATACATTAGAGAAATATATACTTATGTAATTGTAGATCAATTGAAATTTTGGAAATTGACAGATCCCAATGGTGAGATTTAAAATTGTAAAGTTGATATATAAGATATTTTATATTTTTTTTCTGAAATACAGAAATGGAATGAAACATAATATGATATGTAAAATGATCTTGATCATACATAATATATTGAAAATATTTCTATTTAGAAATGTTGAAAATTATGGAGAATCACTATAATGTATAAGATATTTGATACAAATGGTTTTTGAGATTATGAAATATTCATGATTCATGGATATTCAAGTGTGATGAAACAAAGTCATTCTCTATGTTATAAATCCTAGGCTGGTGATTTTTGTAGGATTCAATATTTAATTAATTGATACCTAAATGTGGGAATCATGACATGATATTTATGGGATTTAAAATAAAATTTAGGATATATTTTTTTAACATCAATAACTGATGATTTTTAATGAGGATATATATGGAATAGTTTTAATAGTGAATAAGGACATAATAATATAAGGGGGAGTTTTTCTATATTAAAACTATTGAAATAATATTGATGTGGGTTTGGGAATAAAATAAATTGGGAGAAGATAATGGAAATGGATATAAGAAGAATATGAAACTACATATAGCAACTGGTTTTTATGTATTAAAGAGGGAGAATGGGAGTGAGGTTGATTATTAACTATACTATTGTTCATCATTTATGTTGAGGTGATGATTACTTGATTCCAATCATCGAAAAGATTTATATTTAGAAGAAAAAAAGGACAAGTCTTTGTATCCTATTAGGAATTGGTTGATCATTCTGAAATATTGCGTAATGTCCCGATGCAAATTCCTCACACCAGGGCTCCAAACCAATTCACTACAAGAGATAAGACACACCTCCCCCAACTCCAAAGGATAAAGGCTAAAAGAAATGGACTAATATATCAACACATGGGGAATATATCCTCCTTATCGAAGTATCCAATTATTCAAAATAAATAGTTAATAATCAATAGCCAATGACCATAAACTAGAAAAACCATTATCACATAATCACTAAAACATGAATACATTATCCAAACCAAAACAGTTTACATGTCATGTCAAGTATGTGCCACGTTTCATTTGAAAAAAATATGTCACTCACAACTCCAAGAGGGTTCTTATACCATATCTGGTTCCATCATCCATGCTTTATCCTAACTAATCCATCTAATATGGGTCTCTTTCCCTTATCCAATAGTATAAACATGAAGTCTATTCATGATTATTAAATTAATATATTAAAAGGGTAAAATATTCCAAGATAGAGAAAATATCAAATAAATAAAAATAGGGGTTTTGGTTTCCATGGGATCTTTGATGACCTCTACTAGAGTTCTAGTTAACCACTAGGACCCTAGTTCCAACCATCACTCTCTAAATGGTCGTTAGGTATCCCTAGGACAATTCCTTGGAAATTTCACAATCTGAACCACTAGGGATTGAATGACTAGAGGTAAGCTTATTGTGAACCCCCAATACCACCTCTACTAGGCTATGTGATATAGAATAACACTGAGAGGCATATCACACAAATGAGATGCATTAACAAAAGCTATCTGTATAAGTAAACACATATCCATGTTCCAATATAATGGAAAAAAGGACTGATAAAACTGATACATGGATGCATGCAAACAACTAAATCCTTCATCAGAGTAATTATATGTATGAAAAATAAAAAATCAATTACAAGATAAAAAACTGTAAAAGAGTCCAACTTTCTAGTAAGGAGGGAACTTCTATCATGTAAAAATCTTGGAACTGACTGAAATCTATCAAATACAACATTTCTCCACAATATGATGGTCCACCTAGGATTCCTTCATAGTGAATCATATCTACGTAGGAGATGAAACACGCTGATAGATACCCTGAAATGGTGGGTATAATCCTACCTAGTAAGAAACAAAAAAATTAACAAATATAAAGCATCAAAGGGAGTATGATTCCACTCATAAGAAAAGAAAACATCAAGATAATTATAATAAATATATACACAATGTATCAATGAAATTCACAACCCCATTTCAAACCAATGATTTTTCAAGCGTCTTCTTGGTAACACTCATTCATTAAAACCCACCCATTGGGTACTTATAACACTACTAGTAAAAATCTATGAGGTTTTGATTGTAGGGCCTCTAAATGAATAAGTACATACTGGATCACATAATTTTTTAATATACAGATAGGATTTCACAACCAGGTCTTACAAGGGATTCCTAACCCATTCAGGATTAACCTACTAGGACGGTGATAACATACCCTGATAGTCTGTAATGGGATATCTGACATGACATATGGATGAATGATAATAGATCACACCTCAATCCTTAAAGAGGGATACCTGAATATACCTAAGACTAATCTATAAAGGGATTCAGTCATCCTATTATCTAGTTGAGATTCCTTATTATACCTTCATAAGGGGAAAACAGGTAACACACTATACTTCTACTCACCTAGACTATGGAGAACTGGGGTTCAAATGCACTCTAGAAGGGGATACACAACGTGTACATTAATTATATGACTTTACCCACTATGAATGAATATCCTAGTGTATATCAGCTTATGCCTACGTACTATGGTTGTGTTCATGTACACATGATTTTCATGTGTACCAAGATATACATGAGTACTCTATTCATTTTTTTGTAGCTTATCCATGCACAAGTACCTGGTTGAATTCGTATATATGGTTGTGTCAATGATCTTGTACCCTTGGGGATACAAACTGGGTCGTTAACATCATGTCACATAAAATGTGTACTAGACACATTCCATTTGATACTTATCTCATTGAGAAACCCTATCCACTATGAAAAGGGATCGACACGATGTGTGTTCATCCTCTGTACATGTCATGTAGCGAAGAATCGTTCATATTCTTATATTATTCAGAAATATATTTCATATAAACCTCCCTATACAATCAACCTAATAAATACTTCAACAAACATTGATATAAGTTTGAATAAACGTGAATCATCACTAGTTTCCATATTCCATCCACCCAAACTACTCACAAATCATCCTCATCAAACTGAAACACTAGAATGAAAAATCATGTTACCTATAGATCACTGATTCGTGTCTGATATAACATAACAACAAATAGAACCTCCATATTTTTTATTATCTTGAATTTTAACTAAAATAAAGGACCTATTGAGTCGAATGTTGAATGTGAAATGGTCAGTTTTGCATAATTTCAAACCACTCGTCAAAAAGAAATATCGGTGATGAATTCCTGAAGAACTAGGGGAGAAAAGAACATAACACACAAGTGAGTAGTGGATGCTTGATGTTGTCATAGATAACCTTAATATATTGATGGATTCTATATAAAATTCCTGGTAGAATCCAATATAAAAAAGATTAATTCATAATTTTTTGAATATAAATCAACAATAAACTAATGAATCAATTTTTCAAAATAATTAATTCATGTTTGACACATGATAAAAATTTGGTAATAAACTAATAAAAACATTCCTACCTTAATATTGGATCAATCATTGATGAATAATGGTTTTATGACTTTTTTTCGTGTGATCAAAGAAGTATGTTGGTGAAGACAGATCCTGGGGAAATAAATCACTGATTCAGAGTCATGCCATCATCCACCAAACTCTGCTCATGGACTTATCCAATCCCTATGGTTATTTGTATAACCACTAGGTTTTTTGATAAATGAGTTTCAATAGAAATGAATTATATATGGGACAATTTAATAACCAAAAAATTATTTAATTTAATTATTAGTTTACCATTGACAACTCTTAAACTAACATCTTCCACATAGAGAGGTTATGTCATTCCTAGGGTAAAACATGTATTATATATTTAACAGAATTTCCATATTTCTCATATTAAACATTATTCAGGAGATATTTAAATACATTTTCAAATAATTCATAGGTTATATAATAAATTTGATATTTACATTATATCACCACTAAGTCTTCACAATCCCCTAAATCCCTTTCATAAACTATTTCTATCTCATAAAATATTCCATATTTTTGAAGGAAATATATAATTTTTGAATTCTACCCCGCATAAGGATTTTCATATTGAAAATAATAAACCTTCCTAGAATAGTGAGGGTACAAATCCCACATACGGTTCCCCTACTATAAGGTTCTCCCATGACTATTCTCATATTCCCACAAGACAAATACTAAGGGAATAATGAAGGATCTTATACTACCAATCATTGATCACTAATGGGTAATCTGTGAAGGTAGCTCCATATTCAATGTCCAACATATCCAAGTTGATAACATGTGATGATTCATGCACATATCTCCTTGTCTATGATGTATGGAGGACATTACGCACCCATTATAACTAAGATGGTTGGGATAATTTATATTCCACCATAATAACCCTACAAAATATTTATAAAAGGACAATGAATCTCATTGATGACTTTACAACCCTTCTAAATAACTTCCATCTTCATTGAGATGAGACCCTTTAGAATGTAATCCATCCTTCATTGTAATCTATAAACCCTCATCATCAGTATTCATAAGACATACGATTACATTGATCCATCTATAATGGCTCATGGTTGATATTAACCTTATCTATTATCCCTCTAAACAACTTTGGGACCATATGTGATGACTCCCCCAGATCAGTCCATCACAAAGGTGACTTATATAGTCTCCCATACAGGGACAAAAATAGTGTCATAACAAATGTGATGTGGTAACTATTTTTATATTCAAACTCTATAAATTTAATGAGATCCTAACAACTATGAATAAATTCCAACTTGAAACAATAAAGGATTTACTCCCAAACATTAATGTTCCACTCATTTTGGTTTAATATCTGGGGATGGAACATCATGATCAATCACGACCAAGTCTCAAAGGCCTTGTAAAATCCTCTAGATGGCCATGAAATCATAAAATCATCATGATCTATGAAAATTGTTTATAGAACTCCATGAATATAGAAAATAACCTACCCAAAAAGAAAACCCAAAATCATTATTGAACTCCTGTCTTGGATAGTTATGAAGTGGACCAACATTGTGAGTCAATCTATGATAAACATATATCATCGTTACCTTTAGTTGATCATGGAAGTCATTTCATGAATTAAATGAATATTCAATCCTAATTCCATTATGGAACATCTAAGGGTCGATCCAAACCTGGTCGTACCCGGTTCTCAGACTTCACCTAATGAAAAGTCTGGCATCATGTTAAAAGATTTGTAACTCTCTTATTTATCCCACGCAACTAGAACTGACAGTGAAGGAACTAGAACATATTCACCACTATAGTATATAAATTTAAGGCTGATTTAGGAAACTATATTAGTAATTCTTATTATATCATCACCATTAACATTTTCTCACTTGTAAATGGCTGATGTGCTCTCCACATTTGAAAAATCCATCTAGAGAACCTCTACTAGATATCCAACCATGTAACCTCTCAAAATTAATATCTCCAAGCTAAGTATCCCTAATATAGTGAACAAGAATAGGGGTAACAACTATTAATTAGAGTTATGTTTCACCATCCTCGTCAACATAGTACAAATTCAAGGAGGGCTACTTCTATGACTCCTCACTCAACAACAAAGAACAAGATAGCTTAAAGGTAGATTCTGCCAGTTCATTCCACTTTTTCAGAGTATAGAATATATGAAATTTATAATTTTAGAGGAAATATACAAACCAAATATGTAAAATGTCAAAATATTTATATAAAAATATAAACTTGATTATTTTTTGTAATAATAAATTATAAACCAATCACCCATAAGGTAGTGCCTCCACATGTTCAGGGAAATGACCAATGATGTTAGATTTATATCAGAGGTTGTGTAGTTATACTCATGTGGTATTAGTTTTTGGGAACCATAGAAAATTACTTCTTGAATATAAATTATAACACTTCCAAATCTTGTTTTAGATTAATTTCTTAATACTAAATACTCAACACCATCTTCTATGTGTCTCAATATGAGGGTGCTTTTCATCCTCAACTGAATATCCTAAAAATACCATTGAAAACCCTTTGTACACAAAAAATGATTCCCATTTTTTGTCAAAGAACACAAGGGTGAAAAAATACTATAAAAATAATGAATGAATAATCAATATTCTTCTTCTAATGAATGGAATCTCTACACCACAAAAATTCTCTCGGGTGGCTCCCGATCTAGAACTACCTCAACAGTTCCTAATTCAACTATTAATCACTCATCTGAAATGATGTGTCCCAGAAAGTGTACCTATAAAATCCATAACTATATCTTAGTGATATTATCAAAAATTTAGGGACCTTAGAGTATTTATAGGATTATCCTAAAATGTATCATGTTCTCCTCCTTATACTCTCTGTACATAAGTATTTTACCGATGGTGACTACCATGAATGGATCCAAGATGGGCTAAAAAATATCGTTCAAATGTCTCATGAAATCTATTGGGATGTTTTTAAATATGAAGGGAATCAAAAAATACTCATTATATTATTAGTGACATTATAATGTCATATTTAAAATTCCCTCATATCAAAAATGGAGTTGGTGATAGCCCAACCCGATGTAATACTTTGAGAACCAGATATCCTCTTTCAACTAGTGTAAGAGATTATAAATTCTAAGAAGTGCACACTTAGTAATAATGGTTACCTAATTCCTAAAATGATAATATATACTTATCCTTAATCTAACATTATCCTTCATGGTGTGAAAAACCAAGGTTTCCTAAAGAGGCACAGTAGGCCAATCAAATCCCATGCTCTTTATATCCTATAACAAAACATTTAGATCTCAAAGATCAAAGGGAGACAAATAGTATGTTAGAACAAAATTAAAGAAAGTTAATTGGTTAATGTATGTTAATAATTCAATCTCTTAATGGGGGTAAGACTTACTTTTTCTCAACAAACACTTTAAAAAATTTAAATCTCATGACTTATGCTACACTAAGGGAAATACTAACTAACTGATCAGTAATATTTTGTGTCATCATATATAAGAGAACGTCCTTCACTGTCTGGGTTTCCTTATCATTCATGATGAAAAACCTCCTTCCATCATATTAGATGAACCATATCGTCTACCTAAATTAGTCAATATATATATGAACTAGGGAGAACTAGTCAATACCAAGAATTACAATGTAAAGCCTCATCGTGGCCAAAAGAAGATCTCATTGGAATCTCTATCTTCAAAGAGTCATATCACACTATCAAAAAAAGTGTCTTATCACTTAATAGATCTTGGTAGGAGTCTCTAAATATAGGGCACGAGAAAAAGCCTCTAATATAATCTCTTGATCTCAAGAAAATGATCTGAAAAGAAAATAGTGGTGCATGCCTATGTCTATCAATATTGTAGCTAATGTAGAGACTATATAGATAATGGCTTGAATCAGCCTCAGATCCTTTAATTTATATGCCTCTACTACCTATATATCTCCACATAATTGAAAACTATGTATCTAATAATTTAATGGATCATCTAGGGGTGGTGGTGGAAATAGATCACATTGTTGGCCACCTCCCACTGTTATCCCATCTCCTCTTCCGTGAGTAGCATCCTGTGGACCTCAGTGGTCCAACAAATATATTTTTATATATTGTAGATTAAACATATTCCTATTTACTTCATGGTGGTACAGACAATCCTACTTGATATATCTTCACCCATAACAAGAGTAACAATTCATCTCCCTTGGACGACTAGAACCATCTTTATATCCATGAGATGCTGACCTCCTTACCTAATACTATCTCATAAAAATGCCTAATATGCCTTGATAATTGACACTGTCCTTGAATAATAGATACAAAAGCCATAGATCCCCAGTGCCCACTACAACCACCAATTATTAATGTCTCCACGTCAATCTAGATTTTTACATATAGATGAATTCTCTAGCACCCAATTATAATATGGAATGAAAAGAGACACCACAAACAACTGATATATCACTATGAAGGTGATCCCCAATGGTTGTTTCTTGGATGTACCCATCTCAAACCATATCCATGGATTACTATGAGAGGTTAGTGAACCTCGATTCATATAGTACAATTATCAAGTTTCCTGGCGGACACTCCATATTCTCATAGTTTAACACTAATCTCAATATAGAAAGGTAGAACTCATATTTGTATATATTCTTGACATGAAACCCAATAAGATTAACCTTGTGATACGTCTATGTTACTAGACTCAACCATCACCCAAGAGATACTTGGATAAGGCTTTTCTCTAGGAACACCATCTTATTATGAGGTGTCTTAACAAGAAAAAAATCACCAAACTTCCTTGATTTATTCCTATACTAAATGGGGATCTAGCACACCCCCCAAACATGAGAGGTCTATTTCTCTATAACACATGGAGTGTGCTCATCCTATTCATTCCTTTTTATAGAACATTTGGAGAAATATAATTCTCAATATGTGAAGGTAAGACTAGCAAACAACCCAATATTAGCACCTCATACTCAAGCCCCAGAACTAGAGCCTCATGAATATGTGGATAAACATAAAAATCCTTATATGTAATCATAGTTGCCTATCTACATGGATATATCATATAGAGGTCAAGAATAACCATGTTCAATGAATAAATCTGGGGAGTAAACTCAAGAAGGCTATAAAAACCACAACCCATTACTATATGATCTATGTACCAATGTTTTTCTTAGAACTAGTGCCTATATGAAAAAACATGACTAGTGAGTTATTATAGTCTTTTGAATGGATATTTTCCCAAATAAAGTTTTTAAAAAGATATATCAAAAAAAAAATTTCTTCTAAGATGGAATATATTATTATTATATGTTTCTTACTGGGGAAATGATCCAAAAATACCATTCATATACATTCCATGAATGTTTTTTTGGGAATGATGTTTATGACACACAATTCTCTTCCATTGGTTATACCAAGATAAAACACAGATGAAACCCACATCTTTTCACTGGTTATGTTATGGTTAAATGGTTATTAAACATGTCTCTTTTATATAGGTTGGGATATGATGACATATTTATGATACCCTTTTAATTTCCATGGGATAGGATATGATTATTGTTTATGATCTTATGTAACACATATGTAGGATTTCATTATGCGATATGTGGGACCTATATTTCATTCCAATTAATTGGGTAAAGATTTATATCCCCTGAGATATACATGGTTGGAATGGGGAGTGAATCAGGTTCAGTAAATTATTTTTCCTCTAATATGGTCTTTAGAGTGAACCATTACTACTAAAATGGTTTGGAGAGTGATCCCAATCTACTAAGTTAGCCATTGTAGTGATACTTGACTACTATGGACATCATTTTTTTCTTTATGTTTCTGCAACAATTCCATGTCTTATTCTAATGTTATTATTTCATGGATTATTTCATAATTATCTTATTATTCTTGTCTTATGAACTACAAATATTCTTACCATGACTCATTTATATGTTATTTGATATATAGGTTATGATCTTAAAAATTTATAAATATGTTTTAATACCCTTATGTTCATGTTATGATTAAATCTGTCCCATATTTACCCTTACTAAGAATATAATCTCACCCTCCCTTATGTTTCCGTTCCCCTAGTTCAAAAGATATGTATTATATATGAAAAGTATAATAAGGGTTTCTAACTATGAAGAACATAGTGGGAGATTATGTAGCTCACTTATAGACTAGTAAAGGCACTAAACTAATACAATTTTAGGTTTTTGTTTTTGTAATGTATTAATCAGTTTGAAAAAATTATGTAATGTCTATGTATGAGAATCATGTGTAACTGCAGTTGGTAACAAGATAATTGAACTAGCCTAGGAATGAATAATAGATCTTCTTACCATAGGCCATACAGAGGGATACCTAACTCTCTCGAAGAATAACCCATATAGGGGATTATATATCCACTGCTCAGGATGATATGATTCATTATACCCTCATCTAGATAAACTAAGGGAACACAGCCTAAAAATAACCACCTAGACTGAGGAGAATGAGGGTTACCAACCCTCTTTAGAAGGGGACACATATAATGTAAATTGATTACACGATGTGTACCACTAGGTTTTAATATTCACATGTCTATCATCACATTCCCATGAAATATGGTTGTTCTAGTGTACACTTGTCCTGCCTGTGTACCTAGTCATGTCTAAGTACTATGGTCATTTCTGCATAGCCTATCCATGCCCATGTACCTGGGAATTCCCATTTACATAGACATGTCTTTACTCATGTAAACTTTGGGAACACACCTGGTCATTATCATCATGTCACACAATGTTTGGACTGGCCATACAACATGTGATATATATATATCTCTACAAAACCATTTCCATTAGGAGAAGGGGTCGACACAGTGTGTGTCCATCTGAACTAATTATCACGTGACATGAAATTTTACAAATTCCAATAATATTCATGTATATTAATGAACACTTCCCCCTCATAGGATCAAGCTACAAAATCAATTAAGGAACTCAAATTTGAGATTGACTGAATAGAAATCATCACAAGTGGATGGATTCCATCGATCAAAATTGAACACAAATTATCACCATAGAACCACACTTCCCAAATGTCAAATCCAATGATACAAGGATATCATATATCATTCCCCTATCATTATCATGATCCTGAATCAGAAAAGGTAGAAAAAATTCACTCTGTTAATGATTGACTATGATATAATTAGATTTCAAGTATTCTTGAACTTATATTTAAATGGAAACATTGATGAATATTCCATGAAGAATAAATTTAGAAATGTAAAAATAAAAAAATGTTGAATGGACATTGTTCATTGATTGGGTTCACCTCAATTGCTTAATGGTATCAGTATCTAACAAAATATTAAATAAAATATTTGAAAATATTACCAATCCCTAATTATCTAATGATAAATCAACAATATACCTACAAATCACATTGTTAGGATAATTTATTCATGTTGAACCTATGATAAAAAAACATGGAATAATCCAATAAAATCAAAATATTCATGGATATTATAATGATAAATGATGAAGACTATTTCTCTTCAATTATTTTTAAAAAATCCATAATCTTTTTTTATAAATAATGCTCCATGGAAAATTGATCATGGATCCATAGTCTCATCATCATCCCCAAATATCTACTCCATGATCCTCTCGAATCCATACATGTATGAATTTAACCATAAGGGTTTTCTATAACTTAGTTAAAATAAAAAGATCATAGGTAGAGTCCAATTTAATAACCAATAAATAAATAAATTTATTTAGTTATTTACTATTCTTCCCATGACCACACATACACTAACTCCTACAAACAAAAAATTTATATGATACCTAAGGTATTTTGTTTTTATGATTTAATTGTTATCTCATATTTCCTATCCATAAGACTATTTTGGAGATATTAACTTATTTTTTAAAAAAATTGCATGGGTGATAAAATATATTTAACATTTTTAATATATCAATACTATGGATTCATGGACCCTAAAAGACCATGCTAACCCCATGAAAAACTCTAAAAATATCCTTTATAATATTCCAAATTATTATAAAGAAAAAATAGTGTAGTTACAAAAATGCTGGTGCCTCCCACTAGTGTTTCAATAGAAACACTACATATATATCATATATTATATCATTACCCATTATCTCTAATTATAGTTCATATTATCCATTAAAACAATTTTAGAGAAAAAAATATAGAAATAAACATTACATAATAAAATTATTCAAACATTATTCCTGGATATTCATGATCAATAATAAACTCCCCAATATACTGCTTTATGCCAACAATATGTGTGACCAAGCCTCCTAACTAATAAGATTCTTCCATGAAACATACATATCATCCTCCCACACCATAGTCTCATTTTTGATATTCCCATTAAACCATTAAATATGCACTATGGATAAGATATTTTCATATAGCGTCTTTTTACTCTTCAACTATACATATATATTATTATGTGAATGTATTATCAATCCATAACTTCATATCATCAATGTTAATCATAAAATTGGGGTTTCATTCATATTTTTGAATTTTGGGTATATGAAATAAATAAATTAAATCATTGAATCATAGGTAATGATCTAGTGGATATTTTATTGTATCAATACTCTCTATGATCTTGAATGAACCTGAGTAATGAAATGTTAACTTCTATAGCCTCTTTAATTGATTGTATCCCAATTGATCCTACGCCCATAATAAAACAAAATCACCTAAAATGAAATCTTATGGATGAAGTTATATGCTTAAATATGATCACTCGTTTTATTGAATGGGCTATAAAAACATCATAAAAATTTGGATAGGATTAAAATTCTTTAATATAAGGCGCTGTAAAATCACTGAAAATTACAATGCCTCTAGAAAACATAGAGGCAAAAAAAATGGTATGGAATAAGATTCTTCAAAGAGTACCATGTTCATAATCATTTGATAAAAAAATTAGAGGTAAAATTTATTATCATAAGATAATCCTCCCCTGATCCCCAAAAATATAGATCACTCCCTCAATGTATATCCACAAATTCGTGATCATACACTTAAATTTACCAATAGTGCGAGAATGAAACATAATAATAATTTCCACTCAAGTTCATAATTCTAAAAATATTTTCATATATAAATGTCAATTAAACCTTACATATTTATTTTTATTTATACTTTGTACGAAAACTATGTATTTGTAACACATATCACACACAAAATCTACCCAATCATTCAAGAAACAACATCTATATGACTATTTTTTATCCTTGTTTAACTGATTAATGATGATTCACATTGATTTAAATCCATGAGGTGACCTTGGTATCCTCATCAAAAAGTATATAGTGGCCTATTTTCTTCTCAATATATGTAGTATGAGTGCTTATAGAAGACTGTTATTATTTGTTACCTTAAATTTAACTAGATACATGTGAGGAACTATGAGAAAATATTTATTATGTCTCTCTAAATAATGGGACACAAAAATAATTAGCATATTTCATCATATATCATGGTTAACAGATGTTTTACGACCCATTTTTTGGTTTGGTAATCCTTCACATCTTATTCTCATTCTCCTTGGAAACACTACTATTCCATGAACCAGAGGGATGTTTCTTTTACTTGGATTATATCCTTAAAAATAATCTCTAGAATATATTATCTCTTTAATAACCTTTCTTTCAAATCTATACACCTAAATATCTTTCACCCAATCCATTTAATATAAGAAAAATCATAGGATTTCATCATATTCATCACGTGATACTTCATAACATCCAAATGCATCTTGGAAAAGGGTTTCATCAACTAGAAATCTTCACTAGTGTCGCACACCAAAACTACTGATGTATTTCAATAGTGACCATATTCTAGTGAATTTATTTTCCAATGGATATGTTCGATGTTGGGATGAAAGGGTGGCTGGTGATTGAGCCATCTACATTATAAAGGATTCAAATATCACTAGATAATATGAACTAGATGATTTTATGGTCATTTTAGAACACATACATATCGAAAAAGAGATAATGGTGCTATAACATTAGTATATATACTATAGTGGTTAGATATTGATTTTGAGTTTGATGGTACCACTAATGGAGCCTCAATTATCAGATCTCAAAAGTGGTAACCAAACCGTATTGAAACAAAAACATTCCCAAGATCATTATTTTTCAAAATGAAATAGATCGCAAACACTTTTTCAAACTCAAGAAAAGTTAAAAGTATAGTGAATTTTAATCACCCAACCAACTATATAAATGATCTTTCACACTATATATAACATTTAAAATAAATCACGTTCTTGTTGTTAGACAATATCAGTTCATACAATTGTTTTAATTATCAAATTAATCGCCAGTAACAACATAAAAATCTAATTATGATATAAAATTCAAATAAATTCTTAGGAATGTCTTAATAAATAATTTAATTTACTATATAATTTCAAATAATGATTCCTGACTTAGATATTACATACCCCAAAAGGTAAACATACCATATTCCAAAGTGAAACTTTGAGATCTTAGCATAAAGGTACCTCTATTTTATTATACTTAGTATAAAAACAATAAATTTATGGTGGTCATATTATATTTTTAAATGTATGAGGATATCTTCATTGAAGACAACCAAAAAATAATCAAGGTACAACTATAACCTCATATTCATCATAATCATGCATTTAATTATCATGTTTTCTGGATAGAATTAAATTTAAATAAACTCATACAATTATTATCTTTTAAAAAATGAAATCCATGGAATGTCCAAGAAAATCATTAATATCTGGTGATTGATAAAATTCATATTAATCAGGAGGAACCATCTCCCTACACACAACAGATCAATTAGATCATCAGTACATGAAATTTAAAATAATTCTATATTTTCACCCTGTTAAATCTATAGAAATAAATATATTACTAGAAAATACAATATATCATTTTAATTAAAAAACTATATCACTTTATAAAAAAAATTTGGAGAAAAAAATTAATCATGTTCATATAGTTATAATATGAATTCCCTCAATTTAGTTAGTATATTAATATATGGATGAAGAAAGAAAGAAATTATAAATGCATGCTACCTTTAAAGTATAAATTTAGGGAAATGTTATAAAAACCTCATGAGAGTGATCTATAAAATAAGGGGGGACCATATTCCATACCTCCTCTATAGCTACTAAGATAATACTCACTAACAGTGATTGTGTCTTCCCTTTCTAAATATGACAGGTTTGGAATGAATGAATATTATTCCCCAAAAAATTCTATAAATAACCTACATTATAGGTAAAGGAAACCATTTATGATAATAATTAAGGGGAAATATCTATAGAGTAGAAATATATATACCATGAATCACATCAAAGACAATAATGTGTTGTAGAGAGATTTTTTACATATATTTATATCAATTCTCTATTATGGTCTATCCTATATAGAATTCAATTAACCTATATTTCTTCCCGTGAGGTATTTCTATGGTTGATTTCTCCATTGGGTACTTTATTTAAAATCCCAAATCATTAAAAAACTGCTATGAGAAAAAATATTTTGTCACACCATTACTGGAAAAATGAATCTAGAGTATATATCATAAGGATTTTTTAATATAATAAAAATAGTACGTATTCTTCATCATGTTGATGTATTAGACCACAAAAATTTAGTCTAAACTGAAGCCCCATTGTTAGGCCATGGACATTTAGTAGCCTTTTAGTTTACAGATCTTCTACTATGGTTTTCTAAGTAAATATCTTCCACTACCATGCATTATAGACACTAGACTACAACAAAAATTTGATTCCCCTGATTAATATATTTATTGAAAAATATTTTTTAGAACATTTTCTGTTGTAATTTATTGACTCAAGAGCCACATGTTGGTTCCCCAAGATGCTGTCTAACATTACCACAAGAGAGAATCTGTGTATTCCAGAGGCTTCCGACTAGTAGAGAGGGTCTAATTACCCGATCATGGGGAGACTATATTCTCTTTTATAAAAGAAAAGAACACATAAAAATAAAAAAATAGTGGAAGCCTAAAAAAAATAATCAATACTAATATATTAGATTAAAAATAGTGGAAAAACAAAATAAACTCTTGAAGTAGAAAGCATTTCATTCAAATTTATGTGTCAAGTTTCTAAAATGAAAATATAAAATAAAGACACCCAAATGGGTCCCAAACCACATATGGTTCCATAATCTATTCTCCATCACCAATCAATGATATAACATTGTAGATTTTCCCTTAACCAATCTAAAAAAAATAAATTCTAATCAGGTACTAATAAGCTATCTTAAGTAGGGTGTGATTACGACTCAGTAGGCTACCACCAATGGTGTCTAACAATATTCTAGTCATTAGTAGGGTTTTTAGTTAAATAAATAAATAAATATAATTCATAAATAAACAATTAATAAAATAATAAAATATCCAATATTTTACCAAAAACCACGAGTACATGAGGCACTACAATAAACTGGACCTATTCTAATGGTTCTATATCAATGGTTTTTCCAAACCATTGGTATAGGAAGTAGAAAATATATATATACCATTTTGGTATAGGTAACCAAAAATGAACATAGACCAATGGGTTTTCCAAACCGTTTGTATATGTGATGGCTATACAAATTTCTTTTTCTTGAACTACTCCAATTAAATACCTTATAACAATTGTTTTTAAAAAACTGTTCATATAGGTATGCCCCTATGAAAATTATTTTGAAAAAACTATTAGCATAGGTTTTTTATAAAAAACCTATATGGATGGGTTTTCAAAACTGTTTGTATTGGTCCCAACAACTAGGTACATTGCAGAAATGTTTTTAGAACCGTTTTTATTGGTACCCAAAGATATTTATGAATTATTTTGTCAAATATCATCAAATAAATCAATATATAAATTATTTATTAATATATATATCGAATTATATATAAAAATATATTTTTACCATTGTGGTCGTTTCTTTGATATATAATCTGGAGGTCCTGGTTTCCAATATCGACATAATATTTTATTTTACCTTACCTATACCCTTGGTTTTTAGAAATATGTTGAGATATGTCTATCATAATGGTTTGAAAACCATTGGCATAGGCATATACAATCAATTTTCAAAAAATAGTTGCTATAGGTCTGTACCAATGGGAAATCAACCAATGACCCTCCAAAATATTAGTATAGGATATTCTAACGGGTTGAGGACCTACACCAATGGTTCCAAATCATTGTTATGGGATACTTTTTCAATAGTGAGAAACGTGAACCTCAAAACCTACACTGGACCATGTCAGAATCTGAACTATCCCCAAGTGATATCACGTATGTGAATGTTTATGTCACCATTCTTATTTTAAAAAATATGACATCCATGTTACCATTCATTTATTCTCTTAATATAATGACTGTGTTAAAAATAATTAATTCACACAAATGAATGACCTTGTTATGATTCATTAATTCACACAAATCAATGACAATGTTTCCAATATTCTTCCACACAAAAAATGACCATGCTACAATTTTTTAATTTATAAAAATGAATTACCATGTTAACATTAATTAATTCAAACAACTAATAAAATAATTAATCCTATCAATTTAATGTCACAATATCTCATAATTAATTCATTCGTTGATTATCCCAAATCAAATATTTTTATGTCTCCTAATTAATCCAACAATTAATTATCAATTTTACATCATAAATATAATAAAAATAAATCCATAATTAATTATCCCATTCAACTATTTCAATATTCTCATTTTTAATACTTAAAATAATTTCAATCTAACAACATCAATATCAAATAATTATTTCCACAATTAATTTAATTAATCAAATAATTGAACATTATAATAATTAATCTTATATTTAATTTTCAATTTCGCAACATCAGTCTGGCATAATTTATTCCTAAATTTGTTATCTAAATCATCTATTTCAATATTCTAACAATTAATGAAAAAATTTAATCATCAATTACTAAACATAAATATAACATAATTAATTTCATAGTTAATTATACCCCAAATAACATTATTACATAATTAATTCAATAATTAATTCAATAAATTGTTTAATTCTTTCAGGAAATATAATTTCTAAAAAATTTAGAAATTCATTAACTTTCATATAGATAGTCAAAATCAAAACAATGGGGTTTGAATTTCCAAACACACACTTTGATTCATGGATGATGATCACCCAAAATTAGTCTCCAATATTTGGGAAGCTTAATAATGTAGATCTAGATTAGAATATGAAAACCCAAATCAAGACCAACAAACCAAGATCACATTAATTACAATTCGAGATCCACAATCCTAGATATATGTCAAAAAATATAGATTTATGTCTATAAAAAGAAGATTACATCTCATCAGAATATTGAGAGAAGATTTGAGGATGAATGGGTTAATGAAGATATAAAATCTGTACAATGTGAGGAATGAGGATCATCAATCAAGGCATTGAATAATGAATAATTGATGTCTAATGGACATTCAATTCTCCTGGAGAGCTCCCCGAATGTGAAATAACTCCTAGGGTCTAATAGTGGTTGAAATAGGTGTGTTCCGAGAGTTCAGTTAATTTTACAATAAATATTTTGTAAAATTAAATCCCACTTATGGTTTCCTACCAATGGGTTCATGCTATTCCCTAATTGTGCCCCAACTATGTGTTAATTATTTTTTGGTTGCGTGATTTTTCTTTTTTGAGGTACATGTTTTGAGAAAAAATGCACCAACTATGTAAACCCCACTTTTTAGTGTTTTATAGTTTACATGGATGGTCACATGCTTTTCTTTAACCATGCGCTGACCGTGAACATCCCATTTGTCCTCCATTTTTCTTAAAATCCAAACAAACCCCAAGATATAATCTAGAGAAAAAATACTCAAAATTTAAAAGAATAGTTCCTATTAAAAATTTCGATTCATCTCCAAAAAATATAGGGATCATAAAATCTCTACCCCTTATAATATCTCTTCCTCAAGATCCACTCAAATAACATATCTACAATTTTTCGCCAAAAAATATCGATCCCCTAGACTCTAATATCTACTTTCCTTCCCATGTCTCCTTCTAAACACATCCATGTTTCCATAATACAAGAACTTTTAGAATGGTCTTTCCATAGAGCACTTTTTCATTTAAATCGTACACACGCGTCAGATGATCCTTAAAGGACACATCTATATCAAGATCAATATCAACAATGACATTTACTTGAGAAGTTCTGAGGTGATACCTCCATAGTTATGGAAAATGAAAAAATTCATGTTATGCCTTATAATATTCATGTAATTTTTTTAATTTATATGTATTTATTTTGAGAACATTGAAATTCGACGGTACGTGATTCCGAGGTTCAGAGTTCCCGAAACGAAATTGAAATCATTTTTAAGGTACGTCCAGTAAACGTGCGAGAAAGATTTTCTATCATTTGAACTATTTTTTGGAAAACAATTCCCAGGGCACTGTTGATTTTAGAATGCTGGAATTCGCCTAGAAATGGAATTACCTTGGCTGGAAAAGGCAGAGCAGAAATGTTATTTTCAGAAATTTTGAGAAAACAATAAAATAATTTAAAAGGAATTTTTTATTTTATTTCTCACTTTTGAGTGGTTGAAGGTGATGTTGTGTGGCAGCTGTCGGACAACGATGATTTAAATCAATGAGGCTCAATAATGGATCATCAAATTTAAAACATTACAATGCTTTAATAAGGCTTAAATATGACTCTATTTCATAAATAAAACAGTCTAACGATGTGACGCCGCATCATTGAAGGGGAATTGTGACCTGATCCTATTTAATGTTTGATGTGCTGGGGAAATATAGACTAGAAAATTTGGAGGATTGTCTGGCGAACCATTGATGGACTTCCACCCCAATGAAAAACAACGAATGCTGACGTAACTTTATCCTCTTCGACGCATTTGAAAGATTGGATTCAAAAAGTGAAGTCTACGTCTTAAATATCTTGAGGAGAAATGTGGTAGCATTGGATTTCCATAAATGTAGGTATTATTAGTTTCTTGATGTTTTCACATCCTTTTTTGAAACGACAAACAATGATTAACCCACAAATAGGTTAATCCATAGACTGTTCATTCTTGAGGGAGGGTGGCTTCTATGGGGTTTGTTTATAAAGGTTCAAATTATCATTCTTGTTCAATTTAAAATCCCCAGACCTCCCTTTTTTAAACATTTAATGTGGAGGGAACAGACTGACACAAACAAGGCCCAAGCCCTTATGTCGTGGGTGTTCTTGGTTTCCAAACTCTTGATTTGTTGGAAAAATAGTTTTGAGACCAAAACGGTGGGGAGGACGTTCCCCAGAGAATGAAGGTGAAAGAGACAAGAAGAACAGACTAATGGTGCAGACTCTATGGTATGTGGAAAAATTGGTCGGTGTGTCAGCGTCGGTCATGGCCCGTGGCGGTGGCGGCGGGTGGGATTCGACAGACCCCGATGGTGCGCCGGAGGAATGGTCGCCGATCACTAGGTTGCGATGTAGTGAAGAAGCAGCCGGCTGGGCTGGTGGCTGGATGTGGTAGATGTGGTTGCTCAATGAAATCGGAGGGCTGTATATGCACGACCGAGCCACGTGCCACACGATGGACTGTGGACTCTCGATCGTAGTGACTCGGTGGGAAATAGTGGTGGACATACGTGGAGTTTGGCTGCATCCTGTGAATCAGATATGTCATCCATTTTCAGACCAGGTGGGGTGCGGACAGCCCAGCAGGCCGAACCCACACCCTCTTCGGGCCATGCCAGACTAGACCGGGTCACCAGGCGACTCGAAGAGTTAATCCCTCAGGCAACTAGGCTGGGTCCAGTGAGGCCTGTTGCACCTATCCCCTTGTACAGGCAGAACCAGATAGACAACGACCCGTATAAGGTCAGGTAGAGTCTATCTAAATGAGTCGGGGTATTTGGAACTCCAGGATGGGGTTGGTTAGGTCGGTCTAATCGAGTCAGAACGGGCCCCGTCACAACTGGCCCCTTGGTTACTATAATGCTTGTATCTTACAAACCATGCATCCGATTGACGAGCTGCTTATGGAATTGGGACCCCTTCAATGAGGCGGATATTTTGGAATGCTTTATGGTGAAATTGTGGAAATTTATATGGGAGTAAGGTATTGAGGAGCAGTTATCCCAAATTCACTTGGTATAGAACCCAACGAATGGCTGAGACCTGAAGACTACTGACTTTTTTCCCAGTGGCAACCACCTCTCTCTGACTTTGTAGGCCCAGGGTGGGTAGCACCTCTCAATGAATTTGTAGGACCACAATAAACAATTAGGATGAGTACCTCTATTTGCCATGAATAGTGGGAAGCACCTATATGTGACTTTGCAGGCCCATAGTTTGCAATGGGAGAGGAGTACCTAAGACGTCCAAGGTTAGTGGGAAGCACCTCTTCGTGACTTGGTCGGCCCACTGTACTTTATATAAGAGGTGTTCTGCCCAGCTAAGGTGTTTGATGTTGTTATTGGTGATGATACTCTTAATAACCTAGAATATAACATGTGTGAGCTATCTTGTGTTTCATGTTTTACTTTGAGGAATTTTTGGGTGGTATTTCCTTTTTGTTTTGGGGTCCCTACTGAGTTCTGTGTTAATCACTCCTATACTGGCTTTGCCCACATGTGTTTTTTCTGGTGCAGATGACTGATGTTTCGAGAGGGGTTATTAGGTAGATGGGACTGATGGACACTAAAGTGGTAGATTTTGTGGCCTTGGACTGGGCAGGGCCTAGTAGGACTGGGTGGACATGGCGTCCTACTTCAGCTTCTACTAGCTTCACTACTCTCATGACCAGGTGGGGTTTTCTGCAGATGGCCATCAGAGCTTCTTTTTTCTACTTACTGTTTTATTTACATTGTTAGGTTTGTATTTTGTCCCACTCAATTTCAGTTGTACTTTAAATTAGCTTTGTTTTAGAGTTACTTTTCCCATATTCAATGTGTTTGGATGTATTTTGGTGTGTGTCTGTGTACATGTACTCATGAAAATGTCTCCCACTTGCAGTTTAATGCCTTCAGTTGTATTCTCCATCCCTTGGCCTTCGGTAGGCAGACTTTGGGTAGTCATGGAATAGGCCCCGGGGAAGGTTGATGAAACAGTTGTATCCTAGGGCTTTTGGTTACCACTCAAATATCGAGATTCTAATGTTTTGTTTTGGGGAAATAATGTTATGTGTTTCGAGTTCAAATTTTAGATTTGGGGAGTATAGTTTTGGTACGACAACCAACATATCCATACACTATGGCCATGAATTCTGATTTCAGCTCAATATATGAAAACAATGGTTCCATAAGGGTATCCTTATTTTGAATAAGAGTTAGCTAAACAGGTATAACCTTCTAACTGTGTAACAACATGATCTATCTCATGATTCCTCCTCATGGAAAACCTTCCAGGATCCCGATACAAGGTTTTGATGACATCCCACCTTGAAAGAAGGTGTCTGTACATAGAACAGTTCTAGAGATGTCCCTACTAGGTGGTTCACCAGTGATTCCAGCACCTGATTGTCAACATCTACTGCCAACGGTTCTGGAAGTGGAAAATCATTGGCCCACTGACCTACATGAGTTTCACATACATACACCTCCCAGGTTAAGGGGAGAGACAGATCCTCATATCGCTAAGGACTTACTAGAAGATGTGACGTATGTCTTCCACTTAGTGAGGACACCACCAGACCAAATGAATATCTTGGAAGTGAGCCTTCTACAGGGCTCCCAATACAGATGATGGAGTTTAACCATCCAATCTCACGATGAGGAGACCCTCACTTGGGCTGACTTTGAGAGGCTTTTTTGGGATGGGTTTTTCCCCGAGACCTTGTGATCTGTGCACATCCAAAATCTACTCCACCTACATAATGGCAACATAACGATGTCCGAGTACATGAAAAGGTTCACGGTGCATTCCTGATAATCCACATATATGGTGTGAGACCCATTTTTCAGGGCTCTAACATTTGACCTGGGACTCAGGCAGGAGATCTGTGCTTTAGTGGTGTCTCTCAACATCCCTACCCAGGATAGGGTATTGAAGAGAGCCCATCTGGTAGAGAGATTCTTGGGGGAGTAGGATCCCACAACATGAGCTACCAACAGACCCCAGGTGGAAGAGTCCTCGGTAGGTAGCATATAATAGACATGTGGGCCCAAGAGGGCTAGGTCTTTTAGAGGCTAACCCAAGGACTTAGGGTTGGCAGTGCGAGGCGCCAAGGCCATAGAGAGTTAGACAGGGGCCAAGGTTTTCTAATCATGCGGCGGGCAAGGACATATGGCACATGACTGAACGACCCGCCATACAGATGACTAGTGGATGGTTGATGGGTCGCTGAGGCACTGACAATGGTTCAAGCGAGGACACCTATAGGGAGATGAATGTGGTAGGGTAGCTATACGAGTGGTAGGTGGTGGGAGACGGTTCAATGTGTTACATCCACCACCACCAGGTGGTCCACCCAAACCTTAAGGAGCATGGGGACATGAGATACCTCAGTTCCAAGATGTGGAGGCTTATGACCATGACGATCTGGAGATGATCTGAGGTATGATATGTGTCTTCTCTACCCTAGATTCAGAACATATAGACACAAGTTCAAGTCACTCTTTCCTATCCATGGCTCACTTTCATATCTTAGAGATTCTGGTAGAGCAGTTGGCTTGATCCTTATAGCTAAAGACTCATATGGGAGGGAATTTGACAAATACACATTAGTTCTACTAGTGTGATATTACTCTATGAGGTGAGAGATTTTGTTGGTATCTCAGAGTATCAACATCGAGGCCTTACAACTTCATCATGGGTATGGATTTGTAATCCATATCCCATGCTTAGATCGACTGTTTTAGGTGTAAATTGTGTTAGTCCATGGGGATGGAACCACGTTTTCCTTCACCGGTGAGAAGAAAACCCTTGCACTCTAGGGAAGACTCTCTCGGAGGAGGGTAAAACCGATCACTCAAATGTTAGCTAGCCTCAACCTGGGTTTTAGGGAGGAGAGGATCCCAATATTCCTTGCAGTGGTGGACGATTACAAGAATGTTTTTACTGATGTGGTTCTAGGGCTACCTCCTCATATATAAGTATACTTCTATATCAACTTGTACCCTAAGAAGATACCAATATTCACACTGGAATATCAAATACATCCTATAGAGCTTCAATAACTGAGGGTAAAACCGGGGGACTTGTAGGCGAAGGGGTTCGTAAGGACTAGCGTTTCACCATGAGCAGTCGTGGTGCTTTTTTCCAACATGGAAGATGGGATTATTAGGTTTATCATGGACATCCGGTGCTTGAACAAGGTGACCGTGAAGAATAAGTACCCACTTCCAGGAATTGATGACCTCTTCGACCAACTGAAGGGAGAGAAATGGTTATCAATGATAGACCATAGATCAAACTATCACCATATCATAGTACGAGACAAGGCTATACTGAAGGCTACCTTTATTTTCCGACATGTCCACTGTGAGTTCATAGTGATTCCTTTCTGGGTGACCACTGCAGCAATAGTGTTCATGGGCCTTGTGACCAGGATCATCACTCCCTACCTTTACTTGTTTGACGTTGTCTTCATCGATGACATCTTATTGTAATCAGTGTCCAAGGATGATCATGTTGATCATTTGCCGATAGTCATGGATACTCTCCGAGATAACCTACTATATTTTAAGTTATCAATGCTTCAGGTTTGGATTCAAAAGGAGTGTTTTGTTGGACATGTCATCTCTAGTGTCAGAGTTGTAGTAGATCTAGAAAAGATAGAGGTGATGCTTTCTTGTGAGTCACCCATGAGTGTGACTAAGGTGAGGAGCTTTTTGGGGTTGGATGATTACAATCGGAGATTCATGCATTAATTTTATAGGGTAGAATCGCCCTTATCATCACTAAAATGGAAGGGAAAACCCTTCGTGTCGATGGATAAATGCTAGCAGAGTTTCCAGGAGCTGAGGGAAAGAATGACTAGTTCCCCAATATTGAGACTACCAGAGGAGGTCATTGGGTATGTAGTTTAATGTGAGGCATCAGGGACCGAGATCAGTTGTGTCCTAATTCAATAAGAAGAAGTTACCACCAAAATCTCACAACAGTTGAGGTAACATGAGAATAAATACATGACCCATGACCTAGAGTTAGCAGTGGTGATCTCTACCTTGAATATGTGGAGGCACTGCTTTATGGGGGAACAATTTTCTGTTTACTATGACCACAAGAGTCTCAGGTATATCTTATCACAGAAGGAAATGAACCCTAGACAAAAAAGGTGGATAGAGTTCCTCTAGGATAATGATTATGAGATAGTCTATACTCTTATAAAGAGGAACATGGTGGTAGATGCGCTCACTAGGAGGACTGAGTTATAACTTCTAAGTGAGTCGACCATATTGTTAGTCGCGATGAAGATATCCTTGGTGGATGATGGTGAGGCTTCTTACCTCTAGTCGATGGATGTTACTTCACTACTCTTGCAGGAAGTCATGGAGGCATAATTGGGGGATGATGACTATGAGGCCTGACGTGCTCAGATATCCTCCAGAAAGGTTCCTGATAGATTTTTGATAGGTGGGGAGCATGTCATCCTTTTTAGAGGGAGCACCTTAGTACCAGTGGAGTTGCATGAGGAGGTGTTGATGGATTTTAAAAAATCTTACATAGCAGTACAACCTATAGCAGAGAAGAAGTACCAGAACCTTTGACATCAATACTGGTGGCCATGGATGAAGAATGCAGTGGCCGAGTTCATTTCACGATGCCTCACTTTTTAGAATGTTAAGGATGAGCACTAGGTTCCAGTAGGCTTGACTCAACCACTCGAGGTACCAGTGTTGAAATTGGACAGTATATCGATGGAATTTGTGATGGGGTTACCACATACGTCTAGAGGTCACGACTCTATTTGAGTGATCGTTGACCGACTCACCATGTAAGCTGCTTCCTACCCATTCAAGAGTAGGGAACGGTAGAGGTCTTGGGATGCCTCTACGTCTGGAAGATAGTGAAGATTCATAGGGTTCTTTCGGGGATCACCTCAGATCGTGATGACTACCTTAAAACCCAGTTATGGAAGGGATTAAAGGATCATTTCAGGATTTTGCAGCATTTGAGCACAGGCTTTCATCCCCACATGGATGTTCAGACCGAGAGAACCATACAGACCATGGAGGACAAGCTTCGTGCTTGAATCCTAGACTTTGGTCGTAGTTGGGAGGACCACCTACCACTTTTTGAGTTTGCATACAACAACATATATCACTCCACTATTGGTATGGTTCCATTTTAGGCCTTGTAGGGGTAGCCTTGAAAATCAATCAAATGATGGATAGTCCTAGGGGAGCCAGCCCCCATGGGTCCAAAGATGTTATGGGCAACCACCAAGAAGGTGAAGATCTTCCAGTAGCTGATGAGGTATGCACAGAGCAAGAATAAGTCTTATGCCGCAAGGAGGTAGAGACCCTTTGAGTATGAAGAGGGACATAATGTGTTCCTTTGGGTTTCACCTCGACGAGGATTGTAGATATTTTTTTATAGTAGAAAGCTATCTTCAAGGTTCATAGGACCTTTCCAGATCCTAATCAGAGTTTGTGAGGTAATGTACGGCTTATCTCTTCCCGCACAGATGCACCAATTTTTGATGTTTTCCATGTGTCGCAGCTGGGGATGTACGTGCATGACTCATCGGACATCATCAACTGGGGAGAGCTAGACATTGACGATGGGGTGACATTTGTAGATTTCCCAGTGGAGATAGATGATCGATAGAAGCGGATCCTATGTGGGCGGTTGATTCTTCTAGTGCATGTCCAATGGAAGCAAGAGATCCTCCTAGAGAGCACATTGGAGGAGGAGGCTCAAATTCATGATCAGTACCCCAAAATTATTGGTTAATTTTTGTTTTGGATTTTGGGGACGTAGAATCCTATGTTGGGGAGAATGTAACATCTCAGAATTTCTCTATAATATTTATTTATTTATATGAAATTTTTTCAAGACTAAAACATTTTACAGCACATGATTCAGAGGTTCGGAGTATTCAGAACATAATTTTTATCTTTTTTATGGTACATTCAGTAAAAGTGTGAGCAGGATTGTCTATAACATGAAATGTTTCCTAGACCGAAAATCCAAGTGTACTGTTGAATTCACAATGTCGGAATTCTCCTAGAAATTATATTATTTCTTTCAGAAAGGGCCGACCGAAAAAACAATTTTTCAGAATATTCAAGAAAAATATTAAAATAATATAAATAAAATATTTAAATTACTTTTTCATTTTTGAGTGGAGGATTGTGACGCTGCATGAAAGTGATGGGGAAGTGAAGATTCACATCAATGAGGCACATTAATGGCTTCTTAAACTCACTGTGTAACAACACTTTAATGAAGTGTAACAACGATGTTGTTTCTGAAATAAAACAGAGTAACGACGTGACATCGCATCATTATGGGAATGGTGCGCTGTGCTCCTATTTATCATTTGACGTGTTGGAGAAATATGGACTAAAAATTTGTAGGATTATCTATGGAACCTATGATAGAATTCCACCCAAGCGAAGAATGACGAATGCCTGTGAAACTTCATAATCTTCGACGCCTTTCAAAGATTGGTTCCAGGAAGCGATGTAGAAGTCTTAAATCCCTAGAAGATGAAAGTTGCAGAATTGGACATCATAAAAGGTATGGGTTATTTTATTTTAATGATTTTCCATCATTTTTCTAAACAATGAACATAAATTAACTGATGAACAAGTTAATCTACAGACCATGCATTCTTACGAGATGGTGACTTATTTGGGGTTTCTTTATCGTGGTCTGAATTATCTTTTTTGATCAAATTAAAATCCCTAGACCACCCTTGTTTTATAAACTTCTAACACAGAGGGTGTGGGCCAACACATACAATGTCTGAGCCCATCAACCAAGGCTGTTATTCATGGACAAACTCTAGAAGTGATGTAAATATAGATTTGATTCCTTCGCGGTGGAGAGAATATTCCCTGGAAAATGCAGGCACAAGCAGCACGAAGAACGGACAACCGGTGTATACCGAGTGATCCGCGAAAGAATCCACTGGCACACCGGTGTCAGTGGTGGCCCACAGTGGCGGTCGCAGGTTAGAGGTGGCATGAAATGATGGTGTGATAGAAGAAGGGATGTAACTCCCCGGGCAGCGGTGCATCGAAGAAGCCACTAGTTGGGTTGGTGGAAAGAGGCGACAGATGCAACACCGGTCTGTGCCCCACTCAAAGTGTCGTGGTCACTCGAATATGGTAGAAGAGGCTCCCCATGAAGACTTTCGGGGTGATGGCTACAGACCGATACGGCGTACAACTGCATCCAATGAGGCAGACCAGGTGGGGCGTGAACCACCCCCCAGGTCGGAACTACAACTTGCCAGTCCGGACCTCTGCTAGCGGGATGAAAATGCGCCCTCATCAGGTTGGGACAAACTAGTCTGGGTTGTAGGCTGAGTCAGCAAGCTTGAACCTAGTCCAACTGGGTAGGGTCCAGCAAGGCATGATGGGCCTGGACAACTAGCCAGGCCATACTAGATTGACCCTAACCAGCTCCCAGTCAGGTTGAGACCTTCTAAATGAAACAAGGTATGTGGGACCCCCATGTTGGGTTGGTTGGGCCTGTCTGACCGAGTCAGATTAAGCCCTATCGCAACCTTCCCCGGGTTACTAATCCCCATGTATCTTTAAAACCACATGTGTGATTGATGATCCATTTATAACATTGCAACCATCTCGATGAGGCGGATATTTTGGCATGCTCTATGGTGACTTTTGTGGAATTTGAGATGTTACGAAGGGCTTGTGGAGAGGTTCTCCCAGGCGCACCACATACAAAACCCTGTGACTGGATGGGACCTAAATAATACTATATTTTGGCCCAGTAAGGAGCACCTCTCTGTGACTTGGCAGACACATATTGGGAAGTACCTCCCTGTGAAATTTTAGACCCACGGTATGCAATTTGGATGAGTACCTCAGTTTTCCATGACTAGTGAGAAGAACCACTCTATGAATTTGTTGGCCAAAAGTACGAGATGGGTGAAGAGTACCTAAGAAGTCCAAGGTTAGTGGGAAGCACCACATCGTGACTAGGTAGACCTAATGTACTCCCTAGAGGAGTAATTCTCCAGTAGATGAGGTGTTCAACGATGTGACTGGTGATTCTGTTTTTACTACCCTAGAATATACTTGGTATGAAATATCTTGTGTTTCATGCTTTACATTTTGGAATTTTTGTGTGGTCATAACATTTTTTGGGGGTCCCTACCATGTACTTTGTTACTCACCCATACATGGGATTCGCCCACACGGGTTTTGTATGGTGCAGAAGATAGATGTTTCGATAGGGGTGCTCAGAGAGACGGGACTCCCAGACACTATGTAAGTGGACATGGTGGCCTAGCACCTGGAGGGATCTAGTAATACTGGGCGGACATGATGTACTACTTTAGTTTCTACCAGTTTCACTGCACTTCCGACAAGGTGGGGTTTTCTATGGATGTCCATCAGAGATTCCTTTTTGTTACTTGATGTTTTTAGTCCGTTATTCTGTTTTTATTTTTTCCAACTTACTTTCATATGTACTTGCACTCCACTTTGTTTTATTGGTACTCGTTTCCCCTTTTTAGTGTATTGGGATGTGGTGGAGTGTATGTGTGTGTGTATAGGTACTTAGGAAAATGCCTCCCACTTGAAGGTGGATTCCATTAGCACTTGTCTCTAGCCCCTGGCCCTCGGGATGTAGGCTTGGGGTAGTAATGGCACGGGCCCTAGAGGATGGGTCATGACACATCATGTACAAAACTGTATTTCTAGGGATAATACAATAGGTACAACACAAGACCAATTCTCTCTACAAACTGAAATGGTCCAACATACCATAGAACCAACTTACCTATAATCAATATCTTAATGAAAAAAAACAATTCGATACATGAAGGAACACATGATTGTCCTTTGTAAACACTAGGTTTCTTATCCATCTGTCAACATATGAATTCTAAATACTCTAATTCATAGCAATATGTTTCCAAATAAGCCGAACCTTCTCCGACATATCATGCACGAGAATTGGTCCCAAAAACTCTGACTCCCCTACCAACATTTATCATAGTAGTGATCTCCATGTCCTAGAATAAAGTGCCTCGTATGGTTCCATATGTATAGTTTCATGATAACTGTTGTGATAGGAAAACTACGGAAAGCCATGTTCTTCTCCCAAGACCCACCAAAGTCATGCACACATGCCCGTAACATATCCCCAATCAACTTTATAGTACACAATGGCTGCCCATATTTTTGTGGATGAAAATATATACCCAATAATACCTATATAATAAGCTCTTTATACAATACCATCAAAAATTGTGAGGTAAAACATGAGTAAAAAGTGGCAGCTATAGTTCATGGGACTATGTACATATAGAATATCTCCCGAACATAACAGTCTCAAAACTATTCCATTGAGAAAGTCTCAGGTAATGGAAATAAATGTGCTATTTTTTTTGTAGATCCTGAATTACCCATATTGAGTCATCCCTCCTACACATATTCTAAATACACACCACAAAACCTTTGTAATGTTATCCCACTTCCACTCAAAAATGGGCAATGGTTGTAGTGACACACCAGGTCATTGATTTTCTTCCTTCACCTACTTATATGTGAAGAATATAGTTATAAACCATGATCTCTCCTTTTTCAATCTTGGATAAAAAAAATTTTATCCTAGGAATGGTACATTTTGGCGACGCCAGAATTTTCCACCCACATTGAGGCATTAAATTCCCACATCAGTTCCTCGCAAATTCTTATAGGCTGTAAAACATAATTTATAATGTAGACGGTATCATCCTAATCTATGCTCTAATCGACAGGTGTCTCCCCAAGTACAACGATTTACCTCAAGTTCAAACACTCAAGATCCTCATATTATCTATCCCTATTTCTTCATAAAATAGTGGGCTCCAATAAAACAAATATGAGATTCATCTGCTTCTGAATCTTCTAAACCACCACATGCATTTTTCCAACAAATTCTACATTTTAGACTCACCACTAGACTCTTGAAATGCTTCAGTATTATTTTTACTACTAAAATAAATAGACACACTATTTTTTTCCAATGTGTATAGGCTAGTACCAAATATTATGACTACACATACTCAATTCATCTCATTTTTTGATGATTTAAATATCACAATTAGAAGATATACCTTCAGACCTTATGATTCTTAACAACTGTATACTTTCTTCACAATAAATAATGTTTCCAACACTTAAAATAATAAACAATAGATTCCAACTCAAGGTCATGCGTAGGGTAGTTTTGTTCATATGGTCTCAGCTACCGATACAAATAAACCATGACTTTACCTCCTTGCATCAATGCTGGTCCATATTTAATCCTAGAATAATAAAAATACACCATTTACTTTTCACATCTCTTATATAGTATCAAGATCAGTATTGATGTGAAACTTTTCATCAGCTCTTGGAAGGCCTCCATAAAAACATCCTTCCATTCAATATTTATCCCCTTCTTGGTCAACCCCAAAAGCACTGCTTCCAAACGGAATAATTTCTAGATGTATCTATGATATTATGTATCTAACCATAGAAAACAATAGATATCAAAAACATTCTTCGGATTCTATCAAGAAACCATCATTTGAAGCTTATCTCGGTTCACTGACACACCTTCATCATAGATTATGTGTCCCAATAAGTGTACCTGATCAATCAAAAATAAACACTTAGATATCTTGGAATATAGACAATGCTCTCTCAGTGTAATCATGAAAATGTCACGATGTTGGGAATGATATTTATGAGTCTTTGAGTACTCCAAGATGTTTTCTATAAACACCACCACAATCTGATCAAGGTATAGTTGACAATTTATATTCATCATGCCCATAAGCACTACCAGTGAATTTTTGAACCAAAAATACAATACGAAGAACACGTATACAACATACCTTCGTCTAAAATAAGTACTTGGTATATTAGATGTCTGAAATATTATCTTATGACACCCTAATCTCAAGACGATCATTGAGAACATAGAAACTTATCTTAACTAGTCAAAAGATATTTGATTCATTGTTGGTGATAGAAGCTCTTCACAATAATCTTGCTCAACATCTAGTAGTCAACACCCAAGAAGAAACTTCTGTCGAACCTATTTACAAAAAACAAAGGTTATCCCCAAGGGGGAATACTAGGATGGATAAACCCTTTATCCTTCGATTCCTTCAGTTGAGTCTTTAGCACTTGAAGCTCTGGTAGTTCCATTTTCTATAGAGGAATAGATACTGGATGAGCCCCAACATGATCTCAATAGTGAAATCCAAATCACTCTTAGGTGGAAACCATGATAAGGAATTAGAAAAAATACACTGTAAATCTATTCGACTACTAGTAGAAAGATATCATGATTTACACCTCCATCATCCAGCAAAATACTTTCACCGTGGTTTGTGAGCTCTCCCAGTGGATGAGTAATTAGCCTTGCTCGGCCTAAATGGATATCCCAATACCCAAGGTGAATGTAATGGTCACCCTTAGGAGTTATAAACATAAACCTCTTAAGTTAGCAATAAATATGGTTTCATTATGAAACTAGATAATTTATACCAATAATTCAGTCAAAGCCATCCATATCATGAATATAGAGATCCTAGAGAAAATGATACTCCCTGACCTCGAGAAAACATCTCTTACAAATACTGATATCTCTAGAAAATAATCCCAATGGTGTATCTATTGTCATTACCCTAATCACAAAATCCATTTCCAGGCTCAAATCATTAACATGATTAAAAAATTTAATGTAATGATATGAAATAATATAAAATAATAAATTAGCTAATCTAAAAGATATAAGAATAGTATATCTCAATATAGATGGTTCATCCTCTATATCTACATGTTTATGATGTACCACATGTGAATGTCCTTTCCCTATCCCATTTAATGTCATATGAATACTCAAAATTAAATAAATAATTATATATAGGAGATCTTTCTTAGAAAAACTATGTCATCTTCCTCTACTGAATCATCCTATATAACTCTTTTTTTCTATTATAATAAGGTGTATAAAACCCTCTTCCCCCATAATGATTCTATCTAACTACACCCTCACTAATTGTCTGTCGTTGAGACCTGCAAAATTATTATAGATGTCCTCTCTTGTTGAAAGATTGAAACTCTACTAGTGGTCAAGGAGAGTCTATATGATAATGTCCCCTTCTACCAAACTAATGAAAGATCATTCTAGTAAGATCCTATTAAACCAACCCTATTTTCTGTGTACATTTCTTTCTATTACCATGGTTAATGTTATCATAAGGATTCTTATTTCTCCCAAAAGCCACACATATTGTACGTCCCATATCAACTATATGTCCAACACTAGAATCCTTATTTAGGTTCCCCTTAGCTATGAGAGCCTAATAAACATCCTCAAAAACATCTTTAATCAAAATATATTAAAATTGGACTTAATATCACTCATAAATTCATCTTGAAAACACCTCAACGTATCTATCTAATCTCTTGAAAATTATGGAGCAATACACTGCAGATTTGTAAAGTGTATTTCAAATTCCATCACATACACGCTCCCCTGAGTCCACCATAATAAATCTACATCAATTTAATATCTCATCATCTCTAATTCGAAGGGATCCAAGAATATCTTCAAAAATTACTTTTATAGAATACCATCACCTAGTCCAATCCAAGCATGAATGTCCCACCAGTGCATTGATGGTATTATAAACAGAAAAGAAGAAAAATTGAATATAGTCATAGTAAGAGTCTCCAAATGGTCATGTACTATCTCAATGGAGTCAACACAAAACTAAGATCCCCCAAGCCCACCCAATCCAACAAAATTCGTAGTGTGATATAACTGAAACTCCCTCGATAGGTCAAACATTCTCCTCACAATCCACCCAAGTTATTTTTGAGGAATTTCATGAATCGAGTAATGTTATCTTAGAACTAATCCTCTTCATCCACTCCCAACACAATTAGTGCCTGAGGTTCCATCACTAGAGTGTTATTCCTATCCATGCCTGGGGTCTTCCTCTCAACAAGAGTTATCATAGAGGCAAATCATTAAAATATCAAAAACACATCTTTGGACTCATAAAAGGTCTTTAATAAATTTATGTATATTTAAAATCATGACATTTCACAACAACTCTTTCCCCCAAAATTTCCACATGGTCAAAACTAATGCGCTAAAACTATCCTCAACAACCTTACATCGAGTACTAGTTAACAAGGGTAAATACATTCTCATTACTCAAATTTCCCATTAAGAGACCAATTTGTTAAAAAAATTCATCATTTTTACATTCTCAATTTCATTTTTGGATCCTTTATTAATTTAATTTTAGGTGTAAATAATAAAAATTAATGTTTAAAAACACAACCATAACCCATTTTCCATGAGTTCCTAAAACGATGCATTCCAATATAATCTAGAGTGCCTAGAATGATGCATGTAGTCTCAACACTCATACCATTCAGAGCCATTATTCAATTATTTGAGAATCTCAAAAATAATTTTTATATCATACAACACATTCAACATCAAAGGTGAAATAATATTCAACTGTAATATCAAACATTAATGATAAAATATCACCAGTGGTACTTGGATTCCCCCCCGTACATGGTTTTGAAACTCCCATAATGTATATAATTAAAAATGATCTAATCTTCTTATTTTCCTACACACATATTTTCTAAAAAATTTAAAAAAACTCATATAATTAAAATTTATAACATCATGAACCAGGTGCCACATGATGGTGCCTTAAGCCGATCAGTCACATGACCTCAAGTTAGAATCTCCATATTCCAAATGCTACAAAATAGAAGAAAAGGTATAATAAGTGGATTGTGGGTCGATTATACCCTCTTTTATTTGAGTAAATCACCAGTAGAAACAAATAAACAATGGTGGAATAATAAAAAACTATAATCAATACCAATCTCTCATATACACAATACAAGTAAAATACAATATCCAACTAAAGCAGAAAACATGTCATTTCAAAGTAAGGTCCAAGTGTTTAAAATATAAATAAAAAATAAAGAAACTTGTGACTCTCAAATAGGTCTTGTACCATGTATAGTTTCTGCATCAATGATACATACCCAATTGTCCATCTAACTCAATTCCATTTCCATTAACCATTCAATAAAACACAATGTCTATTAAGGTACCGGTCAGGAAAGCCATGTAGGGTGTGAGTAAGACTCAGTAGGTCACCAAAAAACGATGTCTAAAACAATTACAGTAATTAGTATTGTAGGAATTTATATATGTAAATATATATAATGCATAAAAAATAGTTTCTCACATTATTTAATGTCTTATTTTTAAAAACCATAATCCCCAAAGTTCATGAGGTCACTGGATCATCAATACCTGCTTCAGTCTGTGACAAAATTTGAACTATCTTCCAAGGATATCACGTATATGAATATGTATGTTACAATTATTATTTCTAAAAAATGAATGAACATGTTAACATTCATTATCAAAATAATTTAATGATTATGTTACCATTGTTTAATTAACATAAAATAATCACCGTGTTAAAAATCATTAATTCACACAATTGAATGCCTGTCTAACACTTCTTATTTTGAAAAAATTAATGATCATGTTACCATTAATTAATTCACATAAATGAATGATCATGTTACAATTCATTAATTCACATAATTATTACCACAATTAATTATTTCAATTAAGTATTTCATTATTTAACAATTAATTCATCTATTAATTATCTCAAATCATCTATTTAAATTTCTCATAATTAATCCAACAATTGGTTATCAATTTCACATCATAAATATCACATAATTATTTCAGAAATTATTTATCTCAATCAACTATTTCAATATTATCATAATTAATCATAAAATTAGTTATCAATTTCACGGCATAAATATAACATAATTAATTCTACAATTAATTATATCAATCAACTATTTCAATATTCTTCAAATTAATTCAATAAATACTTCTAAATATCACAATGTGAATATCAAATAATTAAATCCATAATTAATTATCTAAATAAACTCCTTAAATATTATCATAATTAGTCAAAAAATTAATTATCAATTTCACAATGTCAATGTCACAAAATAAATTGCAAAATTAATTATAAATGAAATCCTAGAATTCCATAATTCCTTCAATAATTAATTCACCAAATTAAATAATTCTTTCCCGAAATATAATTGCAAAAAACAATCCAAAAAATTTAAAATTTCCATACATATAATCAAAATAAATACAATAGGATTTGAATTTTATACCTCCTACCTTGATTCATCGATGAATATTTCTAAAAAATGTCCCAAAAATATGGGCAACACAACAACATAGATCTATCTCAAAATGACATGATAATTCATATGAACTGAGGATAGAAGGTTTTGTCCCGGGCTAGGAATGGGATAAATCTTGCACAGACAATGGAAAATTGATGAAGATGGAAGAAGCTATACTGAATGAAAAATCTAAGCCGATCTATTCTCTGGAGGCCCTTAAAAGAACAGATCTGTGCACAAACACATCAAAGAATTCCTAGTTCTCGATGAAATTGGACAATGGTTGGTTCGCGGTGGAAGTAGATCCAAAGGCGCTGCAGTAATGATCAAATTTTTGTATGTACTCGGTCATGGGTCACATTTCATATTTTAAGTGTGACAAACCTTGGTCGGCCATGGATCTCAAACCAAAAATCTCACATATTTGGGGATTCATTGATCGGAATCTCATTCCAATTAGAAGTGGTTACTTTCATATCTTGTTAAGCTCGTCAGAGGATTTCAACCACATTTGGAAGGTAGGTAATGTTTAGTTGAAACCAGGGCTTCTCTGCCTCTCTGAATGGGACTACACCTTCTACCTGCATAACCACAGAAACACAATGGCGTAGATCTGGGTGAGATTTCAAGGGTTGAATTTCTTCTTTTTACATCCCAAAATTTTGAGCGACATTGCCTCCTGTATTGGAACCCCACTGAAAATCGATCATCATAATTTGAATCCTGAACTTTGGATGTCTGCGAGAGTGATGGTGGATGTCAACCTAGATTTCAAGCTTCCAGATTCAAGGGCCTTCAGCACAAATGACTACAAAACGGAGGTCCATTTTGAGTATAAGCGTCGTCTGCCTTTCTGTGAACTCTATAAAATAGTTGGACATTGCCTGTTGAAATGTCGTGTGATGAAGAACCAGGTAAAAATTCATGAGGATCTATTGAATGATGATGAATGGAGGCAGGTTAGAAGAAAGAAAAAGGATATGGTTATTTACTCCATAAAGAATGAATCTCCCATTAATAAAGCTGAAAAACGGGTGAAAATATTACCTCAACTGGGAGAAACCTCTACTGCTAAATTGGCTGATTTGGTGGAAAAGGTGGAGTCTGTAAAATTAGAAGTTAGTATAATGGATGAGATCGAACAGATGTTGGGAAGCATACTTGAACAGTCGTATGAAGCTCCTGAAGACCCCGTTTCATGTCATCACGCATCCTCGGGTGATGGCCTACAGGCAGGGACTCGTAAGGATTCACATGATGATACAGGTAAACAAACCGTGGGTACTATTGTAGGTAACTCTCCAATTTTAATTTTCTATGCTAATAAGGATCATACAATTGTAATGGGTTCACAATCCAACACCATGTATTGTGACCACTCTAATGGCCCATATGACCAACCCGATTATCTTGCTCTTACTTCCAAGGGTACCTCTATGAACATGAATTTCGATCTTAAATCTGGTGAACAAAATAAAGACACTTCAGAGCAGGTTCTACCTTCCGATGAAATGTCTTACACCTCCAAGGTGATGGGCTCAAATGACCAGACAGTGGTAGTGGGATCTATGGCCACTATGACTATCTCATCACGCACCTCTGCTGCTCTTAAACCTGATTTTCCTCCAATCCATTGCCCAACGACCCCACATGGGTCTGCAATCTCTTTGGAAAAAAATTATGGTTCCAATATTAAAAGAGCTTCTAATTTATCTACTCCTTCTTCTATGAATAAACAAGGAAAAGAATCCAGCCCAACAACCTCTCATGAACCCAGACGGTCAGCAATGATAAAGGGATTAGGTGGTGAAAAAAGGGAGTTCTAACTCCAAACACATGTTTAAATTAATTTTTTATTTTACAATTGTCAATGTATAACAAACTCTGATATTTTATTGTTCTTAAGAGATTTATTTTGACTCAAAATCCAATTTTTTTTTCTATTTATAAGCCTAAAATTAATTTCTCTTAGAAATATTTGCATTTGTGCTCTTTTGGATATAATTTCCTTGGTGCTTGCAAGGATATAATTTCCATTAAAACTCTTTGGGTTTTCTATCATTTATCTTTTCAGACTGTTAATGCTGTCAAATTTTCTGATAAAATGTTTACATATGAATTTTCATCTACTTGTGTATATACATTTTGCACTATGATATATGAAATGAATAGATATCCAGAGTGACGATCACTTTGGAATGACCTTCTATCCCTCTCTAGAGTAATACATGATCCCTGGTTTGTGATCAACAATTTTAATGCCATTCTTCTTCCAAGTGAAAAGATTGGACCGTCACAGTCTTCTATCACCTCAAGATAATTTAAATCTTTTATTTAGGATTGTGACCGTATTGAAATTAACCTCACTGGTTTTATGTATACTTGGTATAGAAAGTGCCTCAATAGGGTAAGGGCTAGAAAACATGATAGGAATTTCACTAATACAGCTACCCTTGATAAACGGGAATCCATTTCTAGTATTACCTTACCCAAAATCAACTCTAACCATCACCCCATTCTCATCAGTATTTTCACCTAGGGTTTTATATCTTCTACCCATTTTAAATTTCGCAATGCTTGGGCTGTGGACCCAAAATGTTCCAACATGATAAAATATTTTTGGGACGGCATGCGAAATCAAAATGATACTATTTCTTGCATATCTAAATTAAAACTCTTGAAACAATGTCTCAAGGGTTGGTATAGTTCTAAAACAAAACATTATGATAAGGACATCTCCTTTTTGGAGAATGACCTTATTCTCATTCAAAGCTCCAACACCTGCTCTGATTTTTCTCTTGATCCTCAAGTAGAAATTACTACGTCTTTGAAGTTCAACTCCCTCCTGAAGCTCAAAGATGACATATGAAAGAAAATTTTCAAAACAAAATGGCTTTTAGATGGTGAAAGGAATACTAAGTTCTACAATTATCTCCAAATAATTAGGAAATTATGTATGCCTCCCACCTTTCTTAGAGTTGATGAAAATTTTCTTGAAACCGAGGATGCCATTTCTAATCATGTTGTCGATTAATTTCATAATTTTTTCAATGGTCCAGAGGTTTGTAAAGATCTTCTTCCTGTTATCATTCCTAATATGGTCACTGCTGAGTACAATGACCATCTCTTAAGCATACCCCTAGATCATGCAATCAAGGACATTGTCTTTAGCCTCAACCCTAATAGTTCCCCGGGAATTGATGGTATCAACAATGGTTTTTTCCAACAATACTGGGAAATCATTCATGTGGATGTTTGTAAACTGTTCAAATCTTTCCTCTCCAGTGTTGTTTCCCCACATGGGATAAATTCTCAATTTCATACACTTATTACTAAAGTGTAAAATGCTGCTGAGATTCATCTTTTCTGGCCTATTTCTCTCATCAACACCATAAATAAAATTATCGACAAAATCCTTGTTAATAGACTCACCTCCATCTGTAATAAAATTGTTTCTATGAATCAATTTGGATTTATTAAAGAAGATCTATTTAATATTGTATCTTCCTTGCTTCGGAATGTACTAATATGGTGACTAATGTCACTAGAGGAGGAAGTGTGTCCATTAAACTAGACATCATAAAGGCTTTGGACACTATGGATTAGAGTTTTATTTTGATGGTTCTCAAAAACTTTGGGTTTAATGTTTCTTTTTATGATAAGATTCGCCCCTTATTCAATTCGGCTTCCATCTCTGTGCTGGTCAGTGGGGCTCCTAAAGCCTTCTTTAAATTCACCAAGGGTGTTCATCAAGGAGATCCTTTTTCTACCATCCTTTTTTCTATTTTCGAGGATTACATAAGTAGACTTCTCATGATCATTGTGATTCAAAACAAGATTAATCTCATTCCATATTCTAGAAAGCTAAATGTTCCTACCCACCTTTTATATGCTGATGATATCATTTTGTTCTTAAAAAGTGATAAAAGGAACATCCAAAACCTCAAATGTGCCCTGGCTCCCTATAAAGAAGTTTTGGGCCAAGCGATAAGTTGCAACAAATCATTTGTCTTCTTTGGGAAGAATTTTTCCACCAACAGAAAAGGATACATCATTAATTAATTAGAAATCAAAGAAGGCTCTTTCCCTTTCACTTATCTTGGTGTTCCTATCTTTAGGGGAAGACCAAAATCAATCCATTTTCAAAGTATTATTAATAAAATTACCAATAAACCTTCATCTTGGAAGGGTAAATATCTTTCTATGGCCGGCTGAGTTTGTCTTGTTAAATCTAAAATTGTCTCCAAAATGGTTTAATCGATGATGGTCTACAATTGGCCTGCTAGACTTCTTAAGAAAATCAATGTTTACATTAAATATTTTTTTAGACCAGTAGTACAATTGACAGAAAACTTGTGACCATAACTTGGGTCACTTGTTGTAAACTTCTGGACAAGGGTGGTCTTGGAATAAAAAATCTTAAGCTTTTTAACAAATCTCTACAAGCTAAGATGACTTGGAATCTGATTCATAGCAACTCTAATTCCTCTTCCTTTCTCTAGACAAGATTCATTATCAAGATTAAGAATGGTAATCTGAGTAACATAACTTCTTCCATCTGGCCATCCATTAGACACTATTTCTTTAATATAATGAATAAATCTAGATGGATGGTTAACGCTAATTCCTCTATGAATTTATGGCGAGATAACTAGTCTGGTGTCCCCTTAATCTCACTACGGACATCCACAACTCCTCCTAGAAACACCAACTCCTCTATTATGGATGTTTTTAACTCCCATGACATCACCCTTCCTAATCACATCATTCATATCATTGACAATTATCCTTTCTCCAACACTGATGACTTTTTCATTCGGGAACCTTCTTTTAATGTAGTCCTTGATTCCAAAAGTTTCAACAAAAACAATTTCAGCAATTCTGATTCTAGCTTTGTTTTGTTGAAACCTTTTAGAAAACCTTGGATCAAACCCTCAAGACTTATTCTTTTTTGGCGTATATCCCATAATAGGGTCCCCACCGAAGTGTGCCTTCAATCCTTTTGGATTCCTCTTTGATCTAGATGTCATATTTTCAATCAACACTTAAAGGATGCTAATCATCTGTTCTTGTCTAGTGTTATAGCTTCAGCTCTTTGGAATTACACTCTTGACATTTTTGGTTGCAGATAGTCACTTCTTGATTCCACTAAATCTCAACTGTAACACTGTGTTAATTTGGATTTCTCTATACAAATCAAGAATCTTTTTCTGAATGTAGTGGTAGAACTCTTTAATGTGATCTGGTAGGATAGAAATAATTTCCTTCATAATAATTTCTCATTCAGTCTTACTATAGGTAAAATGCATATTCTTATTGCCATCAAGGATGATGCCTCACTTCAGAAAGATCATTGTGACAGATCTGTTGGTGATTTTTAGATACTTCGCCGTCTTAGGATTTCGGGATCTTATAGACAACCTTGGGTCACCTTTGAGGTATTCTGGAAAGTTCCTCTTCTAGGATGGATCAAAGTGAATATTGATGATGCCTCTAGAGGAAACCCAGGTCTGAAAGGTTGTGGTGGATTTTAAAGACTATATTGGTAGGTTCTAGGGATGCTTCTTTGGTGGATGTGGTATGACCTTGGATTTGGAAGCGGAAATGTTGGGAGTGATTCATGCGGTGGACTTTTCCAAACAAAAGGTTTGGAACAAGCTGTGGATTAAAAGTGATTCAACCACTATGGTTCAAGTTATTTGGATGGGGGTGGTGCACCTTTCCTGTCCACATAATTCTCGATGTTTGAAATGTCTTTATTCGCTAATGGATCTCAACTACATTGCCACTCATTCTTTTTTTGAAGCGAACATGGTTGCTGACAGTCTTTCCAACTAGGGGTTCAATAAAGATATTACTTGGCTAGATGATTTGACTTGTAATTTTCTCACTCTTTATGATAAGGATTGTAATAAGATTCCGTCTTGCAGACTTTTGTAACTCCCTTACTTTTTTATGCAATAAATTGTCCCTTGTTCTTTGACTGAGGTACCACCTTTTAAAGAAAATCTATCTCAAAAAAACCCTATTCATGATCAAAAAATGAATATCCCTTTAATTACACTTATAGATCCAAAATCGTATATCTAGATTCACCAAATATAGATCATGATCTAAAAAATTAGAATATTATATATCATAAAAATATTGAGGGAAAGAAAGATTATGAACTATTTAATGACAAGATAGAATCCACTTACCATGAGGTATTGAGATCTTCGATCCAGGCCACAAATCGCCAACAACGGTTGCTAGAAGTCCTAGGAATTCATTCTAAGATCTATAAAAATATGAAAGACCACCTATGGTTAAATATGTGTTTAAATAGTTGAGTTGGTGTGGTTTTTTGGAATTTTATAATATATTTTGGGTCAAAATTAAATCCCACACATGGTTTGTTGCATAGGGGCACACAGTTTTCCCTAAATGTGTGTCAACCGTGTACTAATTATTTTTCATGTGAACATTTCCCCCTTTAAGGGAGAATGGTTTTTCAATTAACGAACATGTTGTGGAAACCCCCACTATTTAGGGATGTACTGTTTATTTGGATGGCTTCATGGTTTTATCTAACAGTGTGCCAACCGTTCCCATCCCATTTTCTTTACTTCTCTCAAAATTCACCAAAAATAGCCATGTCTATAACATAAACAAAAAGTACTCAAAATTAAACCAAAGGGTAACTGTAAAAAAGTTATCATCATATCAATAAAATTTCGAGATCTTACATAATATTAATGAATTAAATGATATTGTTCAATCATTAGAGATATATATCCATCCACATAAAGGATACTACATTTCTATTCTATAAAATTAAAATATGATATCACTCATTTAGCCAAAGTTAAAAATCTCAAGGGTAGTCCTCCCTTGTGGATGAAGAAAAAAAATTGGATCTATATTCCTTAAGATACATTACTATGGAATAATCCATTAAAAATCCACTTTCAAATAATGCATGATTCACTCCCAAACCCATAAAAACATATATTGACTAGAAACACCACCCTTCACTAGTTTTCTAATAATTATAATGTCATATTTAAGATTATCAAAAAGTATATATGGTAAAATAGGTAATCTTCGACTTATACAAAAATAATCAAACTAAAATCAATATACTTTTCCTTGTCCATCTCATCACCTAATAGCATCCACATAAAACTAATAAACAATATAAGGTGTGTGGTAATATCAATAATTAGTATATCAACATAACCATGATATATAAGAACAAGTAATTACTCTATATTTAAGGAATTAATATTAATATAATCGAAATGGTGTGTTTGGAAGACCGTTATGTACAACCCGTATATGGGTCTTCCTATATAGGGACATCCCACAAGTTCACGATAGATCAATATCACAATTAGGTTATCAAATTCACACTCATATTAAAATTTAATTCAATATATTTAAAGATACACTGAATCAAATCAATATAAAAATTGGGGTATATGGCCCACACTCATCCTAGAAAAGAATTTGGTGTTACATTTGTATATTCTATGTAAGATCTTATATAGATTTCCAACTCTAAGGATACGCATGATACATGGACTAAATCAATCAATGTAGACTCAATATAAGTAGCATATTAATTTTTGGATCTTAGGCGAACATTAGTGGAGCCTGTTTATTTCTAATATCATGAATCTCAATAAGAAACCATCACCAAATTATATAATTGAATTTCGAAATACATAAGTCAAAATATTTATTTTAAAATATAATTTGACAATAATATATAATATTACCATATTCCCACTAGGATTATTACAAATATCATTAGATCATGTACCCGCTAACTTTTTTTTATACACCCATGGAATCCCCAGTACCAACTAAAACACCCTTTGGGTTTTGTTCACAATGCACTTATAACTCACATTATCAATAATTGAGTGGAATCCAAACAACAAAAAATTATAAGTAGGTTAATTGAACTAATATTACATGAATAATTTACAAAAAAAATCCATATTATTTATTATTTATATTTTTAATAATAAACAAATCATTATAACCATTTTATTTGTCATATATAAGAATAATAATGTCATATAAACCAACTTATTGAAAACGATTATTGTATGCATATTAAATTCACACCCTAAGAAATGTGTAAATTAATAAATACTAATTCATAGAACACATTCCTTAAAATAATAAAAGGATCACCCTAAAAATAAAGAATTAGAACCACGCACCTTATAAACTGAGTATTTCCCCATTCAATTGTCTGTTAAGAAAAAGAGTGAAATATATTTCATTTTAAAACTACTATTATCTCTAAATAACATGTCTCAAATATTATAAAAAATCAAAATAATGTATGAATACTATTTTCTCTCTTACCATATCCAAACTGATCCATAGAATCTATGATAGGTCAGAAAATGTTTTACACATGCCTCCCCAAAGGATAAAGGTTGGTGACATGAGGTAATGTTCTATCAATAAATTTTAGAGACTATAACATAAATTAGAAATATTAAAATAATAATAAAATAAAAAAATCCTGTTCCATAATATAATCATATAATATGTGACCTTTCATAGGAATGGATCCACCACAGGGAAGGGCGGTGTAAAGACCCAAAAATCATAACCCTGTAAAACTAATATTATCTTCAAAAAAATTTGTATCATATTGTACCCAATGTAATAAAACTAGAAAATATTATAAGAAAATTATTAGTAAATATAAAATAAATACTAATATGGTAAAACATTAATTTTTCTTTCATTTGGAATAAAAAAATTAATATGATTTAATATTGAAAAGGGTTATATTATATAAAAGTCATTTTTACATTATGAGTTTTCTATTAAAAAATAAAAATAAAAATTATAAAATTTAAGTCATAAGAAATAAAATGAATCTTTTTGTGCCTTAAAAAATTATTTAGTGTTAATGTTTTATTTTTTTTTTAAAAAGTAAGATATGTATTAAAAAATATGTTTTTTGTTGACATTATAATTTTTTATGCTTTTATCCTTATGTAAGCATGTCTTAGAGGATTAAAAAATATTTTTTGTACTAAAATATATATTTAAGGAATAATATTTATAATTTTAGAATACTATTTGAAATTATTTATTATATGTCTATCAGAATGGACTAAAAAAATCATTATTAAAGTAACAATTTAATTTATTTTTAAGGAATAATATTAAAAATTTTAGAATAATATTTTAAATTATTTATTATATGTCCATAATTTTTAAAAATAATTTAAAATGGTACTTTAATAAATATTTTTTAGACTTTTCTCTAATTAAGTGTCTTGGTAAAAAAATCTGATTTTTATTGAACATAAATTCACATAAATTATATTTGTTAATAATATATTATTTTTTGTAATAATATAGTTATATAAGATATTATTATATTGTACATAAATTTTAAAAATTATAATGAATTATTTCACGAAAAAAATACATGTTAAGTTCTTTTATTTCAAAATTGAAATATAAAACCCTGATTTAAAAATGATATAAAATTTAAAAATATAATTTTAATATTTGAGAAATTTTATAATAATTATATTTTTCATCAATATTAATTTCTATAACTGAAAATAAATTTATAAGGTATAAGTAAATTAGTGTAAAAGAATAACTGTCAAAATAAAAATCCATAGAACATTCTATATTGTCTCCAAAATGAGAGAATGAGGAAAATATAAAGAAAAACGAAATTTCCTTTCACCTTTTTCCATTTTGGAGTAATTAAATTTTTTATTGTAACATTACATTATTGAAATTGTAATGGTTACATCCAAAACTAAACTACTCTCCATTTATAAAATGGTAACACTTACACTGCTTCATAAGTAACATATCCTTCATGTTTCTTGTTGAAAATATAAATCTCTTAACCTATTACAACCCTCTAAAACATTCTTGATCTTGTATTCACTTTATTCATGTAAAATTTCTTCATTTTTAAGTAGTTTTATAATAGATCAAGTTCCAACATGAGAATTTCTTTTACATAGTTGTTTCATTTAGTCTAATCATTCCTAAGAGAACTATTTTTTTTTCAAAATAATGAAATATGTATCATTATAATACTGGAATTTTATTACATTAATTGGAAATAAATTATCAGTCATTTCTGTCTATGAATAAAAAATAAGATCAATGAAGCATATGTGCGGACTACAGCCTCCACAAAGTGATGCCATTCATTTATAATCAATTCATCTGAAATGTGGAATCAATAATGAATTTTACAAATAAATATGTTTTATATGTAGGAAATAAAATTATGAAATGATCCTTTTTTAAATACCATTATTCATTCAATTTATTGATAAATGGGATCATTAATCGTGTGCACATGTAGACTACCGCCTCCATGAATGATGAATTTCATTTTTCATTACAACCCATCATTTAGGGGTTTTATAATAAATTTAATGAGGATGTATTATGTTTAATAAATCTTATAATATTATTTATATGTCACATTATCATTATCTAAATACATCCCCTCACTCATTAAATCAATTTATGATGATACTGTTTTGGTTGATTTAACGACCTATGAAGAAATGTAATATCAATAATATCATAAATTATTATGGGATGTAAAATAATGGAAATATCATGTAATAAAGTTAATTTAATTTTTTTTAATTAATTTATAATTTTTTTAAATTTTAAAATATTTATTATTATATCAGCTTTTTTTCTTTAAACATGTAGAAATGTAGTTCATCATGATTCCCATTTTTAGAAGACATATTCACAAACGTTATCTAATAAAAAATTTGAATTGAGTAATAATTGAAAAAATGAATATTATACAATTAATTATCTGGTAATTATGATTTTTTAACCACATAGTTAGAATCTACCACATCTTCATGAGGTTTGTAAAAAACAAATAACTGAATGTTTTTAACCCCTTATAATGAAAATAAAAATTAACTTGATAATATAATTGTAATTTATAGTTATTAAATAATTATAAAATGGTATTATTTTTATATTACGAATATTATATAATTTAATAATGTGGTTATGTTTATTATAATTGAGGTTAGTTCATGTTTTTGTAAGTGGGAATACATGGTAAGGGTTTATCATTTCAAAATTCCTTTTTTTAAACATGTTTAGTATTATGAAAAAAAAAATTTAAGTTGTATATATTAATCTTAATTGAGATTTATATCTTTAAATAACGTTTATTTATGGTAATTTATGTTCTTTTTAAATATATGTATATCATTAAATAGGTTTTGAGTTGCATTATCTTCAAATTGTCAGTGGTATTCTGGACTAAAATATTTTAATTTGGTCATAATCACACTATATTAAGTATTAACATACACCATTGATCTATTATAACTTCTAATTATTTTATGTTTCATATCCATCTTATTTTATGGTAAAATCATTTTTTACACTAAATCCTTCTTCCTTGGTTGAATCTACTGAAATTTGAAAATTAAATTTTGATAATAATAATTCCCATTTATTTTAATGGTTTTTTCATTATATCCATGTTCTTTATTCATACCAATGTCCTAATTTACCTAGTGGATACTAAAATTGTTTTTATCCACAATGACTATTTTATTCCAATTTATTAATTTTAAAATATAGGTTTCATTATCTTATTAATGATGTGTTTTTCAATAAAGGTATTTTAAATTATTTAAAAGATTTTGCCTGAACATGATCGTATATTCTTTCCCTATACTTCACATTATGAAATATTTTTTTATCTATTATGAAGGTATCTTTATTGGAATTTTATTTGAATTAATATTTTCTAAATGTTTCTGTTCATCGTAAAAAAAAATTGGAACTAACTTGAAATCACATATCATTAATAAGATATTAAGAAAATATTTATAAGAAAAAATATTTTGTGATTTCGCTTACATTTTCAATAGATTCTTCTCAAATAGTGTAACAATTTATAAACCATGCAATATTTACTACAATTAAATTTAAATTTTGGATATTATATTTTGGGTATCAAATAATCATTTTTATGTGGTTTTATTTACTCGTGTTATAAAAGTCATTTTATTTTCATGGGTCAATTATGATAAGATAAATGATTTTATTTTGACAGTAAGTCATATGAATTAATGCTGATGGGTGTGGTATAATATGACCATCAATTGTATTGTTTTATAATTTCTAACTCATGATACAATAATGTTACATGATTATTATCTTCACAACTTCATGTTTGAATTTTGTTCACAATAAAAAGCATGAACATTTTGTATATTCATAACATTAATCATGAGAGATTTGTTAGATAATATCATGTTGTGTGGTAATTTTCTTCAAACCACGAATCATGTAATTTTCTTTCTCAAAACATGAAGCATGTGAATTATTCTATTCATCACATTAAGCATGAACATTTTTAACAATGTTATAATTTCCACAAGATTATGTTTACTCTAAAGTTATTTTTCATTTTATGTTTGAGGGGAACATTAAATTTAGAATACATGTAAATATGTTTATGATCCATTTATCATGTTGATTATATACTTATTTCACACTTATTTCTAGGTTATATGTCTTTCATTTAAGATTTCGTTTTCTTATATCATGGATTATGGAAAATGAGTATTGTTACATGTCTTTTTAAGGTGATATTTCTCCCCATACCATGATTTTTCATATGATTATGATATATCCCTTGATGATATGTTTATAAATTATCCCTCAATATGTTTTTGAGGTTAACTATATATTTTTTCCCCATAACTAGTTTATTAATCTGAGTATATCTTATTAGAAGTCTAAAAGGGTGTCTAATATGTTTCGATTATGGGGAAATTATTACAAGTTTCCTGAAATAATATTCCTATGTAAGTGGTATTAAAATTCATAATTCATTCCAATATTTTGAATTGTGATATTATTTATGAATTTTAATTTTTAACCTATGTTAAAGCTGTAAAATAAATATTGGTTCATCTCACTTTGAATAAAATATAATTTTTGAAAAAGTGATTTTAACACCAAATCTAGGAGTGTGGATCTGGGATGCTTTAGATTCAATCATATTAGGTCTTAACTATTTTTTAAAATTAGTATATTTATTTTGGGGGAAGAGTATTATATAACATAAGGTAAAGCACTATTTAATATTCTAAGGATTATGTCAAAGAATATGATATCATCTTCCAATTTCTTTTAAAGTAGAGATTAAGTTTTCTTCTAAGAAATAACATCTCAACCTTGATACCACAAGTGGATTTATGCACTAGAACAAATGTACCTTGGTGAAATAAATCCACAAGTGGTGTGTTGGATATTAACTCAATCATCACTTGGTGCATTAAATGGAGGACTAACTACACACATAGTTTGACACTCATGGATAATATGAATTGGTAAATTTTAATATATTAAAAATCCATTTTTATGGACTTATTTTATTAAGGAATAATTTTGAGTAATATGAGACAACAAAACGTATAAAAACCGAGTTTGAAAAAATATTTATTTAGGTTAAACTAAATTATAGTGTAGTGGTATTAAAGGGTAACACATTTCGAGGATAGTTTTTTTATAATTACTTTATGATGTAAATATTTATCACCAATGATTAACTGTTTTGGTTTTAGAAATAGCTGGGGAAAGGGGAAACTCAGTTAATAGTGGTTATGATGGACAATTTTATTATTTTACATACTATAATCTAAATGGGATGGAAAATAGAGAAAAAATGATTCTGAAGATGTTATGCCAATTTATTGGAAATAGAAAGATCCTTACTGAGATCCCAATAATAGATAAAAATAAATAATATTTACTTAAACTTTCATGTGACGAAATCCACCATATTTAAGTATCTATTATAATACAATTATTTCCAACCAATGGATCACTATTATGAAATAATATTTTAAGTTTAAATGTTTTCAAAATGTGATAATGTCATCTGAACTATTTATCATTTGAATGGTGAGGTGGCGAATAAAATAATTTAATTATGAATGAAACAACATATAAGAAAGTAAACCCTATGGGATGAGAAGAATTCATGAATTTTGTAGTTTAAAAGTATTTTTATCATACTAATTACATGAATATGAAGATAGAATTATTGGAGTTAAGACAAAAGGTGGATAAATCCATTAGATTATATAAATAAAACATCAAAAGTATTATAATGTATTTCTATGTTTTCACATATACCCATAAGTCTTAAATAAATATCTTATATAGTGTTTTAATTCCAATTATTTCAAATTAATTATCCATAAGATACTTTAGAATATATGAAGAAGTGTTTCGATGTGTGCTAACAATGGAAATAAGAAATAATGACACTAATATTTATGGAGAAAGAAAATTAAAAGTATAGTATCAATGAATCTATGATGATAAGTGATCAATGAGAAATATAATTGAACTGCCTACGTATAAAAAATGTGGGGGAAGCACTTAGTAAATTTTCTCTATGGAAGAAGGGTGTTTTAAAGTGTTTGAGAACTATCAAAAAAGATAATTATTGATAAATAGAGATGAAGAAGCCAGATAATGAAATAGAGGAAAATAATTTCTCAACAAATAAACCACCCAATTTAAATAAATGAAATAAAATGATCTTGGGAATTACAAAATTAATATTCTAACACAATAATTAAGGAAATGAATAACCCCAATGACCTTTTAAACCATGGATGTTGGGATGAGTGTATGTTATCACAATATTGGAGGTGTGTCATTATAATTAAGTAGTTCTTTGTACAAATATTAATTATTCATAATTTTTAGATGCCACATGACATCTATAATTTGACCAAATATAATCTATAAAAATAAAAAACACATAGTAGAATCATTATTATATTAAAATAATATGGATATCCTTCATTGTTTTTTGGTATTATGATTTATGAAAGTCATATTATCTTTTTTCCAGATGGTGTTGATGTGATTTTGGAAATGGTTTTTCTAGATTCACATAGAAAATATAATATTCACCAAAAAGGGAATTCACATTCCATATTCATTATTAGAAGGAGGATTATAATAAATCTTTGAAAACTGGTCTATTATAGGAATTTAAATACCTAATCTTATTGGATATTTTTCTTAAAAAATTAGATAAAAAAGCGAAATATTACGAATTAATCAATTATTTGGATAATATATGATCTCAAAGTTCCTAAATTTATTATTTATCATGAAAATATTACTTGACTTAATAATACTTTATTATATCCTTAAAATTAATCATTGGTATGTGAGAATTAATATTTTGAAGACACTATTTATTTAAAGGGGGAATTTGACAACACAAAATTCAAAACCTTATAAAACTGATATCATGTTTGATAAATTTCATTATATGTTACGCCTAATAAAAAAACACATCATATAAAAAGAAAATTATTAATTAAAGTATAATAAGCAATATGATGATAAACCATTAACATTTATCACTTTTGGAAGTTAAATAATTTATGTAAGTTAATATTAAAAATTTTATTTTCAATAATAATAATTTTATTTATATTTTGAATTTAATTCTAAAAATAAATTTAAAAAATATTTAATTTAAATTCTGTAATATAATAATAATTTTTTAATTCCTAAAAAATAATTTTAATTTGTATAAATTATTTATATTTTTCTTAAAAGGGTTATTTTCAGTTGAAAAAAATGATTTCTGAAAAAATTATATTTTATATGATTTTATAATTATGTGTGAATATCCCATGTTAATAATAAAATTATGTAATTAAATTATTTTGTAAGGAATAAATTTATTCATTATAAAATATTTATTGAATTTATAAACCCTTTTCCAAACAGTTGTTATAATAAATTGAAATATTACATTAATAAAAATAATTACAGTCTTATCATTGAATTATTTATTTTAATGGTAAAATTAGTTTTGGATTTATTTAAAAGACACATATCATTATATTTTTTCTAAAATATACCAATTTATTTAATTAAAATTAGTATCTAGGATATTATCATATTTTACATAAATTTTTAATCTTAATAAAACAATTTTCCTAAAAAATCATTTTATATGATATGTGAGTTTATTTTAATGTTTACATTTCAAATGTATAAATATTTTACAAGTAAAAATGATTTACAAATTTTAAATTATAAGGTTCAAATTATGTAAAATTTCTAATTTTAAACTATTAAATTAATATTAATCACTATGGATAAAAGTAAATTACAAATGTAAAAGTAAATTTCGGCATAAGTTAAAAAGATAAAATAAAATTTCTAAAAACACTCATGATTTTCTACATGATGTGTGGATAAAGATAATAACAATCCAAAAAACCATCCCTTCACATTTTTCCATTTTTTATCCTTTTAAATTTTAATAGTAACAATACATCCTTGAAAATGTAATGGTTACTTAAAAAAACACCCTTCTCCCCTCTTACAAAAAGGACCCAATTAAACCTATTAAAGGAACACCTGTCATTAAAATTTATTATTTAAACTCTAAAAATATTATCATATTAGAACTATATACCACTTCAATATGATTATTTTCATATTTATTTTTCTTCATCCCATTATTTCTATGGTGATTTAAAATGGAAAACTTAAGCTTCAAACATTATTATTATTTTCACTACACATTCATTTTCACATAATACTTCTAAAATCCTAAAAATCCTTATAAATATAGTTAATTTATCATCATTATTATAATAATATATCATTAAATTGATTTAACAATAATAATTATTCCATTTCCATCCACTAAGAAAAAAAATTAACATTGATCATGCGTAGGTGCGGACTACCGCCTCCATGAAGTGATATTCTTCATTTTCATCCCCACCTATAAAATATGCTATCAAGGATGTATTTCAGGAATAAATAATATTTATATGTAGAAAAATTATTAAATGATTTTATTTAATATATAATCATTACATTTATTCATCAGGAAATGGGATCTTTAATCATGTGTATGGACTATCGCATACTCAAATGATAACTTTCATTTAACATCAACACCCATAATTGATAGTTCCTAAAAATTATATAATGAGAACAAATGATGTCTATTAATTGATTACGATTCTTTGTATTTTATATTATAATTATCTAAATACATCCTCTTACTCATTAAATCATTAAAACATGTTACCATTCGGATTGATTAAACCACCAATGTAAGTAATGTTATAATGATTATGATACATCATATAATGTTAATATCATGTAATATCTATATATGTTTAATATTTTTTAATGATTCTTTATAGATTTTGTTAATATCTAAAATATTTATTTATATATCATATACTAATCATAAAACAGGTTGAAAAATAGTTCATCATTATTTCCATTTTTACAATAATTATTCATTCATTTCACCAAATGAAAATTGGGACATATATAATAATTGTAAAACAATTATTATTCTACATTTACTTATATTTTAAAGATAAATTTTAAAAAATGTCATGGGAATTGTTCCTGTATTTATGAGGTTTTAAGAAAAAATGTATAGTCAGATAAATCATTATAAAATAGTATTATTTTTATATTAAGATTCTATGATATGTGATTATGATAATAATGTTCATTATATATGAGGTTAGAGGATGGTCGAGTAAGAGGTAATATAACAGATTATATATTCATCTCAAATTAAACTTTTTTAAACATGTTTCTTATTATGAAGCTGATTTTTTTAAGTGGTGTGTGTGATACCTAATTTATATGTATATAATTAAATAACAATTTTTCATTGAAACATATATTTTATATAAATATCCCTCTCTCTCAATATGGTTTGAGTTAAATTATCTTAAATTTATAAGGGGTTTGTTTGTGACTATAATATTTTCCTTGGGTCATAATCACTCTTCATTGACTGTTAAATTTTAAGATTTATATATTATAACATATAATTAATGTAGGTTAAATTTCCACCTTATTATATTGTGAAAATATATTTCACACAAAAATATTCATCTCTATAATAATATAATATTTTTGGAAAGTAAAATTTCATCAAGAATAATTCTCATTTAATTTAATAAAATATTCCTCCATATCCATGTTTTTTACTTCCCTCCAATGTTCTCTGTTACCTAGTGGAAACTAAAATTTTTTTATCTCTAAGGATACTTTAATTCTGCATTATTAATTTTAAAATTAATGTTTTGGAGTCCTTGTAACGATTTCTGTTTTCAATGAAACCATTTTAATATATTAAAAAGGGTTTTTCCTACTATGATCTTATAGTAATTTATCCCATTTACTTTAAAAATTAGAATATTTTTTTATTTATTTTTAATCTATAATTGTTATATTTTTTTAAGTAATTCTTTATGATTTTTTTGTCTTTATCTTCCACTTATTTGGAAAGTGACTAGAAATTAATGTTTTTTAATATGATATTAAGAAATACTAATTAAGAAAAAAAACATTTTATTATATTCCTTTTACTTACAACGAATTATTATCTAATAGAGTAATGGTTCATATATTACACTAGATGTACTCTTCTTAAATATATTTTTTGTAAGGATATGTTTTTATATTAAAAACTATATTTTTTAGGTTGAACTATTTGGAAGAGTTGTGGAATAAATTTTATTCTTCTGGGTTATTAATGATAAGATGAATGATTTGATTTTAAGTGGGACTCAAATGTATGGATTATGATCATTGGGTCCCCATTACTTCCATAAATTCATTATTTAAGGATTTATATCTTATGATAAAATGATATTAATAATATATATTTTTATTTTATAAAAAATGAGTCTTCAACATTTTGTTTCTTCAAAATATGCATCCAAATCATTTTGTTTGTTCACAACATAATGAATGATATTTTTTTTTAAAAAATAAAGCATGTCAATTTTTTGGTTCTCAACATGGAGAATCCAATATTATCTCACAAAATGATTCATGGAAATTTTTTTATCACAAAATTAAGTGTTTTCCATTTTTTGTTCTCAATGTTATCAGAAACCCATGTTTTTGTTTATTACAATGTAATTTGTTAAGATAGGATTCAAGGGAATGTTCCATTTACATGCCTTGTGTTGATAATTTTTCTATATGGATCAGGATTATTGTATCATGATATCACACTCTTTATTCATTAGATTATGTTGTTCATTTGAGATTTCATGTATTTCTATCATGACTGGTGAAAATATATTATTATTTCAAATATGTTTGAAGAGATATTCCTCACCATCCCATATTTTATCACATAAATAAGATCACACCTTTAATGAAGATATGTTTTCCATTACTATGAATTTTTTCTCAACCCTTTGTTATGACTCCCTTCCCCAGGTCATGAATATGAGTATATATTTTGAGTATCCAATGAAGGAGTCAATTATGTTTCGACTATAGGGAAATGTTCTCATGGTTTTTTAAAATATAATGCCTATGTAACTGGTCCTCAAAGACACTAAACATTAAATAATGGGTATTTTGAGATTTTTTTAAGAATTATAATGGTTATTCTTGGGAAATGTGGAATAATACTAATAGGTTCATCACATATTGTATCTAAGAGTCATTAAAGAATTTGTTTTTAGCACCAGATCTGGGAGTGTCGGCCTGGGTTTTTTCATAGAGGTGTGATCAGTGGTGTTGGACTTTTTATAACATATTCCTCTAAGAAACCATCCAATACAATCAGGTAAAATTAAATTATCTAAAAATATTTTTTCAGTGTTACATAAATGAAATGGAAAAGAAATTGAATATGGCACGAAAAATATTTTTACACAGTTCAATCCCATTTGGAGTATATAATATTTACTACATCTGGGTGTTAACGCATACCATATATTTTTCAGTAATAGTTAACCACCTATTATAAATTGGTAGGGAGTAATATTCCTCTACCTTGAGGTTTCATGGAATACGTCTACAGTTTTACACTCAATCCAATCTATTAAAATGTGATTTGAATAGATTGAGAATGACCATATGAGAATATATGTTACTACAAAGACTAATTTAGATCTTCATCTTTGTATTCGAGTTTAAAATAGTAGATTTCTATGTAATATTTATGTAAATATACCACTATGAAGATTTGAAAAAATATATGGAATGATATGACCATCTTAGAACAAGAAATATTATATGTTGGCATCAGTCTCAATTTTCTCCTATATATCAAATAACTGAAAGATAATACTCATGCATGTTATTCATATCTCTAATTAACTATATATTTAGGATATTTTTTTATCCTTTTCAGTCTAAAAAATAGTTTTGTGACACTCTAAGACATATCTCTTTGACTAGTTATTCTAAAAAATACTCAATTAATTTAAATTATCAATTCATATAAACATGTGGATAATAGATAATTCTCATTATCAAAATGGTAAAAAAATATATTCTAATAATATAATAAATTATTTATCTAAAATTTTATAAATTTGTTTAATAACCAAAATGAAAATTTAATATATGCCCTTCCACATAAAGAATACTATTGCATTTGGGATTATGTGATTCAATCTCAGTAGTACCAATAACATTATTTCAATGAAAATAATAATTTAAAATGTATCTTCCCCTATATCAGGTTCTACTATGTTCTTTAAAATTTTCTTTTCCCTTGACATTTTTCGGAATATCCACTATTAATAAAAAATGGATATCATATCTTTCATGATTTTAGGGTAACATCAATAGTATTTTCTAATTCACCCTAGTTTTAATTTAGAATTAATTTCCTATTTCCATTTTAGGAATATTTATTAGGAATATTTTTCATGTCTTAGTCAGGTTAATGATATTTTTTGTCACATTAGATGAATATTTTATCCAGGAATTAATATTTTGTTCATATGGCCATATTCAATGATTTCCTGCTCACAACTTCTTATTTTTAAAATATTTTCTATATTTTTAAAAACTACCCCCTTTTAAAACTTATACATTATAAAAAAATATAACTCCATCATGAATTAGATTTGTGCCTAAAAATTACAAAAAATAAAGATATCACCAAAATATGGTTATTCTTGTCGAGTTCAAAGAATTACTTCCAGATATTATATACATTTTTTAAAGAACTATCATCTTAATTAAAATTTCAAACATTTATCACACTCATAAATCGTATGTTCATAGAATATGTATATTGAAATATTGTTTTACAGAAATAATGAGTTACTTTTCATTGATTGAAACTTTATTACCATACAATCAAGTACTTCATACACTAGATAGAGGGATATAAAGTTCACCATATATAGGATTATAAATTATATAAGTCAGAGTATAATAAATTCCATTGACTGATGTTTTACTAAGTCTAATTGATAGACTTAATTAGATGAAAGTATACATTTCTACTAGGTTTCCTTTCTAAAACCATCTCAATGGGTGAACCTCACACACTCTAATGGATGGAAATTATTGATTCTACCAAAATGAAATATAAAATAATTTTAATAGTAGTTTTACATGATGATCATCAGATAAACATAATTTGTTTTACTATTAAAGTGAATAATGGGATCATTCAATGTCATTCCAACCACCTATGAGATATGAAAAAATTACTACATAGAGCGCACCTATAAATAAGTTAGATTCGAGATGGAGAAATATTTTTACCAATATTACTATATAATGTATATTCAAAGATTTTTTAATAGACTATTATTTTATTTCAAGGTATTATAAATTTTATAAATATTTTTCTTAAGGAATCTCTATGAGGATTAATTTGGTAAATGAATTAGACCTATTATATTTCCAATTTGATGTATTTGACCTAGTGTGGTTGATTAATTCCACTGAGAAGGAATATAAACCTTATTTTATCCTTTTAATAAAGGGTTCCTTGGTTTAGTGAATCAAATGTAATTATGTTCATAGTATCTAGGGATTTCTTTATTAAGAAATAAAAACCATTATAATAAGGTTAATATTTTGGATACCTTTAGACGGGATATGACTTCCTTGAAATTTAAGTCTAAATTGTTCATATCTTCTTATAAAATTTTATTTCTGTTTATCTCACATACATGTTATAAAATTTTTATTACATGTTTTTACAAGTTCCACACACTATTGGACATATGTAAAGAAACTTTTTATAAAGTTTTTTAAAAAATTCATACTCTAATAATATAATTTATATTAGGATAAATATTTTAATGATTAATTTTCTATAATAAATTTTTAAACTTGTATATTTTACCATATAAAATTTTTTTTATCCCCCCCAACTATTGTTTAAAAATCATACCCTTTTATCCTACATTTGTTATTAGTGGAGGTTTCCACTATTATAAATTTTAAAACTAACATATTATTGTATAAAATAGTATATTTATTTTATATATGGAAGGTTTTTTAATTGTCACAATAAAAAATAGGAATTTAGGAAGACAACAAAAATTTAATGGTGTTTGTTATGGGTACTCGAGGGACCCTATAAAGATTTTTTTAGGAATGATATAGTTAACAATTTTATCAGGTTATATTGAAATTATCAGATTCATAATAAAGAAAATTCAAATTATAATAAATAAAAAAATTTTGAATATAAATATAATAATAAATTAATAAATTATTTTACTATGTTATACGATAATAAATATCTATATCCATATTATGATTTTTCAAAACAAGAATAATATTTGTAATAAATTAGAGGTTTCTCACTTTGGAATAATCCAATTAGCTAATACTATAAGATCTATTAATTAAATTAAATAAATATCCATTGATTTCAAACATGGTGAATATATTTAATAGATGAATCAATGATATATGAAAAAAAATTTAAAATCCTTAAATCTATTGGATATAAAATATTTTCTAATGAAAATTAATTTTGGAAGATCATTTATATTGTTCAAAATTAATTGAAATCCATGATAAAAATGCTCGATGATATGAAAAATCTATATATTTTGGGTTTGTATGATTTAATTAGTGATCTTATATAGTATGAGGTAAGATTAAAAATAAATATAGGGAATTAGAAAAATAAAAGTGTAGTATATTTTGATTCCAGACAAAATGTTACTAAAAAATCAATATTAAATTAAAATCATACTACATCTTCAAATTGTAAGAATGTAAAATTTTATATAGAATGTATTTCATCATTTTAATTATAAAATTATATTTATTATCTTTAAAAAAGGATGAAAAGGGTATTTTAATTAAATTTGTTTTACTTCTAGGTATTAGAATAATCCCTAAGAAATAATTGATAAAAAAGACAATTCTGAATTGATACGTTGTGAATCTAAGGAATTGAGACATATTAGAATAGTTTTTATAAAAATTAAAATGAATGATAATAAAGGAATATGTTCAATAATGTTCTACAATAATAACATGAATAGAATTTATAATGTTTTTTTACTCTTGAGTGATGGTAGAGGATATGGTTCTTTTAAGAATTCCTTTGGTAATAAAAGTGATGATAAAAAATTCATGGGTTTCTATGAAAATATTTTAATGGAAAATCAATTCATGATGGAAACAGAATTTGTTAAATCCCTTTCAAATTTAAAATTTAATGAATTTTATCTTGATTCATATGATGAATATTATAATTCTTCTTCTAATGAGAACTCTATTACATCTCATGATGAGGAAACATCAACTATATTTTGTGAATATCTAGATATGCTAATTTGATTGAAAATAATAATAAAAAGGCTTCAAAAAATATGAAAATTAAAATGTAGATCTATCCATATAAAATTTTAAAATTTGGAAACATTATATATATATATTTTTTCATAATAAGGAATTTTAAATGGAATCAGATTGAAATTGAACTTATAAAAATAAGAATTGGGTTACTAAACTAAATTATGAAATATTTTGTCTGAAATAATTAATCTTTATTCTTACAACTTGAAAGAAATATTTTGTTAACATGTATGAAAATTTTAAACCTATAATAAATACTATTAGGGTTGTATTGAAAATTTATAAACAAAATTTTCAATGAAACAAATTTATTCCTAAAAGTTACCCTTTTGTATGAAGTTTCAGAGAGGTGGAAATAAGAAGAAAAATTATCTATTAAACAAGGAATAATCCTTTGGTTTCTATAAGGCGTATATTTTAAAAGCATTTCCTTTTGTAAAATACAATGTTTTTTTCCATATAATGATTCTTAATGTTTTATTTTCCTATAATATCATACCCAAGTATGTTTGGGTACCAAAATATTATCTTTTTTTTCAATTAAATAAGAAAAGTACCCAAAAATAAAATATATAGAACATGGATAGTGTATGTTCCTATCACTTAAATATAATTAAGAAATTTTTTCAAAATATTACCATGATGAAATGTGGTAAAATCATATTAAAGATAATCCTCAAGGAGACATATATAGAATATGAGATATTATTCTTCTTGGTAATTCCACTATTTTAAATTTTTTATTTTTTATATGGATTAAAAACAATCTCATTAGAATATTTCCATTATTTTATGAATGATATATTGAGATCTTTAGGATTGGAAACTTTAATATTTAAAATTTAAAATCTATATTTATTGTTTCTTATCCTATGTATGATAATATATACAATTCATACATATATTACCTTAGAATCCAATTTCTACCTGGCCTTAGTACAATGGAATACCAATATTGGTTATTGAATATATGGATATGTCAAAAATAATTTTAGAATTCTATTAATATTTTCTAAGAGAGGATTAGTTAATGATTTTCACATTCTTATATGTAAATAATCTAATGTTTCTGATCCTTAACAATTTAAAAAGAAACATAAGTCAAGATTTAAATCAGCTAGTGAAATTTCTACATCTAATTATTTATTGATAGTATCCATGGATTTAGCGAGTCTAAGAAAAAATGGATTTATTAGTTGAAAATATTATGTATAATTCTTATTGGATTACAATAGTAGATATATAGAGGACAATTGTGTACCCAAAAATTCATAAGTGTTTTTCTATTTTAAAATTTTTTGCAGCCCATTTTAAAAATGAAAAAACTCTAACTTTGGTAACAATTTATAGTGATCAAGGATGAGAATTTATAAATTCTTATATTGAATATTTTATAGTAATAAAGGCCTCAAACATACATTTTCAGCTACTAGAGGAACATAATAAAATAGTGCATCAGAAAAAAGAAATATTGTTCTTAAAGATATCACAAGAACCATGTTATGTTAATACCTAGTTGATAATGTATCACCCTTCCCCATTTAGCTACCCAAATAGTGTTATGAGGTGAGTGACACTGATATTAGGGGTGCGTCCCTATACTCCAAAGGCTTCTGACTAGCAGTGAGGCTGTAATAGAGTGACATTGGGGATACCATACCCTCTGGTTATGATATAATAATGATCTAATAAATATATATATATAAATATTACAAAATAAAGACTAAATGACATTGGTCCTGTAACCCGCCAATGGAAGAAGCACACCATATAATAGAGGAATAAATAATAATAACACTAGTAAAATATATAACAAATACAATATGATTTTTATAGATACTAAAATATAACATTCATATATATCAAGTAGTATAGAATATAAGAATAAGGATATCCAATTAATGAACACACTATATATATATAAAAGTATTCTGATACAAAAAATAAAACAAAAAGGAAAATACAACTGAGGCAAGAACCATAGGGTCCCTTTTCTCCAATCACTTGATAACCCAACTACTGAGATCCATGTCTTGATCCCAAACCTTTAACTAAATTCAAAGACATAAAATCTACACATGACTTTAAGGGCCTATGTAGAATGTGAGAAATAATCTCAGTAGGTGACCAATAACATGTTTCTATATTACATCAATTATTAAGAAGGTGTGCATACATAAAAAAATATAATAGTGCATCAAACAAGAATAATTATATCCCACTCCCCATGTTCTCAAAATCCATATGGGAGTGATCACATACATCAAAAAATTGTCATAAACTATAGTAGATAAGATTATTATTATATAGCCCAATTTATCCATTGATGTATTAAAATAAAGGTGAACCATAAGGTTCCACCTGTAATAGAATTTTTTGGAACCTTGTTCCAACTGAAACCTCATATATAATGATATATTTGACATCCTAAATGAAAACCCAAACAAGTACCTAGTAAATCATACTTTTACTATGAAATAATTCTATTGGCTAAAATCTTGTCATTCGAGCCACAATGACATCTGCCCTCTATGGAAAAACATTGTTGGATCAACAACCAATTTTTGAAGAAGAGGAAATTTCCATCATCCCAAACAAGTCTTACCCAAATGACCTCATGTTTTTTAAGACATAGTCCCAAACCAATAGTCTCAACACCATCAAATAATGTCTCCTCAACAACCGTGAGGATTTATACTGAAATAAATGCCAACTATTTTCTTAATCCACAAATAAAAAAAGTGCTCTACCTACATGAGTATTAAATATCACATCATCAACTAAGTCCTACTATGTGAAAAAGACTCCAAATTGTGTGTTGGATAACAATGGTTAGCATCGATCTTCAAATAATTCATGATCCACATCATTCCAACACCTTATTCCCCTATGACTATGTCACACAAATTGATATCCATCACCATCAAATGTTACACTAACCATGAATATAACCTGATGACCATGTCAACTCAATATTTGATCATTTCACCCTATAAAAATCAACATTCCTCAGAGTAAAAATATATTGGGCCACACCTAGCCTGATAATTACATAACCTCATATCATAAAATAAATTTTATATCAATCCTTGGTATAATCCCATCATGTTCCCTTGGAATAAAGAAATTCAATATAAATAAATTTAAAAAAACCTATTTAGTTAATGGAAGAACCTAATCCTAATGTACGCAAGGTCATAAGTCACCCACATGACTCAAACCATATGTATACCTATAGAGCATTCTCATAAGAATTTCTAATGATGAATTTAGTTATTTTAAAAAGAAACCATCAATTTAAAAATTCCTCACATAGTGAACACAATATTGTGCTCAAATAATAATCCCCAAAACACATGTAAAATCACAAATAATGATGACCACCACCTCCCAAATGTTGGTAGAATTCCACTCAACAGATCATAACCTCTAACTCAAACTGATTTGGATGAAAATATTGAAAATATGATAAAATGGCTGACAAGTATTTATCGCTCTATAAGGTGAGAGAATGGATGAAACTAGGAAAGTGGATTTGAATCTTTACTGATACACATCCAATGTAGTAGACAGAAGAATATATGATGCTTAGATAAATAATCTATCTCAAAATTTAGGGGAGAAAAAAAAGGGAGAATTCCAATGTTGTTCATGACTGAAGGAGGAATGTGGAAGAGGAAAAGTCAATTATTGATGGAAAGGAATTTTTTTATTTTTAAACTTATAATCATTAATGTAGTTAGATCATGCATTTTTTCTAAATATATAGAAACCGTGTGACACCCACTTTCAAATAGAATACTAGACTACTCTAGCATTGGAATCTCAATGGTGTGATCCAAGATTGAAGCCCAAATACTTGAATCATGACCACCTTACAATGTTTCACCAGCCAGTGGCCACTGACTCTAATGGTGGGTCCAGTTGTGTGTCCACAACCTGATTATGCAGTTTTATATTGACTATAATTTCAAATCACCTTACTAGGTATGATTATATAACCCAAAATGTTCATTAATCGCCAAATTTCTGTAATTTGAGAAACCATAATATAAAACCTCTAAATATTCTTGAATTATCTTCACTATCATCACTCCTTTATTTCTTGGTCGCCCTCCATGCTCACATGACAGGATTTCCAAACTAGAAACATGCCATTTCCGATCAAATCTAAAATGTTCTACTTAGGTATCTATCAAGAATTCCCTACTGAGATTCATATTGGCTTTGTTTACTACTATCAGATGTGTCACCTCTAAAATCACCTGAATTTGTCACCCGAATCAAATAAGAAAAATCTGTCATGTTTCCATCAGCAATGACAACCTGGTTCACTGGATATGATAATTAGGGTATCCTAAATATATTTACCTATACTATAATGGTGTTCTATAAATGATCCTAAAAAAACATCTCTCTTTAGGTGTCATCACCCACCATAATAGGCGTGAAATGAGATATAATGGTGAATGTCACTTCATAATCCATGACTATCATTTGTCTCTACTATAAGCTCAGGATCTCCTTAGATATCTCCACACATAACATCTCTGGAAATATGTGCTGAAAGAACCTAGCCTCAATTCCCTTCTAGACCTGTCATGTGTTTCTTCCTTCCTAAACATGTATGTTCCATCAATGATTCACTAATCCTATGAGCATGTACATCACTAACATCACCCTCCTCTCTATGAGTGTCTCAAGATACTGAAAGATCATATACATTGACCCTATCACATTCATATATTTCTATAGCCCCCCTAACCCTGAAATAGTGGTAAGAGAAACGAGTTGAACTCCTGAGTCTTGTACTCCATTAAAGGATTTGTTCCCATATCTCCCCTATCAATCCCATTGATGACACATACCAGCCACGTCCTGATTTTCTCTCCATGACACAACCTATAGGCTGTCAGATCTGGCAGTCACCCACCTGCACTATATTTTGATCCTAAGCAGTTATATGATTATGTGCCTACAACTAATTGTCTTCCAAACCCTCTAGGGCTTCATCCCAAATATCATGGGTGTCAACTTATGCCCTCTCAAGTGGACCCAAACCATCACCCTCCTGAAGCTCTATTGGATCCCATCAAAGTGGAAGTCCTTTGAATAATAATGCATTATTTAGAATTTGCAGATAACATTTACATAACACCTATAGGGAAGGAAATAATTGGCAGTGAAATCTCACTACATTTACACTTCCCCACCGCGACCACATCCCATGACATCTGACCTCATGGCCCCTTAACCCCCCATATCAAAGAAAAGAATCACATATACCTTGTTTTATTGAATTTCTAACGAATCATGTCACTTCAATTCGACGACCCCTTATCCCAACATGGTGATCAATTTCATCCCATATCAACAACCATGCCTTATCATATAATATCCATGCCCACAAACATAAATTTATCACATAAGACAAAAAATATATCACATAACATGAATATATATATTTTAAACACCTTATTTTACTAATCGAAACATAAAAAATCACCCCTTTGCATAATCGGCCAAGGGTACCAAAAATAATATCTTACCATTCTAGGTAAAGGGGGTCATCCCATAGTAGTTAACAATAACACCCATGTGCACTACTCAATATGGAAATAAAATCAACTTTAAAAGTAGAAAAGCATAACCACAATTCCCACCCATGGACACTTGGTCAGTTACTTATCCATGAGGCTACATGAACCAATACATGAGTTCTAAAACAAGTTCTAAAAACATAATAATCTTTAGTATACCATATCCAGAATAGTATGATCAACATAAAATTAGAAATCATGATATTATTAGTCTCTAGATAAATGATGCTTCCAATTCCTTGTGAAGAGCATCTTTGATACCATTTGTAGTCACCAACCCATTTATCCACTCGAATAGTGCTACGGGTATAGTTACACTGACCTTAGACAAACCTCCCCGTACAACAAAGGCATAAGACTAGTAATAAGGGTTTGAAAGAGTGATTATGGAGAGAATACACCCTATGGTGATGATATGTTAATGGTATAATATTATATATATATATATATAACATGAATAAAAGGAAAAAAAAACAAGACCTATGACCCAACCATGTCGGAAGCACAACAAAAAATAGTGGGCACAATAACAATAACATTAGAAAAATAAATAAACAATACAACATGTCATTTGTAGATACTAAAATTGGACATTCATACATATCAATTCATAAGGTCAATAAGTCGATGGGTCTCTAATGGATGACCTCATTAAAAACATATAACAATATGTTGATAAAGAAATAAAACCAAAATGAAATTATAGATGATGAAAAATCTTCAAGGCCAGGTGACTTCCATCCCATTATAATGCAACCACTATGATCCATCTCATCTGTCTGAACCATTACCTAAATGCAGATCCATAAAATCTACAAGAGTCTCGAAGGGCCTTTGTTGGGTGTGAGAAATAATTTCAATAGGCCACCACCAATATTTTTTTATCCTATATTTAATATTAATAAGGATTGTCTAAATAATAAAATTTAACAACATAGTGTATATTCATAATAATAATAATCCACTTTCCTTCGACTCTGTTGGACAAAGGGAGCGATCACATGCTTTGTGAAATTCCGATAAACCATAGTGGAGATAATCCTTAGAATATATCCTAATTCATCCCCTGATGTATAAAAATCTATGTGAACCCATATATACCACCCTTAACAAAATATCACATCACTCTGTGTCAATTGAAACCTCATGCCCAAGGCAATATTTGACCTAAAAAAGGAATGCCGGAAAAAGTACCAGGTCCCTCAGACCTCATCACATAAGTAACTCTATCGAATCGAAGCACAAAATAAAAGGAACAAAGATATTTACCCTTCATGTAATATCATTTTCGTCTTAGAATCTAATGTCCCATGTAGTTGTGATTTCCATCGTCACAAACAAGTCTGGGCCCAATAGACTACTGTACGGTGAACCTCATCCCCAAACTGACAGTCTCAACAGCATCAACTGATGGATCCTCACCATCCCCATGGATTTCTGTAGAAATAACCAACAACTATTTTCATAATATAAAAATAAATAAGTCATATAACAATATAATTAGTCAATACCACATCAAAATCTGAGTCATACTATGTGGAGACAACTCTAAATGGTGAATTTTCCAAAACTGGTGATCGGAAACCACCAAATAACTTTTTAAGACACATCATCCAAACACCTCATGCCCTTGTTACTGTGCCACTGAAACTCATGGACATCACTATCCAATATCACATGATCCATGCCCAAAAAATGAAAACCTTTTCACTTCAATCGATGACCGTGTCACCCAACTGGTGATCAACATCACACTAAATACTTATATATTGGTCCACAACTATCCTGTCGATGACATCGCATCAAATCAGATAGCCAAAACTATATCAATTCTTAATTTGAGCCCATAACCATCCGATGTACCTAATTAAGTCAATATAAATAAACTAAAAAATGAATTTAATTAAGGAAATAACGTTGACTAAACTTCCCAAGGTCCCAATCAACACACATGGATCAAAACATTTGTAGACTAGAGAATCATAACTATAGACATCTCCAACGATCAACATATTAAATTTAAAAAGAAACCATTAATTTAAAAAGGCCTTGATCAATAATAAACAACTTTATACAAAAATATTTACACACAAAACACTTCCAAATCACAAAATAAAATGAGAACCACCTAGCTCATGTTGGTTTACGTCCACCCATCCTATCATATCTTTTAAATTAGAACAATATGTGAGAAATTACTATTATAGAAAAACACCTTGAAAACCGTGTAGGACGCCTCATACAATTTTTTCACTCTATAAGATATTAAAATTGAATAAAAGCAGAAATTGGAGTCTGAGACTTACCAAAACGCATCGAAAACTATAGAAGGATCATGAAAAAGAGCTCAGATAAAGAATATAGCTCAAAATATAGGGGGGGGGGAAGACATATGGGTGAAACACTCATATGTGCATGAAAAAAGGAGAATATGTAGGAAAAATAATTTAAGCAGGGATTTTAATTTTATTATTTTCACACTTCTTATGGTAATCATGGTTATCTCACATAGTTTGACTAACTATGTGACACCCTCTATTTAAAGGGGAACCTCACATGGTTGTCCTGCATAGTTTACCAAACCATGCAGAAGCCATGCGTGATCCCATTATCAAAAATTGCAGACTTAATTTCATGTCTATTCACCCACTCCCAAATGATTTTTCAAATCGTTTCTAGTTCACCTATAGGGCTACATAATTACTATTTGGAGGCTACACGGTTTTTCCAAATGGTGTGCCTCAACCTATGCACCTCAGAAACATGGGTTCTCATTATTTTATTCACTTGAAACTAAAATTAACCCACATATACTTTTTGATAATAATGAATCATATAAAAAAGGTATTAGGTCAATTTAAAACTCTTAATTAAGATCCTTTTTTATAAATGTGTATTCAAACCCACAAAACCTAAAAAAATTAAAACAGGAAATGAAATGTGTCCCGTTAAAAATACCCAGGACGTTAAAGATAGTCATTTATGGGAAAAAGCTATTTAATTTTACATGGACCTTTTATTAATTAAACTTCATATGAATCTTTGATAGGATAAAATCCAAAACATTATTACATGAAAATTATTTAGATTTAAAGTAATCATTCTGAATATTAATGATAAATAAAAAAAAATTACTCCAAAATCTTATAATTCGATTTTACAAGGTTACTCTATAACTATAATTTATTAATGTGTTTTTAAAAATAATACATTTATTTTTGAGGAAAAAACACTTTTAAAATTTGATTAAGTTGTCCCTTTTGTTTATTAAACAACCAAAAATAATAACATTAAATGATATTTATCAAACTATTTTTCAATCCCAATGGAAAATTCATCCAATTCGAAAAAAAATTGACGAATGATTCTTTTATGTTATACATAAAGAATAAATTCAACATGATGTTCATGAAAAACATTTTCTAAATTCAAAAAAAATTACAGTTATTTAGAGTTTCCCCATTGATAATATATTTGGTGATATAGATTAACTGGTCAGAGCTATATTCTATATAGAAAATAAAATTAAACATTTTGAATTTTTCACAATTCCAACCAAAGAATCCTGAAGTGGGATAATGTGATTAATGTAGTGACCCTAACCCAAAATCATGATGTTGGTGTCTATTACCATTACAACCAAACATGATACAAGTAAATAATGTCTTGAATGAGTGAACATTTTAGTAAACATGGTAAACAAGATACATACATGAGTCTTATTTTACAAAATTACACAAATTATAATATAATTTTTTTTCTCATCCAAGGAAAATAATGTTATTCAATCTAGCATATCCTTTCAAATATATCTTAGTACACTTTAAATAATAAAAGGGAAATGGAATATGACTAGGATTAGTTAAAATTCTTACTAAGGTTTATGTAAAGATCAATTTTCAATGAATCAATGAGAATAGTCAACATGGAAAGGTAATGATGGATGACACATGCCATATAAAAACTAAAATGAATTGATAAACTATACTGAAAGGTATTAATAAATAACACATACCACTAAAATAACTACATAAATAAAATTAATATTTCAAGTAAAGTAACTGAAACACATGCATTAAATTAATTAATTGAGAATAAAAGGAAACCATAGATACGTCAACACATAATCTCAGGGTAAAATACTAAATGAATTTAAATTATGGAAATGATTAATTATTGGACTCCTTGTTTCCTAGGTATATGGAACCATTACCGTCAATACCATTCACATGATGTTTTAGAATATTGGGTAAAAACCCATCTAAGGCTATCCAAGTGAGTCGTCACATGACACTACCAATGCATCAAGGGGATATCGAAAACTCACACCACCAATGCCATACCTATCCGAATAATTAATCGTATATAAAATAATGTATTTAATAATGTGAGTTTCTTAATATTCATATGGATTAGAAGATAAATATTTATCAATATTTTACTAGTTAATCAAATATGTTTTATGTACATAATATATGTAAAAAGAATTTATAGTTTAGGAAATGAACATATTCCTAATAAATGATATGGATAATTATGGGAAATTAAATATTTATTGAATATTTTAATGGGACTAAATATGGAATCAATGTAGATAATTTCAATATATTACTTGTTCAAAGACATCATAAACTATAAATAAGAAGAATAAAAAAAGTATCAAAGAAAAAATTCCTCGTAGGAATAAAATAAAGGCTAGGTTTTTTATGAATAAAAATAATATAAAAATATCCTATAAAAATGTTCATATGTAAAATATATTTTTAACTTCAAAAGGAATTTTAGAAATCCTTTTATTTGAATATCACTTTTCAAAAAAAAATTCATGAAAAAAATATTTCAATCTTGTAAAAGAATTTTTTAATAAATGTTGGAAGGTAAATCCATTCAAGACATAAAATGTAAATGAACACTCATTTGGAATGCTAAAATGATCAGAAAAATTCCTTCTTTGGAAGGAGACAATAATTTTTTTTTGAAAACATTGGTAAAATAAAAAAGGTTACAATCTAATTAATAAATAATTTTGGAATGATTAAAAAAAATTTGGAATGATTTTTAGAAAATAGGGTTTTTGGAATAAAAAATGTTCTCTGGCTAAATAGGGAACTGATGTTTGGTTTTTTTAAAACCAATTTCACTAACATTTTGAGTACCAAAGAGTAAGAAAATTTTAATATTAGTTTAAATAGTTAATTAATAAATAGAGGAGATAAAAATTGATGGGTTTGTTAAATGATGATCAAATAATTTCCTCTAATGGAAATTCAAGTGTAAATAATCCTTAATAAAATGAGATTGGGTAGTAGACCCTTGAAAAGACCATAACATTGATTTGAATATCGATCAATGAATAGATTATGTTATCAAATATAAACAGACATAAAACAAAGGTAAATAAACTAATATAACGTAAAAATGTGTTTATCCCCATTATCGTAGAATATTAATGTTAATGGGAGGAAATATAACCCAATGAAAATAAATTGGGTTTTAAAATTCTCTTCCACATCGGAAACATTATGTGTAAATCCCCTTAAATGAAATAATTTAAATTAAAACTCAAAATATCATGAAGAATGAATGAATCATGATATTTAATGTCAAAGTGGACATATGTAAATTACATATTAGAAATGTTGTGCACAATAAAAATATATGCCTCAAGGAAATGAAATACCATAAAAATATCATTAAAATTATTCTCATAGAAAATAATATTTGATCATTCCAATAATTCTCATACCACTTTGAAACATTTGAATCATAAAACTAATGAATTAATAAAAATATATAATATTTTTTAATTCCATGGAGATAAATGAATTAATGATATAATATATCAAAAAGGGAAGTAAATACACTACACAGATAAGTATGTGGTGAAAATGGTGTATACCTCATGAAAATAAAAGTGAGACAAGAATCTCGTACATTATGTTTTCTTTGAGGTGAACATACATTAAAATTATATATAATGTTTTTAAATATTTTAATATCATATTCCAAAAACATGTAAATATTTGTGGTATAATATATGATCTCATTATAATAACTTATTACACATTTTTTAATAGTCTATCACTATTTTTACTATTTCGTGTGTTAATTACTTAGTTTTTCGTGTAGGTATTGACATGTCAATTTTTGTTATTATTAATTATATCATGGTTTCATCATTTTCAGAATTTAAACCATGACTTAAATATAATATATATTTGGTATATTTTTTTATATTTAATCATAATACTTTGAGATTAGAAATGAAATGTAATGTTCTTGGAGATGGTAAGTCATACGTACACATGAATGCCACTTTTATATCTTTGTCATTTGAATATAATAAAAATTGGATGAAGTATATGTATATTATAATTTTAGTGTCATATATATGCCATATATTGTATATAGGTTTTTTAAAAATATCTATTATATATTCTCCATATAGAGTAAACAAATTTCATCGCTTTGGGGTGGCGTTAGTCCAAACTTCTACAATCGATGATATCGAATTTATAAAAAATAGAAAGAATAAGGGTATGTTTTATATAAATATTATATATGAATAAATACATTATAAATATTATTAAAATCATATATAAATAGTTTGTTCATCATAATTCCAAACAAAGATATGCAGTAAATGAAAAAAGAACGACTTCATATTGTGAGGCGTTAATTCAATGTACACATAAATAGTATATTTGTTAGCTAGTAGATGGAATTGTGTTTATGTTTACATAGAAATATGAGAATTAAAACATCATATTATTTTGATGATAATTTTCATTATATAATAATATAATAATAAGAGTTGAGGGGGTGGATAATGGAATTGAGATAAAAGAGATTGAGGAAGGATCTTACATCTCTTTCAGTAACTACTTTTCATTTTCCTCGGAGGGATTCCATGGATGGATTTATAACCAAAGTAAGGATTCTAGTATTAGGGGAGGAATTATTTGGTAATATTTTTCTAGATCTTGGTTAATCCAAATTTATTGAAATGTGTGAGGAAGTGGGAGTGGTGATTTCTTTTTTGAAGTGGGGTACGAGTTGCATTCTTCTAAATTTTTGCAAAGGGAATGACACCCATGTTGTTCCTATGAAAATTGGTTCCAATAATGGTCAAAATTATATAAAATTTAGAATATTTAAAAATATGGAAAACCAATGGTGTTTGGAATGGGTTTTATATCATTTTGTTTCTCAGGTTTAAGGTTTAGTAGCTTGTTAATCTAATTTTACATTTAATTACTGTGATTAATTTTAATTGAATTCAATAATATTCTTGGTATGAAACTAATTTGACCATATTTTACCATATAAATTATTTTTATTTGAAATATATAATCCATATTTCTATATTACAATCACTGAAGTGACTGAAATTAATTTAAATTTAATCTTGTGAATGGGATGACAAAGTGGGGTTTTAAAGTAAAATGTTCAAAAGATTATGTTTCAATTTTATCTAATTGAAAAGTTAAATTGATTACAATAACCGTGATTAGTTTAATTGATATAATATCGATCCAATTAAATAAAAATAATAATTAAAAATATATTTTAACCTTAAAAATAAATGATATGAAAAATAAGTTTTATATTAAAATTAATTAGTTTTCACTATTAAATAAAAAAATAATGCCTCACAAAAATCACCAAAATTTCACCATCAGCTATTTTTTTTATTTTACATTAAAAATTGTATTTTTTTAACACCAAAATTTGATATAATTAAAAAAAATAAATTTAAAATAGCTTCTCTATTTAAAGGTGGTAAAATTCTTTTAGAAAAATGTTGATTTTTATATGAAATAATGGGGTTGTTGGTATCCTATGCATATTAAATATATTGGATGAATAAAAAAATAATTTTTTTTAATATAATATATATACATATATATATATTAAATTAACATCACACACTAATAGTAATTAATTTAATTTATTATTATTAAAAAATTTCATAAGGATAAAATAGTTGTCAATAAAATATTCTCTTTATATTAAAATGGTTATAATATTCATTACTAGTTAATTTATTACCAATAAATTCATTGTAAACTGAATATTATCATAAGTCAGTTAATTCTTTTTGTAACAATAAATTTAATTTATAGGTTATATATTATTATATTAAATAATAATATTTAATAATATATTGTTTCTTGGTACAACATGGGCTTGCTTGTAATGAATGTTATCGATGAAACTCATTATTGTGTGCAACACACGCTAACTATGTGGTGCATGAATTGAAACCTAAATGTTATATTAAATTTATTTAAAATATTAATAATATTGTAATATCTTGGAATATTATATTCCCTTATGAAATTCATGTTGCGTGTCATATACGCTATCAAGTACAATGTTCTTACTTTATAAATTTTCTATACTACATTCTCCCCACCTTAATTAAACTGGGTCATCACTATTTCAATGAAATCTTAGAAATAAATTTTATGATATTAACTATTTTATAATTACACACCATTATAAGGTTTTGTAAAACATTATCTAGAAAAAATTAGAATATGAATTACAAAGTTCATGTGCAATAAGATTTAAATGGGTCTCAAATTAGTAGAACATTAGTGGAAACTAGATATACATACATGGAGGAAAAGTGTAAAATCTTTTAGTGGTGATTTGGGTCATTAATCACAAATAAGTTAATGGTAAGTGAAATGTTGAGGGTATTTTTATCTTAAATCATTTATGATTTATAATAGCATATGGTCAATAAAAATTATGGAATTAGGAAAATATTTTTGTTTTAAGATACTTATCCTAATGTTGAGAAATTCTTTCTTTGACCAAGAATATAAGTAAATCAAATTACATGATATAATTATATAAATAAAATGTCATCATTTGGTATTTATTTGATTATTTTCCAATTTATCTATTATTTAAGAAATTGGATATCAAAAAATTATCTTTGATGCCTAAATCACTAAAATACACTTTTAACAGATCCTATATTCGATTAAAAAGCATGAAATGTCTTTTCATTTGTCTCTAAATACCTCTCAAAACTAATTCGGTTAATATAATAATCTCTAAAACATAAATGTTACACTATTGATACATCATTAATGTTTATTTGTCAAATTTTTTATCTAAAAATAATTCCATATTAAACAGGAAAAACTGAAGATTAGTGGTTGGAATTGAAAATATATCTTTCTTTGGTCATGGGTTCATGTCCCACAGCCTTTACATGTTTTTCATGTTGTCACCTTAAATACAAGTTATCCTTTTTTAAAACCATTTTAATAAAAAATAAAAAATAAATATGATGTACTTCCTTGAAATTTATTCATTATATACAATTTTAACTAAGGAAATCAATAAAAACCCAATACATATATACATCATCCATTTTTTTCAACATAGGTTCTTCCATGTTAAAAAGGTTAACTATCAGAAGAGTACATTTCCTAAAACCAAAAACCAAAGTGTGACTATCAATTATCATTTTGTAAAAAAAAATATAATCAATTTTTGGGAAGTCTGAATCATGACACATTATGTTCAATCTAATACACCTCTGGTTTAACCAAGGTTAGTCATTTTCATTATCAATTCAAATACTTCACGAATGATTTTTAAAAAGAATTTGAATTATCCTACGCATATCCCATGGGTGTGTTGAACTAGATTCACAGTAAGGCCCATAGTCCAATACTATGTTACACTCTAGTTACGCCTAATATGACTGGAAATAGTTGTTACACGAAGGTATATCAGTGCCATAACCATGTACACATTTAGTACTGATAAGGGTAAGTATTTAAAATAATACCCACGTAATTTATACATTACCAAAATTATAGGATGTTCTCATATACTTCTTATCAAATTATACCTTAGTGCTATATTCCCTGATCTATTATTTCCTAATTCTAGTATGAAATGTTTCTACTAAACATACTCTGACACCAACTATAGTTACCCAACCCTATAAGAATAGAGTGAGTTTTTATTACCATTACATTTTCATAAGATTCATGTAAATAAAATCTGAGTGGAATAAAAAATTCAGTAGTCTTGGTATACTAGATACAAACATATGTATTATTTGACAAATTAATAATCTAATTACAACATAATTTTTTTCTCATTTGGGGAGAATAAATTTATTCCTTCTAGAATATCCTTGGATATTTTTTATAGTAAAAATCAAGTAATTAGAGGGAATGGAATAATAGTGAATTGAAATGACCAATAAAGGTTAAATATAGGAGTAGAAATAATGAATTAATGAGAATAGTAAATATAGTAAAATAATTATTTAATACACATGTCATATAATTAATATACTGAATGGATAAACAGTATGAAAATGTAATTACTGAAAACACATGCCACTAAAACAAATATATAAGGAATAATAAATATGGAAAGAAAAATATATGAATCATATTCCATTAAATCAATTAAATTATAATTAAATGAATCTATAGATAAGTTGATGAAAAAATTCATGGATAAGTAATAAATGAATCTAAATTAATGAAACTCTTAATAATTGGAATCTATGTTTTCTATTTACATAGAAAAAATACCGTCAAAACCATTCCCTATACAATTTTTCATATTAAGTAAAAACCTATCTATAGAAAACCAAGTAACTCATCCCATGAGAAAAGTGATACATCGAAGGGATATATATAATTAGACCCCACCTTTGTCATACCCATCCAATGCATTCCACAACTATTGAATAATTGATTTAACAATGTTCCTTATATAATAAATGATTGTAATATAATATACAAATTTTTCAATATTTCTATAGGGAATCAAATAAGATTCACACTCATACTATATAAACAAATTGTTTATTGTTTAGGAAATTAACATATCCTTGATAAAAAGTATGGATAATTAGTTTAAATTTACTGTTAAATGAATATTTCAAGAGGATTAAAAAAGTAATCATGTTGGAAAATAGAAATACTATCATTGGTCAATGTAATGATGAAACATCCAAAGGATTAATAATGATGGTATTAATTCAACATATCCAAAATGGAGTGAAATAAAGAGTTTTTTTGTCATTGATGAATTAAATCCCTATAAAAAGATCTTTTAAAATCATTCTTGATGTAAATATTCATTTTGTTTTGAAAAATATTTTAAAAATATTTTTGTTTGAAAATCAAATTTCATAATTATATTGTTTACGAAGTGAATTTTTTAAAAAATAAATGAAACATCGAAGAAATAATTGCCGGTACTTCCTTCTATGTCATATGAGGTTAAAATAACATTCATTTTTTCTTTAATAAATGGTTATAAAAATGACTTAATTGAATAGAAATATCAATATTCCTTTTAAAACATTTTTGAATGATAAAAAGGGTAAAATTTTATTTATTACATGATTTTTGAATGCCTAAAATCATTTTTAAAAACTTTTTAAATAACAAGGATTTTATATGAAAATAGGTTCTCCGCATAAAGAGAGAAATGATGTCAGGTTTAGATAAAAACATTATCTAAAATATTTTGAATACCAAAGTGTGGAAAAATGGTACTATTATTTGAAAGAAGTACTAAAAATAGAAAAGAATAAAATTAATGGGTTAATTAAATTTTGATCAAATAGTTTCTTCTAATGTAAATATAAGATTAAAAAATCACAAATAAAATGGAATTTTGTGAGGTAAACCGTTGAAATGAACATTCCATTGATTTGAAAATCATTTAGTTAATAGATTATTTATGTCAAATGTAAATACACATAAAATAAGAGGAAATATAAAAATATATCGGAAAAGGGTTATTACACACATAATTTAGAATATAAACAACATTGAATAAGTATTATAACAAAATGAAATATAATTTTGTTATGAAATAAATTTCATCTTGGGTAACTTTATGGGTAAATCACCATAGATGAAATAATTAAAATTAAAACTCATAATATCCGGAATAATGAATGGATAATGTTATTTCATGTCTGAGTGGAAGTATGTACACCATATATAATAAATTATATGCACACAAAAATTATTCATCGAGTAATGGAAATATAATTGAAGGATTAGTAAAATTATTCATGAGGAAAATAATATTTAAACATTGAAAAGTGTCCTATACCACTTTGAAAAATTTGAATCATAAACCTCGTGAATTTAAAAAAGTAGATTAAATTTCTAAATACCATGACGGTAAAATAATTAATAAAATACTATATCAAAAGGGTTAGTAAATACACTATAAAAAAAGTACGTAGTTAAAATGGTGTATTCCTTACAGAAAAATATATGAGACAATAATCTCTTTCCATGTGTTTCATTTAAGGTGAAAATAATTTAACTCATGTATAATGGTTTTACAAATTTTAATATCTTATTATAGAAACATATTAATATTTTAAATATAAAATATAACCTTCTTATAAAATCATATTACTTGTTTTTAGCAATATTTCATTATTTTTACTATATCAGGTGTTAATTGCCTAGTTTTTTTGTATGTTTTGACTTATTACTCATTGTTCCTATTAATTATTTCATGGTTTAATCATATAAATAATTTAAATCCATGATTAAAATATCATATATATTAATTATATATGTATTTATAATAATTAAATGTATTTGTGGAAAAGAAAATGAAATTCATTGTTCACGGAGACAGTAAACAGTACATACGCTTGAACGCTACATTCATTTATTTATTTTGTTAAATAATGTAGCCTAATTTATATGTTTATATATTATAATTTCATTATAATTTATAATTTATAAATATTACATATTTTTATTAAAACCATTTCTTATACATTACATATCTTGCGTGAACAAATCCAGTTGCTTTGGGTGGCGGTAGCCCACACTTCCACAAATGATGCTATCATATTTACACAAAATAAGAATAATAAGTGTTCAAGTTATATAAAAATTAAAAAAGAGAAAATAAATTAAAATTATCATACATATCATATTTAAATACTATTTCCATCATAATTCCCAACCATGAGAGGTCGTAAAGGAAAACCATGTGACATAATTTTGTGAGCTGGTATTTCATCGTATAGATAAATAGTAAGTTCATTGTTGATTAGATTAAAGTGTGTGTAAGTATAGTTATAAACCATAGAATAATAAAAATATCGATATTGAGGATTCTGATCATATTATATAATAATGTATCTCGGATATTTTAGAGGGTCTAGAATGAAAATGTAATAAAACTAATTGAAGAAGGATGTTACCTCTTCTTTGGGTAACTCCTTCTTGTTTTCACGAAATGAATTCCATGGATAAAAATATTCCTAACTTTCGCCTTGAATGATATGGTTGGGGATGATTATAATATATTTTTTTATATCTTGTTCTATCCAAATGGCTTTAATGGTTTGAGGAAGTGGTAGGGGTGAGTGCCTTTATATAATGAAGATTGAGAGGCACTCTTGTAAATCCTTTAAAAGGGAATATCAACCACATTTTTCCAATGAATAATGGATCCAAAAATATTACCAATTAGATAAAATTTAATGTAGGGTTGACATATGGCCATAAATATATTTTGGATAACTTTCTAGGTCATTTGGACCATTTAGATCATGTTTTAGTCTGTTGTTAAAATAATTTTCCTCTTGATCATTTTTATTAATTTAACTAATATTGTATATAAAAAACTAATTTTATCTTATTAGTGATTAGATATTATTATTATTAAAATTATGGAATCAATTTTTCCAAATTATAGTCCCATAAGCGGTAGAAATAAAATTAAATATTCTCCGGAAGACTAGACTAAAATTGGGATTTTAAGTAAAATGTTCAAAAGATTTAGGTGTTTTTATATCCAATTTTAATGTTAAACTGATTTTAGTGACCTAAATTGGATTATATTAAATATTTTTTATCTAAATAAAATTTAATAGAAAAAATATATAATTCAACTATATAAAAAATTAGATGAAAATCCTTTTTGAATTTAAATTCACTATTTTTCATTATTCACTAAAAAAAGAAACCACACAGAAAATACAGAAAAATAACCCTAACCTAATTTTGATGTTTATATTTAAAATATTAGCTTTATTTTGACATAATACGTTAATAATATATCCAAAAATGGTATTTAATATACGTTATATATTTAAGGGTAGTGATATTTCCTTTAGGAAAATTTTGATTATTATGTGAAATATTAGGTTTGTTCTTATATTATTCCTATCAAATATATTGGATGTATATATAAAATATATTATTTATTAGACTATATATATATTAATTTAATATCACTCTCTAATTGTAAATAATTTAATTTATTATGATAAAAACCTTTATGATCATAAAAATAGTTTTCTATAAAAAAATCCCTTCATATTGGAATTTTTATTATTTTCATTTCCAATTAATTTGTAAACATTTAATTTATTGTAAAAAATATATTTTCATAAGATAGTTAATCCTGTTCATAACAAATAATTTAATGGATAGATTTTATTAAAATATATAAAATAAATATATTTCATAATATCTTATAGCTTGGTAAAACTAGGTCTTGCATGTAGCGTAAGAAATAAATGAAATTAATTATTGCATGTGACACATGATAACTCAGTGCTTCATGCATTGAGAGATACAAAATATATATAATTTAATTAAAATATTAATCCGATTATAATGTTTTGTGAAATTGTATTCCCTTACATTATTGGTGTTTTGGGTCATAGATGCTATCGAAAATAATGTTACATTAGAATTTTGGGGCATTACAATAAATATTATATAAAGAAAATATTTAATGGACTCAATAAATTTTAGGGGAACAATGTTTGGACATTGGCATAACATAATCAATTTTTTCCTATAACTAGAGTAAAATGGTAATTTCATAATAAACAAGATTAAATTGGAATAATTGTTATAAATAAGGTATAAATTATTGAAAAGTGTAATAATATAAAAAAGGAATTGACTAATCTGATACTTTTTTAATAGTAGTTAATATAAAATATATTTGTATACATATATCCTATGTATAATTAATAAATTTTTCTATTTATCAAAATGATGTGAACAATGTTTTATTTCACTAATATTTAAAGGGGGGTTTATATAAAAAACACCTATTTTGAAAACACTAAAGAATTATATAATTCTTTTTAGACATAATAGGGCCTTATATGGATATAAACTTGTCCCAAGGTCCTGGTACTATATAATTACCCGATTTTTTTACTAAATAATTTTGTTAAGGGAGTTTCTAATCCAACTATTATTATTATTATTATTTTCAAAGACATCATTAGTATTCAAATTTATATTTAAGATATTATAATTGGATCAACACAAAAATCAATTTTATATTCCTTTTTGGATCTTATGAAATAAGCGTTTGAAATGGGAATGATGGGTGAAATAAGTTTTTTCCATGGTTTTCAAATTTTTCAAAAACCACAAAGAACTTTTATATCTCAAAAAAGTATTTTAAATATATACTTAAACGTTTTTAATTTGAAAATGAAAAAATAGTATTTCTACTATTATAAACCACAATAATATTATATCTTTATTAATATATCACACTAGTTGATGAAAATTATTTTAGAGGAATGATTGGTAGTTTCCTATATCTTATAGGCAGTCATCCTAACTAACTCTTTTTATATGCTTGTGTGAAATATTTAAAGATAATATAAATGAAACCCATGTCAAATATATATAAAAAATTATATACCATAAAATAAAAATAGAACATGGAGTTTTTACTCTTTTAGTAATTATTTTTAATTAATAAGATTTTTTAAATGATAATTTTTTTTGTAAAATATATTGAAGAATTAGATTTGGAAATATTAATTTATTTGGATTGGATTTTGTTTCTTTATCTTATAAGAAAAAATACTCAGTAAAACATTACACTACTAAATATAAATACTTTATATCTATATGTTTACATAATACTTATAGGATATGATATCCTAACATTTCATTTGGTGAACATGTGTCTTGGTAAATTATTCTTGATGAAAGGTATAGGTAAAGTATCTTACAATAAAATAATTAGGATCTATAGATATAGACATAATATTCCTATAGTACTCTGTTATGATACATAGATTTTTTGAGTGATAAATAAATTTATAATGGATAACACCTTAAGGATTATTTTATGTTTTTCATGTAAGGAAACTTATGAAGGTTCAATATTATTATAAAAAGTTAGAAATGATAGAATGAATTCTATATTTATATGTTATAGGTTATTTAATGTATGAAATGTTTTTTATTGACACTAATGTTTCCAATGACATAGAATTACCTTTAAATTCCAGTTCAATACTAATGTGATGCATTTTATTATTATAAAGAACATTCATTAGTACTTGATAATGACTATGAATATGTTCTTAGTCATTATAAAAAGGGATGTACTCTATATTAATGGTTGCAGGGTTGTCATTTTCCAATGTGATTGAGATTATATGATATATAAATATTGTTTAATGTTTTTCAAAATAGTGTATATATTTTTTAGAAGAGTTTAAAATAATACACCGTAGAGGACTCAACAAGAGAGTGAGAGAGGGTACAACCCTGCATAATTTACTGTGAATGAAGCAATTTAAATCAATAAGGTTATATATGATTTTGAGGTGGTTCAAATATTTCACGGAGAAACTTATATCTATTTTGGAAATAAAAAATCTATATCTTAGGATAAGGAACCTCAATGAACACAAAAAATGAAACACATCCTTCAGAAATACCATCTCATATTCAATATTGTTCATAGGGGAGATGTAATGAATTTTTTGGTGGATACAGAGGATAATATTGTTGATTCATTGATGAAACCATTACTGTATATGAAAAATGATATTCATGATATCTATCTAGGTATTCAATACATGAGATATTGAAATAATGTATATATATTGTATCATTACTTTATAGTTAAGAAAATATCCACATATCATTCATTAATGTGTGCTATAATTTATTTTACATGAATAATAGAATGATTATATCCCCTAAAAGTACACCTTTTAGTTGACCCCAATAGATGATCATCATATAGTACTATTGGACGTAGTGATATATTAATATTAGAATGAATAAAAAAATTTACTCTTTAAAAAGTGTTGTATATGATACGTGAAGAATATATTCTCAATGTAATTGGTAAAGTTTTATTACATGAATTTAATTCCAAAGTACATATCTTGTAATTTAATAAAATCATCTATATATATATGGGTGTATTTTTATTATCAGTATTCAATAACTATGGTTGGAATGATACATGGAATGAGAACCATCAAATGTTAATATCATACATATACATGTAAATAGAGACTTTGCTAATCATGGATTATTTAGGTATGCTTCTAATCAGGTCAGTTATTGGAGTGCAACAAATGTATTATTTTTACACCTGTGTGATGAGAAAAAAATATAACCCTTTATTGAATTAGGACTAGGAAAATAATTTCATGGATTTTTTGTTACATATGATGTTTTTTAGACACAAGGATGGGGTACAAGTTATTTTCTCATTTTTAGATGACTCAGATGTGATGTATTCATAAACAAGATTGGTATACCTAAAATAATTATGAAAAGATAATTTCACATATACTTGATTGATATGTTCATTTTCTATTAGTTACTTTTTGTCATTTAAAAACGGATTATACATTTGTACATTTTATTTATATGATTCATCATATGGTATACATGGTTTTATACAGATGTGAGTATATTTGATGAGGATTACCCTAGATCCCATATTATCATGAGATGTAATAATGCTTTACTAGAAGAAGATGTTTTCATAAATCTATCAAATAAGGAATTTTTTTTCAGTGATATTAAGTCACATGGGTTAACAAAATTAAACCATTAGAAAAAGATTGACATTTAAAAAACTTGATCCAAGGTGTAGAGAGTATGATGAAACTGTGTCCAAAATGAGTTTAATATGTAATCACAAAGTGTTGTAGAATTTTTAATGAAGTACTTATGGATTTTAGTATTATAAATATATTTTTGGTTTTGAACTAAAATAATATTTATATGATATATTTTATTGAATAAGTTTCACCCAACATGATGAATATTGAGTGCATCGATCTATAACCTCCCACGATGAGTGCATACATATGACACATCCTTACTTTGTAGTTTATTTTTGTTATGAATCCATTATGAATAGATATATTATACCATACAATAAGATTTTATAGGTTTTTTGTATTAATATAATGATAAATAATGTAATAACCTAATAAATTTCATAAATAGGAAATATTTCATAAAACAGAGTATGAAAATGATAGTAATATAAGGGGTGTGACCCCTCATGTTATGAGGGGTGAATAATCATAAGTTTTATTAAAATATTTATAAATACCATAGAATTATCCAAATCCATGTTCAGAAGATTCTAGTTATGGTGATGAAACCACATTATTCATTTCAGGAATCCTTAATTTATGAACATTGATCCACCAGATGGTGTTCCTCCTTTGAGACAGGATAATTATTTCAATCATTTGGTGATTTTAATTAATATCTATCCCACACATAAAGAGGATAGAGGTTTTTTAATTGTGTTTTAGGTACATTATTCTTCATTTTCATATGAATGCTTGGTTCGTAAAGATTGTTCAGTAAAATATATGGGGACTTTCACTACGTATGACTATAATATGCTCTCAAAAAACCCATAAAAATGTTCTCCTTTCAAAATGAAAAAATACATGGAATGTATTGGTATCATACATTTCTCTAATTTCCACTAAAACCATCAAATGGATTAAAATAAGAAAGGTTTATATTTGAATTTAATATATGGGAAAAATTATTTTCATAATAATGACTTTCTTTCAAATTCAGTGAAATAGATAACACTTTAAATAAATAAAAGCAATGATCTTAAACTACCAAAAATAATCAAAAAATTTATTATCAATAGGATAGTGCCCCATATTATTCTATAAGATCAATAAAACATTAAATATACTAATAAAACACTTCTTATGGATCACCCAAACTCTAATTCCATGATATAAAAATATTAAATAAACTTAAATAAAAAAATAAACATAGAAACTCACTATACAACCAAAAAAGACTAACTTTTATAATACATACATTTTTCATCATCATTCAAACATTCCTCTTGAAAAACATGTCAAAAATATTATAAATCACTACATTATGGGTTTCTACACTCTTTATCTCTCTACCCTTTTCAAAGTCATTCCACACACACAGACAAACATATATGTGAGTGTGTATTCCTAAGACATAAAAACCACAATCATTCTAATTCACTGAATGAAAAATTAAAAATTTCAATTCAATATTCAAATTTATTATGAAACTTTTACCACTTTAATTTTCACCATTATACCAATTCATATAATATAGTCACCCATAATTTGAATTAGGGACATAAAGTATTACGGTAGAGTATCCCATTTATCATCTATGATAACACATCAACTAAACATCTTGAGACTTGACGATAATATAAATCATGAAAAAAATATTGTCTATTATAGAAAAATGAGTGAGGTTACTAAAAATTTAGAATTAAACAACTCAAATAAACTCACCAGCCATATAGATAATGGAATGATATTCACCATTACATTGTAACATATAACAACCATAGGCACATTATTTTATTTTAAAATAAATTTTTTGATGCAGTCATGAGGTCCACTCCTCAACAGCATGCCTTTTAATGTAATTTCCAAAATAGAAGCACCATACAGATAGAATTTATTTATAACATTAAATGCTTAATTATTTGGAGATTCATAAAAGAAAACTATATTAAAATTACAATAACAAACCTATTAATTTATTTGGAAAAAATATAATCATGTCCATTTCAATATTATAAGAATCATATTTTATGATGGACCATCTTAAGAATAATCACATCATGTAACAAAATCGTAGTATAATTAATTATTATTAAATTATTGATTTTTCTGTTAGAAAAATAAATTACAAAAACGTACTCTAAAATATCAATCAACATAATAAGTATCCAAATAACTAAATTACATTCACCTTTTCAAAACCATTTAAATTTATTTATACTTGAATATGATTCACATGTTCAAATATTTTTTGGAGAAAAATAAAACATCAATGTCACATGTTATATCCAATTTACGTATTATTCTATTAATATTATCCCAATTTCAATTAATCACTTCAAATGAAACAATTACCCTCAAAAATCTTCCTAATCACAATAATATTATTATTTAGATTTTTATATAATCCATCGAAAATAATTCACTATAAAATATAAAAAAAATTCATTAGGTTATTATTACCCTATGTGGGGGAAAATGATGTAGGAAACAAGAACAATTAATAATTATTTCAAATAAGTCCATAACTATAACTAATATTTTATTTAGAAATAGTCATCCGTAAATTCTATTATACATTTATTTTATCAAATCAATATTGTTTCATGTTTTGATCAAAGCATCCAGTATACATACTCAAGAAAAAATCATAATAGTTCATAGACCTACCAGTTTTTCTGAACACAATTATTTCCCCATTGAAAAATCTCCTAGTAAATATATACACCCTCATTAAAACAGATTTTCCCCTATTAGAAACATATATATCCTTTTATTTATTCCATTATTTCTCTCCTAATTTTCTAAAAACATCCAATGAGAAAGTTGGAAAGGGAAATGGACGCCATATAATATCCTTGAGAATATAGAGGATTAATTCCCATAACCAACCTCTACTTCAATAATGTGTCGTTTAATAGTGATTGTATAAAGTGAAAACACACAGTCTCCTTAATAAACATACACACCTCATTGATAAATCAATTTTACAAAATATCCTTAATAAACTATTATTTGATATCAATTTTCCATGATCAATAATGGTGACCTATTTTTAATGAATAAAATATCAAGAGATGAGTATAACATCCCACTGTCATGTTAAACTCTACTTTAACTCCTAAATATTTTTGTCATGTCTTAATCCTAATTAAATATGTTTTTTAATGGTTCTTAATTAAATATTATTAATTTTTTTTTCGTAGGGTTATATAGTTATACATATTTATGTGATATATAATGCACTATTATCCCAAGATGAACACTACATCAATGATTTTTTTTTCAGATTGTTAACACTTTAAGACTAATAATATCATTATTTCCAAAAATATCAATAAATGTTTTTATATTACACTTGAAACCATAATCTATAGGGTCAATGATTTAATTTTAATTATTTTTTAATAATATAAAATATAAATCTCTAGGTTCACTTTCACACCATACATAGATTTAATAACATAAAATACATCTAGAATCAATTCATTCAAATAGAGAAACTGTAAATATGCCATTTGAACACCTTTTAATCAAACTAAATGTTATATACATATTTCTAAATTACATAATATTTTTATATTTTTATGATGGTATATGTATTACACTCTATTACAAACTTATTTAATAAATAATGAAAATACATCCCCTGATAAAGAAAAATGTGTGCATTCCCTCAAAAAAATATAAGCCCTATGAAGTACGTAATCTCTTCCAACGTGACCAATAAAAAGTATCATTAATTTTGGGGAGAAATAAACATCTTAAACATTTATAAAAATGATAATTTCATATATATAAACATGAATATGAGTTATTCGATTTTTATTTCATTGATATAAAGATTTTTGGTCACTGTTACATTAATTAATTTTAGTAACTTTAATCATGATATAATATTTGGATATTATTCTTATAGATCATTCTTCAACCCATAAAAAATTTCTTTAACCTATAAACACATCTCTTATCATACATAATTTTTAATAATTTGATTCTTTCAATAAACACCTCATCATCATGTTTACTATTGAAAAAGTCTGTATTCATATTCATTTAGAAAATCTTGTATCTAGATTAAGTAGTGATCAAAAGAAAAATTCTTATAGTATCAATAATAGAAACTCTATAAAATATTTCATAAAATTATATCCATTAATCTTGAGAATATCATATAAATACAAGAATTTCTTTATTCCTTACAACGTTTTATATCTCATTCGACTTTTTATTAAACACCAACATTATTATAATAGAATTATTTTTCTATATTATAATTAGTATCCAAGTGTTTTGGTTTCAATATGATATAATTCCTTATTCATGGAATTAATACACTATTAATTATTTAATGAATCCTCAAAATTTATTGTTTTTTTTGAATAAACCATTGAGTTATGATATTTTTTCCTCATAGATCACCGATTTAGTAATGATTTACCATGATAATAAATGTTCTCTAGACCTAAATTCCCGTCCTGAAACATGGTTTCAATTAATTTCATTATTATTCATTAATTTATGTGGTTTAATACAAATTAGATTCATTCATACCACTCAATTATTTCACATTTATAAAAATTTGTGCTCACTCATCCTCAATTATTAATCTTCTCCACCAAAATTAAAATATACATCTTCTTATTTACACATATTACTTCTATAATCAATCACCTTAACATCTATCAAATCAATTACCTTTATATTTCATTATTGAATCAATTAAATTCCCTCTAATTTGGTAGATATCTAATAAAAATCCTTTTAACACTATTTTTCTCAAACAAACTTTTTTTTAAACCATTAACATTGATGACACAAAAGAAACCCAAAAACTATTATAAACATAAAACAAGGGGTATTGTTTTAATACATATAATATAGAAACATATTAGGTTTTTTAAAATGTATTCATCAACTACAAATTTATCTTTTATCCCCATATCTTCCCTATAAAACAAAATGTGAAGTACCATATTCCACCAACATGATTTGAGCCATATTAATTAAAAATTCATTATTTATTTTAGAAACACCATTATTCATGATGTATATTTTGAACTATTATAATTATGAATCATACACTTCCCCAAATACTATTCAAACATTTCACATCAATTTCCAACCAAATTACTTGTTTGTAACCTCTTTATAAAATAACAACATTCAGTTTCTACTCTTCAAAAACACTTGACCCTCATAAATGATCTAGATTTTTGATTTATAGCCACAATGAATGTAATTATATTAAGTTAACAAATTAAATATAAAAAAAATATATCATGATCCACATATTTATTCATCATCAGTTCACACAAATATAAATGTACAATAACTAAGGGATGTGTTATTTGAATCTCCACCATTATATGTTAAGAATTCCCAAATATCATTCCATTTTGATATGAAAACACATTTTTATTTCATATTATTTTATGAAAAAAAACATTGGGAATGATATCTCATTGAGACGAACCATTCAAGTAATTTTGGCCAGTAATATAAATATTTTAATTCAAGAACTCTTTCCCATCATTCATGATCATGTAATTAGAATTTTTGACATCCCTCACATTAAATAGGATTCCTTAAGTCTATATTTCATTAATCATAACACATAAATCCTTTAACATCATCAATGAATTCCAAAATTTTTATATATTTCTTCATTATATTTTCCACACAATTAAGAAAAACTTATGAGGTTTAGATTCAAACAATAAATAAAAATATTACACATTGACATAAGTCATATCTTCTATAATATATATAAAAACACCATTGAATATAAGTGAAATATCATTTTAATATCTTATTGATCCTTATATAAACTTATCACATATATTATAAAATTGAAAAACTATTATCATGTAAAATGAACACTCGTTTTTATTATCTATGTATGATTATTAAATATTCTTTTAATGAAAATTCTATAACAAGAAATTTTCTCTATCCTTTTTCACTATTCATTTAAATAATTATTTAATTATTCAAAAATAATTTCCCCAGAAAATGGTTAGAATCTTATTATACAAGTGACCCATCAGATCACATCTGCTATAGAATTAATTCAAAACAAGTAACTAATTATTCAACTGAACACTTAAATTTTGAATTTATTTTTGTAGCTGTATTCGTTAAACATATTATCTTTCCCTCAATTTAATTTTTTAAAAACATATTTATTTTAAACAATATTATTTATTTAAACATAAAATTCATTCCCACCATACTCATAAATATAATAACACCAATATTACACCAAAATGAAAATCATCTTTAAAAAATCAGAGTTTTGAGACTATGAAATTTCAATTGCTTATTTATTACTATCACCGATTTAAACCAAATTTTATATGCATATAATTTAATATATTTCTGATATATTTCTCTAAATTTCATAATTATATATTTAATTTTTTTTCCAATTTTTTAATATATTTTATCCTGAATTCTTCAGACCAACATTTTTCAAAATTCCATAATTCACTGTGTGAGAAAAATTTCAAATTATTTATTCTCCTTGAATTAAATTTATATATATTCATATTAAGTCCATGATTTCTTAATATATTGGAAGATATTTTTTTATTATTTAAGAGATATGTAACGAAATATAATATTTCACTAGTATTTTCACTTCTGATCAAACAATAAAAAATTACATGCACAAATATTTTAAAATTGGACATGATATTCTTGGCTATATATTTTTCATTGAAAACCATTTTTTATAATTAAAAAGTTACATTTATTTTTATTTTATATTATCTTTTTTCTAATCAGTCATAATACTTTATTTTAAATGTGATACACTTAAACACTCTACGTCTTTTAATAATTTAAACCTATGAGTCACTTTGATCCCTATCAACCTCATTTCTCATAATAGTTACCTAAAGTTTTCTCTTATCATCAAATTTATAAATAGTTTAATTTTAATTACAATATATTAAGATTATATATGAATTAAGTACCCATTTATGAGTAATTGAATACCTAAAATCCCCCTAATACATTTTTTGAAGGCTTTATCGAACCAAGAGGTAGTTTGGAGGTGTTTGGGAGGCTATATTAGAGTATTGGAATTTTTTTAAGGTCACCACTCCATGGAAGTGAATGAAATTAAAATTATTTTGAATCCTACTTACATGATTGAGTGATGGGAAGGTTGTTCAGGTTGTGGGGTTTTTAAAGGAAAATCATGGAGTAGGCCGCTGGGATATGAAATATACCATGATGAGGAAAATATAATGGCTAGATATTTCGGAGGGTGTTTTTTAGGGAATGTATGCCTTTATTATATTTGGATAAATAAAAATCACTAGGGATCTTATTTTATAGGAAGTTAAACTTAGAGGTTCTCAATATGAGAAACAAGTAGTGTGGAGACTTCCATGAAAGGGGATAGTAGTGGTGGAAGGTGAGGTGTATAAAAATGTTGAGTTATAGGATGGAGGTGAAAACGATTAGTTAGAGAATAATATATTATATAAAAAATAATATTGAGGTGAAAATAGACAATCACTTTGTGTTATGTTATGTTTTTTTGTCATTTTAGGAATTTATGATCTAAAATCCTTAGATTACATTGTGGTCTTGGTCATAGTGGTGGTAAAAATAGTTTTACATGAATATTAAAATGAATCAGAATCAAAGGGTATAAAAAATAAAATTAAAAATATTCTCTTTGATCAGACTCACCATATGAATTTTGAGGACCCCCATGCCATTGTGAATACTTATCAAACTACCACTATAAAGGGTAAATCCTGACCCCATTGGTTCAATTTCTCATTTTCTCTAAAAAACTATTTGACCCTTTGACTAATAATCACCACATAAATATAACTATTTTAATTTAGAATTAATTGGTTCATATGTATTGAGGTGTTAAAATTTCATGATCTTGAATTTATTATCCCTTCCCTTTTTAATTTATTCTTTTCCTTATGGTGGATATTTTTATTAATGATCTCCAATGTTGGTTTAGAAATAAAAAATGTCTTGATGGTATACTATCTTTCTTAGGTTTTGGGGTTGTTTTCACCAGTGGTTTATGATTCAAGATGATTTTTTCTTATCCATACAATGCAAAACATAGGATTAAGGTAGGGTATCCTCATTCTCTCCTTTTTATGTACATATGTTGGAATTTAATGATTTTTTCTTTTGGATGGATAAAATGGGTAGAGTTATGTGTATAAATAATTAAATTTACACTAAATATATGGGGATGGGTGTAATATCATTTCATTAAATTTTTTATTAATTCAATGGGGTTGTTTATTCTTATTATTCTTTCTAAGAATAACTATATTGTAGATATTTATGTTTTGATTAGTTAAAATATTATTTTAACCATGTTTCATTGATTGTTTGGGCTCACAATACAAAAATACTTAATAAATTATATAAAGATAATGAATTAGTTTACCGAGTAAATAATTTTTTTTGTTACTATGGATGCTCCAAAAAGTTATAAATGCTCATTTGAATTATTACTTTTCATATTTTTTGATTTATAAACATTAATAGAATTTTACAATGATGGTATAGACTGGTTCAAATGTGGAATATTTTGGGAAGTGGGGTTATGTTATTTTTCATGAGTTTTGATGATGGTTGTTTCACTGTGGTTTGATTATTATGATTTTTTTGATAGCGGGGGGTCACAGGCATGGGATATGATTATTTAAATGATGAAATGGATGAGTAAGAAAGTGGTGCATTTGTTATAATTTCCCAATGTCAATATAAAACATGTTAAAAAATATTGAATGTAATATCCTAAGAAATTGAAGTTGGTAGATAACTAGTAAATCTAGATTCTATTTAACATGTAATGAGAAGATTAATTGTGTCTTTTGGGTGTAGAATATTTGTGTGTAATGTTTCATTTAATGGGGGTAATAGTTAGTGAAAAATTTATTAAGGTGTTTTGGTGGTGTTGTGGGATATACTAGTGGAATTTACATGTGAACTCGAGTGTTGGTATTCTGTTATATATAGCTATCTATAATTAAATTTCATATTAATTGTATATTCATCACACCTGAGTTGGATAATATCACCAACACCCAAATTTTTTAGGATCTGGGTGTTTTCCATAACATCTAGTTTGGTGGTGATGTTGATAAATGTATACACCCTCTTCCCTACTCTTCCTTTTTATGTTGTACATGACGGAGGTACATTGTAAGTGAGGAGTATTAAATAGTGATTTATTAGTTAGTGGAGATCTCTTTTGATGTTGACTCGTGATGAATGATAATAAAGATGAGATATGTGTTTGGAATCATTCTTTGTAGGAGGAGGGACTGAGATTGGGTTCTTTCACATTCATTACTATCTACTACCATCATTATGTAATGATTTGTTATGTGGATGTTAACTGATGCTAGAACAATATGATAGGATTTCTGATGTTATGGTAGGTATATATTTCTATCAACCCATATTAGAGAAGTATTGATACATTGTGTGATGGTATGGAAGGGATGAGAGCATAGGTTGACAAATTATGGTGGTGTGATATTTGAAAACTACTGCTATAGTGGTTGTAGTGAATATTTTAATATATATTTATTTAGATGATATTTTATTATTCATTGATGTGGTATATGGTGAGAGTTTGATGGTGAGGTTGGGATAGATAGTTAAATTATTTAAGATATTATTAGTTCTTCGATTTATACACTTTTTCATTAGTATGCTCTTTTCACATTTTCAAGAGAAATCCTGGGTATGATACTATGATTATAAGGGTAATACACATATTACATAAATATAAATTATGTTTTGGGTTTATAGAGGGATTTATGGTACTAATATAGACATTATAATCTTGGGATTTGGAGATATTATTAGTTTTCTTGCATAAATCTTTTCTTTTTGTACTTACATGAAGATGTTATCTGATTTTTTTAACTTTTTTAAAGAATTTTTGTATATTTTTTTCTATTTTATACACTTTGATTGAGTTGTTAGGGGTTTTATATAATATATCCTAATCCCATATATGTATTATTTAAGGTAATACCTCCAATATGTGTAATTTATATACCATTTGTTGTAGTCTCCAATCCATGGCCCATTAAAGGTGGTTTTTGGGGGGTCGTTATATCTCGTAATATATTGATGGCCTAGGAGGGGTACCTTTAGACATAGGGTTCTTGACACCATTTCTTTATCATCATATTTAATAGGTAAATCTTCATCATTTACCATAATAATGAATATTTTATGACCATGATTATTAGATTTTGTATCTTATCCACTTTTACTATTATCACACTCCTACTCAACCATTGAAATATAACTCTTATATTTGAATTTGGAAAATTTATTTTAATAAAACATAAAATGATATTTTTAATTTTTGAATTATAATGTCTTATATTAAGAGAACATTTTAGATGATGCATCATTATATTCACTATCATTTTAATTTCAATTTGGGAATTTTGTAATAATTTTCTAAATTCCTCCATTTATAAAACAATTCTATGGCAGATCACCATAGAATCTATACTTATATTTATTTACATTAATTATGTTATGTGATATGATCGTGATAATTTATGAATCTACCTATACATCCAAATAAATATCCTTAACTTTTACACTATATTCCTTTTAATTATTTTAATTCTTCGACAAGTGATTGAAATTTACTTCAAACCTTTATTTTTTTTAAAAATAAGTAACATTAATCATTTTATACACCAAAAAACACACTATGTAAACTAGCAATATAAAATTCATTAATATTATGATCTTTAAAAGATAAAACAAAGGCATCAAACCTATTCAAAATGTACAATAAAAATTAAATATAATAATCAATTCATATATATTTTCTATAAAACACATAATGTTGATCAATATATCCCTTAAATTAGTAAATATATCTTACAATCATATTACAGAAACAAAAAAATTTCTAAAATATAGGCATTACATATTTTATGTTTCTTCCCCTCCAATCTAACACTATTTTCAAGAATATTTAAAAAATTATATTAGATTTAATTCACTATATTTATCAACATATTAATTTATTAAAATATTCTAGGAATGCGGATCTTTGAAAACATTCTATTCACATAAATAAAAAACTGTATTATTCATATCAAATTGATTCATCCTTGTATTATCCATAACATATGGGTACTCTGTTACTATTCATTGATATAATACGATACATGATGCCAAATAAAATTTAAATTTAATTAAAATATAAAATAAATATATATTGACATAAAAAATATATAAAATATATGGACTTTAAGGGAACCTTATTCTATGACCTCAATTACAAATTTTTCTTCCACTGATATTAATGAATTTAGACATGTGTATTCACTAAGATAATGGGTTGTGGGGGTGGGGCTGGGGTGGGGGTAATTTGTAAATAATAATATTTTATGATTTTTCCATCTATAAAACATCATCATCGATTAATATTAAATAATAAAAATATCACTATATTTCATATTCAAACCCAAAAACCTTCTTGATGATAACTATTTAGTTTAATGATTTCATTTCTGTATCCATAGATACAAATAATATCTAACACCCTACACAATATGATGTATGGTTTGTTTATAGTAGTTTTCCAAAAAAATGAACATATAATGGGGTTCTAACTATTAATGTCTTTTAAGGGATTTATGTTTTGATATTTGAGGTGATAGTCTCAGTGAAAAGTTATAATTTTTGTGTAGTGGTACATATCTCCACAAACAGAAGTGTTTCTCTATAGAAAGCCTCTATGAGATTTAATTCAATGTGATATGGTTCTTTTTAAGAATCCATAAGGTCTGTTTTTATGTTAATTTTTATCACAATGAAATCCATTGGTTTTGATTACTTTTTATGTAATTGGAATGAATAATTATGCTATCATGAAATTTTTAACTCCATAGAGTGATATGAGGATATAGCGTTATTCCACGACCCTTGTGGTCATGCTGTATTGTTTCTTATTTACAAATAATTTTTTATTTTATTTAAAACCAATTAAAATGATAAAATATATCAAATAGTTTACTTCTCTTTGTTTACCAATAATTTAACATAGCCACCCCTTTATCATTGAGGTCTCCTTTCCTCCATATTTTATCCCCATTCATGCTTTGATTTTTTAGTTTCAATTATCCTAGATGAGCGTTATGGGTAAGGAATAGATTCATCTTTCATTTGATGTATGTTTCCTCATTTATTTTTTTCTTTTATATATATTTTATGGAAATTCCTAGTTTTATTTTTTAAATTTTATTTTTGGATTTGTTTTCCAATTGAATATGAATAAACTAGCAATTATTGGTGAGTGGACAGAAAATCTATCAATGTTAATTTTCCATATGATTTTAGGTTAAATTAAATTAGTTTTAATGTGACATTAAATATGTGAATTATGATTTTTTTTCATTGTCGTAAATTATTATTTATTACATTCTTTTTAATCTTGAGGTAGGGTAACAATTATTAGGGCCATGAGTGGTCCTCAATGAATTATTATTTAAATTTTTGTCACTAATTACCCTGGAATAATTGAGAATATTGAAAATATGGTACATGGTACATTGGAGGGGTATATTTGTTATATTCAGTTCCCGTTATTCCAAATAAAAAATGGTATTTTTTGTTATATGCTAGGTTAGCATAACGATTACCTATTAAGAGAATCTTAGTTACCATATAACAATTTGAGATTATTTTAAAATGGTTTATTGGTGTGAGCTATTAATTTTTAATTGGAATGGTTCGATCTAGAAAATACCTAAGATTTAGAATATGAAATTGGGTTTTGTGTGGGAGAGAACAAACCCCACAACAATGAAATACAATTTTAAATTATAAAAATATTAATATTAAATAAATGTTTGGTTTATATGCGATTTTTTATATTCATTGTTATGTGATTCTATTCCATATTGTTTTTACCATCATAAATTTTGGAATAATATGTCATTGATTCTTGAGACCATCTATGTATGGGATGGAATTCCCTTTTAAATATGTGATATCCAAATGTAAAGGATGACGTGACAACTATTTGATATGGATAAGAGATCAGGATGGTATAAAAATATATTTTGATGTTGCCTATTGTATGAGATGAAATTCCCATTGGTATAATTATGGGTATGGTATGGGATGTAATAATAATTAAAAAAACTTCTCATGTCGAGGGGTGTGATTCCAATTTATGTGAAATTTTAAATCCTTCGAATTATCTACAAATTACTTATTATTACCCATAGAAAAGGGATACACATTCCATTATTTTTATTTATGGGGAAGAATATTATAGGTCTATAAATTCATATTTCTTATGGACTGGGTCTCTATTACCTATTATAATTTTACCACTGGGATATCATTCACAATGATGTGATGTTTTTATTAGGGAAAACTACCCATTAAATTATATTATGATATTAATGGGTCTTAGGACCTATGATGACTGGTTGTTTTATGAGATTTTATTCCCAATTGAAAACATAGACTATGATTTAATGGAACCTGTAAAGACCCTTGGACGTTATATATAGCAAGTTAAGACACATTTGATACTAGATAAATCTCATATAGACACTCTCTTTGTGAACTTCTCATCAACTAATGATATGATTTTTATTAAAATAGTAAAATTTTACGATTTATTTATATTCATATAACATCATTCATTCACTAGTATATAATATATTTTATATGGACACCATTTGTGGTTACAAATTTATTTGTACTTAGACGATGTATGAGCATCTTAGGGAAAGAAAAAATATCATTGATTGACATAAAAGGAATGGATAGTACATTGTAGTTAATTGTTGGGATGGAGTTACGTGGATAAAGTAGGGTGATAGGACTAGATGGGTACTCTTGGACTATTTTATAGTTTATTACACACTTTTATTTATTTAGGCCATACTATATATTTTTGAAATATATGGTTTCAAGGTTCATTGGAATGAAAAATGTGTTTAGGGCCACGTTTAGCAATGTTTTACATTGGTATATTTTAAAAAACTCAAAATTAGTGAAGAAATAAAAAAAATTTCATATGGAGGATCTGTTCACATATTAATTATAAGAATTTGAAATAAAATAGTACCTTATATTAATAATTACTTATATTATATTAATAAATTTAGTAGTAGACCTTATAGTCTCATTTTTTAGTGATGTGTCCAAAGAATAATTCATATAGATTTAACCGTACATGCTCCATGAATATCACAACATCACCATAGCAATTACAGGTGAAAGTATGGAGGTACCAAATTCATTGTGTCCTTTTTTTATCACCAAAATAATTTTATCAAGAGGGAATAATTGTTTCTCTTATTCTATATGTCTTTAAACGGAAGAGGAGGATTGTCTCTCACTATTGAGAGAATTCTTGGGAAGTTCTCTCTATGTATATGAGAGAATTGTCTTCGAGAATCCATTATGCACATAATTTTTTTATCCATTAAAATATATTATTTAAATAATATACTTGGGGATAAAAATTAGTAAATAAATTTTGGAACATAACTAATTATTTATCATAAATAAACCTCATGTCAAATAATAATGAGAAAATTACTTTTACTATGTCCTAATAATGTTTTTAACTCATAGATATTTAAACATCATTTTTTAGGATCATAACTTAACCTGTAAATCCTTCAATACATTTATCACACCTTGAATAATAAATATTTATTAACATAAATAAATATCTTTATATTATTATTTTTTTAATTAAAAAAGATTATATTAACTATACATATAAATTATTATTTATTTATTTATTTTAATTTATTTAATTGTGAATAATAAACTATATATTAATTTATAATATATATTTTCTATATTTAAAGCTATATTCTCTAAATATTCAATTCACATATAAAGAAACTTAAATATCTTATAACTGGTGTTTTGTCAAAAAATAAACCTATTTAATTATTATTCTTCAAATTTATAATATTATTTTTAGTCATAATATAAAATGAATATAGAATTTAAATGATATTATTGATACACTTAGTGTGATATCCTTTAGGAATATTTATTAATATAATTTTATAAAAAATAATAATTTTCAATATTGGTGTCTAATAAGTCATCCAAGCACCCATAGAGAAAGATATTAATGTCATGATGACTATAATCTCATATAAAATTATACTATATAATATAATCAATTTATATCAATATCTCCTCAAAAGGGTTGTATAATTATTTCATAAAAGTATTTTTTTATTAATATTTCAATGAGAACCATAAAAAAAATCAATGATGAAAAACAATGACCGTGGAATTAGATTTATAGTTCCATTTTAAACATAAGTCTGAAGGGATCTTATTCTAGTAACTCATACGGGAAAATATCTTGACTTATTGTTTTAATGTCATGCTACTTATGACACACCCAACATATCCTAATTAATTGTGAAAATATTTTATCATAGTTTTTGAGAATACATAGATGTAAATGATTCATGATATAAATTACTAAAAATATAACATCAAAATACAAATACACACATCAGTAGATAGGAATATAATATGCGCCATATAATATTTTGAATTCTTATGGGTCATTCTATTTTCAAAACCACGTATCTTTGGTATTACTAAATATGAATCATCACGAGAAGATACCTTATATTCTTATGATCATCCAAAACCTATAATTAATAAAATTATATATTTCCTAGAAGAAGTGTTATCTAGACTATATCACATATATTTATGATAATATTCATGGAATTTTTAAGATCTAGTTATAGAGGGGATCTGTTATAACCTTTCAATTACATAAAAACTATAATAAAATTATCAAAGTAATGATACATATAATAACATACATCATATGATAATGATTTTTTTTAATATTATGATAATAATAATTATAATGTTAGAGTGTCATATGAAAACCAATTTAATAGAATACATCCTTCACTAGAGGCAACCACTAAAAAACTTATATATGGTAGCTCTTAAAAGTTATTTTTTATTTTTATGAGATAATACATTTTTCAATGGGTTCTCCATTTATATTTAATAGAAACTATTCTTACTAAGACATCACCCCTCCTGAGAAATATCTCTCAAGAGGTGATACTTATAAAGTATATTCTTCCTTTATTTATGAAACCTTACCTCATTAGTAAAAAAAATTTGTTTATTCAAATAAATTGTGATAGAATAATCATTACTAGGAACCATATAAATATATGATATGAAGTTACATATCTAAAAATCATCTTTATTAGGTTCAAATGAATCTATATACTTGTAATATTCTATAGAATGGGTTACCCTTATCTACATTGAAATCTTCTAGCTCATAAATCCTATATTAAGGAATAAAACATATCATGAATGAGATTTCAGATCATTTTTTAGGAAACTATCATCTGTGTATACCCTAGTGACTAATTCTTTATCCCCTCCACTCACTAGGAATATATAATTTATATACATTAATCACATTAAAATATTCTTTACTATTCCCCAATTCATTTCACATGGGTCAACTTGATACCTTCCCACTATGCATAATGTCTAATAAAAATGAAGTCTAGTATATAACATGTTGTATTTAATATAACCTATCACACATGAATAAATGATTCTATTAATTATCTCTTCTTTCTCTTGTGTTTGGGGGATCATTTTTTTATGGATGTATTACATGTGACATCAGAAATAACCCCGCTCTAGGGATATTCCATAATGAATATGTTAGATACCTTATCAATGTATTTACCATGAAATTATATAACCAACCTCTTACATCTATCATGAATGATCCTAATACATAATATATAGGTTAATTCAACCAACTAGTTCACGTATAAATATTTGTTTATTCATTTCTTAACTGATAATAAGACCGATATCTCATGTCTCATTAGTAATATATCTAGAAAATACACAATAAGGATAAAAAAATAACTCCAAATTAACTTCTTATTGACACATGGAAAAATTTCATTGATTTTTAAACCAAATTGTCATATGGATTCACATAATCAAATGCTATATTTTTGTGGTGATTTATCCAATACATAATTAGATCTTTATAACTTTCAAACCTTATTTTAATCCTTTGTAATCACAAACACATCTTGTTTCTTCAAATATATATCTCCTATAATGTTCCACTTAAGTGTAAGATACTTGAAACAAATTTTGAAAATTTTATAATCAAGGTATGATATCATGATAATAAGAAATATGATAAATTCAGAATTTCCACCAGCGAAAATAATTTATTAAAGACTTTTCCTTTAAATAACATCATCACCATAGAAACCATTCATTATTTATAGGTATAAACACTAAATTACATATAATAATTCTTATTTAGTGTTCATTTACACTCTATAGTATTTAAATTAAATTAAGGATCTACAATAAACAAATATTTGGTTCTAGTTTATGTATTCAGTCTCATTATTAATGGATTCATTAAAGATTTCAATATAAATGTTCATTACTATATACATGCAGGTTAGATGTTCATTATTATCAATTAATATTGTTTAACTATCCTAGATAAATGATAAGAAGCATTACTTCATGAATCCTTAATCAATAAATTATTATTTACTTTTTAATGTGTTAAAATTCACACCCATGGTCGATCTCATGAGGATGCCCCTCATAGAACATCATTATCTTATTTTCATTATTTAAACTATTAATTATACAAATAATAAAATATGAAAATATAGTTAGGGGTTAAAATATATTATATATATATAAGTTATATGAAAAAATATATAAGAAATTAAAAATAATATAATAATAGATAAAATTAGTGAAGACAAAAAAAGTAATATTCTAAGGATTTCATAGTGATGTTATCAATATTATTTAAAAATTATGACCCTAATATTATATCGAATTCTAAGACAGAAAATACAAATAAGAATAATCCCATTATAAATTTAATTATATACATTCAACCTCTACATTAGGGATAATATCCCTTACATCATCATCATAATGCTAAACCATCCATTTTTATGTCGTATTATATTAACGATAGAATGGGATTGGTGCGAACATAATGAAGAAAATTATAGTGGGAAAATTTTGTAGATCCTAAAAAAATTAGTTTATAAAATATATAAATTCATATAATATAATAAATAAAATCATTCAATAAAAAATAACTTGAAACATCATCACTCCCCCTAATACATGGATGATGTGAGTTCTTTATTTTCATAGAGATGTGAAAGTGTATGTTTGGACAATATGAAAGATAAAATTAAAGATAATTTTGGAAAATGATCTAATATATAATAAACATATATAAAATTATTATAATATAAAAACCACACACATATATTCTTAAATGGTCATGTTCTTTGAAATGTGGTCAAAGTACAAATTTATAAAAATTATGGGTGGTAACTTTTGGTTCAAAATTTATCCTCCAAAGGATCATGCATGTTTAGCCATCACAATATATAAATCTATATATGTTTACATTATTAAATATTTTATCATACATATCATCTATCTATCCAAAAAATTAAATTTTTTGGACATTTTAATATATATTTATCTCTAAATTACTAAATAAACGTTTTTTAGTCTAGAAGACTATTAATATTCCCATCATATATATTCCAATATATTTTTAGACATATAAAAGGTTAAATAATGTGAATATATAGTAATATTATTGGTTACTTGGAATCTTATAGAGAGTAATTGTAAATTTAATCCCAATTGGACCCAACATTTAGTAGATATTAAACATTCTATTAAATTCACTAAAATTTCTCACAATTTTCATGTACAAAATTGTGTGCTTCTTTATGGAAATCTATTATTATATTAAACTATAAGTATAGGTTGATTAAATGTATCTCATAATTAATGTTACCATAAAGAATTGAATTTTTCACATTATATTAGTATATGAAAATTTATTACCAAAATTCTATCCTCATATTAAAATAATCAAAATTTAAAAATGAAGTCACTTTCACAATTAAGCTCTAAATATTTTAAAAAAATAAAAAAAAATACAATTACCCTTGAATAATTAATTAGTTATATTTAAAAAAAATTATTATATAATTAAAAAATTTAATGTATGTGCTTCATTAGTGACTATAAAACCAAATCTCTCTAGTTGTCTATCTTATTTGGTGATTTTAAATAGTACTTGTTTCACTAGAACAACTTCTTCCATGGGGATTTTGGGAATATTTTATTATAACCATATCATGTATATCTTGAGCCTTGGCTTAATTGAAAACTATCTTGTTTCGTATATGTCATTTGGAGATATGATCCATCCAATGAAATATGGGATTTTTATTAAGTATGAACTATTTTAATTAAGGATTTTATAAATAAAATTTTTTAGTTTCTATAAATATCCTATAAAGATAAAATTTATACCATAGTATTATACCTTATAACTAGAGTGCCCTTAATAAATGCTTCAAATATCCATAAAATAATATGTGATAAATAGGTATTTTTATACAAAATAATGTATGGAATATTGTATTCTAATTTTATTGGAATTATTTTTATAATATATCTGTAAGCATATATCAAGTATCCCAAAAAGAATAATGGAAGACACACACATCTCATAATTGAACCCACTTTGAATCACATGGTTATGTTTCCCCTATCACTGATACCCTTTGTTTCTTATTAGGAGGATTGAGTTGAGATAGTATCTCAATCTAACATAGATAATTGAATAAATCATTAATACGATACTCTATAAGATGGTTTGGGAAAGGTTTCATAATCTTCTAAGCAAGCCTATTCTTTAATTTAATCATTTCATCCATGTATATATTAGAGAAATAATACTTATATCTCATTATAGATGCATACTAAAATATATTAATTTCATCAGAAAAACATATGAAGTATGATTATCTAACTTTATCTTCAACTTGAAAAGTTATATACACACCTGTATAGAATAATTCAATATTATCTATGGTTACAGAGCCTTTACCAATAAATATTTTTTTTATTTCTCTATTAAATCAATAATGTAATATATCCAAAGGTTTTACTTCAAAAGAATATAAATATCCTTCTTGATACAGTTTGGTTAAATGATTCTTGTTTAAATTAAGATGATAGTGTTGGTGTTGGTTCCCTAAAACCAGTTACCTTTGTACATCCAATTACTAAAATATTTTAATATCTGAATATTAATTAATATATTATCACATGATTATTATTAATTTATGAAACTTTGATGTGATAATTTTCTTAGATTATCTATATCAACAAAAAGATACAGTAGTTATTAACAATAATAAGGATAAAGAAATGCACTTAAAATATTATAAAAAATATATATTATGGTCTAAATGATAACTATCATGGATTCTCATAAGAAGAAAAGGATTCTACACATGATGTTTTACACCTGGTAATCTATAAATATGAGTTTATGAGAAAAAACTCATACTAGGAATTTTGTATGTTATTAGTTTATTCGATATTATTCTATATGGATGTATGTATTTTTACATCAAATATAAATTATCATTAATATATATCATGCATCACATATATTGATTTATTTCTAGAAACTAAAATGACATATGTTTATAGTGTGATAAGATATGTTGGGTGCATCATACATGATATGAATCTAATTAAATAAGTCATGAAAGTATTTCTCTAATCTATGTTAGTATAATATGTTATATTTATACTATTGATTGAATTAAAAATGTATGATTAAATCCATAGAGATGATATATTATCAATGAGTTATTTTCATGTAGTCAATGAAAAATAAATCATTCCAATAGGATGATGATGTTGATTATGTATCTCATTTAATGGGGAATCATACAATTAATATTAAACTGTGAGTTTTAATATGACATTTATATGAATGAAACACTATGTAAGATTTTGTATCGGCGCCTTGATGTGTTAATGGATTATGATATGAAACATTAGGTTAGCTCAGCTAATTTTTTTGAGAATATATTATAGAGGGTCACACACTAAGTGTATCAATAGTCATATTGAAATTTTATTTTAATTTATCTCTATAAATAGAATTAATTCCAAACATTTTGTTTAATAATCTTCTAGGTTAATTTGATCATATAAATTTAGTCACCATTTATTCAAATTTAGAATGTTTGTGATATAGAAATTAAACTAATGTGGTATTCTTATTATTGAATTTAGTATTTATATATTTGGTGTTTATTATTCCTAGGGTAATATAGAATTTATTATTTATTCATATATATATTAATATAGTTAAAAAAATATATATCTATTCACTAGTTTAGTGAAGATGATATTTATTTATATATTGAATGAATAGTATAAAGAAACTTATCTATTTCAAAAAGAGGTACTATTTAGAGGTTCGATAAATTTTCATGAGGATTGGTAGTTCTAGTTAAGGGTTTGATGGAAATGATGTTTTTTTAATATAATTTAAATTAATATTATTTTTTTATTTAAAAAATGTTATTTAAATATTCGTGAGTTAGAAGATATTATGTAATAGAAAAATAATTTACATGGTTAATATATTAGAGAAACTATTTGATGAGGGGACTCGGTTGAATTGTCAAATTTTAATCACTATATATATATATATTACATCTCATATCCTTTTATAGGGTTATAGAATAAGAATTGTTAGGAAAAACATTTCCTTTCAATAGAATTCTCCCACAACTAGGAGAACCTCTTAAGAATAGTCTCAAAATTGAGAGTTACTCCCCCACCCAATCTCAAGGCTACGAGAGAAAGGGAAAAGATTATTTTTTTTCATATATAATTATTCATTCATTCAAATCCATAAAATGTAAGACAAATTTTTACCTCAATTATAGCACTCAAAATACCAACAATGAAATTTATAGATTCATGGAGAACATGTAGATACTACTATACGAATTATAATTTGGATTCTCTAAAAAAATGATGTAAGGGAATTATTGGAAACTAAATAGATAAATAAAGGAATAATTATCATGATGAGGTAATTATTTTTTATATTAAATTAAAATATATATGTGAAAAGATACTCTATATGAAGAATTACGGGTTTATTTGTCATTTTTTGAGGATTTTTCCTAATAAAATTTAAGAAAAACGTTTTTTTCATATTATTGATCATTTTAACTATTCCCTAAAACATTCAATTTGTATCAGAGTAGTCATATATTAATATATAAATATTTATTATTTATTAATCTATTTCCATATTTTTTTTCTTATTATTAATTTACAATTTTTCATTATTTAATATAAAAATCCTAAGAACGTGATCACTTAGTTTCATATAATAAATAACATGCCAAGAAAAGATGATGAACACTCAAATACCCAGTGTACATGTGTTGTAGATTATTATTATAAGAAATTTTCACACAATATTTAAATGGAATGTAAAAAACATGTACCCATAGTTAACCACAGAATAATAATTATCAATAATCATTGCATGATTTATGAGGTTCAGTACATAGTGTTGAATTATAAACCATATATTGACTGAAAATTTACACATGGTCAAGTTGGGTAACATGATGTGTGCCTAGAGTATACACTGTGTAAACCCGCACAACAAAAATCATAGAAGTTATATTATCAGAATAAAAAATATAATTGATACACATATTGAAAACCAGCAGAGTGATACAACATCAAGTGAAGTATATGACATGTTTCTAGCTGTTTACACCATGTGACACATAATAGAAGATGATAAATGCATGACGAGTCCCTATTTGTAACACCCTGATATTTTAAAAGTGTAACATATTAAATAGCATACATACCACAAAAAATAAAGATTATAATATAATATAAACCATGATAAATTATGGCATATTTATATTTAAATGAGTTTAATATTTTTAATTTATTTCAACACATCAAACAAGAGGTTTAAACAAAACATGATACTTTATGATAATAATATTATTTAAACAAGACATTTACAACCTAGTTGTTAGGTTGGTGGGTATGAATACGAGATAAAAAATTATAAAAATTCTAGGGTTTACACTTGTATAGAATAAATTAAATGGTTATATATTAATTATTAATATAAAAAGAACCGTTTGAAAGAAAAATATTTATTTCTTAAAAAAAAGTATTTTTCTAAAATATAGTTTAGTCACACTATTCACAAAAAATTTAAAATTTTTTTTTACCACATTTATTAAATATATTTGAATAAATAATAATATTTATATAAATCTGAATGTAAAAATTATATTTGGGTAAAACATTGAGACTTCTTGAAGAATGGTAATTTTTTGATAAATAGTGAAAATGTGGATTTTTATTAAAAACTACATTTTTGTTTAATTTTTTTAGAACTATAAATCACATTTTAAATTTTATTTAAATTATAATTTGGCCAATTATATTAATATTTTACTAATTTAGAACATTGGTATCTATTTAATTTTTAATTTTGATATAAAATAATTTAATTTTTTGAATATCTTTCTTTGGAAATACCTATTTTTTAACATGTCTGTAGGTTCATTTTTTTTTGAATTAGATATCTTATTCAAATTGAATTTCGAAAATTGGATTCAATATTTATATTTAATGTAAATTATATTTTATAATATGGTAAACATAGTTTCTTTACAATAATTATTAGTGAAAAATAGTAAAAATTAATTACTACGGTTCCGTTGAAAACATGATTACAGGGGGTTAAAATAAGATAATATGGGTAATAATTGTCCTAAAACATGTGAAAACCCAACATAATAGATATAATATAACCTTATAGCCTCTAATATTTTATAATAACCATTTTTCTATTTTTATATGAAAATCATGGGTACTTTTTATTTTTTTCAAATATTCCTTTTCTGTCCTCTCCCCTACATAAAAATTCCTCCACTCCTCTCATCATCACACATGAAAACCATTTGGTTCATCCAATACTATGCCAAATAAATCACTTAATCCACTAAAAACATTATATATGAATTGGTTTGATCTTAAAGACTACCTAGGAAAGCATTTAGAGAAATGTTAAATAAGTTGTCCCAAGAAGGGGTAACGTTATTAAATGAGTATTGTTTTTGTATGTATTTTTAAATAGACTAAAAATTATATTCAATCATGATAATATTAAAACAAAATTATCTCACATATATTTAGATTTTATTCTCTTAATTTAATAACATATATCTATCTTCTCTTTTATCAAATGGAAAACAAAATTGTCGATCATGTGTATCATGTATTACCGCATCATAAATCAATATAATTTGTTTCCATCACCACCTATAATAGTTAGATATAATGATTTAATTACTATATTTTTATGATATTTATTAAATTAATATATTTCTGGAATGAAAATATAAACTCTAACTTCATAAATTTTAACCTTTCAGAAAATAATTTTGTTACATTTGTGTATAGTAGACTACCACCTCACGAACTAATGTGATGTGTTTTTACCATTTTCATTTTAATTGGATGAAAAAATTACAGAATAAATAAATATATATGATATTTTAACAAAGTTATACATCTATAATTAGGATATAATATATAACTCCTTACTTTTCAATCCATTTAAAATACAATAATGTCGCTTGTGTGTAAAAAGGACTACCTCCTTTCATGAAAATGTGATTTTTTATTAAATAAAATTATACACGAATAGTAATAAATATAAATTTAATTAATATATGTTATTTATAAGGAAATATAATTACTATGGAAAATGTTATATGTTCTTTAACTTTATTTATTTTATCGTGTTGAAAGAAAATGTAAACAACATTCATGCATACATATGACCTACAGTCTTATGAAAAATATAATCTATTATATATATATAAATTTTATAGATTACTATTAATAAATATATAATTAATAATTATTAAAATTATATAATTTTTAATTTTTTTATGATTATTTAACCATTATCAAATAAAAAGGGCCAAAATTAATGAACCAAAACATACTTGACAAACGAACAAATAATCTCCCATAAAATGATTTTGACAATAAATATTTAATTAATGGAAGATAATGAAATATAAGTAAAATATATATGGAATTATATATATGATTATGATATTTTAATTTATTTATAATAAACCTATATTTTTAAAATAGGATTTCCAGATGCATGCAAACCTGAGGTAAGGTATTCCTAGCTCACTTTTACTTCTGTGTGGTATATATCATATTCACCACTTATTCCTTTTTGAGCCGTATATATTGGAAATTTTTATTTGTTTTATAATTAAAAAATTTCTCTTTATGGTATTTAACATTTCATTTTATATTATTTAATTAATATGTACTATGTTTAAAAATTCACTAAAGCATTAAGGGTTTATTTTACAATCTCATCGTTATTTGGGATTGACTATATTTAAGTCTCCCTTATGGAGAATTATATTTTATTAATATATTATAATCAATATATTTTAATTTCCTATGTTTATTCATATAATTTTAATGTATTATAATAATTTTTCACCTCTTTTTTAAATAATGTGATTGATTTTTATTTAATGATAATCTCTTCTTCCTTTCTCTTCGGTCGAATACCCTTTTCATTTTATATCCATGTTTTCAAAAAAGGGTATCAAAAATATTTTCAAAATTATATAAAAGACTTATTAAGTCAATTTTTACCCACATTTTACTTTTTCAAAAAAGAATTAAAGAAATATTGTCCTCATTTTCGGAATAATGTGTCATTTAACAATATTACTATAGTGTTAGAGGAATGTTTTTTAATCTTATATAATGTGTATGGAGATTCCCTATATCATGACCACATATGGTTTAAAATATTTATTTATAAGTTTCAAAGGATATTTTAAAATAATATTTTTTTTGATTTTTTTTAAATTTTGGATTTAAATGTATTTTCAAAGTAAAAAGGTCATCTTCCTTATGATTTTTTAATGAATATTTTTCACATATTTATATTCCACAGTGTCATCCAAACTTTATTATACTTATGATAAAAAAGTATATTTTATATTTATATCATTATTAATATTTATTTTCATGGTTTATTTTCCTTTTTACTAGGGATGTACAATTTTATTACTATTCACTATACCACTTTGGATGTTTTTTTGATTATTTTAGTTGATTGGGGTAAGTAATGAAATTTCATATATTATTCTTTTTATAATAATTGTTTTTTTGATTATGTTTCACCCCTTTAATATGAGGAATGAATTATATTTATTACGTTATTCATGGGTTCCAATTATAGATATCCCCTTAATGAATCGACATGTCTTATGAGATAAATCAGTTGGCTATATTAAATAGTTTTTACAAATAGTTTTAAACTATCATGTGGAAGGTCATGATTTTATGATTAGGATGTATGAAATAATTAATTCCATCAGTATAATAAATGTAATTTATTTATGTGTGATTTTTTGATTACTTATAACATATATGGACATGTTTTAGGTTCATGTGATTATATATATAGATTTATTTGGTAATTGTTTATTCCTTTTGTATATTTCTCAATTGTTCATTTAGATGGAATGTGTTTCGGTTATTTACTTTTTCATATTGATTATGATTATTTATTCATGATAAATTCTACTATATGAATATCTTTACTTTGAATATGATCCCAACCATTTATTTTTTTCCATAGGGTTTGAAGAAGTTATTTATGATTGATATTCAAGGATATGTTTAGAGGTAATAAATATGTTCTCAATCAAAAAAATATGTGTACTATATGATTTAAAATGTAATTTGGAATTTGAAATACATATCAAGTCTACTAAGACTAATAAACTATTTGGTCCTATGGAATAATTTTTTTGTATCTAATTCTAATTTAATAATTTATATATTTTCTCTTGGTAACTAGTTTTAGGGTCGTTACAGTCAGTATTAGATATATTTTAGTAGAAAATTTTTTCATTAGATTAAGGAAAACATGATTTATGATATATAACCCTATGAATGACTTTGAGGATAAGTCAATGTATAGTATAACATCTTAATGATCTGGTAAATTAGAGATGATTTTTTAAAAAAGTAATACATCTATATATGTATACTATAAGTGGACATGATTCTAGAACTGATGTACCTAGGGGTAATAAATTTGGAAGTGCCGTGTTGGGATTGAGTTTAGTGTTACGTGGCATAAGAAAATGGGATTTACTATGTATATAGTCTAACAATTGCAATGGATATACTTGGGGAAATTCATTCTTTCCTTAGAAACCATTATAAAGGATTAAAAAAATAATACTTGAAAACATTCCCAAAGAAGTCATGTTTTTGATTACGAGACTATCAATGCACAAACTGGTCATATTATGAAATGTGTCGAAGTATTTCATGGATTATCCATTATTTTAATAATTATTTTTCTAATCCAATGTGTAAAAAATTTTAAAAATGGGGCATATTTTATGGAATGATAATCAAACCAATTTATGTACTCTCCTTAGTGAAAAAGGGGGGTTTCATCTCATTTTTTTATTATCGGTTACCCCTAAATGTTATTTTAAAAACAATGTAAATATTTTTTTTATATCTATTGAAAATAATAAATGTTATACATACCTAAATGGAGGAGTATTTTCACATCAATTACACAAACCTTATTTGAAAAATTCATTTATAACAACATTTTTTAAAAAATTTATCTTATAAAAAAATTAGCATATTTATCTCTCATAAACAATGTGATAAATTATATTGTTAGTAGTTTTGAACATTGTTATTTGAAAAAATAATTATAAAAACATGAAAAAAATATATATTATAGAGGAGATTTTACGTGATGGTTATAATAAAACTAATTAGGAAAACAACTTATCAAATCACTTTTTAAGATAATTAATAAGATAAAATGATCATCACATTAGTTTTCATATAGCCATCATGGAAACATCTAAAAAATCATATTTTTTATATGGTATTAATTGTAATTTATATAAAAACTAACATCAAAAACCATTTAGCACATCAATTTACTCTAAAAACTGACTTATAAATCATTTTTCACATTTGATAAAAAATGAGTAACATGATAAATAAATTTTTAATAAAAATCATAATATCTATCCCTCATAGTAGTAAAAAAATCAAACATAGACATTTAAAAATACAAAAACAAAAACATCTATAAAATTATACTAGAAGCATAAAAATGACCGCAATATAAACATTTATAATTTGAACTTTAAACATTGCAATATTTGTTAAAAATTAACTAAAACACAATTATTATTGTGAAATAATTGACCCATTTAATTTTAAGTATTTTTTATGATGTACAATTTATGTTTTAGGTTCATAAAAATCTAAAAATTAAAAATACATACTTTTACATGTATGTTGAATAAAAATTTAAAATATAATGGAAACATTGATAACAAAATATAACCTTATGGAATTTTGTAAGTATCCCTTTTGAAATTATATGATAAATAATTATATATTATAACATTTTATCCATATTCTAACACTCCTTCATGTTAATGACCCTTCTATTTAAAAATAATTTTTCAATTCAAATTAACATTTTTATTACTTATATTAAGAATATAGTGGCTTTAAATGACAACTCATATTATCTTTTACATATCTGATCTTTATGATCAACTATCAAGTTGTCTCTACAATGTAACCCCAAAAAATAATTTTAAATATTAATTATTAAGTAAATTAAAATGTCATTATAATATAATAAATTATTTAAATATTAAATTTTAAGTGTTAAAAAAATTATTAAAATTATATCACACTTCACTATAGATTGAACATAACCAAAAAATCAACCTCTCTCTTGATAAAATGACACCAAATATATAATAGGGAATAAGATAAAAATAAATGTAATGTTTGTGGTTATTATGTTAATAGATATAAAAAATTATGGGATATATATTTCATACTCTTGAAGACAAGGATGAATCCAACAATCAATAAAATTTAAATTATTTCAATTATATAAATTATTTTTTCTATATTTTCTAATATCCAAACTATTGTTGAAATAAATTGTGGGTATGTAAATCCTTATACTGATGTAATATCATTCTTCCTACAAATTGTATAACGATACCTACAAAAAAAAACTTTAGTATAAATTTTATGTAAATTCAAATATATAAAAGATATATGATGATTGAAATACTTTGAGAAGAGTTTCATTTTATATCTCAAATAATGTACACTTATAAGCCCCATGATATCATTCTTAATATGATTCACAGTCCCTACATGCCCAGAAATTTCATCTTCTATTGGAATGTCATAAACATCTAATAAAAAATTTGAATATGTTGATAATCTATCAAGAGTAGAGGTAATTGTATATGATGTCATAGCATCCTGTATTTCTTGTTTCTATACAATATAAATTTACCATAATATAATTCTTGTAAAACAAATATGTAAATATATAAACATTATAATGAAAAATTAAATTACCCCAACATAAAATAAATGATATAATCTACACATATCTCAATCTTTATTTTTCGAACAAGTATATTTGGACTTACAAAAAAATGGTTGATAGTTAATCCAATTTTATTAACCTCCCCTATATGAATTGGTATTTTTCTAATCCATATGTAATATCCTAAACAGTAAACCTATTACTCATTATCTATATTTTTTATGATAAATTGTATCAATAATATAATATATAATCCCATATGCAACAATGTGTTGTATTATGATAAATAGAAGAAGGTCGAATTGCAAGATAACGATGTCTACATTGAGGAATGATATCTAAAGGTGGATTTGGTGGGGTGTTATCAATAGCCTCAAACTACCTTTGGGTAATTTCAAACATTGACTGTATTGATGATCATATCATTTCGTCCAACATCCCATCCATATCCTGAATTTTATCCTCTAAATAATCAATTTTTATTTTATTAACATCTTATATTGACGAACTTTTAGAATGACAAAACACTTTTATTTTAAATACACTTATTGGGTATCTATGTACATGACCTAGGTCTTTATGATTTCTCAATTTCATAGCTATAATATCCTTCCCCTACATTTAGGAAGTTCCTCTATGTCCTCTATTTTTCAAGGGGATCTTGTATATAATATTTGAAAAATTAAGTAGTGAATCACTAGGTATAAATATTTTATTTAACATAAGTTCATGAAAAAAATAAAATGAATTCTTAAAATCCTCTCAAATATAATCCCTGATTCTTTCATAATATATTTCTCCTTTTTTCAAATTTGGTCCATATTTAATTTTTCATATCTAGATTGGGGGAATGAGTTTTAACATTTTTTAAGCTTGAAGACTAGCAAATTAGGTTTTTAATTTCATTAGATTTTATTTTTTCAATAATGTATACCCTCTAAGGGATATTGTATGAGGGTATAAGATTTTTGATTGGACCTCCTAATGATATCTCCTCATTTTATAAAAATAAAGAATAAAAAACCATGAATATGAATATTAATATAAAAAACCCCCTCTAAAATATAACATTACAATTACCAAAATTTATTCCCCTCATCACCTTTTAAAAAACTTCTTCTATATATCTTCATCAATTAATGGATATATATCACATACATTTTGATGCGTTCTATCCCTCAAAATGAATTCTTATGTAAGGGTCGAATTAAAATTACTCCATATCCATGTAGAAAAATCTAAACAATACTTCTTGACTCCACCATTATCAAATATATCATATTTCATATAATAATATGGGAAATAGCCTATATTAGTAAAAAAAATTAATGATAGGTAAAATAATAAAACAATATCATAGCAATTATCCCATATTCTAGATATAGTTATCTTATAAACACTTCTCTAATTAATAATCCAAATTATAACTTTTCCTCAAGATTTGTCTTTAATAAAAATATTTTTTTTTATTTAGACCCGTGGGAAAATAATTGTTATTAAAATCAATATATATCATCTATTCCCAGCTACGAGAAACTATTAAATTTGTTAAATATGTACATTCACATTCTCCAAGACACATAATCTTTTTCCCATGTATAAGTAGACAAATAATTTGTTGATGTATGAGGAGGAACCTCAAGAAGAATTTTTATGTCGTCCTCCTCTGAAGTATTGTGGGGTTCAGATGTTGGTTCTTCCACTATCATTCAAATCAATGTATCAAATAATTATTAGACAGTTGTACAAATCAAACTATTACATATAAAAGTAAATAAAAAATTGAAACTGTTCAAACAAAAAGTACGCTAAAATAAATATTTTTTCATATTTTTTTAAATAGTTAACTAATAATAAAAATACATTAATGATATATTAAATTTCATAAATGAATGAAGAATAAAACAAAAATGGTGTTTGAATAACATATAATTAGTACATAAATTTATAAATCCAACTATTACATATAATAGTAAACGAAAAATGAAAAATGATCCCTTATAGAGTAAGGTTAACTAAATAATTTATTATTCATGTTTTTATTATAGTTAGAAAAATTAACAACATTAATGAGAAAATAAATGATATAAATGAATGAAAATAAATCCATTAATTTCTTGTGAATAAAAAAATGCTCTAATGTATCACATCTTTTTTCACAAAAAAAATTAATGGAATTTAATATTATTATATATTATTTATTTTTATTTAAAATATTATATTAAAATTTCTTGTTTTTCATATAATCAGAATATAAACAATTTAAGTAAGGGTTAGAAAGGTAAAAAAATTAAAAAAACTAATATAAAAAACAACTTACCTTTTATAATGTATTTTTTAAAAATGTTAATTAAACTAATTTATCTAACATTTTTTGATATTTTAAAAATTAAATAAGAAAAAAATATTTGTTACATGTAATATTAAGATATTAGTAATGGAATTTCTCCCAAATTTATTTCTTGTGATTTTTCCGTATGGAACAAGCCATGTTTATATAATGATCATCAATATTATAAATTATTGTTCCTATTGGAGTCAAGATCTCATATAAATTGAAATATTTTCATGTTTTATATAAAAAAAATACTATTTTACATTTAAAATTATAGAACAATGCATATTAAAGTGAAAAATAACATAGAAAGTTCTATTTTAATGTGTTTTTATGATAATAGGATCAGATTTGAATACCAATATATTCATATTATATAGTTTCATTCTACATTCATCATGTATAAAACCATTTTTATCGATACACTATTTAAAATAAAACAATATAAAAGAAAATAAAATGTAATAAAAATATTAATTCAATGACACTATAATATTCACTTGATGTAGAGATTGTAATTTGGACTTTGGCACTAGAAAAATACATTACCTTTGTGAACATCAATACACTACTATTGTGAAATGAATTTTCGTTTTCCTGATAATTAATAAGAACTGTATTTCCATTAATATCATTCATAGACCACGTTATCAAATTTCAAATTATTTCATATTCTATCAATGTCATATTTATTATGCATATGATCTACCAAGAAAAATAACATTAAACAAGTGAAACAATTATGCTCTTTCATATTCAACATATAATTCTTATTTGGATAATATTTCTTTAATACATTTATATTAAATGTTAAATATGGATGATAATAATTTATATAATTCTTGATATATAAATATACCATATTTATCTTCTCACCTATAAATTATTTCACTTTTAATCAATAGATATCACTTCCCCCATAATCCACTCATTAATGGAGAGATGTAGGCAAGTCGATGTTCTCCACTCTAGACAAGTAACTTATACAAAACATTGAAACCTCCTTAGAATCATAGATATCAACAATGGAGGATTATGGCCAACATAGAGTCCTAAAATGCCTCTTAAAAACATCATATTACTATCCCAAGGATATATCCAATGAAGATATATAGGCCCACAATGATGTATTTCTCACACCAAATAAATTATTAAATGAACGATGATATAAATCAAATATGCGGGAAAATAATTTCAAGTTTAAAATGTATAGAAACTTCTTCATTATACAAAATATTAAATGAATTCATATCAATAAACTTATTATAAAATGAATTGAACAAATAACACATATTTATGATAGTAATTCACACACAATTGGGCAATATTCCATGCAATGAAATAGGTAGGAGTTGTTTTATCGTGATGTGACAATAATGATATTTCGTACCTATCATCTTTAAATATTTTACTGAAAAAAATTTACATATGAAGAATAACTCTCGTACACTTTGATTAAATGGAGATATTGATAAAATCTAATTTTCTCAATCTTGGATAATTTATGAAAAGCTTGAGGTAAGTAAGATCATATTTCATTAACAGTGGGAGATAACTCTAAACAAATTCCCATTTAGAAGAATTCTGTTATTTCAGTAAACCCATCATTAGGATTTCATTAAATATATAACTATATTACAATCAAAATATCATATATATTTTCCTCCACATGAATAACATAAATTTTTTTCTAGACCACATGATATATCCCATAAAAAAGTTCAAAAAATATTAACCATTTCATCTAAATATTTATATCATATCATGATTTTTGTGATCATTTAAATTTCACATAAATTAGTTTGACTCTCTCAAAAAACTAATTGATGTATTTGTTTTGTAGAAATATTAAATGTTGAGATCTTCTAAATTCGATTTTAAAAGTTAAATAATAGAAATACACCCAATCAATATGACCAATGAATACTTCTTTTTTACCATGTTGTAATCGATAATATAATGTCTACTATTCACAACAAGAACAAAATTAATTTCCATTAACAGTGTATCCAGTGAAATTTCTATATAATAAGAAGTCATTTATAGTGAACATAATCATTGAAATAGTTTGAAAATAATCCATTTTATAATAATCAAACACCCTAACACATTCCTCCAATAAAAGTTTTAAATCATCATTTAATAGAGATATGAAAACATTAATATCATTTTCAGGTTATTTTTTGTCTTTAGATCATTAAAACCATCAAATTATATTTTTGATTTATAAAAAAATCGTGAGATAAGTAGTAAATATCCAATAAAATATTCTATAAATTATATTTTCTACTAATTATTTTATATCAATTAATTCAATCTATGAACAGTCTGTATCTAATATTTTTAACTTTGTTTTCAAATGTAAGAAATTGTTGATCAATTTTCATAAAATATGTGTAATCAATCCGATGACATAATTTCACATCACATATTCTCTCATATTCCTACCATATTATACTTTTTTTAATAATTTCTTTTTGAAAATAAACATATTAAATGATAAATTATAGAAGGATACAAAATTTCCTTCGCAATATTATCCATAACAATGAATCATACTGCGATTTTACAATCAACTTATACTGTGACATCACTCATTTAGGAAACTGTGGAAGAAATACATATTTCTTCTATAAATGACATAATCATTCAGTAAAGCATGTTTTTTTATATCCCAAACACATCAATCATAATTTTTTCCTCACATTATAATGTGAATCGAGAAGATCTTTGTCTTTAACATGAATGCCTTTCAACAACTATAAAAAATCGATAAAAATAATTTCACTCCATAAGTTTTTTTTCATTATATATAGTCAATTTTGTCATCATTGATAAAAAATATATTTTTACAACTTGGATATATATTTTTATCATCAGCATATAGATTCTCAATTTGTGGTTCATTATTAATTTCCTCTACATCAATATCATAAATCATTTCTTTAATTTCACCTTACATATCATCTTGAAATTCATCATCATTTATAGATGAAGAATTATTACAAGATTTAACATTTCAAATACAAGGATAATAACTCAGATTAAAATCTTGAAAAATTAAATGGCCTTTAATATCTATAGTTTTAATATTCAAAAAATTCAAGAATTTATGTCATGGATAGAAAAACATGTTTCAGTATAGAATATTACAATTATAAAATTTCAAAAAAGCATTGAAATCTTCCAAATATTCATTAATTGTTTTTTAGTATAATAGTCAAACATTGACTCATTATTAACTCTTACAAATCTCAAAATTTTAAATTAATTTATTTTATTTTCAAATTAAATTTATAATATTCTTTCATAAATAATTATAATAACATAAACTAAAAAATTTCACAAAAAACAAATAATTAAAATTCCATTACAAAATAAAATATAACCTTCAACATATTTAATTATCATTGTTTAATAAAAGACCTTAATCTAAAAAAATATTCATCAATTAAAAAATAACAAAGATATGTGAATAATCGGAACTGAAAATACTAATAGGGAAGTTAAAATGAAATCAATTGAAAATTAGAACCAAAAATATAAATGAAAGTACTTATTATTCATATGATATCAAAATAATAAACACAAAATATAAATTGATATAAGAAAATGGATAACAGAGAACTTGAAACCAACTCAAAGAAGGTGCAACCCGTGGATGATGACAAGAGATGGTGGATGATGATGGTGGTTTCCAAAGAAATGATAAGGAGCTTTCACTTGAAAATTGGGACAAAAAAATTAAATATAAATACCATGGATTCATAGAAATTCCAAAAAAAATAAAAAAAATATATAAATTTATATTGGAACATGGATGGTTGAGAAGACGATGCCAATGAGAAGAATTCCTAAACGATGGTCGACGATGGGTTATGATAAACGATGGTGGTGGATGCCAACTCAAATATAACATGACATCAAAAGAAAATTGGAACTGAAAATAATAATTCAATAACCATAGATGCATAAAATATACAAACTATAAACACAAAACTTTGATTGACATATTAACCAGGATAATTATGAAGGAGACAAAAAATTAAAGATAACACAAGCATCAACGGACAAAGGGTGATGGTCGATGTTGGTGGTGTATGAAAAATGAAATATATCCAATCCAAAAAACCAAATTATAATGATATATGGGGCTACAGATGGAATAATGAAACGATTTGAGGTCATAGATTGAAAATAGAAGGGTTACATCTCACATCATCAGATAAAATTGTAGGTTTTTATGTTATTGAATGAATGAAAAATGAATAATATCAACCCTGATGAAAATTAAGAATGTTTTTTCATGAAGGTTGTTTAAAAAATGACATGAGATTCATGATTTTTTCATTTTTATTAATAATTGATTTAAAATATATGGTTTTCATGTTGATTCTCAAATAACTGACATGAAAAGAAATATTTTCAGACAATAATTAATGATCTGATGTAAAATATTAGTGTGTTTTATTTTCCATTTCAATTATTCAATAAAAAATTGTATATTATGTTTTCACAATGGTTTTTTAATAACTAACATCAAAATTATACATTCATTATTTACTGTATCAGTTATAGAAAACCTATTTAAAAAATATATTGGTATAAATCAATTTTTTACTAGTTTTTATATAGGTATTTTTCTCATGGGAAATATAATGATGCTGGATTTGGTGTGTTATCTAGAAATATTCAAATTATAACCATATTGGGGATGAAGAATCATGTTATAAATAATAACCTTTCCCTTATGAATTAATCTACAGATCCATCATACTATGTGACATTGTTAGACTATTTTATGCAATACCAAATTGCAATATTTATAGGGGCTATAAATCCATTTGTAGATATTAAATTAAAAAGTTAAATAGATAATATATTTTGTACATAAATAATTAATGAATTAGAGGAGATTATTGTGTAATTTTATCATCTCTTAGGAGATACAGATCAGTGGTGGTCATTGTTTCAAAACACCAAAGATGAAGATGATATATAAAATTGGGAATGAAAGGATTTTAATTTACTCTTATGGGAGTAGTATTTTCAACATAATAAATGAGTATATATAGGGAGATTATTACTGATTCTGTGAAAAAGGGAAGGAGAAACTGATGCTAAGTATCTAGCAATCTTTATAGGTCTAGTAAGTAATCTTATAGACTATGTATTTAATAAAATGAGAAACATTCAATGTTTCTTTAATAGTCTTAATCCAATTCATAAAAAAGAACCAATATCCAAACAATATCCATCATATGAGATATAATATCATGTGATATCAAAAAATATAAATAATTCTATATGTATTTTGGTATCAATGTAATTTATGAGAATAAGATTATGGGTGACAAAAAGATTGCAAAATAGAAAAAGGGAAAAAATGATTTTCTCTATTTTGATAATTGTATAAGGAAACAATTTAGTAATTTCTTGATTGGAATGTTATTTTACTACATGTTTGGAGATAAAGTACACCATACATGTGATTTTAATGGAAATAAATAAGTTTTCAATTGTAACATCATACCCCTCGTCATTGGATTGAGAATACGGAATGATATTACTTGGCCTTGTGTGACACCTCCAAGATTCAAAAGGCTGTAAATAAATGAAAATGGATTCATTACCAGATGTGGGTGATTGTACCTTCGAAAATAAATCAACTTAACTAAACATGACATAACCAAATGGAAACTACAAGATTCATTATTTAAATGTAAAACAACTTAATGTAATACAATTGATATCAAAAATCAACTAAAACAATGGACTACAATTGGAGACTACCAAACCTCAATGTATATAGTGGAATACATAATAAACAAACATAAGACTCCCAAACAAAACTGAAATGTCCAACCATGATCCAGGATTCACTACACAATACATCCCAAGTATCACTATAAACCAGAATATATGTGTAATAAATAAACATTTCTAGAGTCCAGATTCATGATATCTCTCAAAGCACAAAAGTGACAAATCATGGGTGAGTAATCAAACTCAATAGGCTTTCTCCAAATTAATTCCCTACCCACTACACTAGGGTAGAACATGTTATCAAATTTATATAAACCAATTAATATAATAAAATTGAAAATATATTATATCCAAATATAAAACAAGTTACATGGTAAAGAAGTATTCATTTAGAAACAACAACATCCAAGGAAAGAAACCAAAAAAGTCATTCCAATCATTTCATAAATTTAAAAATAATTAACCATTCCATATCCTATAACCACACACACACATACACATGGAAAACACAACCACGCAAGCTAGGTATTACCATTTACGTTGGAGCTTCACATCCATAACCCATCCCTTTGATGGTTGTACTTTTATGAGTGTTATCCATCCATTTCAATATATTCGTAACAATTTATTCCAACCACATTCTAATACAAAGTTTTCCAAACCAATTAATAAATTTTAATAAAACTGAAACTTTATTAAAAATTATAACAACAATCCATTTCCATAAAACCAAAATTTATTGAAAACCCTTTTTCAACAAACCATTCTGATAAAACCAAAATATTATTGAAAACACTTTTCTATACCTCAAAACCAAATAAAAATGTTTAAATCATCATTTTAAAATCATTTAACATAATTTACCTTTTTAAAAAAAAACCTAATTTCCCACAATACTATAAACCATAAAGAATGAAAGTTTTCATTAATATATTTCACAAAAAGTTTACAATCAATTTTATAAAAAACGACCAATTTTAAATCATTCCTTCGAGTTATAAATATTGCAGTCTTGTGTGAAGTGAAATTCCTTGGGATTTATTGGAAAAATGAAGAACGGCACTAAAATGCCAATGAAACCGTGTTATATCATTGATAAAAAGCATTATATCTCTTCCCCTATCATTAACAAGGATAGAAGATAAACATAATTATCATTAATATCCTTAGATATATCCAAAATAGAACTAGATCAAGGAAAACCGAAAATAGAGGGATGTAGATCTATGAAAAACCACCAAAAACCAACCTTAAACGATTAATTACTCTATGAATAAAGATTCAATAAACTAATGAATGCATTGGAATCACTTATAATTCGATGAGGAAGTTTTCAACAACCTTTAGGAGGAATAATTTTTGATTTAGGGTTAGTTTCTAGAAAAAATCAGGTTTTAAAGGATAATTCCAATCCATATCCACTTTTTTGGATCTTGTTTTAAAACTGTGCATGGTTCGTCACACAATTAAGAATACATTTTCTAACCAGGTACCAACCTATGTCTCAAACCGTACATCAAATGGTTTTCCCACAAGGTTATACAAATTGTGCACTATCCATGGAAAATATGTATGTCACACTATATATTTTCTCCAAGGTGGCTTCATAGTTTGGACAAAGTATGCACCTTCTTCTTAGTCCATGTCTCACTATGCATAGTTTCTTGTAAGAGTTTAATTGTTTCCAATAACCATGAACTAACCGTACACCTTTATTAAATCCCAAAAAACATCCCAAAATTTTTCCAAACCCTCCCAATAATCCCCCAAACAGATAATATACATATAAAGCATAATGAAAGGGTTACATACTTGAAAAAAGGTTTTATATTCTATCCACAATTATCCCTTCTATCCTCGGAAAGTATAAAACCATCATTGCTGTAAAAGAGTTCTCGACATTTTTCGTTCATTTCCATATCATGTTCCCAAGTCCCTTCCAAAATGTGACCATGTGTCCACAAAAACCACATTATACTGATGCTTTTTCTATGTATTAATTTCTCTTACCTTCCCACAATCCACACTTACGCAAGCATAATAAAACATCCATCTCTAGGTCGACATTATCATAGAAAATCACATGGTCAGAATATGACTACTACATATTAAACTAAGATACTTGTCACACATTACGTAGTGCACTGAATTGTGGAAACAATGAGAACCGATGTGCCACCTCTGATAACTATTCCAGTATCTCAAAAGGTGTAATTGTGTCGATGAGATAATATTACCTACAATTCAAAATGATGATGATCAATCCTTAGAGAGAATATGAAAAACACATGATCACTAACCCTAAATGAAAATGGTCATTTATGATCATCCTCTTATTATTTATAATGTTTCTAATCCTTCTCCATATGTTTCACGATCAAATCAATCTTATATTTTTTTTCATGGAGAAATCTCATCCCAACATGTAATGTATCAGCTTTTTTGAGCCAAAAAAATTTGATAATGGAAATGATTCCCATAAAATACTTCAGAATGATCTATATGTATCGAGGCTTGATAAATATTATCATCAGAGAACACTTCTAAAGGTATATTCTCATCCCATGATCCAAAAAAATCCATTACACAAGACCAAAACATGCCTTCCAAAGTTTGTATCAACTATTGAGATTGCACATCAATCTGAGGATGATACACCCTACTCATCGTCAATTGAGTCTCAAGGGATTTCAATATGGATTTCTAAAAACGATATTTAAACCTTTGATCTATATCTAGCTCTATAAAATCTGGTATGTTAGGCCTCTTTACCACTTATCTGATATAGATTTTTGAAAAATCTTTCACCATATGATATTCCTCAATAGGGATGACATGAGATGAATTTGTGAGTTGATCCACTGTCACTATATGGAATCATTTTTTTCAAACAATTATTTGTTGATCTATTATAAAATACATAACAATTTTATCCAATTCGCAAAATATAATATTTAAATACTATAATATACTAGTTTCTCGTTGATTAGTTTCTTTAAATTAATGAAATATTATTCATATCAAAATAAAATCAGCCACCATACATTTCATACTAATCCACCAAAACAATTCTTTCAACTACATATAAATATTTTTTTTTCAAGGATGAAAAACCCATCTCTAATGGTGGTATTCCTGATGATTTTGTTTCTAACAATTCGTAGGTACCACCAACCGATTTTAAACCCACAACATTGAACTCTCATCCTGCATCAATCCCCCAATGGTATCCCCACCATTGAGGTTAAACCTCATAGAAATACATTCAAAATTTGTATTTTGTGCCTCCATAAAAATATTCACTAAATCAAGAATGAATGAAACTAGAATAAAACTTCAAAATCACCTTGGACATCACAGTCCAATTTCATGTCGGCTAGGACAGACATCATCTGCCACTCATTAGATGCCTCCTTTTCCAACTGAGCATATGAATTTCAGGTTAATTCATCTATCATCCTATTAGATTTGCCCTATTTACACAACAAGAAAATATAAAACATTTCATGATACTTCACCCATAATCTTTTCCTTATACTCGAATTGATTTGGGATAATATATCTTTCAAGATATTATGATCTATAAACATAATAAATTTCTAACCAAAGAGGTAATAACACCATGTCTTCAATGCATATACTATGGAAGTTAAATCTGAATCATGTGTTGGGTAGTTCATCTCATGTAACCATAATTTTCTCGATCTGTATATAGTATCATGATCTCCCTGTAATAGAAGACATCCCAACACAGATCCTAAATATTTAAAATACACCATGTACCATTTTCATAATTATGAAAATATCAAGATATGTGCTGATGTAAGGTAGTCATTAAGATCATTAAAGTACTTCTAACATTCATCAATCCCTTTGAACAAAAAATTATTCTTTGTAAAAGCTATCATAGTTGTGTCTAGTTGTGAAAAATCATGAAGAAAGGATTGGTAATGACTAGCTAGAGCAATGAAACTGAATATCTTGAAGACATTCTATGGTATTTTCCAAGAGATAACTACCACTATGTTCCTCTGATCAATGAAAACCACTCTTCATATATTAAATAGAAAGGGAAACAAAACTATTATATAGAAAAATTACACTTTGATAGTATTTCATACAACCGATGATCCCATAAGATTCCCAACATTTTCTCTTAGTGTTGGTCATGATTGGCTATTATCCTTGATTTCCAAAATATGTCATCCACAAAGCCCACTCCAAAATAATCCAGATACCTTTGAAATATCAAATTCATAAATTCCATAAATACTGTTTCTTTATTTGGAAGACTAAAATTAATTACTAAATACTCATAATGCACATATATACTATAGAAATCTATCTTGGGAATATCCAATTTTCGAACCCACAATTATTAATATTATGATCGCAAGTATATCGTATTAAAATTGTTATATCAACTTAATTAATCAAATTGACCATCATTGTGTGGAAGTGGATAAATATTATTTACTGTAACATGCTTAAGTTTACAATAATACAAACAAAACCAAATATTTCTATCCACCTTTTTTCTAACAAGACCAGTGCTTTCCCTTATGATGTTCTAGGTTGAATGAACCCTTTTTTTCTATATCTTCCAACATCACATTCAATTCCCTAAATTCTGTTGCTTCCATTCGATAAGATAGAATGTAAATTGGATTAGTCTCCAAAAGGAGATCAATATAAAACTCTACTTCCCTTATATATGGTAACCCTTGTAAATTATCAGGAATGAAATCCATAAAGATCAACCAGTGATGTAAAACAGATATTATTGATCTCTTCAATCAATAACAAATTCAAAGCTTCAAACTAATATGATATTGTTCCAACACCTAGACCAATAATCTTGTTTTACTGGACTTTACATTCTATATTCCTATTAATATATTATAAACACCATCCTCATTCATGAATCAGTCTGATATAATAATCGATATGAGCCTTTAATGTTGTCAACTAATCCATATCGATAATTATATCATAAACATACATCTCAAGCATAAATAAATCCCATAGCAACTCATCTCCATGAACATTTATCGAACATTTTATACACACCAAGGCTCTAAATTTTCTTTAACTAAATTGATTTTTAATTTTTTACATTGAAATAATCATCTGAAAATTTTAACCTAGAAAATAAATAGCACAAGAAACAATAAAAGAATGCAAAGTACCCATATCAAAAAAGGATTACACAAGCGTAGAATTAAGAAGAACTGTACCTCTAACTATCGATGGTCTAGACTAAAAATCCATGATAAATTTCTCAAAACCATAAAATTACTTGCTTGTGGATTTTTTTCCTTATTTCAATATTGAGATAAACCATGGTGAAGAGTCATGGTATTCCTAGAAAGTCCTTGGATAGATCTTTTCTTCGAACAATAGGTATTATTATATCCTTATCCCATCGAATCGTATAATGTTTGTAACACCAAATCCGTGTCCCAAACACCATAACTTAGAGAACTGTGATAATACTACTGATGATTCCCCATATAGTTGCAATTTTAGAATTCTATAGGTTGTTTCATACACTTTCGCTTTATGGGACTAAGAAAACCACATGGGAAACCTCTTTTCTTACTCTTGGATCATGGGAGAATATTCACCAATCTAGGTGTCAAATTTTGAGTCATCCCACTATATTGGAAACATCCTGGCTTACTCTTGGGTTATGGGGGAAGATTCTCCGATCTAGGTGTCAAATTATAAGTCTTACCACTAAATTTTAAATAGGTGTCCCTCTTATTATGTATCCCAATATTAGAGTTCCCACCATTTCTAATAGGTATAAATATAAATCATCCACCCATATCTATGGATATGTCCCTTTCTTCCACAATTTCTCAACTAACCACCTCTATATAACCCATTATACAGATCATGAAAATCTTTTAGAGAATCGTCTGCCTCAACCCTAATTGAATGATGAATGTCTTCATGGATACACAGGTAAAAAATTTGGATGAAATGTAGAAAAAATTCATGAATTTACTTGAGTACTATATCACTATTAGTCTCTCCTACATAAATCCAAATAAATATATCGTTCTATTTTTCCAAAACGTATGAGGATATAATTTTTTTGAACAATTTTTCAAAACCCTCTCTTTCCAGTCCTTGGTCTAATATATCATGAACCACTAAATCACACCATGGTCATGAAAGACCCCCTGCATAAACTCTAGAAACATGTATTTCAACTCTTCTAGTGTTTAGAGGAAAAAATAAACAATTTATCATATTTATACACACCTCTTACTTCTTTAGATACAAATTCCCTCATAATATTGGTGGATTATTCTTCTCTAACTAAACGAAATGATAATATTTCCTTAGTTATCTGTTTATTTTTCCTATATCCATAACTTGAAAATCATGGAATATACAGTAAACAAGTTATTGGTTTGTCCAAATTATCCGCAACTTCCCCCAGTTGATTTCCAAAATACCTACTAGGTGTCATTCTCTAAAAAATCCACAAGTCTCACTCCCGAGAAAATAATGTATTAATAATTTCATATTATACCATACCATACTATCAAAAAATTCTTTTTAAAGTTAAACCTCTCTATGTTCAACCATTTTTTAAAATTTTCAAATTTCTTTTTAAAATCAATCCATTATTAAAATATCTAAACTATATTCTTTTCCAAAACAAATATTTTAAAAAAAAATCATCATTTTTAAAAAGTAAAAAATTTCAAAAAATCGTATATCATTTATCTAAATTAAATATTCACTTTTAGTGTGAATTCATTTTTATAATGCATTTCTTGCTTGTCTCATTTGATAAACCCATGAAAATGAGATTCTAAATACTGTAAGTGTCTTCAAAACACTTATGTACCCAACTCCCTAGTAACTTGATGTTCAAAATAAAAAAGGATAGATATATATTTGATGATATTCATTAAATTTTCTATAAATAATACTCTTATATAGAAACCTGAATCAAGGAATATACTAAAATAAATTCCAACATCAAGATGGAGTGAACTGAATGCCACTTGTTAGTCAAGGTCCGAACAAGCTGATACCACTTGTTCCAAAAATATATTTGGATATAATAAGAATGATACCACATATTTCACAGATACATTTAATGAAACAATACTAATACGACCTGTAACAGCCCACCCATTGCATTAGATTGTGGAAATATATAACATGGACTTAAATTGCATCCCCAAAATGCTAAAGAATGGGAATAAATTCCAATGGCATAATTTACATATGGGGGACGATTTACCCCTTGAAAATAAAACTAAGAAAAATATATTCCATAACCAAATATACACTAAATGATACATGATAACAATGTAAAAGAACCTAATGTAATATTATTCATATCAAAAATCAAATACAACAAAATGCTAAAATGGAAGACTATAAAACCTTGAAATACATAGAGCATAAAATAACCAAGAAAACCCAAAGACTCAAAAATGAAAATATAAAACCTAACCATGGTCTTTGATACACAAAAAATACATCCCATGGATCACTATAAACTTATAGAGGAGAGTGATACTTTAACTTTTCTCGTGTACTAATAAATGATATCTACAAAAGCACTAATCTTCCAATGTAGAGATGAGCACTGAAACCCTGTAGGCATTCCCAAAAATAATTACCTACTCACACCACTTGAATATATAATTTTATCTCATTTATATAAAATAATTTATATAAATCAATGTAAAAAAATTATATCCAAATATATAACAAGTGATATTGTAAAAAAATTTATCAAAGCAACATCATGTTCTAATGAAAGAAACAAAAAAATTAATTCCAAAAATTTCATGAATTTAATTGTATATATTTATTCCATATCACATATCCACATAGACTCAAACACACCACACACAGAAAACCACACAACCACACAAGCTTGATGACACCATTTACGGCGGATCTTCACTTCATATCATGTCCCTTTAATGGTGGAACTTTTTACGATCCCGAACATTTATGGAGATGAATCAGGCTTGATTATAGGTAATAAATTTTCATTTTTTAATTAATTTTTGATTAGGAATTCTCTCTTAGAGTTTTTGGCTGAATTTTGGGATTTTAGGAAGAAAGAAGGGTAGCTCACATTTGGTGTAGGGTTTTCCCAAACCATGGACCAAGATCAAGATAACTGTGCAGACACAAAAAGAGTGGATTCACACTACTGGTGCATGGTTGGGAAAAATATGAACCCTTAAGTGGGAAACCATTCCCCCCACGAATAGGTCCATATGAAAAACAATGTTCTCCAAGATTTAAATTGTGCATACGGATTTAATTGACACAAAATTTAGATTTTATTTTCTCGATTCCCCCTATTTTAACATCTATTTAACCCCAACTCACCCCAAATAAAATCCCTTAAATTTTGAAGGATACCATACTATTTATTTATGCACCAACCTCTATTCATGGTGAATTTAAGGGATGTTTTAGGATATGAACCTCCATGGGTATGTGGTTCTTCCCATTTAAATATTTATTGCTCTTTTATGCTTCTTAATGAATAATATAGGGATGTTTATCCATTGTTGGATCTTGATTTAGATCATGATTTGTTATATCTTGATTAATATAAATCTTGGATTTAGTAATTGAATAAAGATCTCTTTTTAAACATTGTTCCCCCTAATTTAGCGATTTCTATTAGTGAGTGATTATCATCAAATTGGGGTAGGTAGTCGATAATTCAAATCTCAATGTATTAATTGATATTAGGTGTATGTAATTTTATATTATTTATTAGATATGTAGAAATTTATTTCCTAATGAAATTAACTAACTTACCATGTAAATTGATTAATGGAAATATTCAAATTAGGGATATTGGGAACATTTAATCAGAAAAATTAGTTTTTGAATTAATTATAGAGTAATTGATATTTTTGAAATTGATTAATTAATTGTATAATTATTTAAATGGAATGATTTGGATCATGAGATTTTGGTTTGGGATAAATAATATTATAATTAATTATGGTGGGATAAATATTTTTAAAATGTAATTATTAATTGGAGAATTAATTATTTTTATATTGATGTTGTTGAATAGGGATAATATATTTTAGAATTAATTATTATAGATTTTTATGATTATTGAATGGATATAGATAGAATAATTAATTGAGCAATTAATTGGGGGCTATCTAATTGATTGATAATGGAAAAATAATTGAGGAATAAATTGGTGATGTTAAATTGATTGAGATAAATCATTTAATTGGTGAATTAATAAGGGTTATTGAATTATTAAAAATTGGATTGGTGGTATTAAATTATTTATTGATTTAATTAGTATGACTAATGTGATTATTTAATTATTAAACTAAATAATGTGATTAATTAATTAATGAATTAATTAATTTCAGATATGTGATAACTTATTTATTGAATTAAATAATGGGATTAAAGTGATTAATTAATTAATTAATTAATTAATATGAGTAATTTTATTACTTAATTATTTAATTAAATAATGGGATTTAAGGGATTTATTAATTGATGAAATAATTAATATGTGTAATGTAATTATTTAATTATTTAATTAAAAAATGTGATTGAATAGATTAAATAATTGATGAATTCTTTAATTTGAGTAATGTTATTATTTAATTATTGAATTAAATAATGTGATTTATGGGATTGATTAATTGATGAATTAATTGTGTGAGTTATTATGATTAATTAATTGTGAATTATTTAATGTAATTGAATTGAATAGTTAATTGGTGAATTAATTGAAGAGATTGAATGTGATTAATTATTTATGGAATTAATTAATGTAAATGAGTTAGATTGATTAATTGTAGAATTATTTAATGGATATTGTTGTGTTAATACAATTGAACAAGTAAGAATAATTGATTAGTAAATTAAAAAATAGGGGTTTTTTTGTTAATGCAACTAAATGGGTGGATAAATTAATTGGCGAATTAATTAATGGGGATTGTTATGTTAATGAAATTTAATGTCTTAAATTAATTAAATGGTGAATTAATTAATGGGGATTGTTTTGTTAATGAAATTGAATGAATTGGATTAACTAATTAGTGAATTAATTAATTTGGATTTTTGGGATATTGAATTGATGGAATTGGATAATTAATTGTCAAATTAATTATTTGATAATGAAATTTGAGAATTGTACAAAATAATTGATGAATTAATTATGAGATATTGAAAAATGATAATTAGGATAATTAATTGTGAAATTAATTATTAAATATTGAGATTCTGAATGAGAAAATTAAACATGGGATTATTTTTGGGATTTTTAGTTTTTAGAAACTTATTAATTAATTGATTACGTGATTAATGTTATTGAAAAACACAATTAATTGGGGAATTAATAAAGAGGACTTCTATGAGAAAATAATTGATGAATTAGTAATGAAATAATTGTCATTAGTTAATTTCATAGATGATTAATATAATTTAAGTGAGTAGTAAATTATTGAATCAATTTTGGTTATTTATGTGATTAGTTAATCGTTCAATTAATTTGATCAATAGAAGTGATTAGTTAATTGTGATATTAATTAATGTATTTGATGTCATTAATTATTTATTGAATTAATTTGTATTATTGATGTGATTAATTAATTATTTAATAAACTAGTAAAATTGATGTGATTAATTAATTGTTGAATTTGTTAATATTATTTGTGTGATTATTTAATTGTTTAGATAACTAATAGAAATGTCGTGTTTAACGAATTTTCAAATTAGTAATATAATTGGTGATATAAATTAATTTTTTAATTAATTACATGTTGATGAATGGTAACCTGGACATTTGATTGTGATGTTATGAATGGTAACATAGTAACTCATATAATAAATGATGAATGGTAACATAGACATTTAGTTATGTATTATTAAAGGGTTAATGGTAACATAGAAATTTGGAAAAGTATTATAAATGGTAATATGATTATTAAATTATGTGTTATTAAATGGTGAATGGATACATGGAAATTCATCCATGTATTTTGAATGGTAACACGGTCAATTAAATATTAAGTATGAATTATGAATTTTAACAATGAAATCAAGTTAAATAACATGACTTATGGTTTCCTTGGGTTCTCGGGGTGATATGTGGTTAAATAAAGAGTAAATGAATAAATGTGAATCATTTAATTTATTCCATGTATTTTATTCATTATACAACTGCATAAATTTGTATTTTCTAAATATTATTTTATATTCCATTATTTCTTTCCTACTATATTGTACCCACACCCTACTTGGTCTACCAGATCGGTACCTGAATAGATTTTATAACTATAGGAGACTTAAGGGAAAATTCCTTATGTTAGATGGATAAAATGTGATGGATAATAGATAAGAAAATCAGATGGAATCTAGAACCCTCATGACCGTTTTCAACTATCTATATTCTTGGATTTCATTTTTGAATCTTCTCACATACATTGGCATGTCATATTTATTGTTTAGTTTTGACATTGTACTTTTAAGGACCGAGAATTATTAGATTACATAATATTTAATTTAGTCATGATTTCACTTCCTTTCACATTTATGGTCTTTTTTTGTTTATATGTTTAGAGAGTTGGTACACAATACATTCATAATATTACATATTAATAAATAGTTGATACCATAAAAATAGTATTCATTTCTTCCAAAATATAAAACTTTTCAAAAAAATCATGATTTTATTGAATATTCTAAAAACATAAACATGGGTTCTTTCTTTGTCTTACACATTCATATAACATGTGAAAATAATTTTAAAACATGGGATGAGCAGAAAAATATCTGTAAGGGATATTAAAAGAAGGAAAGAACACATTAGCCCAAGAATACTTGTAACATATAAAATTGTTTCCAAAAGACATACATGTCACCAATATATAATTACATTGTGAAACATGATATTTCCACAAGATTCCCACAAAACATTAGAAAAAAAAATATAACCATAAAGGTATCTTGGGGCGTTACATACACAATTTGGTAACCCTCCCGGCTGCCTTATAATTTGTAACCCTCAAGACTACCTTAAAATTTTTGTATCCATCACAGGTACACTTAGAGTAACCATACGTCCAACCTCCAACATACATATACCAAATTTATTAGAGGGATATATAATTCTAACGCTTTATCATAAACAATTCCCATGAACCATAACACAATCATACAACAAAAATAATTTCATAAAATCATTTCCCTTGAATTTCATAAAACAGAATTTTAAAAGAGGTTTTAAAAGAAAATTCCATTATAAATATCATATAACTGAAGTGAGAAAAAATAGAGTAGGTGGAATATGTATATAATCTGTAAATACACATAATTATACCTAATATAATTATAATTAATTACCCAAACAATTTAAATAGCACATAAATAATCAAGAATAAGGTTAACCCAAAGGATGGAAATCGGGTTAAGAATTCACTTACCGCGGGTTCATCTTACTACAAAATCATATAGACCTCATGTAAAATGGATAAAATATTATTTTTAATATCTTAATGAGACATATTAATGTTTATAACACCTTATATGATAATTTAATAACATTATTTTACCCATTAATTATTAGTATTTGTTTCTTTCCAATGTTTTGGGTGCGTTCTTTATATGTTTTCAATGATCCGTTCACGGGGGATATTTTTACCGATTGTATGTGAGACACTAGAATTGTAATGAAGTAGCAATTTCATATTCCCATAACCTTAAATTTTACCATTTATCATTTTTAATTCTTACATGCTTATGATTCATTAGTTAAAATAGTATTGATATTAGTTTAGGTCATTTTGGTGAGTCTTCGATCGTAATGAACTCATTTGTTATTGAAATTAATAACATGTGTATAAAATGATTCCAGAACATTATATAAGATATAATAAAAAAATTATTATTATTATAAACCATAAAAATGGTTTTATGAGTAGACTTTATGGAATTAAGAGAAATTGAAATCACATCATCCACATTGTTGGTAATTCGACACATTAGGGACAGTGTTTTAATTTCTTGAAAAAGTTGGAGAGGAAAAGAAATATAATCATTTGTATTCCATAAAAATTGTAAAATACAGAACATTTAAGTTAATTTATAATTCATTCGGCATGGATAGGGGGAGGTTGGAAAATAATAATATTATAAAATAAAATGAAAATAAAAGAAAGAAAACAAAAGAGGATGTTTGCCTCTTGATCTATTCTCTTTGAAAACCTTCGTATGGCCTTTGGTTTAGTCCTTTTGGAAATACCAGAAACTCAAGGAATTAAGGATGATACTTGGGTAGTGTATTGGGAAACAAATAGGTAAGTATCAAGGATTAAGTAGTGTGGGAGGAAGAGGGGAACGAGGGTGGTATTTATAATGGAGGATAGGAGGTATTTTATATTACTTTAATCATTATTGAAATATTTTTTTCCACAACTATGAATTGACTTAATTTTTTTGGCACCAAATAGTAATAATGGCATGTGATTTCTAACAATGTGGGATTAAACCACTTATGAAGTCATAAATCTTGAATTTAATAGATAATCTGAACATATAGTGTTTTTTTTGTAATTCACTATTCATCAAAAATTCAAAAATTTTAGAAAACTCCCCAAAAATCACCATAAGCATTTTTCAATGTTTAGAATTTAAAAATTAACTCCATTTTTGGAAATTTATTTTCTAGTTACTATTAATGTAATTTTAAAAAAATTCATAATTTATTAAAAAAACAATTTTAAAACTATAACTGCTTTTAAATATCATTAAATTATAAACCAAGATGTCATTATGTTAAAATCTTAAAAAAAATAAATCAATAATACACTTTTCTATTATTTAGGGTCATATTAATATTCATAATGATATGTTCTTATTCACATAAAATTAATTTTATTCTATTAGACTCGGAATAACATATTAAACACAATTGTAGATAACCGTTTTTCAGAATTCAAAACAGAGAAGTGGAAAAATTATTTTTAAAGGCTAGTCATAAAACTAGGTTTCATGCATTTCAATTTATTTTAAAAAACATGGGGAATTACATTATCCCCACCTTTTGTAAATTACATCCTCATAATTTTATTTAATTTTTAACATGTGAGAGTACATTTCTCTCATATCTTTCTAGACTTGAATCTTGCTTCTTCGACCATGTCGCTTCCCCAGAAAACCATTACCTTGTGGATTACCATATTACACAATACATGTTCACTTGGAACAAGAAGTTAAACTGGTTTCTCTTCATAATAAAGGTTGTCTTCATGATGAACTTAATTTGGGGTCTAAACATGTGTTGAATTTGGAACATAATTCCTCAATATCAAAAAATAAAAAACATTATATACATGAGGAAAACATGAAGGAAAAGATACTTGTTATGAAACTAGTTCAACATTATCCTGGATTTTAGAATGACTGATGAACCGTGTACTTAGATTCAGTTTCATACCAAAACACATCACACATTTCCAAGGAGGTATTTTGAGGAAAACATGGTCACCTAACTTGAGAGATAAGTCTTTCCTTCTGTTATATGTATAAATTCTCTGCATTCCCTGAGTTTTCCTCATGTTCTTTTGGATCATAATCAGATTCTCACCCACTTCCTCTACTAATTCTTTCCCCATTGCCATTCTTTCACCGGATTCATCCCAAAATGTTGGAGTCTGACACCGCTTCCCATAAAATTCCTAAAAAGGTGTCAACATTATACTGGAATGAAAAATTTTATTATAAGTAAAGTCAACTAAATAAAGGTGATGATCCTAGCTTCCCTAGTAGTCTATTGAACAAGATAGAAGAATATCTTCCAAATATAGAATCAATCGTTCTGACTGCCCATCTGATTGAGGAAGAAATGCAATACTAAAATTTAAATTGGTTCCCAATGACTTCTGAAGGCCCTTAAAAAGGTTTTTATTGAACCCAGGATCCTAGTCAGTTATAATGGAAATCAGAACACCATGTAACCTGAAAATACTTTTGAGTTATAGTCAAGATACTTTATCTAAAGACATTGTATCTTGAATTGAAAAAAAAATGTGAATATTTTTTCAGTCAATCAACAACAACTCAAATCACATTGTTAACCATAGATTTCTTAGGTAGTCCCACCAAAAATTCCATAGTTACATTCTCCCATTTACAATTGCAAACTGGAAAAGGATGGAGCATCCCCTTTGGTAAATACTTCTCTACATAACATGTTGGCTTTTCAAGCATTTAATAGTAAAATCAACAATATCTCTTTTTCATTTCATTCCTCCAATAATACTCATGAAGGTCTCTTCACATTATAGTACTTCTAGGATGAACTAATAATGAAGAAATATGAGCTTTACACAACAAATCATTATTCAAATTGGAATCAGAAGGAACACACTTCCTTTTTCCAAATCTTAACACACAATCTTTGTCGAGTTTTAAATCTAGAAACATACCCATTTTAACCAATTTGACCTTTTAATATAGTGTATAGTCTTCCTTCTATGCTTTCTTAGTTCTATCTGATAATAATGTCTACAATAAAACAAGGAAAAAATTGAGGTATTTCCAACACGAAAAACTTCTAAGTCAAAATTAATCAAAGCATTAATCAAGGGATCATGTTCCAAAGGTAACATTGCTAATAATGAATGATATTTGTGACTTAAGTCACCCAATACAATGTTTGATTTTCCCAGATGGTAATTGATCGTACAATCATTATATTTTATCAGTTCAAGAAATCTTCTATTCCTGATGTATAATTAGTTAACTGTGAATATATAATTTAAAATTTTGTGGTCAGTATATATTTTACATTTGGATCTGTATAAATGATGCCTCCAAGTTTTCAAAGCAAAAAAGAAAAGATCATAATTTCAAATCATGTGTGGGATAATTAAACTCATGGGGTTTTAGTTTTCATGATACATAAGCAATTAATTGGTCATTCTACATCAAAACACAACCAAGTCCCTTAAATAAATCATCACTATAGATGACAAGCTCACCATTTTGGGAGTCCAAGGCCAAAACTGGAGAATTCACCAATCACTTCTCCAGTTACTGAAATGAAACATCACTTTATTCTGTCCAAATAAATTTAACCACTTTTTGAGTTATCCAAGTTAGTGGTCTAGATAACCATGAAATGTTTTTAACAAATTTTCCGTAATAAATAGCTAATCATTGGAAACAACAAATCTCTAAAACATTTGTGGGTCTTCCCCATTCCTCAACAACTTTTGTTATGGTCAGATCGACTATTAATCCATCCTTATTCAATATATTCCCATGAAAGGAAATATATTTCAACCAAAAATCATAGTTGAAGAATTTTTTGTATAGTTTATTTTCCTTCAAGGTTTAAAGAAACCTATTAGATGTTTTACATGCTCCTCTTTATTCCTTGAAAATACAAGAATGTCATCAATAAACATAACCAAGAACATATCCAGGAACACATGAAATGTTCTATTCATAAGATTCATTAATAAAAATGATTCATTATTTAATCCAAACAGCCTAAAAAAATTCTTAATAACCATATCTAATACAAAAAGCTATTTTTGAGATGTCATCCACCACCACCTTCAGATGATAGTATCCGAAACTCAAGTCAATGATGGAACATTATTAATCTCCCTGGAACTGATCAAACAAGTCATCAATGTGAGGCAAAGAATAATTGTTTTTAACAGTGGGTTTATTCAAAGCTATATAACCAATTCAATGTAACATGGAACCATTATTATTTTTAACAAACAAAACAAGAGAACCCCATGGTGATGTTCTATGACAAATGAAGCCTTTATCAATAAAATTTTATAATAAATTTTTGAAATCAAGAAGGTCTATTTGAGCCCTTTGATATTGGGGTTTTTGAAATTTTCATAGGATGAGGAACTAATTCAATTATGAATTCGACTTCTTGATCAAGTATGACACCAGATAACACATTTTAAAATACATCAGGGTATTCATTAACCATCGGAACATCATTAATCTTAAGAGTTCCCATTTTTTCAACAATATGAGCAAGATAACATTCATCCACATCTTTCAACAGTTTCTAATCTTCATGATATGTTATCAATTATATGGGTTATTTATTATATACAAACTGAAACTCTTTTTTAAAAACTACTTCTTTATCTCTACAACAAATATTAGCATGATATTGAGAAAGCCAATCCTTTCCCAGAATGACATCAAACACTACTAAGGAAAAAAAAACTGGGTTTCAGGTAATGTCATTCCATAGATCACAATATAAATATTCTAATAATTCCAATTTTCAATAATATTTCCACTCGGTGTTTTAACAATAAGTTTTGGTCTCATTTGTTGAAGTGATATTTTCAATTTACCAGAAAATTTCTCAGAAATAAAGGAATTTATAGACCTTGTATCTGACAAATCTTTAGAAAAATCTATGTAAACAAACATTTTACCTGATATAACTTCATTGGATGGCCCGACGTCTGCTGACATAGTCTCTAAGGATCTCACTAAACCTATCTAATTATAGTCTGGCTTCATTGAATCATTCATATATCTCTTTGGGAAGGTATTTACATAATAACCCCTATCACCATGTTTAAAACACATTATAGTTTTATTTTCAAGATTAGTCTTAGAATCATTTTCATTACATTATCTGACTATATGTCCAAACATACCACATCGAAAACACATCACAAATTTGGTATGGAATTTCTTAGCGTCTATTTTCCATCACTTTTCAAAAACTAGAAATTGGAATTTCGTACAATTAGATTTCATTGGTTGATTATTACCCATCATTTTCCATCTGGACCTCTATTGTATTTATTTTCAAAGTTAACATGATCATTCTAAATCTCTGTCCCTACTCTCTCATCACAACAAAAAAGTTACTCATAACTTTTGAATTTACAAGAGGCCAACTGGAGAGACCCGAAGCTTGACATACATTGACATTACAATACTTTTGTGGAATACATATTACATTACAAAAACACACACACAAGGACCGTAATAGTTTAGTGTCTTTGGAAACTCAGAATATAATCTTCTAATCGTGGTGAAAGATCTTCAACATCTCCCATAAAGATCTTACCTTTTTTTCTTACCTAAAACGTTTCTTTATATCTTGGGGAAAAGAAAACATAAAAGGGTGAGCTCAAATGCTCACTAAGGGTAAAAAAAATAAATATCAATCACATCATATTCATAAGAACATATATTTTGGAAATCTTAACCTGCAGAAGAGATCACAATTTCATAACATGGGTTAAATCATAGTAGTGAAATGTAATCCCAATAATCATAACATAAAACATGAAACTTTGTGGAATACACACATAATTATAGAGAATCATTTCTTTTTAGTCAAGACTCATTTCCAAGACTATCTTAGTGGACAAGTCCCTTTCTGAACCGAGTTCATATCTCGTTTCAGTCCTGTTTCACTGAACTGGTATAACCTACTGTTCCAGCCATTTCTATATCATGAGATATAAAATCTTTACCCAATGCATTGGAGGGATATATAGGTCCCACCCATCTCATAATTATACCATTCTTATGTGTTCCACAAAATCATAAATCATACATCATTGCATAACCCATGTAATACAAATGGGAATCTTAAACATCATGCCATCATAAAACAATTCATATAAGATAAAGGAATTAATAAAAATAATTCCATCACAACATAATCAAATCAATGTAATAATAGGGATAAAAATAGAACCCTTTATTATCTTAGATGGAAAATAATTTTGATAAAACACTTGAACTCCATTCTTGAGGAAAATATCCTTTCTTCTTCAAAAACATTTTTCCTTTCATAACATGTCATACAACTTTAAACTAAAAGAATTTGATTAAAAATAAACTTGAATACATGAAAAGTAAGCTTCTTGGAAATAATTTTTTAAAAATCCATTCATGCCGTATAAGTTAAAAATCAAATTATTCTCGTGCTTTTGTCAGAAAAGTTAAAAAAGTGCCTCGTACGAAAAACGACAAAAGATTTCTTTCATATCTTTTACTAAAAACTCACCGAAGGGTGAAATTGGATTTAAACAATTGTAGGTGGATGGAAATAATATTACATATTGAGGAAACATGGATGTGGATGATAAAATACACCCCAGTAAATAACAAAGTATAAACAATCTCGGATAAAAATGAGATTGTGATATTTCACTTACCTTAGGTCCATTTTGCTTCGTAAGTGTCTGAACCTCCTATATAATGATTTAAATAATTTTATTGACTTATTCCTGAATCATAATTATTATTCTGATATCATATATGGTCATATTCTTAGCTTCTTATTAGAAATATTTCATTACTACTAGTTATTCGGGTGTTTATTACTTTTTGTTCTTATGCGTGTTTTGTCGAATAAATTCTTATTCTTCTCTTTAGGTTATAGATACCTCATTTCCAGAAAGGTATTAGTGTAATATATGTCATATTAATTCATTAAATTCATTTATATAATCATTATGCAATGAATATCATGTAGAACGAGTCACATCACATCGTGGAGACGGTATTCCGTACGTACGCACGAGTGATGATATCGTTCCTATGATTTTGGAATTGTATTGGAGTGTATGTATACTATTTCAGAATCAATATCAATTTATAATAATCATATATAGTTACTCATTACACCATTATACCCATCCAATTAAGGTGGTGGCGAAAAATATATTACACCACGGCGTGGAGACGGTATTCCGTACGTACGCACGCGTGGTGATTTCCTTTTTCCATAGGATGGATAAAAGGTTAATTAGAGTTGTTTCATATTTATAATAAAAAATCAGTATATAATAAATACTGATGTTATTACTTTATCATGAATCAACTAAATAAGAAGAAGTTGAAGAAGAAAGAAATTGAAAAAGATCGGTAATGGATATTACCTCTTTTTGATGCGCCTTCACTTAACCTCCACTTAATGAACTAATGATTATATTTCAAGAAGACCAGGACCACTAGGATGATACTATGGAATTGGAGAAGAGATTTTGGCAGGGGTTGGCTGAGCTTGAATGCTCAAATTGGGGTGAGGAGGAGAGGGAGGAGGTTCCCTTTTATAAGGGAGGTGAGAGGCACCTTTGGAAAATCTCAAAATATTATTTTATATTAAGGTCCAATTCGGTTTATAATGGTTCCAAAGGGTCTTATTTTGAAGATAAAGTGGGTACGGGTCTAAATACTCTCATACAATAGGGTTTAGACATGTTTGTGTTTTTATTTTAACCTTATCAATTAGATTTAACTCTAAGTTAAATAATTTAACTTTTACCGTGTCTTTTTGTTTTCTTACACTATATGGTTAATAAACATACCATAACAAGCCAAACTAACCCCAAGTTGTTTATTATTAATATATCTATCCTTATCTAAGTCATTTGGCCGAACCATATATTTTTAGAAATTAAATAACAATTAATAATATAATATTTGTTTTAAAAACTAATTTATGTCAAATTTGACACTATTTGGTACATGATTTTTATGAAATTTATAACAGAATGATAAGTTCTAAAAAGTTACTTATATCAACAATACCATGTCATATTAACCTAGAAATTTAATTTAAGTCATAAAAAGTCTAAAATTACATTTATTAGGGCATTTGTAACATCAATTATGTCAATATTTCATTAATAAGACAATTACTGCATCATCTTTTTGTCATAATTAATGATAATTATTTAATCCCTAAAAATTCTAAGTAAATTCCTATGATGTAGATAATTGTATTAGATTTCTGGAGAATATTCATTTTCGAAGTTTCATGAAGTTTTTCACTAAATTAAAATTATTATACTTATAAGATTTAAGAAAGTGACATGTTGTCACATTCTTTGGTTTTAATAATAATTAAATTATTTTCATGGAAAAAAGTCCATTAAATGAATCTAATCCGACCCTTAGGTGATATGGGTCGACTATTAGTCATCCAATAGGATTTTTAAATGTGTTAGGGTAATTTTATAATATTATATTTATCCTTAATTACCCGATTTACCTTTAACTATGGTAAATAAAATTTACCGTAGTTACTATTCATAATTCCCAAAAATTAAAAGTAGCTTATTAACATAATTTGGATCAACTGATTCCAAATATGGAATCCATTTTTCCAAATACAATACAAAAAATTGGAAGAAATTAAATTAAAATTAATCCCGTTTTCGAAAGAAAACAGGTTTTTCTTTAAAACATTGCAAAAGATTGAATTGATTTATCCTACGAGTTCAAGGTAGAATAAATGCTAATGACATACATTATATTAAATGGTAAAAATATATTCTATTTATACCTTAAAACCATTTAATATTATAATCTAACAACATTATATATTATGATGAAAAAGTTTGTTTTTAATTAAAATATAGCGTGTTTTTACCATTCATTAAAATATAAACGTTATCGGAAAAATATCAAAACATTAACTAATGTAAATTTTTATATCCTGATTCAAAAGAAGATTTTTATTTTGTCAAATTGAACTTATAAACATTTCAAAAACTAGATTTAAAGTGGGTGCGCCATCAAAAGGCGTCAAAACTGAATTTTTTTAAAAATACTTATTTTACCCGAAAATTTTATTTTGTTCTTATACCATGTTCTAGAAAATGTGTAAGATGAATAATAATGTTATAAAATTCAAAATTTAGTTAATAATATTCATAACGGCTAGTTCATAACAATATTATATTAATATATTGTTGTTTAGTAAAACCCGTTATCGCGTACAAGACACGCTATCAGGGAAGGTCGCGATTTGCGTGTAATGAAAGACAAGTCAGGGTTGCGTGTAGTGCACGACTCCTTTGTTGTTGTGTATAACAGAATCCAACCATATTTCACTTATACATTGAATATATATATATATATACTCAATGTTGCGTAGAATAACTATTATCAAAATTTTGTGTAACACGATCCAAGAATAGTGTTGCGTATATTGCAAGATAATACGATGTTGCGTATAGCGGAAGGTAATCTTGGTGTAGAATACAACACAAGACATTAATTAAATTAAAAGAATATTTGTCATAAAATCTCGGGGTGTTACATTCTTCCCCCCTAAAAATGAATTGCGCCCTCGAAATTCGTCTAGGTTATAAATGGTTTACTATTCGAAAGTTTGTTTAATAGAAACCCACATCGTAAAAAGAAATACCAAAACATGGCTTTAAAAACTAAAGTATGAAATGTAACGGTTACCCAAATTAACTCATCACTTGGTTTCCATGTAGGAGAACATAGGTGAAAATATGGATATGGAAGAAAAATCTAAACATCAAGTTCTGATGGAGAGTGGTAGAGAACATGGCTATGGAAAAGACAGCAATCAAAATGCAATAAATTTGTGATGATCTAAGGCACCATCTGATCTAACAGATATAAGAGAACTAGGACAACATTTTTGGTTTTCAAGATCATTTCCCTAAAGTTGATGAAATTGGAATTAGAAGAAATACTTTCGTGATTTTGGCATAGTCTCACCGTTTGTCATTCTTTGGACAATTTCCACTTCATCTCTCAAAGAAATGAAGTTGAATTTTTCATTCGTGATGTGTTAGCAGATCATGTGATAGAATGATGGGTAATTCCATCTGTCTCAAACAAAATGTTAGAAAAGTTATCAAAAAATACATAAGTCCATCTATAGTGAGATTAATCATATATAGTTTCTAAAATGGACTTATACTTCATATATCATACTTCATAATATAATAAAACTAGTTTCTACTAAACAGGGACATCCTATAGGCCAGTGGTAGGCGATAAAGGCCAGTCACACTTCGGTTGTGGGTTCTATTCCCACAGCCTTGTCTGACGCGATGGGTTGTCGCCCGTTCTGCAGGTTTTCCTTTTTCTAAAACTATATTACTATAACATCCCATCAATAATATCGAAAAAAACTTCTATCCTTAATACTAAATTATATCCAACATAATCCATTCCAATCTTTAGGCTTATCTAAAATACTTTGGTCCATGCTCATAGTATAAATAAAATGATTACTTGTAATGTCACATAACAATCATGTGAATTCCATCATTTATCCCCAATATATCATATGATATATCTTGTTGGTCAAATTACAATCATGTGAATACCTTAATCATGTATTCTCTTGAAGAATGAATACCCATTAATTGAACCATAGTGAAAACATGAATGCAGTTAATAGTTAACACTTTCCACATACCAAAATCCACCAAATTCAATACACTCAAACCATGATATCACTTAGTCCTTATATCAATCATGATCTCATGAATACTATCAAACATTTAATTTTATCCTTATCCATTCATTATGCGCATATTCTCTATATTCCAAAAATATCTGAATAACCTTTCATGGATACTGGTAGCATTAATCATACACTTTCAAAACTCAAGGAAAGAAAACAATGTAATGATCCTTAGATGTCTCTTTATTCCATTGTACGATGAGATTACTTATACAACATTAAACATGATAAAAATGTAATCAATCCACTACCATCTTAAACCATTGACCGAGCTTCAACAATTCTTTCATCTCACATATCATTTGTAGTCTCTTCATCAACATAAATACTACCCATACGACCATACTGATTCTCTTCATGAGACTTTCCCTTAGGCCATTGGTTTGCATAATGCTCATACATTCCACATTTAAAACATTTAACCATTTTTGATGTCGTAGCAATACCATTATCCTCATCCATGGTGTTAACTGAACCTTTTCCTTTGCACTTATTGGCTTTATGTCCTTCATTTCCACACCCAAAGCATCTTCCAGTTCCTTTAAAAAATTCTCCTTGATGCCTCTTCCCACATGACTTACATAGGGGAAATGGAACTTTTTTTTCCTCTGTGATCATCATGAAACTCTATCTTTCTCTTATTAGCTGAGTCAGGAAACTTACAAAATTTGAGTTTATTGATCATATTATGAGATTGCTAATTCAGCATAATAATGATGTTTGGACTTCCAAATCTAGTTTCATTTGGTTTCTCATGAAGAATATCATTCCATTGTCCGTTATATCCTCCATTATCGTGAATCTTCCGGTTTCCAGCCATTTTCTAAAACCCAAAAAGAAGAGTGTGAGAGGAAAAATCATAATAAAGGGGGAGTAACGTCAATATCTAACATCTTTGGTTTAATCTAATATCATTACCATAGTTCTAGGACTATATCCTATACGTATACTTATCCTTATGGACATACCTAGATATACTTTAGAAATATCTCTAGGGATCTCACTAACGTTCTCGCATCCTAGTTTCCAAAGGTTGAATAAACCTTTCCTCTGATACCAACTGTAGACACCCGAAGCTTGATGTACATGGACATTACATTACTTTTGCGGAATACTTAGTACATTACAAAAACACACACACAAGTACCGTAATAGTTTAGTGTCTTTGGAAACTCATAATATAATATTCTTATCGTGGTGAAAGATCTTCAACATATCACAAAAAGATCTTCCCTTTTTTTCTTACCTAAAACCTTTCTTTATATCCTGGGGAAAAGAAAACGTAAATGGGTGAGCTCAAATTCTCAGTAAAGGTAAACAAAATAAATATCAATCACATCATATTCAGAAGAACATATCTTTTGGAAATCTTAAACTACAGAAGAGATCACAATTTCATAACATGGGATAAATAATAGTAGTGAAATGTAATCCCAATAATCATAACATAAAACATGAAACTTTTTGGAATACACACATAATTATAGAGAATAATTTCTTGTTAGTCAAGACTCATTGCCATGACTATCTTAGTGGACGAAGTCCCTTTCTGAATCGAGTTCATTCCTCGTTTCAGTCTTGTTTCACTGAACTGGTATAACCTACCGTTCCAGGAATTTCTATCTCATGAGATATAAAATCTTTACCCAATGCATTGGAGGGAGATATATGTCCCACCCATCTCATAATGATACCATTCTTATATGTGCCACAAAATCATAAATCATACATCATTGCATAACCCATGTAATACAAATCGGAATCTTAAACATCATGACATCATAAAAAAATTCATATAAGATAAAGGAATTCATAAAAATAATTCCATCACAACATAATCAAATCAATGTAATAATAGGGATAAAAACAGAACCCTTTATTATCGTAGATGGAAAATAATTTTGATAAAACACTTGAACTCCATTCTTGAGGAAAATATCCTTTCATCTTCAAAAACATTTTTCCTTTCATAACATGTCATAAAAATTTAAACTAAAAGAAGTTGATTAAAAATAAACTTGAAAACTTGTAATGGAAGCTTCTTGGAAATAATGTTTTAAAAATCCATTCATGCCGTATAAGTTAAAAATAACATTCTTCTCGTACTTTTGTCAGAAAAGTTAAAAAAGTTCCTCGTACGAAAAACGACAAAATATTCCATTCATATCTTTTACTAAAAACTCACCAAAGGGTAAAATTGAATTTAAACAATTGTAGGTGTATGTAAATAATATTACATATTGAGGAAACATGGATATGGATGATAAAATATACCCCATAAAATACCAATGTATAAACAATCTAGGATAAAAATGAGATTGTGATATTTCCCTTACCTTAGGTCGGTTTTGCTTCGTAAGTGTTCGAAGATCCTGTATAATGATTTAAATAATGTTTTTGACTTATTCCAGAATCATAATTATTATTATTATATAATATATTTTCATATTCTTAGCTTCTTATTAGTAATATTTCATTACTACTTGTTATTCGAGTGTTTATTACTTTTTGTTCTTATGCATGTTTTGTCGAATAAATTCTTATTCTTCTCTTTAGGTTATAGATACCTCATTTAAAGAATGGTATTAGTGTAATATATATCATATTCATTCATTCAATTCATTTATATAATCATTATGCAATTAAGATCTTTTAGAACGATTCGCATCACATCGTGTAGACGGTATTCTGTACGTACGCACGAGTGATGATATCGTTCCTATGATTTTGGAATCGTATTGGAGTGTATGTATACTATTTCATAATCAATATCAATTTATAATAATCATATATAGTTACTCATTACACCATTATACCCATCCAATTATGGTGGTGGTGGAAAATATATTACACCACGGCATGGAGACGGTATTCCGTACGTACGCACGCGCGATGATTTCCTTTTTCCGTAGGATGGATAGAAGGTTAATTAGAGTTGTTTCATATTTACAATAACATATCAGTATATAAGAAATACTGATGTTATTACTTTATCATGAAACAACTAAATAAGAAGAAGTTTAAGAAGAAAGAAATTGAAAAATATCGGTAATGGATATTACCTCTTTTTGACGTGCCTTCACCTAACCTCCACTTAAATAACTAAGGATGGTCTTTGAAGAAGACCAGGACCTCTAGGATGATACTATGGAAGTGGAGAAGAGATTTTTTCAGGGGTTGGTGGAGCTTGAATGCTCAAATTGGTGTGAGGAGGAGAGGGAGGAGGAGCCCTTTTATAAGGGAGGAGAGGGGCACCTTAGGAAAATCTCAAAATATTATTTTATATTAAGGTCATATTCGGTTTATAATGGTTCCAAAGGGTCTTATTTAGAAGATTTATTTGGTATGGGTCTAAATAATCTCATACAATAGGATTTAGACATGTTTGGGTTATTATTTTAACCTTATAAATTAGATTTAACTCTAAGTTAAATAATTTAACTTTTACCGTGTCCTTTTGTTTTATTACACTATATGGTTAATAAACTTACCATAACAAGACAAAAGAACCAAAATTTGTTTATTATTAATATATATATCCTTATTTAAGTCATTTGGCCGAACCTTATATTTTTAGGAATTAAATAACAATTAATAATATAATATTTGTTTTAAAAACGAATTTATGTCAATTTTGACACTATTTGGTACATGATTTTTATGAAATTCATAACAGAATGATAAGTTCGAAACAATTTACTTATATCAAAACTAACATGTCATATTAAACTATAAAATTAATTTAAGTCATATAAAGTCTAAAATTGCATTTATTTGGGCATTTATAACATCTATTATGTCAATATTTCATTAATAAGACAATTACTACATCATCTTTGTGTCATAATAAATGATAATTATTTAATCCCTAAAAATTATAAATAAATTCCTATGATGTAGATAATTGTATTAGATTTCTGGATACTATTCATGTTTGAAGTTTCATGATGTTTTTCACTAAATTAAAATTATTATACTTATAAGATTTAAGAAAGTGACATGTTGTCACATTCTTTGATAATAATTAAATTATTTTCATGGACAAAAGTCTATTAGAAGAATCTAATCCAATCCTTAGGTGATATGGGTCGACTTTTATTCATCCAATAGGATTTTGACATGTGTTAGGGTAATTTTATAATAATATATTTACCCTTAATTACCCAATTTACCTTTAACTATGGTAAATAAAATTTTCCGTAGTTACTATTCATAATTCCCAAAAATAAAAAGTAGCTTATTAACATAATTTGGATCCACTGATTCCAAATATGGAATCTGTTTTTCCAAATTCAATACAAAAAAGTTGGAGAAATTAAATTAAAATTAATCCCGTTGTCGAAAGAAAACAGGTTTTTCTTTAAAACATTACAAAAGATTGAATTGATTTATCCTACGAATTCAAGGTAGAATCAATGATAATGGGATACATTATATTTAATGGTAAAAATATATTCTATTTATACCTTAAAACCATTTAATATTATAATTTAACGACATAAGATATTATGATGAAAAATGCTGTTTTTAATTAAAATATAGCGTCTTTTTACTATTTATTAAAATATGAAAGTTATCGGAAAAATATCAAAACTTTATCTAATGTAAATTTTTATATCCTGATTCAAAAGAATGATTTTATTTTGTCAAATTGAACTTATAAACATTTCAAAAACAAGATTTAAAGTGGGTGCTCCATCCAAAGGTGGCAAAATTGTATTTTTTGAAAAATACTTATTTTACCCGAAAATTTTATTTTGTTCTTATACCATGTTCTAGAAGATGTGTAAGATGAATAAAAATGTTATAAAATTCAAAATTTATTTAATACTATTCATAACGGCTAGTTCATAACAATATTATAATAATATTTTGTTGTTTAGTAAAACCCGGTATTGCGTACAACACACGCTACCAGGGAAGGTCGTGATTGCGTGTAATGAAAGACAATTCAAGGTTTCGTGTAGTGCATGACTCCTTTGTTGTTGTGAATAATAGAATCCAACCATATTTCATTTATACGTTGAATATATATATATATATATATACTCAATGTTGCATAGAATAACTATTATCAAAATTGTGTGTAACACGATCCAAGAATAGTGTTGCGTATACTGCAAGATAATACGGTGTTGCGTATAGTGCAAGGTAATCTTGGTGTAGAATACAACACAAGACATTAATGAAATTAAAATAATATTTTTCATAAAATCTCAGGGTGTTACACCAACGCCCTTTGATACTTTGGCCTTAATCCTGAGTAAAAGCAAATGATTTTTATATCATGTTACAAAATGAGATTTGGAGCATACCTCACCAGTCAGGTGAATTTATATTCATATATGACCACTAAATCATCCTCATTTTAATTTAATTCAAGGAATTTCTTCTCTATCCTAAATCCCACCACCTTATGAAATATTGTTTAAGGAAAATACTTCTAAATTCATCCCACTCTAAGGCATCAACATCCTATTTATCCCTTATATTGTTGACTATTGACCAAAAATGATCAGCTTAACCTTAAAAATGATAAATGTAAATACCTATCATTAGATTATTTTAACATCTCATAAAATCAAATATCTTTTCAAGGGATTTAATCCATCCTTCACCTTCTACTAGTTTAGAGGATCCATTTAAAGAAGGAGGGTGTTTTCTCATAAAGTGTTCAGCTATTTTCATTTTCCATTGTGGTGTATCTGGTTGTTCTTTTGAATGGATTCCAACACCATTTATTGTATACATTAGCTGAACCATTACTGACACAATCTTCTCCGTTCCAATCCCTACAATACCAGGCTGCAGATTCAGAAGGATGTTGTTCTTTCAGTACCTCTTCTCTTTAACTTCCATGTTTCTTCTATGGAAACCCATTATTAAAAAACATATCTTAATCATAGCAACATGGTAATATTTAAATTCTAAAACATTTAAAATTAATCATATATTAAAAATCATTTATGGTATTCTATTAAGATCATCTTGTCCCAAAAAGTTATCTAAAACATCCCATAATACTAGCTATAAGGACCCGATGTTATGGAAATATATAATATTTAATTTAGTCAAGAAATAACTTATTTTCACATAGAGTATATTTTCAGGTTTAAAGATTTAGAGAGTTTGGAAATATTACATTCATAACATTACACATTAATACAAAGTGGATACCATAAAAACAGTATTCATTTCTTCCAAAATATAAAACATTTCAAATAAATAATTATTTATTTGACAGTTATTCAAACATTTATCATGGAATACTTATTTGTCTTACACATCCTTATAACCTGTGGAAATATTTTTAAAACATGGGATGAGTACAAAAATATCATTAAGCGATATAAAAAAAGGAATGAACACATTAGTCCATGAATACATGTAACATATGAAATCATTTTCAAAATACATACTTGTCACCCATATATACATATCTTGTGAAACATGATATTTCCACAAGATTCCATCAAAACATACGAACAAACATAGAACAATAATGTTATCATGTCTCATTAATTTCATAATCATGTAACCCTCTTGGCTACCATGTAATTTGTAACCCACATGGATACCTTACAATTTTTTTACCATCACAGTTACACTTAGAGTATCCATATAACCAACATCCAACTTACACATACCCAATGCAAAGGTGGGATATAGATGTCCCAAACTTTATCAAAAACAATTCCCAAAACTATAACACAATCATACAACATTAATAATTGTATAAAAACTTTTTTTTTGAAATTCATAAAGCAGAATTTTAAATATTCTTTTTATAAGAAAATTCCTTTATAAATATCATATAATTGAAGTGAGACTTAATAGAGTGGTTTAAATATGTAGATAATATGTAAATACATATAATTAAACATAATATAATCATAATTCATCACACAAACAATTTAAACACTGCATCTATAATGAATAATAAGGTTATCCCAAAGGATTGAAATCGGGGTAAGAATTCCTTAACCTAGGGGTTTTCTTACTCCCAACTCATTTTAACGTCCTGTATAATGGTTAAAAGAGTGTTATTAATATCTTGAAGAAACATATTCAGGTTTAGAACACCATATATGTTCATTTCATAACAACATTTTACCCACTAATTATTAGTATTTTGTGCCTTCCTTTGTTTTGGGTGCATTCTTTACATGTTTTCCATGAACAGTTCATGATGGATATTCTTGTCGGTAGGAAGTGAAAATACTTAATTGTAGTAGAGTGGTATTTAAATATTTACAAAACCATAAATTATACCACTTATCATTTTGAATTCTTACATGAGGATTATTCATAATTTAAAACATTATTGATATTTGTTTAGGTCATTTTGGTGATTCATTGATCGTAATGAACTCAATTATTTTATAAATTAATAACATGTGTATAAAATGATTCCACAACATTATATAAGATATGATATATAAATAATAATTATTTTCAACCACAAAAATGGTTTCATTACCAGAATTTAAGGAAGTAAAAGAAATTGAAATTACATCATCCATCATGTCGGTAATTTGACACCCCACGGACGGTGTTTTAAATTCTTGATTAAGTGGTAGAGGAGAATAAATAAATTGGTTTTTATTCCATAAACGTGGTTAAATCCATAATATTTAACATAATATATAAATAAGGCCACTTGGATAATGGAAGTTGAGTAAATAAAAAGAATATAAAATAAAATGAAAAGAAAAGAAAGAAAACAAAAGATGAGTTTTACCACTTTATCTCTTCTCCTTGAGATCCTTTTTAAGGCCTTTGTTTTTGGAATGTTAGTGATACCATTAGATCTACGATATTGGGTAAGAGCATTGAGAGATGAATTGGGAAGAACATAGGTAATGACCAAGGCTTGAGAGGTGTGGGAGGAAGAGGGAAGTGAGGGTGGTATTTATAGTGGAGGAAAATGGGTACTTTACATTATATTAATCATTATTATAATATTTTTCTCATATATATGAATAGTCATAGTTAATGGTACCCAAGTTGTAATAATATCATGTGAGTTCAATCCATGTGGGATTACATCACTTAAGATGTCATAAATAGTGTATTTAACAGATGATTTGTATATACGATATTTTACCTTATTTCAATTTTCATCAAAAATTCAAAAGATTAAGAAAAATCTCAAAATACCACCATTACCATTTTTCGGCATGTATAATTCAAAAATTAACTCCATTTTATTAAATAATTTCCTAAATATTATTAATTAAATTTTTAAATAAAACCATATTTTATTCAAAAATAACAATTTGAAAACTATAACTGCTTTTATATCAGATTGAAAAAATAACCAAAAGTCATTATCTTAAAGCCTTATGAAATAATAATAATTGAATATACTATTCATTTGGGTCATATTACTATTGATATTACTATTCATAAGGTAATGTTTCTATTCACAAAAAGTTAATTTGGTCCTATTAGACTCCAAATAACTTTTTGAACACAGTTGTAGATGACCATTTTTTAAAATTCAAAACATAGAAGTGGAAAAATTATGTTTAGAGGCTAGTCTTAAAATAATGTTTCATTCATTACAATTTATTTTTTAAAACATGGGTTGTTACAGTACTTCATGCTTTAGTTATCATGAGATATTGGTGTTGTTTCTATTATTCAGTAGATTATTGTTATTTATTTACCCCATTGTATTACTCTGAAAAGGAAACATGAGGGTATAGTCTCCCCATTATTGATATTAGAACCTTGATACAAGTTGGATGCTTCTGGAATATAGGGAGGATTTCTTGGGGACATGTGATTGTCCTTCTTGGGGAACCAATGGTGGAACCATTTTTTGGATGATAAAATGTTTTATTAGTGGATGGTTATCTATTTTATTCATTTATCATACTTTTTGGGAAAGGTTGATAGTAGTGTATGATGATTCAGTCCCTATTTATAAGCTCTTTCATGGGATTATCTTACCCATTTTTGTGGGAGAACTCAATTACCTAGGTATGGATTGATGTTATTGCTATTTTTTTGATATAGGTGAATACTACATCACCTTAAAAGATACACTAATTTTGTGATGTGATTATTAAAATTGAGATTTTCTAATATTTGACTCATGGCATAGTGTGGAATGAGAGTTGAGTTTCATTCATCATTTTAATAACTCAGGATTATTTTATAACATTCTTCATTTTAGGAGAACATGGGAAAATGGGTTCTAGTTAAGCTTTTGAACTTAAAATATATTTCCATTCATGGGATATTGAACAAAAAATGGTGTCTATGGTGTATTTTATAATGACTGAAAAATAATGAAAGATTTGAATAAATTATTTTCTAATATGAAATTTGAATAAGAATAATTTATTTACCCCTTATTATCCATGAACTAAATGACAGATGGTTATGTGTAGTGATGGTTTCTCGGTTTTGAATGTGCGGTGGGAAAATGGAGTATTGACTTCTTATTGATTTTTATAAATTCCACATGTTAATTGTGTTAATTATGTTAAATAATAATATTTTGTGTTGTTTAATTTTTCCTTTATTTGGGTAGTTTTGTTAGTGATAATTCCCTTGATTGAGAACTCAGTTATAAGGTTTTGCAAGAGACCATCTAGTTTTGGATTTTATGGTGAGATGTTGGTAGGTAGGGAAGCCCAATATGTTCAAAAGGTTTGGATGATTCTTTAGTGGGAGGTCATATATGTGATTGGGGTACTATGGTTGTATTCACCGATTAATTCATAGAATACATTTAATTAGCGACGATCATTTCCCCTTTCAGGACATCAAACCAGGTATGCTGATAAATATTTTGATTTACATTAATTTTCATAAATGTGTTATCGTTTTATATTTCCCCCTTGTAAGTTTTTCTTATGAAGTGTTTTCCGTAGAGTAGTATGGTGGATAGTATGCCACCAATATTTTATAGATGGTGTTGTTAGGATGGATAAGAGGTCTTTGAGTACTATGGTGAATGATTTTCTTGAAAATGTGGTGTCAACGAATCTTCAATGGTGGGGAGTGATGTGTTAAAAGTAGGTTATTGGAGCTAGGCCATGGGGTTGAAGTGGTGGAATCGAATTTCCAATGTGGATCTTATAAAGAATGTTTTTAAATTACATATGGAAAGCCTAGTTGGGCCTTGGATATAGTTGATGTACTTACATTCCCGGAGGTTTTTTATTGAAAGGCTGGGATCTAATGTTGGATTTTGTTCTTGTAGTTTTTAGAGAAGTTGTGTTTGAAAACACATTGAGTATGTCGTGAAATTTGAGCATGATAATTTTTTTTCCTTTGAGATGAATCTAATACATGAGTTTGATTTTAGTGAGAAAGTGTTGTTGGGAAATACTGTGTTGATAGATCATGTGTTGTGGCTATATGGATGGGTTAAAAAAATGAGAAATAGAAGTGTATATGAGGTTTCACTGGAATAATATTTTTGACTCGGAATCAAAGATATGTGTAGGAGTAATGCTCGAGGAGGAGTTATTATAAGGTGGGAGATTGTATGATCTTGAACATTTCTATAGATGAAACCGTCTTGATTAAAAATAACATTTGGTGTAGTTTTGAGTACTTTTTGATTGGGAAGGATCTTTGGGGAGTTTTGGGTGAATTTTGGGAATTTAGGTATAAATAAGGGTAATACATGGTTGGCACATTGTTTTACCAAAACATGTGTTGAAACCCAGCTAACCAAGGGAATCTAGGAAGAGGGGATTTTCATGAATTTTTCATAATTTGAAAAACCATGTGCTCTAAAAGCGGAAACTATAACCCCCCCCCAATTAGAAATTTCACATGGTTAGGAGAAACCGTGCATCCTGATCAAAAAACTATGTACGCGGTATTGATTAACCAAAAACATAGATTTATATTCCCAAATCCCTATGTTATCCCCTATTCAACCCCAACTCAACCCAAATCTAATCCCCTCAATTTTGGATGCCACTATAGGATTTCCTAGGGTTCCCGAACCCTATTCTTTGAAAAGAGAAGGGATGTTTCAAGATATGTACCTCCCCGGGTAAGTGGTTTCTTACCATTTAGATATCTCTTTCTCTGCTGCTCCTCTTCTGAGATAAAATTAGGAGGTTTATCCACTATTTTATCAAGATTATGATACATGATTGTTACATTTTGATTCATTTAAATTTTATTTCTAGTACTAAAATCATGATCTATTTCTTCATCCTTTTAATGTATAATTCTTCGATTTCCATTGGTGAGTGTTTATCATCAAATTGAAGTAGGTGTTCTATAATTAAAATCCAAAAGTCTTCACTACAATTATGCCAGTGTAATTATAAAATGACCATCAATTGTTTTAAAACTTCATCCTTAATCAAATTAATTAATTTGGTGTATTAATTGATTAAGGTAAATGTTCAAATTGATGCTATTGGGGTTACAAATTGTGAAAAATTAGTTGTTTAATTAATTACAGAGTTATGGGGATTGTTATAATTAATTAATTGTAATTATTAGGATAATGATATTTTGATTTTGGATAATTCATTGGTGAATTATTTATAGAAATATAGAGATTGTTTAAATTTATTAATTAATTTATGAATTAATTATTGTCATATTAATATTGGTGACAAGGGATAATTAATTGTAGAATTATTTATTGGAGATTGTAATGATTATTTAACTGATTTAGATAGAATAATTAATTGAGTAGTTAATTCGGGATATTAAATTTATTGAGATTGAAAAATTATTTGAAGAGTTAATTAGAGATATTGAATTGATTCAGATGGAAAAATTAAATGATGAATTAATTGGGGTTATTGAATTGTTTAAATATGGATTAATGGGATTAATTAATTGATTATTTAATTAATGTGTTTTTCCATTACCCGTCCCTTGAGGCCCATGTTGTGATTACCCCAATTTCACCATCCATAGGCTAGGGGTTGGAGACTAGCACCAGAAAGGTATATCCCAAAAAGGGAAGCCAATGCCTTTAATCCGATACACAAGCAGACTAGGTACACAAATAAAAGGAAACCACAAAGTAGAACTACTAATAGTAAAGTGTGAAATGAAAGTAATAAAGGGAAAGTATACAAACCCAACTGAAAATAAAGTACAGAAAAAGGGAAAAACATGTTCCAAAGGTCATCCACCAAGGATCATACCTAAAGGGTAGGCAAAAATCATCATCATTTGTCACTGTCGCTCACCACATCTATCAATCGCCTCTGACCACTGTCTAGTCCTGGCTCCCCAGGTCTCAGTCAAGTTGTCTATCATCTTCACAAGACACAAAAATGTGTGGAAGAAGCCCATGCAGGGGTGTGTATAACAATACCCAGTAGGGACCCCATGAACCCCAATGGTCACCAAGAACTCTACAACGAAAAACCACAAAGCATGATCTCAATCACAAAGCATATAGTAGAAGATCACTGATATTAGGTATAAAACATAGATATTAGAAATAAAGATGATTGTTTTAAGATATATCATTTTATTCGGTAAATACATTCTTCTTCTGATCCACGAAAGGTCATTGTACTACTGATCCACAAATGGTCACTTCAATACAGATCCATAGAAGGTCGTACTAATGATGATCTATAGAGGGTCGCACTACTGTCGATCCCAATAGGTTCAATTTCATGCTGATCCATATAGGTTCACCCTATTTCTAATCAATGGAGGGGCGCACATTTGCCGATCCACATAGGGTCACTCTCATGCCGATCTATGGGGGTCTCTCTTCACATGATACCAAGCCATTGGATTCCCTCACTTAGTGCACATGAGTTCTGTAGGTTCTACTCCCCAAAATAACTGTCATAATTCAACCACCATGATACCCCAAAAATAATTAACCCAAAGTACCGTCTTGTCGTAAGGGTCCCAACGTGACAAACGACGCATCAATCAGATTCATAGTATGTAAGATATTGGCAAAAGGTAAAAAGGGCCCGGTTGGATTCCTGGTCGATCCAACCGGGTCATTCACTCACATCTGCCAAAACACATGTAAAGTATCTTAAAATGACTTCCTCAATGTAAGGGTCCTCACACTGTATATAGTGTGTCAATAGGATTCTTGGTTTTCATGTTACATTAGATTTAGTGAAACGAGATCTGTCGGGTCCGGGTTCGGTAGAGGTTCGGCCCGACCGGCCCTTTGGAGTCATGGGTCTCGCCCAGCTAGCGGGTCCGGGTGTGTTGGACCAGACTCTTTGCATCATATTTTCAAGCTGGTTGTGCCAGTAGGGTTCCACCCAACCTCTCGTAATGCCAGGATGGAGTCGACCATTGTGTCCAACCAATCGGCTTGAGCGGACTGCTCCACTCCAAGGTAGTAACTCTGCACCGTGTTCACCACCCACCGCGGCCCGGTTGGCTGCGGCTCGTTCCAACATGGCCCCTACAGGTGCTGCTATCTCTATGAAGTCAGCTCGATCCGGCCACTTCCGGCAGTTGCTGGTGCCACCGTGCTGGTGGTGTCGCACCAGTGGCTGCATCCGTGGGCCACTAAAGATGCTCTTGTGGTCTGTTTTCCTTCTGGTCTGTGCCTAGGGGCTTTTGGGGTCATAACCTTCACTATGAGACCCTTGGATTCATCTTTATACCAAGTTTTTTGGCCTCCAACAAATAACTCTAAAAACAGAAGAGTGGTAGAGGGTCCAGGAATTTTACGTGTTGGCCTCTGCCCTCTACATTGTCGTTTTAGAAAGGGGTGATAACAATAATCATTCAGAAATACAATACCTAAATTAAGACCTCACAATAATCATCCATAAGAAAAATGAGATACTGATCAACCCATCCGTCGGTTAATTCGATTTTGTTTTATTTTCCATGAATAGGATGAAAGGAATGATAAAAAACATAGAAATCAATTTAATTCGGCTAACTGGATTCGCTGGAATCCACTATGGATAGAGGAAGGAATCCAAGTTCGAAGATGTTCATTATTTTTCATTGATGTACAGTTCGAATCCTCTAATGGTATTCATTTAAACACCATTATTCATTGGTGGGTGACGTCACCAGAGTTTCTTCAGACATTTCCTCGCGATTGAAAATTTTTTCACCAATGGTTTGAAAAATTAAAAAAAGAAGCTCCACGTTGTGTCTATTTTTGTGGTACATTAATGAACCTTACATAATGAACCAATTAATCACATGGACATTTTTATTAAAAGAACAAGAAATAGGTCATTAAATGAATCTAATTTAATGGTCATCATTACACCGAGGTCCCACCAACCATCAACCAACATTTGATGAAAAATAAAATAACTCAAAAAGTAATTTTATTATTTTTCTGAATAAAGTCCAAGAAATTATCTTTTTCATTCGACCCTTACACGTCGAATTTATGATTTTCCTAAACAAATTATGGTGCTGCGAATCCAACAGTGCACTCTGATTTTAAATCCGAGCAGCGGTTCAAAAGAGAGAAATTCATGCCATCACATTTACTGAACATACCTTAAAAAAGATCAATGTTTTGTTCTAGGCTCTCCAGGACTTGAAATCATTTGAGATCGATTTTCACAGTCTCGTAAAACATTTTCATATAATTAAAAAAAATATAGAATTTTAGGGTTTTTACAAGTTTAGTTTGAATATTCAGTTATTGAATTAAATAATCAGAATAATTAATTGATAAATTAATTAATTTGGGTAATGTGATTATTTAATTATTGAATTAAATAATCGTATTAAAGGGATAAATCAATTGTTCAATTTATTAATGGTATTGTACGTATGAATTAATTAATGAATTAGTTAATGTGATCAATTTTATTATTTAATTATTGAATAGAATAATGGGATCGATGGGATTAATTAATTTATTAATGAGTTATTGGATGTACTATGATTAATTAATGGTAAATTAATTAATTCAATTTACGTGAGAAATTAATTGGTGAATTAATTGATGGGATTGAAAGTAATTATTTAATTTTGGATTTAGTTTCTTAATGGAAATGAGTTAGATTAATAAATTGGAGAATTAATTAATGGGAATTCATTTTTTTAAGAAATTGAATGAATTATATTAATTAATTAGATAAATAATTATTGGGGATTATTGTGTTAATGAAATTGAATGAGATAGATTATTTAGTTAGTGAATTAATTAATGGGTATTGTTGTTTCAATGTAATAGAATTAGTTAAATTAATTAATTGGTGAATTAATTAATGGGGAATATTTTGTTAATGAAATTGAATGAATTGGATTAACTAATTGGTTAATTGATTAATTTTGATTGTTGGGATATTTAATTTTTAAAATTTGATAATTAACTGTAGAATTAATTATAGGATAATGTGATTTAAGAATTAATATAATTAATTGATGAATTAATTATGATATATTGAAACTTGATAATTGAGATAATTAATCGTAGAATTAATTAGAAAATATTTAGATTGTGAATAAGATAATTAATGTTGGGATTAGTTATGGGATTTTGATTTTGTGGATATTTATTAATTAATAGATGAATTAATAAATGGGATTAACATACTTAATTAATTTGGGAATTAATTAAGGGTAATTATGTGAAAACTTAATTGTTGAATTACTAATCACATTTTTTTATTAGTTAATTATTGAATTAAATGTTGAATTAAAGTGATTAATTAATTGTGGAATTATTTATTTTATTAATTTGATTAATTAATTATTTAATTTACTAGTGTAATTGAAGTGATAAATTAATTTTTAATTAATTAATGTATTTTGTGTGATTAATTAGTTATTGAACTAATAAATTTTATTGATGTGGTAAGTAAATTTTTGAATTAAATAGAGAACAGATTTGATCAATTAATTGTTGACTTAAATAATTTTATTAATGTTATTAGTTAATTTTTAATATAATTTATGTAAATGTTATTTTAACTAATTGAAGAATCTGTTACGGCATTGGTGATAATAATTATTTGTTGAATTAATTATGTGTTGTTCAATGGTAACATTGACATTCAATTGTGATTTTATAAATGGTAGCGTGGTCATTCACTTATCAAATGATAAACAGTAACTTGGAAATTCATTCATGTGTTATTAAATAGAGAATGCTAACATGGACATTTGTCCTTGTATTAAGAATAATAACATACTCATTCATTTATGTATTATTAAATGTAGAATGGTTACATGGAAATTTATCCAATTTTTATGAATAGTAACATGGCCATTAGATTATGAATTATGAATTATGAATGGAATAAATGACATCAAGGTATATGATTTGTGTTTGGGTGTCCTTAGGAAACCCGGTGAAATGTGGTTTAATAAATTGTAATGCAATAAATTTTAACCGTTTAATTTAATGCTTGTATTTTATTATTTATACAACTACATACACTTTTATTAACTGGATATTATTTTTGAAACCATTGGTGGTGGCATACTAAATTGTAATTATTCCCTACTCAGGCAGCATGATGAATACCCGAATAGATTATATAATTACAGGACACGTCAAGGGAAAAGTCTATATGCTGATGGATGATATGGGATGAACCATAGATGAGGGAACAAAATGTGATTTGGGACACTCCTAGGAGTTTTGATGTGTCTTTATTTTGGGTTTTCATTTTTTAATCATGACACATAAACTTGAATTACATATTTAAAATTCAGTTTTCAAAATGTATGTCATGATTTGGTTATCATGTGATATTGGAATTTTTTGTTATTCAGATGATTATTATTATTAGTTTCCACCGGTGTATTACTATGAAAAGAAAAAAATCAAGGGTATAATAAAACCATGATCTATATTATAACATCTCTACTAATCAAAATCTTATACCATACGGGGAGTCGTGCTTGATGTCATGTGAGTAACTGGCTCGAGTCACCTGTGTGTCACACCCATGTCGGGACATTACATAGATTCACGACCAAGATCCATCTACTTCCATCCAAGATTTACCATTTAAACCAACCACATTCCAATAAAACCTTTTCCAAACCAATTCATCATTTCAATAAATCCAATCCTTTAATTAAAACCATAACAACAAACCATTTCAATAAAACCATCATTTTATAAGAACTTTTTTTTTCACAAAACCATCATATTCAAAAAACCTGTTATTTAAAACACTTTTCCATGCCTAAAAACCACATAACCACTTTCAAAACATAAATTTAAAATCATCTTACAAAATTCATCTCTATCCAAAACACCCAATTTCTCATAATACCATAAACCATCGCCAATGTATATTTTCACCAATAAATTTCACAGAAATTTCAAAATAAATTTAAAAAAAAAATTCTAATTTTAAATCAAGCATTTAGGTTATAAATAAAGTAGTTTATTGTGAAGCAACCTACATCAAGACTTATGTTGAAAATGAATAAAAAAACTAAAATGGCAATGAAATCAGGTAATATTTCATAAAACCCACCTTAAATATATTTATTATCAACAACAAGTCTAAATATAACCATGATTGTAATTAATAAACATAGATCTATCCATAGTAGAACTGGATCTATGAATATAGGAGAGAGAGAGAAGTGGATCTTTAAAAACCCACAATCTTCCCAATAAATGATGACTTACCAAAATAATTAAGCTTCAATGCACCAATAAAAACCTTCGGATCACTTACAATTTTATGATGAAGGGTTCCATTCCCTTTAAAAGGATATTTTTTTGAATTAGGGTATGTTTAGATAAAAAACAAGGAATTAAAGTCTAATACTGACCTAGATCCACATCTCATGGATTTTTTTTAAACTGTGCAAGGTTAGTCAAACAGTTAGGAAATGATTGAAAAAACTGTGCATTATTATGTGCCTCAATGAGAACCTCACACGATTGGCCTGAATGGTTAGAAAAACCATGGGCCAACCCTGAAAAATATCAATGACTCACTTATCATGTTGTCTCCAAGGCTTCATCATGTTTCAGAAAAACCATGCACCTACCCATGCATTGTACCCTTATTCTATGTTTCACTTTAAAAAGTTTCAAGCAAGAGTTTCATAGTTTCCACTAACCTTTCACCATTAGAAAATCCATAAAAACAATGTTTTCCAAACCCTCCCAAACATCACTCAAAAACTTCATTTACATAAAATATAACACCAAAAGTGTTTGAAAATAATTTTAATATTTAATTCATTAAACACTGAGTCTCCACAAAATAAATCTTTTTTATAATGTAGATAATAAAAATTTCTATTTGAGAATCTGACATACATTATTTCCTTTAGTAATATATTTAGTGTCTGATAAGGAAAAAATAATTTTTTTGAATAGTAACATACCCTTATGAATAGTAACATACCCTTATGAATATTAATTTTACACCAATGAAAAATAAATTGGCAAAAAAAAAATATAAACATCACCCATGAATGTACAAATACAATTTAGAAATCTTTTTAGTGAAAAATGGTCATTGTATACGTATTTGTATTTTTCTATGTCATAATTATTATAATTAAAATTTCATGATTAATTTAATAATTTTCAATGCAAATGAATTATTAAAAAAATATATTCCTAAATTGATACATTATTTTCTAATGGTTATAAGATAATTTTATGGGACCTTGATTAATTTCTCAAGGTGTAATAGAACGAGTTATATTTTTGAAGTTGTTGTTTTTGAATAAACTATGATTTAATTTAAAATTAAATTAAAAAAATTTAGAAAACTAATTTTAAAAAATGTATTTAATTTTTTAATTTTACACATACACAAATTGTTGGGGTAACATTTTGGGGTTTTTCTAACATACTTGAATTTTAGGTGAATAGTAAAATACGACAATTTATGATAAATGCTAAATACATGATTTATTAAATCATAAGTAATTTATGGTTGATTAAAAACACTTGATTAGAAATATAATTCACATATTACTATTCTAGGTCACAATAATTAATATTATCAGTTTTATTGGGAAAAATAATAAAATAATGAGTTGAATGATGGGAAAACCCTCCTCTCGTCCACTATAAAGATTCCCCTTCACTCCCTCTTCTATTCACTCATCTCAATACATGTTACTTAACTAAACCATTCTTTAATATACCCCCATGATCATATATAACTCCAATCATCCCATGGAATCAGGAAAATACCAAAACCTCTCCCCTAAAATAGATCTCGAGGAATATTACAAAAAAAGGTAAATTTATCTTTTCATTTAATTTATTTCGGGTTATTTTATTTTCTTTTTTATTCATCACTTATTTTAATCCAAATTTTTTGATTAATCTAGTACCTTAAATTTACTATAATTTTTTATGATAATGGAATAATTCTTCATCATATCTCATTTCCCCATCTTTTAAACTAGAAATGAAAACACAATTCGAGATGTGTTAGTTTATCACATCCAAGGATGAAAAGTTTTAAATTTCTATTAACATCATAAATTATGGTCATGAAACCATTTTTATGGTTGAAAAAAACTATAATATATGTATTAAAATTTATTTATGGTTCTATAATCCTTTCTTCATCATGATATTAATTTATAAATCAAAATGAGTTTGTTGTGATCAAGAACATCCAATTAACGAAAAAAATTATCATTAATGTTTTATATAATGATTCATATTCAATCTCAAAAACCAATTTTTTATAGCCATGTAATATTATATTGGTAAACTAATAATATACAACTTATATTCTTGAAAACAATTCTTATTCAACATGTTTATCTATACATGAATATAAGTAAACCGATCATGGAAACTGAGGAAGAAAACACTCACAAACAATGAAATTGTATCTTTTAACCCATAAAAAGGCCATTAATGAATCTAAAATGGTTATACTAAAAAGATTACATGTATAGTAGGTTATTGAATCATTAATTTATGAACCTAAATTTTATTATGCAGGTTATTAAGATCATGTGATGAACACCTTCAGATATAAGGTAAGAGTTTTCCACCTAAACCTCCATTTTCATTCGAGTTATTTTTATTGACTAAATACCAAAATAAAATTATTATTTATTATTATTAACACCTCATAAATTATATATTAGTATTCTCTATATGATTAACAACCATAATCTGTCTTTATTTTGTGGGTAGTTACACATTTTAGAAGAAAGTTTCAAAACTTCTTCCCAAAATACAAGCCCGATTCAAGGGAATTTCACAAATTCATACCCATTTTCAAGGGAACTATATAATCTATTTTTAGAAAAAAATTATATTTATAAACTAAATAATTTTATTATAAAAATATTATCTTACTTCACTTCTAGTTTTATACAATTATTTTTACAAAAAATCTCTCCTTTTTAAAGTAAAATATTATTTATCTGAAGAATTACTTGATGGTTTTATAAGAGTCTCTTCAAATATTTCAACATTTTTTTTGAATTATTATATATTATTGGAATTAATATTTTATCATATAATATTACACATTTAATTTAATATTGTATTATTAGTTTCAATGTGGATGTACTATCTTAAAACCATTCATCAATTCACTCTGAATGGTTAATGTTTATGCTTAATGTTTGGGGAAAGTTATTTACATTTCATATGTTAGTTTCAATATGAATATATGTATTTAATATGTATATCACCATTCATATGAGTAGTTAATTGGAAATAGTATGTCTGATGTGGGGCCCACTCTATCCCCTCGGTGCATCTTTGGGTCTCTTAAGACACACTATGGTCTTAGCACGAGGCCTTGAAAAAATGGATAATTATGGTCCTGGAACAAGTCCTTGATGGTATGGTTATGATGTGCCACATTTTTAATTCCCTCATTAAGAAAATTTTAATGATAGTTCATTAGGTTATTCAACTAGTAGAATACCCAGGATTATGATTTATTAGGAAATTATTTATTTATCTCTTATTCCTACCATAATGTGTTCATGTTTGTTAAAGGTATCTATTTTTATTTATTAACCATACCTAATGTTTATGTTTATGAATTATTATTTTTATTTCTTACCATTTCCAGGAATTTGATATAACCCTTTATTATGTTTCATTTTCTTAGGTGATGAAGATGTTTATTATTAATGAACTATAGAGATAAATTTTTCAGTTTGGACATTCCCAATAAAACATATTTGTTGTATTTCATTCCAAGTTTTAATGATGAATTTATGTCTATATATGGATTAAAAAGATACTAAACTAATTGGAACATCGAGATGCATATTCCTTGTTTATATTCCAATGTAATAAAATAAGGAACCGACTCTGTGTAATTAGGTCAGGTCTTTGCTGATAGTATAATAGAAAGTATAGTAGAAAACATTGAAACTAGATTTAGAAAAAATAGATTAGGGAAAAATCCTTATGATATTATTTGAGGATAAATATTCAAGGACATATTGGTGTTTTGGTATGTAATATACTATGTGGATCATTCTACAAAATATATTCTTATCGAGATACTACAAGTTTGATGTGGTTCTGCCACAAATGCCCGTTGGAGTGATTACTTTGACAAGGAATTTCAGGCTTGACTAGGGGTATACTGGTTAACAACAACATTCCTTACTGCGCACCTAGTTTGAAACTCCTTGGTGATATGCTTATGATAATTGATATTTTTGTTACAAGCCATTATGATAGATTTAAATTGAAATTTTTCCTCAAAGAAACCTTATTTATGATTATGTGATTAGCTATTAATGAAATGTATTTTTCTACATTGATATTGTACATTATGATTCATATACTAATCTAATGTATGCCATTATTTAGAAACAGAGCCTAGTGGACGAAATGGAATCCATAAGAACATCTGTATCCTATGAAGGGATTTCAATATAATGTAAGATAATGATATTTGATCTTGAGCTATGATTTGTTCTGAACAACTTATAAATATACTGGTATAACTAACTTACGTTATGAACAATAACCATACCCCTAAAGATCATCTTGATCCACAATGTGGAGGAGCTATGTTCTATCACTTTATAAGACAAAATCCTCTATAATTCAATGAGACTACAAACACTTTTTTAGTTGAGCAGTGGATGAGTTCCCTTGAGATGATATTTCTTACTTTGGGATGTAACGAATGGGAGAAGGATGTCATGGCAGTTTATTTTCTATCAAGAGATTTGGATCAGTGGTGGTCGTTAATCCATGACACAAAGGAGGAAGATGAAATATAATAGATTTAATTGAGGGGTTTTATGTAAATATTCTACGAAAAATATTTTCCACAAGAAGAACGAGAAAATATGGAATTGAAATTCTTAAATCTAAGGCAGGAGGGGGATGAAAATGCATCCAAGTATGAAGCCAACTTTACAATTATGGAACAAAATGTTTTACAATACATATATAAATTAAAGAGAAATATTGATAGATTCATTTATTGTTTAAAACCATTCCTATGAAGGGATATATTCTCCATAAGATTATCATCATATAATGATATAGACTCAAGTTCTATCAAGACAGAAAAATAATTTTATATGTCTTCTGAAGTTAATAGTAAATAATAGAAGAAGGGGGATCTGATATCTCTAGAAAAGGAAATAAGTAATTTGGGAAGAAGGGAAGAGTTGACTTTCTATTCAATAGTAACTATGGGAAGAAACACCATGTAACTTTCGTGAAGGTAATGGGTGTATGTTACAAGTGTAGAGAAAAAGGCTACCTATCTCGAGATTGTAAGGTGATGAAATAAGCTACCAATGTTCAATTACTCAATCACAGGGAGATGCGACATTTTGAGCATTAATTTCATCAACATCAGGGAGACACTCCACAAATAAGGCCAATGGAGCAAGGCCAAGCATATGCGGTCAAAACTATGGAGGTTGTAGTTCCTAACAATGTGGTGGAAGGTACTATAATCATATCCTCAAACTTACCCAATTATTTATTTTATTATGCATCATTTAATTAATTCATATGTTCACAATATTCCATGAAAATTAGATATTTCCAATTTTATTTAATAATGGAGTTGTTAGTCAAAAATCCCAAGGGAAGTATCATTACATCAATGTTGTGCCATGAAGTCCCCATTATGGCATATAAACCTGCATTATCTGTAGATTTTATTATCATACCCATGATTTAATTCAATATAATATTTAGTATGTATTGGATTTTAAACCATCATGATAATATTTATTATAAGAAGAAGGAGGTTACAATTCTGGAGAATGATGTCCAATCCCTTATATTTAGGGAAGAAACATCACCTTCTGATTCTCATCTAGATTCACCCCTAGTAGATCAAATGAATTCAATTATTGGGGAAGAAGGTAATGCAATAAATATCGTTGAGGAAAGTAATTTTAAAATAGAGGATATACCTATTGAAAAAGAATATCATGATGTGTTTCCATAGGATTTACCTGTACATACTCCAGAGTGGGAAAATGAGTTTTCCATTGATTTAATTTCTGGTTCAAGGCCTATATCAAGGAATCCTTTTCGAATGGCCACTGTTGAATTAGTATAACTAAATAAACAACTAGAGGAATTTATTGATAAATGATTTATTCACCCTACAGTTTCCTCATGGGGACCCCTTGTTCATTTCATCAAGAAGAATGATGGATCTATGAAGTTGTACATTGACTATATAGAGATGAATGCAATAACAAAAATGAAAAACTATCTACTACGTCACATTGAGGATTTATTTGATCAACTACATAGAACCCAATATTTTTTAAAGATTTACCATCGATCTGGATATCATCAGCATCTATTAATAAAGGAAGACATTACAAAGACAATGTTTGAAACCAGGTATGGGAATTACATGTTTACATTAATGCCTTTTGGACTAACTAATACACCCTTGGTTTTCAGGGATCTATTGAATAGTTTTTTCAGTGAATATCTTGATGAAATTATGGTTGTATTTATTAATGATTTCCTAGTATAGTCTAAAATATATGAAGATCCTAAAAAAAATTCGAACTATTCAAAGGAATCTTAAGTGAAATGAATTATATGGGATGTTTAGAAAGTGTGAATTTTGGTTTCAATCAGTTTCCATTACTGAACACATTGTAACTAAGGACTGAATATCGGTTGATCCTATAAAATTCCAAGGATATGAAAAATTGGCCTACTCTAATTAACATAACTGAGGTATGTAGTTTTATTTGTTATTAGGTTATTATTGGTTTTTTCATTCAAAACCTCACGTGGTTTTCCATTATAATGACTAAGATTTCATGTAAAGTATTTTAGTTCATATCGACCAATGAATGTGAGGAATTATTTGAGGAATTGAAGTGGAGATCATTGAATGATCTGATACTAACTCTTCTATCATAGAATTATGGGTTTGTGATTTATAGTGATGAATCAAATTAAGGACTTGGTTTCATCCTTATGCAGAATGGTAGAGTTATTTTTTATGCATCAAGGAAACTAAAAATTCATGAACAAAACAACCATACTCATGATGTTATGTTAGAAACTATAATATTTTCTATTAAGATATGGAGACATTATCTCAATGGAGAAAATATGAGATATATATGGATCATAAGATTTTGATATATATATATATCATCTCATTGAAAGAACTCAACACGAGGAAAAGGCGGATTGTACTTCACAATGATTTTGTTTGTACCATACCCAACCACCCATGAAAGGAAAACATGGAATCCGATTCATTTAACATGATGGATCGTGGAGTTCTCAATAAAATGAGGATTAAAACGGATCCTTTGTACATCTATCTAATGAAGATGGATATGGGAATTATCAAATAAGGTGAAACATTAATAGTTTTTCAAATTGCTGCCTCACCATCATTATTGGAAGGAATTAAAGCTATGTAGTCTCATGAAGAAAATCGTCCAAAGAAAATTAATATCATGAATTATAGAAAGATGGATGGATTCATGTGTGAAAGTAGAATTCTGAAATTTGGGAAGAGGATATGTGATTTCTCTCTACTCGAGCTGAAAAGGGAGTTATCGAATGATGCTCATATCTAAAATTTCTCTATATACCCTAGAAGTAATAAAATTTATAGATATTTTAAATAACATTTCTCGTGGGATTACATGAATATGGAAATTTCTAATTATGTATCAAAATGATTAGTCTGTCATCATGTGAACGTCGAACAATAATATCCTAGAGGATTCATGAAACCTATATATATTCCTACATTGAAATGTGATGAACTCACCATTGATTGTTTCACTTGATTACCCACAAATCTGAGAAATAATTATCCAATATGGGCAATTTTTTTTCATCTTACATAATCTGCACATTTTCTCACTATAAGAGAGGATTTTCCTTTATAGAGAAAAGAATGACACTGTGTCAATAATGTTGTGAGAATTTATGGAGAACCTCTCTAGATTGTTTCTGATCATGATCTACTATTTACATTGAAATTATGGAATGGTATTTAGAAATATTTGGATACTCAACCTCTATTGAGTATGAATTATCACCCACAAACTGACATGAAATTAGAAAGGACGATCCAAACATTAGAGGAAATGTCGAGATCACGTTCACATGAAATTCAAGGTATAATGGATTAATATTTACCTTTAGTAGGATTTTTCTAAAATAGTAGTTTCTATTCCAATATTCAAATTGTACCATATGATCCATTGTACGGAAAGAGATTTCATACACCAACATGTTGGGATGAAGGTTGTGTAAAAATATTGTGGGTCTAAAACTTATGGTGGGAAAATAAAAAAGGTAAGGACTATACAAGGACATATCAAAGTAGCTCAATAGAGACCAAAAGGCTATGCTGATAATCAAAGGAAGTATTTGGTTTTTTATTTTAGAGATCATGTTTTCTTAAAAGTATATCCATGGAAGGGTGTTATATGATTTGGGAGGAAAGGGAAAATGATCCCTAGGTATGTAATCCATTTTCAAATTCTAGAGAGAATTGGAGTTGATGTATATTGTTTGGTTATTCTACCTAGTCCTTCTAAAGTACACAATGTCTTCCATGTCTCATTATGGAGAAAGTACATGCGAGACCAAACACATTTCCTCACTTCTAAAGATATTGAATTAGAACCCGACATATCTTACTATGAACACCCAATCCAGATTCTGGACAGTTAAGAACAAGTGTTGAGGAATTGGTAGACTCGGCTAGTAAAGATACATTGGAAAAATCAGAAAATCTAAGAAGGAACAATGGAGATTGATGAGCTTATGTTTAAGACCCATCAAAAAACCATTGTGATGTAACATTCTTGTAATTTCAATGCTGAAATTTTTTATATGGGGAAGATAGTGTGACACCCCCATATTTTGAAAATAAATTTAATATTGAATGCGTGAAATAATAAGTCACTAAAAAACACCACATTGTTATAACCTGTCCTGTAAACATAATTTTTCCACTTATCTGGTTTGATAAACTGACATACACCATTTCCTTTAGTAATACATTTAGAGTCTCAGAAGACAAACAAAATTTCTTATGAATAATAACATACACTTTTGAATAGTAACATACCCTTATGAATAGTATTGTTACTTTTATGAATATAACATCATCCAAAAAAATAGAAACATCACTCATGAAGGTATAAATACAATTTAGACATCATATATGTGATAAAATGATCATAGTGTAACTGTCGGTATTTTTTTATGTCATAAATATTATAATTACAATTTTAGGATTAATTTAATAATTTAAAATGGAAATGTATTTCCATAAAATGTAATCGTATATTGTTACTTTATTTTATTATTGTTATAAGATAGTTTTATGGGACATTTATCAATTTCCCAACGAGTTATAAAATGAGTTACTGTTTTAAAGTTATTTTTTTTGAATAAATTATTATTTTAATTAAAAATTAAATTAAAAATATCTAAAAAATTATTTTAAAAAATTGGATTTCATCATTTAATTATAGACATTAAAAAATGGTTGGGGTAATTTATTGAGATTTTTCTAAAATACGTGAATTTTAGGTGAATAGTAAAATATGATAATTTATGATAAACACTAAATACATGATTTATTGGGTCATAAATGATGTATGGATTATGTTATCCCACTATGTTCTAACATTAATTATCTTACTACTATTCTATGTTACAAGAATCAATAATATTGGTTGTCGTTTGAAAATTCTAAAATAATGAGTAAAATTGTGGGAAAACCATCATCTTCTCCACTATACCCCCACCCCTCTTATATTTAATCCTCTCAAGACTTTTGCCTTGTCTAAATTCCAGTCAAATATCCTTCCTAGCTCCTAACCCACATCTAATAACCCTTGGTCTCAATAAAAGACCAAAACAAGTCCCCTAAAGAGGCTCTTACGGAAGATTACTACAATAGGTAAATTCCTCTTTTTCATTAAGTTTTTTTCATGCTCATTTATTTTCATTTTATATCATCAAATAATTTCATCAAAATTTTGTGATGATTATTATGACCCCTACCCTAGGGATCGTGCCCTAACATCCCCAAAGCCTGCCTCCCAAAGGCCAAGGGTTGGGGAAAAGTGGAGAAGGCATCAAACTAAATGTGAGAGGAATTTTCTTGAGTAAATGTATGCACACACACACAACCATGTCCCAAATATGGAAAGGTAAAAATGAATTTCACTAAACAAACACAAAGAAAAATTACAAACTGTAGGTCAAATTTTCTTGAATACAATCCTATTAAAAGATGAACTAAAAATAGAAAAGTACAAGGGGAATCTGAATGTCGTTCACTGAAAACCCCACCTGATGGGTTAGTGTAGAGTACCTTTTAGAAGCCATAGATGCACTCCTTGCATGCCTGGTCTCAGTGGCCACTACTAGGTCCTGGGCCTCCAATTACTCTATCAAGGCAGCAGTCTTCTGCACCAGACACAACATGTGTGAGTGAAGCCTGTTCAGGGGTGAGTAAAAATATAATCAATTAGGAAACCAAACCAACATGGAAATACCGCAAATAAATACACAATGGAAACCAAGAAAAAAGAAATCTCAAATAAGTTATAATCTAGTGTATAAAAAGTAGGACCATTAGTCATATCATCGAACACCTTGGGATGCTAGAGCACTCCTCCTCAATGAGTATAATGGGCATGTCGAGTCACATAAGAATCCACCTACCACTAACCTTGGAATACTGTGGTACTCATCCTTGATGTGCAACGTGGGTATATTGTGTCACATAGAAGTTGATCCCCAACGTGGGCATGTAGAGTCAAAAAAAGCTGCTTCCCACCTTGGCCATACTGAGGTACTCCACCTGTCTAGTACCATTGGTTTGTCGGGTCACATAGAGACACTCCCATCCATGGGAATTCTAGGTCACATATATCCTCTTAAAATTAGTCTATTATAGTTTATCCACACATGGTCACTTTTCCATAGTCTTTAGGTCTCATCCAACCACAGGGTTTGGCATGTACTGCATTTGATTCCAGGATAACCGCTCCTCAATCCATTCGTGAAATTACAACTTCCAATAATTCCTACATAGAGTAATCCAATATATCAACCTCTTCTTGAGGGTTCCAATGCCACAAATAGCTCATCAATTAGACGGTTGGTTTGAGAGATATTTTAAATTTTCTAAAAAGAGGTCAGTTGGGTCTGGGTGTGGTCTGACCCAATCAGAAGACCCGACCTGGTTTTGCTAACCCGACCCAGATCTCGCCTAGCCTCAGTTATGCCTGTTCCAGTCTACTGGGGAAACTCATGAAATGCCCAGTTCCCCATAGGTGGACTGGCTCTCACCTGGACAAGACATAGCTGGAAGACACATCCGCCTCCCCTACACCACAGGTCCTCTGTGGGGCCGCTTGATCCACTTCGGCTAGTCGACCATGGTAATTTCTTAAACCCGAAAAAATGCATTTCCGCATCTGTAGTGCAACGACACTGCCCAAGCTGTATGTGGCACTTCTTCTTGTGCATCAATGGGTTGTTCTATGGACCACCAGGTTCGCTCTGGTGGTCTATTTTTTCATGCTTCTTGCGCTTACACCCTCTAGGGGATGGAATCTTCACTACAAGGCCCTTAAATACTCTTTGATTTCATTTCAACGATGCAGCCATAAAGAATAAAAAAAACACAAAATTTGGAGGGACATGGGCCTTTTTAGTGTCATCCCATGCACTCTTCGTTAGAGTTTCAGAAACATGGGATATGGAATTTATGTTCTATTATAATAAATCAAATAATCATGGTGCAATGCCCCATGAAAAATTCCCTCCTACAAAGATGAGTGATCTGCAAATTGACAAGTTCATGGGTTCATCTGTGTTCGAGGTTTAGGATAAATAAAAGGAAAACATAAAACAAAAGAAACCCCTACCTCATTGGAGTTAATCATTGAAGTGATCCATTCATAATGATTCATGTTCTGTTTGAATCCATAGACATTCATCACTCTATAGTGACATTATTTGAGGTGTGTTGGTGGCACAAATGATTTTACGGAGATAGTTTTTCATCATTGGAGAGGATTTTTGCCAGAGGTTCATCAAAGGAATTCCACATTTGATCCCCCAACGTGTTATCTCATTAATATAGAAATGTGTCTTCGTGTTTCTGTTAGTCTGTGTCACCACATCATTAGGCTGGTTCATTAATAAAACAACGTGTCTGTTTCGCTTCCTTTAAGAATTATTATTATAGGGGCTCATTAGTACCTTGCAGCCACACGATAGTGTTGGCATGCCCCCATTCAATGGTGAGAAAAAATGAAATAATTTTTTATGTTATTTTTTTCTTTGAAAAGTCTGAAAACTATCTTTTTCGTTCATTCCATGTTGGTTGATGTTAAGTCCATTCAATGTGAATCTTGGCTATTATGAGTTCAACGATTCCATCATTTTTTTCTGAGAACATGGTTAAAATTTAGAAAAACCTATTTTCACGTTTACATAAATGAACATAAAAAATGTCAAATTTCTATTCTGGGCTCACTAGACATCGGAATCAAGTACCTTTAGAGCATCTGGTTTTTGAATAATTCCATATAATTTAACAAAAAATTATATATAATTTATAGGACATTACATTCCCCCACCTTAGATATTTACATCTCCGAAATCCAAAATGAATACTACTCAAACAAATAAGGGTACTGAGCACAAATATAAGCCATTGTCTCCCATGTGATCTACTATAGATTATCATGATACGATCGAACATGCACCATTGGAATCAACTATCTATAAAGGATCTACTCATGTCGATCATCTATCTCCATTAGGACCTCCGCAAACTTATCCCTGTCATCAATGTCCAGCTCACCCCAGTTGATGACGTGTGATGGATCATACACGTACCTTCGCAACTTCAACTTATAAAAAACACCATAAACCTAGTGCATATGCGGGGGAAGATCATTGTAGTACGCCACCTCAATAACTCTACTCAAAATCTGAAAATGTCCGATGAACCTCCAAGATAACTTTCCTCACTGGCCAAATCTCCAAAAACCTCACCGAGGTGAGTCCCGAAGGAACATATGGTCTCCCACCCTGAACTCCAAGGGTATCTAGGTCCCATATACATTAGACTTCTACATGGTCTTTGTAGTCCTCATCCCATCCAGGAATATCATCACCTTCTTAGTGGTAGCCTGTATCAACTCTGGACCCATTAGTGCTGGCACCCCTAGGTCTGTCCAACATAGAGGTGACCTGCATATCCTCCTGTACAATTCCTCAAACAGTTCCATGTCAACGTTGTAGTGATAGTTTTTGTTGTCTGTGAACTCCAGAAGTGGCAATTGGTACTCCTAACTGTAACCAAAATCAAGGACGCAAGACATAAGCATGTCCTCCTATGTCAGAATGGTATACTCTATCTGACTATCTGTCTGAGGTTGAATGGATGTGCTCAAGCGCAGGTGTGTCCTGAATGCCTCTTGTAATCCCTTCCACAAACAGGATGTAAATATAATTTCATAATACAATATTATCATCAAAATCATCCTATGTACCCACACTATCTCCTATATGTAGAGGCGTTCCAATTCCACTACCGATCCCTTCTCCCGGATGGGTAGGAAGTGAGCCGAAATAGTGAGTCAGTCAACGATCACCTAGATTGAATCGTGGCCCCTAGATGTGTGTTGTAATCCTGTCACAAATTCCATCGAGATAAAATCTCATTTATACTCTAGTACCTCAAGTGGTTGGGATAATCCTACTAGAATCTGATGCTCATCCTTCACTTACTGACAAGTGAGGCATTGTGAAACGAAATCTGCCACTGATTTCTTCATCCCTATCCACTAGTACTATTGTTGGTGGTCCTGGTACATCTTCTCTGCACCAGGATGTACTGCCAAAAAGATGTATATAACTCCCTCAATACCTCCTCCTACAAAATTACTAGTACTATAGTGCATTCTCTGAAAAGGATTATGTGCTCCCCACTTATCAAAAATCTATCGGGAGGATCTCCTATGTATAACTGAAAACTTCGGGCCTTAAAGTCAACATAAACAAGTTGTTACTCCCTTACTCACTATAAGAGTTTGGGAGTGATTGTCATTGATTGAAGATAACATGCTCCATCATCATCCATGAATGATATATGCATCACGACTAACTACTTTTCGCCTCACTATAAATCTATAGCCCAGACGTCCAACAGAGCACATATAATACAATGTTCCCCTTTAAAGGATTATATAATATATCAATGTCATAGTCATAGAGGAATTGCATCCATCTTATTTGTCTCAAGTTCGACTCGTTATGTAAAAATATATACCTTATAATCCTTTGTTCGGAGTAGATGGTAAACCATTCACCGATCAAGAACTGCAGCCACGCCTTCATGGAAAAGACCACTACTGCTAACTCTAGGTCATGGGTCCTATATTTCTTCTCATGATTTCTCAATTTCCATGAGAAATATGTGATCACTTCTCTCTCTAGCATTAGAACACAATCTAGTTTGGTCCATGGTGTGCTGCAGAAGACTACATACCCAATGCTCCCTTTTCTAGCCTCAAGATTGTGGCACTCAACAGTTGCCACATCAGCTACTAGAAACTCTACTAGAACTTCTCCATCAACATGAATTGTTGTAATTTCTTTCTCAAAATTGATAATGGTGACTCTAATCTAGAAATGTCGAGCACAAAAATATGATCATATCTATCCAACCCCAAGAAGTTCTGCACCTCATTTTTTCTTCTAGGTGGTGGCCGAGAAAGAAATTCATATATCTTCACTGGATCCACATCAACTCCTACCTCAGAGATGACATGTCCCATAATGTGGACCTCCTGAATCTAGAACTGGTAATTTGAGAGCTTCCTATAAAACTGGTTCTTTTGTAGTGCATCTGAGACAATCGACAGGTGGGTAGAGTGACCACATTATAACGCTAAGTACACCAAGATGGTATCAATGAAGACAAACAAAAAACTATTAAGGTAAGGCTGGAAGATCATTTTCATGAGTCCAATGAAAATCATTGTGGAATTCTTCATGCCGACAGAAATCACCAATACTCATAGTGTCCATACTAGAATATAAAGGCTATCTTTGGTAAGTCTGCATCCCTTACCCATAACTGATGATTGCATGATCTGTGTCTATCTTCAAGAATGACCTCGCTCCATTAATCTTATAAAAGAAGTCATCAATTATCCAATGTGGATACTTTTTATTCACGATCACCTGGTTCAACCACCAGAAGTCCATGCATTGCCTCAAGCACTCGTCCGCCTTCTGGGAAAATAACAGTAGGGCTACCCATGGTAAAATGTTGGTAATTCAAATCCCTTCTCCAATAAGTCCTCCAGCTTCATCCTCAATTAAGAATGCTCTGTGGGATCTGTCTAATATTCCGGTGTGGGAATCAGTGTCATCTCGGGGAACAGGTCGATTCCAAAGTCTACCTCCCTATAATGACGTAGTCCCAGAACATCATTACGAAGGAAATTTTCATACTCATCCATCACTATAAGAAATCATGGAATCCTCACTTCCACCACATTGAGTTTGAGGCTAACCAATTGGTGAGTGATCAGCAGAACCCTTCTTCGAGAAAGACTGTCCTATGCTGTAAAGGATACATTCTCACTGGTAAAGAAAAATATGGTCCCATCCATGTAGACACACCTCACATTGCACCTAATATGGTCGATATGATCCTAGAAAATATATAACAAGTCCATATTAGAAGATTACATTTTAAGACCTTGAATCGACTACTAGGAGATCCCAACCGATGATCTATCCTCCTAGAGTAATCTCATAATTCCTGTAGTAATGTGTAATCATCAAATCCCCTACCGTATGAGTATTTAATCATAATGATCAATGAAATGACTTCATCAGAATCTCCACGCCTCAAACAAGGTCCATGTAAAGGAAAGCGTTACTGTAAACTGTTTCTATAAGAATTAAACTATGTTATAGAAGACACAGATCATACCTCCAGTCATATCTAGAGCGTCATGGTCATAGGCCTCTATCATCAGACATCAGCCCCACCCATGTCCGTTGACTCCCTAGTCCCATGGTGGACCACCTAGGGGTGGTGGTGGTAATAACTCAATCATTCCCCACCATTAATACTCTGCCTACTCCCCTAACATGACCCCCACCCTTTATACCTCCTCACTCGAACCTCTACCTCAACCTTGGTAGTCACTCGACCATCCGTTGATCATTTGTGTAGTGGGTCATGCATTTGCTTGCCATGTGTCCATGGCCGCTACACATGAAGGATAGACTAGATTAATACTAACTCCCTCGGCTATGGGATCCCTTCACTACAGACCCTATGTCCTGTGGCCATCCCTTAAAAGATATGACTCACTTAGGTCCCCGGTCTTGATGCCTGCTGCTCACTACTGATGACTCCTCCACCTGATGTTTATTGGTGGCTCCAGCTATTGGTGTCTGCTCTGTGAGGAATCTCTCCACAATAAGGGCTCACTCCCTCACCCTAGCATATGTGGGGATACTAAGAGACACCATGGATACCCTGATCTCATGTGTTAGTCCCTACTCAAAGGTTTGGGCCCAAAATAATTTTTCTTGCACCATGTCTGTGGAGTAGAAAGAGAGGTATGTAAACCTTGCATAGTACTCATCCATTGAACTTCTACCATGATATAGGTGAAGTAGATCCTCTACGCGTAGTGAGCACAAGGTCACGGGGAAGAACTCCTCCCAAGAAGGCCACATGATGTCATCCCAAGAGAGGGTTGCCTCATCATGAGTTTGAATCATCAAAATCCATCATCTCCATATCGATCCATGAATAAGGCTTACAGCTAAGATCGCCATCAAGTTGTGTGGTTTCCTCACTAAGCAGATGTCATGCATAACCACCTCATGTCTATTCTCAATAGCCTGAGAATCTGTATCTCCCCTAAACATGGGAGGTCTCTCTCTCTGGAACTCATGACGGGCACTAAGCCCCTGTGCATCCAATACCAGTAACACTGGTAGTAGCATCCAATGAATGGGTGGTGGTAATGTAGTTGAACCATCCAGAAGGACCATCTATGGAATTGATACCTGAACCAACACCTCATCGATAGGCAGACAGTCCTCTCGGTCACACATCATAATCCTAGCTAGTTTTCAGCAAAGAGACATCTTGATACAGATCAGATGTACCATGGTCAATTGATAATGACTAGATAGTTGACTCTAATTCATGAAGAACACGAAGAAACAAATAATTTTTATATAATGCATGCAACTAGGGATTTCATTTATAGAGCTGAAACGCGTAATTCAAGGTCATGGTGTATGGATACGTTGACTGGTGCATCAACAATGGACTCCCCGAAAGTAAAGGTAAAACTCAAAATATTTAATATTGTTTCCCAAAATAAAAAACAAATACTCTCAATCCTTGGGGATGAATTGAACTACTTTTATACCACTTTTTTCACGACCCATCCCTCTAAGGTATGGGTTTTGACATCCCCTAAGCCTTCCTCCCTAAGGAAAGTGGTTGCCGACAAGCGCTGATGGTGTCAACCTGCATGTGTGAGGCTTATTTTTTTAGTACCATTATGCATGTACAAATAACAACATCCCAAACAATAAAGGTAAACATGCATTCCAAGAGACAACCACTGAGTAAAAGTAAAAACTCTAGGTCACATGGGAAAGGATTCAAACCCAACAATAGATGAACTAAAAACAAAAAAGTAAAATGGAACTCTAAAATTAATCCAGAGAAACCCCACTTTATTGAAAAGTGTAGAGTATCTGATAGAAGCCAAAGAAGCATGCCCCGCCTGCCTAGTCTCACTAGGCACTATAAGGTCCGGGGCCACCAAGTCCTCTGTCAAGTTGGTAGTCATCAGCACCAAACACAATTTGTGCTGGTGAAGACCATGCAAGGTTGAGTAACAATATACTTAGTAGGGAAACCAAATAAAAAATGAATGACCACAAATAATTCCACACAGAAAACCACAAATAATGACAACTCAGAAAAGGTATAATCTAGAGTATGAAGAGTAGGACCATCAGTCATATCACCGAACACCTTGGGATGCTAGGGAACGTCTCCCCAATGAGTGTAGTGGGCCTACTAGGTCACACAAAATCCACTTCACACTATCCTTGGACTACTGTTTTAATCATCCCTGATGAGTACCATGGGTATGCTGGGTCACACATAAGCCACTCCCCACCGTAGGTATGCCAGGTCACATAGAAGATGCTTCCCACCTTGTCCATAATGAGGTACTCCTATTATAGAGTATAGTGGGTTTGATAGGTCACACAAAGCTTCTCTCCACCACAGGCCTTCCAAGACATACCGAGCCTCTTCCCAAAGGGAAATCATAGCTGATCTACATAGGGTTGCATGTTAGCAGACTTTAGGTCACAACCAACCACAGGGTTTCTGCACGTAGTGTGCTTGATTTTTGGAGAAAAACATCTCAATCCATTCATATAATTTAATCTTTAATGAAAGAAATCATATACTATTTAAAAATATCATTATAATTTCATGGGTTTTAACACCGCAAACTACTCATTAATCAGACACCCAGTTTGAATAATATTGGTGTTTTTTCAAAAAGGGGTAGGTTGGGTCTAGGTGTGGTCTGAAAAAGTCGGATAGAACCAACCCATCCTGGGTTTGCTACTGAACCCAGATCCAGCCTGGAAGGGGTCTATCCTAGTCCTGCCCATCGGGTTGTGGGTCTGGCGTGTTGTGGGTACATTCTCCATGTCCAGTCCCTTATAGGAAGACCATCTCTCACTAGGACGGGACACGGCTGGAAACTACGTCCACCTCACCTTTCCTCGCAGGTCATTTGTGGGGCCACCTTCTCTACTGCGGTCAATCTACCATGGGGTGGGTCTGTGTATTCCCATCTCCAACCGCCTTCATAGAGGCCAGTGGTTCCTACTGCATAGCCGCAACCCAAGCCAGCTGCAGCCCTTCTTCCGGCATTCTGTTGTGGTGCACACCCCCATGCCCATGGCCGCCTCCGTGGTATACTATTGGTAGGTTCATTCATGGACCACCAGGGTCCTCTCTAGTGGTCTGTTCTTCACTCCAATTTCACTTAGGGCCTTCGTCATATTCCATCTTCCATGCGATGGCCTCAAATCCTCCTTTACGCCACTTTGAAGATGAGGCCATGAAGAATGAACAAAACACAAAAAGTGGAGGGTCTCAAACCATGTTCATGTTATCCCATTCCATCCTTATTATATATTTAGAATAATGGGATATATAATTGATGTTCTATTATAATTAACCAAATAATATCAGATAAAAACCCTAAAAAACATTCCCTCCCACAAGAATGGGTGATCTGCAGATCAACCAGTTTGTGGGATGATCTGAGTTTGTTTGTTTTTAATAAATAATAAGGAAGCATAAAACAAAACAAACCCCTAACTCATTAGAGTTCATTACTAAAGCAATATGTTCTTCAGGAATCATATTCCATTCGAATCCGTCAGCGTTCATTTCTCTCCTGTCACGTTCTTCACAATGTGTTGATGGTGCTAGTGATTTTCCAGCATTTTTCATTCATCATTGGAGATGATTTTACCCGTACATTATTTAAAATAATTCCACATTTTATTCCCCAATGTGATATATCATTAATAGAGAAACAGATCATTGCATTTCTGTTACGCGGTGTCGCCGTGTCGTTACAGTGTTTCATTAATGAAACAGTGTGTCTCTTTCGCTTCTATTAAAGAGTATCATTAAAGGGGATCAGCACCACATATTCAACACACTACAGTGCTATTGCACCACTACTCAATGGTGGGAAAAATAATAAAATAACTTTTTAAGTTAGTTTATTTTTTTCATGAAAAGTCCAAAACTATATTTTTTGGTCGATCATTGGCTTTTAAAGTAATGTCGATTCTAGGCGAATATCACCATTCCGAGTTCCACAGTACCCTCATATTTACGATCAGAGAAATGGTTTAAAATTTAGAAAAATATGATCTCAATTTTACTTAAAGGAACTTAAATTTTTTTAATATTATATTCCAAGCTCACCGGGCCTTGTAATCATGTATCGTCTGAGCATTGGGTCTCGAAACAATTACTTATAGTTAAAAAAATTACAAAAAAATGCCAATACATTATAGATGACTCCAGTACCATACATGTAATATAAAAAATTTACAATTAAATAATAATTCTTCATCATCTATCATTTCCCATTTTTTATACTAGAAATGAAAACACCATTCGAGATGTGTTAATTTATCACCTTCAAGGAGAACGGGGTTTCAATTATATAAACTTATTAAATTACCATCACAATACCATTTTGATTGATGAAACAGACACTAATATATGTATTAAAATTTATTTATGGTTTTTGAATACTTTTGTGATCAATAAATTTATTAATAAATCAAAATGAATTCATTGTGATCATGAACCACAAATTAACCCAAACAATTGTCATTAAAGTTCTATAAAATGTTTCAACTTCACTCCCAATAACCAAAGAATTTTATGACCATGTCATATTATAGTTATTATATAATAAAACAAAACTTCTATTCTATATGACCATTTTCATAGCACATGTTTATTCATACATGAATATAAGTAAACTGATTATGAAAACCAAGGAAGAAAACACTCCCAAGCAATAAAATTTAATCTCCTAACCCATAAAAAGGCCATGAATGAACTTTATTTGGTTATCATAAACCAATTAAATGTATAAGAGGTTTTGGAATGACTAATTTATGAACCTAAATTTGATTATTTAGGTCATTAAGATCTAGTGAGGAACACCTTTGGACATATTGTAAGGGTTTTCCACTTGAACATCTGTTTTCATTCGGGTTACTTTTATTGGATTATTACCTCAATTAAATTATTATGTATTATTATGAAACCCTCATAAATTTAATATGAGTATTCTATATATGTTGACCAACCATAATACTTCTTTATTTTATGCTTATTTTTAGGTTTCAAATGGAATTTTCAAAAATTATTAATTAAATACAAGCCCGATTAAAGGGAATTTTTAAAACACTTACATATTTCAAAGGGCACTCTATAATCTTTTTTTAGAAACAATTATCATTATAAAATCAATTATTTTATTATTATTATTATAACTTACTTCACTTATGGGTTTATCAAATTATTTTTCCAAATGTACTCTTGTTTTTAGAGTAAAATATTATTTATCTCAAGAATTACTCGACGGTTTTATAAGAGCATCATCATCTTTTCAACACTCTTTTTGAATCATTATGTATTATTGGGACTAATATTTTATGATATAATTTAGGATATTTAATTTATTTTTTAATGATCAGTTTGACTGCGTATGTGCTATCTTAAAACCATTCACCAATTTACTCTGAATGGTTAGTGTTAATGCTTAATGTTTGTGGATAGTTAATTACATTCCATATATTAGTTTCAATATGAATGTATATGTTGTTTATGATTATAATAATTCATATGAGGAATGTATTGTTCTTATTATGTGTTGAGTGTGTCCCTTTATACCCCCTCAGCGAATCTTTAGGTCTCATGAGATAATCTATGGTCTTGGCATGAGGCCTTGTCAAAATAAATTTTTTTGGGTCTGGGAATGAGGCCTTGGAGGTATGGTAATGATGTCCAACATTATTTACTCCCTCATTATAAAAATATTTTTGATAGTTCATGAGGTTATTAAACTAGTAGAATACCCATGATTATGTTTTATTGTGGCATTATTTATTCACCTCTTATTCCTGCCACAATGTGTTCATGTTTGTTTTTAATGGTATGTGTTTTTAGTTATTCACCATGCAATTTTTTTTCTTTTATTATTCTGTACTATTAACCCTTACCGGGCACGTTTTCTCACCGCTTTATTAGGATTAATTTTCTCTATATATGATGAATTTTATTATGAATGACCTGCAGGGTTAAACCTTTTGATTTGTACATTCAAATAAAACTTATTTGTTGTATTTAATTCCAAGATGTAATGATGAATTTATGAATGTATGTTGTTTCCAAACATTTTAAAATACTCAATCCATTAGGATGCACATTCCTTATTTATATTCCAATATAATAAAATATGGAGCTGGATCATGGAATCTAGGGTCGGGTCCTTGCATAAAAATCACAAATAAATGGTCACTTACAAGAAATTAGGGGTGCTACACCTATTTTCAATTCTTAAAATATAAGAAGATTGGTCAATACACAAAATTATTCCCCAACTGTCAGTGTAATATAACTCAGATGAATATAAGGGATGATGTTCAATATTATACTATAAATAATTCTTAAGTATAATGATTAAAGGGATTGTGTATTTTAAATCAATAATACTATTATTAAATAATTTTATCAATGAAATTCCGAAAATGTATACGGATTGCAATAAAATATTTCTCAATATGGACATGAAGAAACAAGTTCAATGGTACTAATTAAAGTTATTTAGTGTCACATTTATCTTTTTTGAAAACATAAGGTTGAGGAAAGAAAATTATTAATAAGTTCTTATATTGAGATAATAATGTTAAAAGAGATGTTTATGAGATATTATCGGTGATATTGAAATTGGTTAGTGATTTAAGGGTTTATGTTATAATTTATGGAGTTTACTGTATGTTTAGATTTATAGAATATATTCAACAAATTAATTTATTTTATCCATGAATTTTTTCATTATGGTTTTTTGGGGATCAAGGTAATGAAATATTTAAGATGATTTTTTAAATTTAGTAACATCCCTTCTAAATTTAAGGAAATTGAATTTGGATAGACATATGTTGGATGAATCATAATATAAAATATTTAAATAATTGATTAAGTTGAAATTTTGGTGTTATAGGATAACATGGGCTAAAAATTTTAGTTTTATAAAATTTATTAAGATAAAATGAATGAAAATTGATTATTTTATGTATATAATGATCTTTTAGTGCATTAGGAGTAAAAAAATCATCTTTATTTCATAGAAATTGATATATAGTGGAAATTGATCTATGAACAACTAGAGGATGTGATTTTTATTATGAAATAAAAAGGAATATATAAAGTATAATTTCTTGAGATCATTATCTTGATGGAAAAATTCCCCTCATCTTTAGTAAAATATATATAGATAAAAATAATTTCATATTAATTTATATTTTATTGAATAAAAGTTATTTAATATGGTCACATATTTAGTGATTTTTGGGGGGAAAATTTCTCATGACCACTTTCTCTATCACTATCTATTATTCTTTGGGTGTTAGTATTATTTTAAATGTCTATATTTTTATTTCCCACCCATGTTCTCAAACATAGAAACCTTATAATGTATTATTCTTGGGGAACATTATACATACATTTTAAATTTATTAGGAGGATGTTTTATTAATATTTTTTTATGTTGTGGGTTCTAAATAAATATATTTTCAAATGAAAAATAATTTATTCTTGATATCAAGATTAAATTACAAATACAATATATATTTAAGGTGGAAGAATGTAAAAAACCCCAGATTATTAAAGTAGAAGATTATTTTTCATATAAAATATGACACAAAACACCAAGATTATAATATAATATAAATCCCCATTACATAATGATATATTTATTTTAAAATAAACTCATTATTCTTGACATATTTTTAGTCATTAAACGTCATATTTAAATGAAACATGATTCTTAATTAAAATATTATTATTAAAAAAATGTACATTATAACCTAGCTGTTTAGTTGGAGAGTATTATTATGGTAAAATAGTTTATGAAGTTTATATTTTTTCACATTTATGTAATAAATTCCATTGTTACCATTTTATTATAAATAAAAAATAACCTTTTCAATGAAATAGAAATTTTTTTTTTAAAAAAAGATTAATTTTTCTAGGAGGTCTACTCCCACTTAACACACATAATTTGACACTATTTTTTTCAAATTTGATAAAATTTATTTTAAAAAAAATAATTTTTAAAATATACCCATCAAAATTATATTTGGGTGTGTTTTTGAAAGTATTAAAAAAGGATAATGTTTTTGATGAATAATAAAAAATACTAATTTCTATTGAAAACTGGCCTTTCGTTTAAATTATCAAAAAATATAAAATATATTTTAAATTTTTTTAAGGAAAAATTATTTCAATTATATTATAATATAACTAATTTATGTCATTTTAATCAATTTTATATTTAATTCAGATGTAAAAACTTTTCAAACTCATCGAAAATTTTCTTTGGAAAAACCACTTTTTCAACACATTTGTTTGTTTAATTTTAAATTAAATTTTTAAAATTTTGTGAATTGAAATTTTTAAAATAGTTCATAAATTGTTAATAATAATAAATTATATTTTATAAAATTTTTATATTAATTATCTACCATAGTGAATATTATAAAAATTAATTAGCATGGTTTATATGAAAACAGAATTTCCAGGGGTCAATCTAGAATGATAAATATAAAAAAGAACTAAATAATGTTAAAATACCATTTTATGTAAATATATTGACCTTATAACAAATAAGGTTCTATATTTATGCATTTACCATCCTTTGGTAATGCGAACAATGTATGGACATTTTATTAATTTCAAAAAGTTTAGGTATATCCTCTCCGCCACTTATAAAAGGCCAACCAACCTCTCTCCACAACACAATTAAAAAGAACATTGGTTGGGAAAACCCCTAAAACTAAATTTATTAATATTTTAACAAAATCCTAGATACAATTTATTTTATATGAACAACCAATAATGGATTTTGTTCAATCCTAAAGAAGACATTCAAAAAAAAGGTAATGTTCTTAAACAAGTGTTTTTGTTGTATTTTTTCTTCCACATCCTTATAATATTATTAAATCATGATAATATAATAAACAAGTAATATTAAATAGAATAATATTTTATTATTCTAATTTAATATCCTATATATTTCTCATTTTCCATCAAATGTGAAACAAATCTGTCGATCATGTGTAAGGAGGACTACCACCTCTCGAAGGGATGTAGTTTGATTCCCATCACCACCTCTAACAGATAGATATAATGAAGAATTTAAAATATGTTTAATATATTTATGACATTAATATAATAATGGAATTATAATATCACATATACATTCTTAAATTCAAAACCATTGGAAAACAATAATATTTCACGTGTGTACGATAGGCTACCACATTACGAACTGATGTGATAAGTTTTTTGAATTTCTAGTTTACATGGATGATAATAAAGATATAATAAATTAAAATATATTATATTTTTAACATTATTTTACCTAAATTATAATTAAATAACATATACCTTCTTACTTCTATTTCATTTAAAATATGATAATGTCGCTTGTGTGTACTGATATTACCGCCCCGCGAAGCGATGTGATTCGATTTTAACTAATGCTTTCCATAGAAGGAAATAAGGGTAAATTTAATTTATATATATGATATATAAGTCATAATAAATACTATTTATGTGTTTATATAATGTTTACCTTCCATTTATTAAATTCATCTTGAACAAATAGAAACAATATCCATGTGTATGTATGGCCTACCATCTACATGAACAATATAATTCATCTTATATCTATAAAATTTATTGATATTTATAAAAAAATAAATAATTAGTACTTATGATATTAATATCCTGGTTACATTTCTTTGATTTTTTACCAATGATTAAATTAAAATGTTTGATATTATTTAACCAAAACATACGTAAAAATTAATTCAATTATCATCTGAATCAGCGATTTTAACAATGAATTGTTGATAATGGGGTGATAAAAGGATATAATTAAATGATGTATTCTATTAGATATATGTGTATGGATCCATAATATTTTAATAATTAACCTATATTTATTATTACCTAAGATCAGAGACCTATGAGGATGTCGAACATGATGTATGGGTTTCCCATATCACTTTTACTTATGTGAGATATATACCATATTCACAAAATATTTATTTTTTTGGTTGATATAAATCCCATTTTAATATTTTATTTAATTAATTTATTTATTATAGTGGTATTTAGAGTATCATTTTAATTTACTTATTTATTAGGGCTTATGAATATAATGTTTTCAATATGATAATGGTTTATTTTACAATGTCATCATTTTTCAGGATTGTTTATGTTTATTTATAGCTTGGGGATATTATTTAAAATATATATCTTATAATAAAAAATTTTATATTAATATGGTTATTCATGAAATTTTCATTTATTATAGCCATTTTTTAATCAATTGGAACTTAAAGTGATTGAGAAAATGTTTTTACAGAAAATTTATTTCATTTATCTCTTTGATTGAAAGCACTTTTTTTTTCAAATCCATGTTTTGAGAAATTTTTTCAATTTATTTTATAACTATAAAATGATTTATCAAATAAATTAATACCTGTGTTTTAATTTTTCTAAATTGGATTGAAATGAATGTTTGTTTTCTAAGTGGGACAATTTTAAATATTTTTATAGCAGTGTTAAAGGAATGTAATTAACTTTTACATAATATAGAAATATAAAAACATTTTTAAAAGGATTTTTTTTATAAATTAATCTATTAGTTTCAGTTTTTCTTTTTCAATGAAAATTATATTCAAAATATTTTTTGATCATTTATTTGGAGACACTTTTTTAATGAAAAAACTATTATTTTCCAAAAGAATTTTTTAAAGGACATTTTTATGATATTTAATTTCTTCAAGACATTAACACTTTATTTTACATATTATAGTGAAAATGGGATTTTAATAAATGGATATTACATATTATTAATTTCATTTTCATTACTTTACACAATCACACACTTGAGGACTTTGATAGTTTAGTGTCTTTGGAGATTAGACACACCACTTTCATATTTCATGAAATTTCTTTGATATCTCCCAAAAACATCTTCCCATTATGTAATATTCTTATAAATAACATAAATATATCCAGTATTACTATAATTGGGAGATTTTATGCAATAAATGTTGAACTCATATTATCAATAAGGTTAAAAAAGTCAAATAGATAAGAAAAACCTGAACAAAAGTGAATGAGAACATAAGAATAACATTTGTAAATAATACCCAACTTATAAAATATAATAACATTGAGTTAAGGAATAATGATGGGAAGTTCATAAGGCTTAAATCTTGAGATAATTAAAGAACATTATCCATGAGATCCTATCATCGGAATAATACATAGTATTGTGGAATACATATAATCATAGAAAATCATTTTCATAGTACCCAAGTCTCATTTTTAAGGCTATTATAATGGATTGGGTTCACTATCTAAATAATAATTCTAGTCAAGGTTTAATCCAAATACCATCATAGTGGACATTGTCTTTAACTGATCATGGTTTACTATTGGTTCTAGACCTATCTATCTCATGTGATATAAATCTTTACTCAATACACTGGATAGAGATAAAGGTCCCACCATTCTCATAATTAAAACCATATTTATGTGTTCTATAAGAAAATAAAAAATCAAAATAATATAAAACATGAAATTAATTTATTTATATACATTTCATCATATTGAACACTGTGTATATGATATGGGTTTTATAATAGTCCCATCATTTCATCATAGTATAACAAATGAAAATATGAGGAATTTATAATAATTTATCCTTGTATAACCCACGATATAGAAATAGTATTCATAAATATATTTTCATCATAAATATAAAGAATTAAAAGAAATATTAATAATTTTATCGTTGGATAATATCTAAATAAAACAATAAATAACATCAAAGGTTGTCATATTAGATAGAGAATTATTTTCAAATATTACATGGAAAAAATTCTTCAGGAAGTGAAATTTTCATTGACAATAACTTTTTATGACATAACACATTTTAAATTTAACTTTATTTGAAAATAAACAGGAAAAAATATAATGAAATCTTTATATGTCATTTAAAATATTCCATAAGGAGAAATCCCATTTAGAATAAAAAATGTTAAAAATATATTTATAAAAAACTTTTCAATTTGAAATAATTCCTTTAAAATATATAAAACTCACAATAGTTATGGAAAAAAATTCATAGAAAAAAATTTCAAAACATGTATGGGAAGTTTGAAACTATATAATTTTCATCACAACAAGAAATTATTTTCACGTAATGCCTATAAAAACAATGAATCTTTTCATATTTAAGATAAAAACCAAATGTTCATTGTTTATGAAAATTTTATGAAGATTAATTTTGAAAAGAAAATCCAAAATTAAAAATGGGTGAAAATTTCTTTATTGAATCATCTTAAGAATGTTAAAATCGTTATTGAAAACATTTTTTAGAAAATATGGTTCTGGAAGAAACAATTCATTCGACTAAAAACTATAATTTTCCTAAAAACATCTTTTTGATCTCTTGAGTACATAAAGAAGGGAAAATGAAGGGAAAATATGTGTTCTCATGAAATAAAAATATTATAATAAAATTAATTATTTTACTAATATTTGTATCATAAAATTATATCATCAAAAAGATGATCATAAATAATATTAATAAACTATGATATTGTAACAAAAAATCTCTAGCAATTTGGTAACATTAAAAAGTTAGCACTGTGAAGAATAACTGTTAAATGAAACATAAAATATAATGAGGAAAAATAAATCCATGATATTATATTTCATATAGAATTTATATAAACTTCATACAATAATACATGTCCATAACATAATCATATTTCTTAAAGAAGGAAAATTGAGACAAAAATACCATACCAATTCAGTAAATTTTGTACCATATACCCATGAAAGGGAGGCCCTAAAATGGATATATAAATACCATTAAGGTTATGTATAATAATAATAAAATACATTCATAGGTATTATATAAACAATATAAAATAAACATGTGGTGAATATGGCATTTGAATCCTAGAAAATAAAAGTGAGACAAAAATCTTTTACCTTGAGCCTCGACATCCTTCAAACATGATCAAAGCTACACTATAACAAATATAATTTTATTTTAAATTTATTATAGAACCATAAATAAATATATGAATAAATATATATATATATTATACTATATGTGTATTTATTATGACATTTTATTACCCATTTATATTCAATTCCATGTTAAAGTCATGTTTCGGATAATAACAACATTGTTTTTCGTATATATTTTCACTTGTAATTTTTGGTCCACGTTCTTTGAACATGGTTCCATAATAAGTAGAATAATTATAATGACATAATAATAATATTTATAATGAAACATATAATTTTTATACCTTTAATTAAATATGGCTTTGATAAATTAACAATGCTGCCATCATGGAGGCGATAGGTCGTACATACACCCGAGTAACGTTTCCATTTATCAACAATAATCATGGAAAAGAGGTATGTAATATATTATATTTTTAGAATTATAATAATATATTCAATACCATATTATTTATTTAAATATACTTATTCATATCATCCATGTGATGTGGTGATGAAAAGCATGTCACATCGCTTTGTCAAGGTGGTATTCCACACGTACACGAATGATGTTATCATCTTTCAGTTAGTGAATAGGTAAAAAATAAAATGATATGTTATATTTAAATAATTAAAAATATTAATTTATATAATAATTATTTAATTTATATCATATATATTTATATCATTATTCTTATTATATTCCATGAAAAGAGTCAGTGTAAACGAATCATAACAGTTCGTGAGGTGGTAGTCTGCCATACACACAATCGATGTTATCATATCCCATTAGGAATGGAAGGTAAAAAAATATGATATATTTAATAAATATGTATTATTATGTTATAAATATAATATATATACATTATATTCATAATTATACCTATTCATGAGAAGTGATAATTGAAAAAACAAATGAAATTTGTTTGTGAGACAGTGTCCACTGTACAGAAAAACATTGATTTCATAACCCATATGATGAAAGTAGAGATGGTTGTAGGTAATTACATTATCATAATGAAATATAATTACATTTAAGATACTAATATTGTCATATAATAATGTTTTAATAATAATTTAAGGAGGTGGATGAAGAAGTAGAATAAAAATTCTCATTGAAGAACGTTACCTCTACATCAGGTATCCTCCATAGATTTTCTCCAAAAGACTTACTATGTTGGATTTATTCCAAAACTAAGGATTCTATGGTAAAATTAGGTAATTTTTAAATACATTTTTTATTTATTTTATAAAGGAATTTTTTTAATGTGTCAATAATAGAGGATATGTGGTGTCATTTTATAAGTGAGGTGAGTGGAACACTTGTAATTTTAAAAAAGATAAATGTGTACCCAGATTTTTCACATTAAAAAAGTGTACAAAATGGATTATTATAGATACATAGACAATATATGATTTAAAAATTATCATTAAATATATTATTATTGGTTTTTATGTAATTTAAACAATTATCCTTTTGGTTTAACCCATGGTAAACCCATTTTACATTAACAACAATAATAACTTTTTATAGTTTCACTAATCATTTTGGTAAAAAAATAAGGTAAGATTATTATATAATATATATTATTATAATTAGAAAAATGTAATTCATTTTTACATATGAAATATATTGAAGTGGAAAATTTTTATTTAAAATTAATACCGCAGACGTGATGAGAATGATGGTTTTTAGAGTGAAAATGTTCAAATTTTTACAGCATTTTAACATCAAATTTAAATATAATATAAATTAATATGATTAAAAATATATTAATAGATATATAAATGAAAAATATTTACACTAAATAAAATTGAAAATATAATTTAATGTTATAAATAATTTAAATGAGAATTCACTTTTCAAATAAAATTCATTTTTTCACTATTCATCAAAAAAAATATTTTGAACAAATTTTTAGAAATTAACCCCAATATTATTTGGATATTAATATTAGAAAAATGAAATTTATTTTTCCCTCTAAATATTATATAATTTTCTAAAAATATTTTTAAAACAAGAGTGGTAAAAGGTTACAAATATGTTTTTTTAGAAAAATATAGGTTTTAAGTGTAAAACTGGATTTATTCTTATCTCTTCAATATAAAAAAAAATATAAAATTTAAACTGTTGAATAATTATTACATATATTTCTAATTAAAATAATTCACTGTATGTTTTTTTCAATTCATTTTTGGTAAAACATTTTTTTTCATAGAAATCGGTTTTTTATAAAAATATTTTCTTTTATTTTCATATAGTTTCTATTTTCATCTTTAATTAATTTTTCACAAGTGAAGTAAATATAAATACATTTTAAACCATGTATTTTAAAATTTTAGTAAATAATATTCACACAAACTATTCCAAGGTCTAAGTGGTAACTATCATATAATAATATTTTAATAATATGGAATGTTACATTTAAACTCAGTGTTGCATATAACAACAGATAAACATTGTTTTTCATATAAATAAAGTTAAATATATTTTTGTGATTAATGAAAAATATCAAAATGATTTAATTTAATTTGAAAAACTATATTTCACTAAATCTCAGGGTGTAAAATTATACCCCCTTAAAATTAATTTCTCCCTAGAAATTCATCTCAGTCATCGAAGGATAGACATTCAAAAATTTCTTCATAGAAAAACAAATTGTAAAAATGGTTAATAAAATATACTATTGGTAAATATAAAGGGAAGCGTGATGTTCATAAATATAACACACACTATGTTTAAAAATATTAATAAATTTATGGGACGTGAAAAAATAGACATAGAAGAGAAAGAAAACACCGAAATACTAATGGGATGTGATAAAGAAAATGGCCAGGAGAAAGTTGAAAAACCAAAAACTGTAAAACAAATATGCATAAAAATGTTATTTATTTCTTAAAAAATGATGACATAGGGAAAAAATTATATTTTATGATCCTCTTCTTAATGTGGGGAATTCATTTCACATCCATACATAGATCCTATCCAAATGAAGTTGGTTGATATCTATTCATTTCATAGGGACAATTTACCTATTTTGTTGTGACTTAATATATTTCGAAATCGTATCTTATTTTATGTGGTAAATTATTTAAATAATAATTTATAAATAAGATTGTTAAAATATGGACAATTTATTCCCTCTATATCTAGTTAAAAAGGAAACCTTGTAATAAAATATGGACACATATTCATATGGTGGAGTAATACGTTAATCTCTAAAACATAATCCAGTGATAACCTTAAAAAATTCAATAAATTATTAAACTTATAAGCCTTAAAATAAAAAATTTATAAATATGGTTATTACATTTATAAAAATAAATGTAACATTAATCATCTAAGTATCATTAAGTAGATCTAAATGGTCACATGTCATATAAGTGAATATCATTTTCATATATTCCCCTAAAGCATATTAATAACCAGAATTACCATAAAACCTCTATGAAATCATTTTTTCTTCCCCATTAATTGTATAAAACCATATATTATTGAACATATTCTATAGATCTAATTATATTGTAAACTCAATAAATTATAACATAAACCACTTTTTCAGATAATCTTTTATCAATTACAATGTCGTAAATACTATCCAATTTACATTATCTATTTCAATCATCTCTTTATATATGATAAAGACAAATATTTTACCATTAGGAAAATCTTTAAGGTTTTATTATGTTGATAATAATATAAAATTTCCATTAAATCACTTTTCTAGTATATCAGTACCATTTGATATAATTGTTTCAAATCCTTAATGAAAAAACATATACTGAAAAGTCCTTATATATTACATGATTCATATAACATAATATATTATTTAAAATACATAAATACTTCAATAATTGCACATCCTTTTCAAAATAATCATTAGAATTATTCATCTTATTCATTAAAACTTTTTTTCTTTCATATTTTGATTTGTAGTCTCTTCATCATCAATAATATGACCATTACTCGTATAACCTTGAAAATTCTCTTTATGACCATTCCATTTAGGAAATATATTTTCATAATTCCTATAAATTATATATTTAAATCATTCATCCATATATAATACATTAGGGATACCAACATTCTCCACTATTTTATTAACTAATATTTTCGTTTACCCTAAAAAATTTCTTATTTTATGCCCTTTTTATCCACACATAATATAACTTCCAGTTTCTTTGAGACATTCCCTTGAGTTATTTTCTCCACATTATTGACATATAGGAAAGTTATTCTTCTTTCCTCTATGGTATCCACTACCCAAAATATTAAATATCCCAATTTATCTCTTCACTAGTGAGACCAGGAGTAGGTTAATGTGCACATTTATAATCATTTTCCATGATAACAGATTAGTCATAATTACATTATCTATCACTCCAACCATCATACATTTTATATTACCATTAAAAAAATTCCATAACATTTAATGATAAACAATATACTTCTAGTTCCCTCAATTTAATAAAATGAAAAATCATAGTATAAGCAACACTAATCATAAAGGGAAGCCTAATAATCAAGAAAATTAATTATAAGATATCTAAATCATGACACCTTATTTTTATTTTATAACACAATAGGTTTATCCTAAGTCATTCACAGCGATCATTTATTTAAATATGTCATGGTGATTTGTAAATTGTTTTTGGATTTCCAAAGAATATCCACCATGTGTATCTAAATAGGTATACAATAAGAATCGTTTCCATGCCCCAGGTGATGATTGAGTCCAACCCAATTTGGAATTTTTAGAGTTATTACCCCAAGGTACATATGTTCTAGGTTCACACCCACTTTCAGTTTGTAGATAAGAATATAATTTCTTTTAAAACACATTCTCAATCATTTACCAAAATTCTAGGACATTTTCTTATACTTTGACTCATCCTTAGACTTCTCCTTAGAAGAATCCCTAAACATATCCATAGAAATATACCTAGGGGTTTCACTAAATGTTTATCATCATAGTTTCCAAAGGATAACTTAACCTTTACTCTGATACCATCTATATATACCCAAAGCTTTTCATACATTGATATTACATCGTTTTAGATAAATATACATTACATTACATAAACACTCACATGAGAACTATAATAGGATAGTGCCTTCTGATACTAGGAACACCATATTCTTATTTCATGAATGATATTCAATTTTTACCATAAAAATATTCCCATTACATACACTTCATATAGTTTCCCTACTTATAGCCTTTATTCATAACCTGGATGAAGAAACATAAGAATGGGTGAGCTTAGATGCTCATTAAGGGTATGAAATGAAAATAAATAATAATAACATGAACATGAAGTTATAAGAACATGACCATAACATTTGAAAACCATACACTACATTTCAAAGATCATACACTTATCTTATTTCATATATATTTGAAGTTCATAATACATGAATCATAAGGGAACCAAAGAACATGATCTATGAGATCATAGACATTTGAATAAGATATAGTATTTAGAATAAAAATAATTATCGAAAATCATTTCCTTAGTAGTCAAGGATAATTTCAAAAGTCCTCAAATGGGATCACACAAAAAACCATCCTAGTTGTCAAGGATCACTCTCAATAACATCTTAGTAGAAAAATTCCCTTAGTAAACATGGTCCACTCTATATTCCAATCATGTATTTACCATAAGATATAAATCTTTATGCAATTTAATGGAGGGAGATATTGGTCTAACCTATCTCATAATGAAAACCATATTTTTGTGTTCTAAAATATCATATACATTCAATATACCAATACTCATGAAATGAAATGAGTTTCATCAACATTTCACCATATCATAAATTATCAATAAGATATATGTTTCATAATCATTTCATCATTTCTTCACTATAAAACCAATGAAAAGAAGTGGGTTTCATAAGAATTTTATCATGGTATAATCCATGTAAAGGAAACAGATCTTATAAAACTCTTTTCATTATAAATATTAACCATTTAGAGAAATAAAAAAAATGTAATCCTTGGATAATATCTCTAGAAAATCATAAGTAACAGAAAATTATGTCATTATAAACAAAAAATGATTTCTAAATATTACATGGAATGTTTATTCAGGAAGATAACATTTCATTGAAAATATATTTCTTTAACATTAAACAATTAAATCATTTTCTTTGAAAAATAAATTCATTAAATATAAAATAATATTTAGAAACCATTTAAAATATTCTCTGAGGAAAAGTTTATTTCAACTTAAAAAACACTCTTTAAAACATAAAACATTTTTATTATAAATTTAAATTTAATATAATTAATTTAAATTTATATGGAAAAAAATATAAAGTAATTTTTTGTGAAAATATATTTGAAAACATTTAAGAGAAGCTTTAAATAATTTAATGGTCATGGCAGTGGGAAATATTATTCATGTAGTGCGTGTAAAAAAAATGATTCTTTTCATAATTATAGAAAAATACAAACATGAATTGTTTTGAAAATGACATAATGATTTCCATTAAAAAAAATTTAAAAAATAAAAATAATGGTGGAAATTTATTTAATAAATTATTCTATAAACATGAAATATATTTTTGAATTGTTTTTAGAAAACAAGATTTTGGATGAATTTGTTTTGACAGAGATGGTGATTTTTATTAAAAAAAATATTTTGAACTCTTGAGTACATAAAGAGATAAAAATAAGAGGAAACATTTATTATCATTACATAACCATAGGATAATAAAAATAATTATTTTATTCAACGTTATATTACAAGATTGTATCATCATAAACATGACCACAAACAATCCTGATAAATGATGAGATTGTAACGTAAAATATTTACCACTTTGGAAACATTTGAATGTAATTTCCATAAAAGAATATCATAAAATAAAACTTAATATATCATGAGGATAAATAAATTCATGATAATACATGTCAAATTGGATATATATACACTACATATATTAAGAGAGTTATACAACATAATCATATGACTCAAAGAAAGACAATTGAGAAAAAATACCTTACAGATTTGGTAACATTTGAACCATAAACCCTATGAAATAGAGATAATAAAATTGATACTTAAATACCATTAATATTAATTATAAGAATTATAAAACACATTCATGGTCAGTGTATACCCCACATAAAATAAACATATTGAGAATATGGGATTTGTATCATAGAAAATAAAAGTGAGACAAAAATCTTTTACCTTATTTCTTGACTTCTTTCATACATGTTGAAAATCATTTTTAATAAATTTATTTTTATTATAAACATATTATTGAAACATAATTATATATATCATTGCATATATTATTTCTTTTAGACCTTTTATGACTACCTCATTAAAAATTTCTTATTAATGTCACGTTTTTTGTAATAACTACTTTGTTTTTTGTAAATGATTTGATTTGTAATTTTCAGTCTTATTAGTATACTCATGGTTAAATAATCTAGATAAAAATAATAATTACCTAATTATAATATTTACAAATCAATTAAAATTTTAATACCATTTATGAAATATGGTTTTGAGAAAATAAGTATTCTAGGATCATGGAGATGGTAGACTATACACAGAGATGAGTATAGTTTCCATTTTTCAATAATTATTAGAGAAATGATTTAAGTAATATATTATCCTTAAATATTTGACATAATATCATAACATGAACAGTTTTTTAAAATATACATATACCTATCATCCATGTGGTGTGGTGATAAAAAGAGATTCAACCACTTCATGAAGGAGACAGTCCACATGTACACGAATGAAATGATCATCTTTCAGTGAGAGAATAGTTAAGACATAGAATGATATATTATATTTTAAGAATGATAAATATATCATTAATTTCATAAGTGTTACATTTATATCATATACTTTTGTTAACTTTGTCCTTGTAACCTTCCATGTCAAGCATTATTGAAAACTAATCTCATCGCTTCGCGAAGCGGTAGTCCTCCATACACACGAGCGATATTTTTGTTTCCCCTATGAAATGGAAATTACAAAAGTTGTATTTGATATAATTATTCAAGGAGTATAATATTGTAAAAAATATCATATATATATTTATATGTTATATTCATCATCATACCCAACCCTGTTAGGTGGTAATGGATAAACGGATGGAGTCAGTTCATGAGGTTGTAGTTTAATGTATAGGCGAACAATTATTTTGTAACCCGTTGAGGAAGATGGATGTGGAAGAGCTTGGAAGAGCACATAGAGATCATGATAGTGTTTCACAATTTCATTATTATTTTTATGGACTTATGGAAGTAATCAAATATGATAATTGGGTTTCTCCTGGAGCGGTGGTGGGGTTTGTCTTACCAGAGAGGTTGAGATGGCATGTTTTGACTCCAGTCGGTGCTTCTATCAGCACAATGATGAATGATCCGGTAGAAATGTTTTTACCTGTTATTATAGTATGGATTAAAATGTCTCTCTATGGATAATATTGTTATAATGTGAGGATCGATGTGGCATTAGGGGTCAAGCGCTCGAGTCGATCTATGATTCAAGATCGTGCGTGTTATCTATCGAATCCCATGTTCAACGTTTGTTCTTTGGACGAGGACCTTATGATAAATAATTTACAAACAGATGAAGGTTCTAATGAATATATGGATAATATTTACATATATGATAATAGTACCTTAACATTCATTTAAAATTCACTTTCTCTAAATGAGAGGTTAGATACGTGTTAATTTTCCCTTATTGGGCACTTGATACATTGTAAGGGTGATAAACCATTGAATTCTAAAGAGGTTAAATAATGTATCTCCATGATTTTGGGAATTTCTTTGCTCCAAATTTTTCTAATTGGAAAATATAATTTTCATTTAATATTCTATAATATGGATAAGGGGGATTGTGCTTAGGGTTTTGGTTTTTATGTGCATAATCCAGGAATCAATCATGTTTCTTCCAAGAATTTTTTATTGAATCATTATAGACCAAAACATACAAATATTCATATCTAGACTAGAATTCATGTTCTCAGTTGGGTTCTATAGAATCCACTAATTCTTAATGATATTGTCTCTTATATGTTTTCACCCATTATGATGTATAAGAACATGTTTGTATGGAAATTTTGGTTGTTTTATAGATTCATTGGGGATGTTCACATGTGGAATTTTTTTCATGATTTTGAAACTCTTTTAGAAAATGGTTAAAAAAATTATTTTCTTTTTTAATATGAATCTTTACCATAATTATATAAGTTATGCAAGGTTTTAGGGAATGATGTCTCAAACTATAAGAATGTTCAAAGCATCAAAGTCAAATATGCAGGTACATGTCATCCTTTAGGTAATAATGTTTTGAAAAAATACATTGTGAATAATCGCACCACTAATGAGAGGGGAAGAACTACATATGCTAACATGATGGGGAATTATATACCTATTTCATACCAGACAAATGATGCATCTCCCTCAATAATAGAGATTGTTACTCTTATTACATTTAACAAAAATGATGAATTCAGTCAAGGCATTTAAGGTGCATGTATTTCCATCAAATATATCCATATTGAATCCAAAATAAGTCCAATGATAATTGATTATACAGTTCATGATACTATTGAATTTTATCACACTGAGAATAATGAAGTTGTTGAAGTACATGGGGAAGAATTTTCCTTATCAAAAAAAAATAATGAACAATATGTACAATTCTGTCTCCCTTGTTATGAATGATGTTTCACATGAGGAATCCCCTCACTTTTGGTAGTTTCTTATGGATAATATCTTTCATTTAGAGAGGGATAAAATATAAGGTGATTAGTAAAATAAAATAAATGGAAACATAGTCTTCATCCAGAAAATTGTGGCTAAGGGTGAGGCACCAAAGGATGTGGTCAAGCTTCTAGGTCTTCACCAAAGGATCTCACTCTATAGAAAATTAATCTCTGGGAAATGTACTTTGTTCATTCAAATCAGAAGAATTCACAGTTAGAATGAGAGTTAGCTGATGACATCAATAATTATAGAGATAAGTTTGATTTGTAGTTTTTATAATTGGAATGATTTATTTTCCTTCATTTTACCACATTAATTCTTATTCATGTTTGTTTTTTATTTTTTAATAAACTTTTCTAGGAGAAGATTCTCTTTGATCTTGTTCATTTTTTGTAATTATTCCATAACCCATTTGATGGAATTAGAGTTGAATTTAGGTCATTAAAATAACAAAAAATATACCAGTATATGAAAGTTACTTTTTTTATTATACAATAATAGTTTAATAATAATTTAACGATGTCGTGGAACAAATAATATAAATATTATTATTGGAGAATAATACCTCTTCTTCTGGTATCCTCCTTATGATTTCACCAAAATTCATCCTAGGTTGAATTTTTTCCCAAAATAAGGATTCTAGGATGAGAATATGGATGTGTTAAAGGTATTATTTTAGTTATTGGATTAACCATAATTGGTTGAAGGTGTGATTAAGGGAGGATAGAAAGTGGCATTTTATAAGTGAAGTAGCACACTTGGTATTTTTTGAAAAGAAAAAGGTGTAACGACATATTTCACTAGATAAAACTGTTAAAAATGAAGTATTATGTAGAAATAAACACTAAAAGTACAAAATAGGGCCATAAAATATATTTTAGATATGTATTTAGGTAAGTTTGACCCATATATTTTTAGTATTATCCCTGGAAAATCCATTTTTAACTTAAACAAGGTAATTAATTTTTGAGGTTTCACTATTAATTTTGGAAGAAAAATTAAGTTTAAATTATTATATAATATAAATTCTTATGATTATAAATTTGGAATTCATTTTTTGAAGTTAATTTAAAATAATTGGTTAAATTTTATATAAAATTAATTCGACAGTTGTGAAGATAATGAATGTTTTCAAAGAGAAAATGTTCCAATGTTTACAATGTTTTAATTGCAATTTTTAATATAAAATAGATTCCAATTATCTAAATTGGAATAATTTATATATAATAGAACTATATTTACATTAAATCAATTTTAAAATATTGTTTATCATAATAAATAATTTAATCCAAATGGAATTTTTTAATTAAATTTTAGTGTTTCTAATGATTCATCCAACAAACAATATTTTCATAAAATTATACAAGATTCAACTTAATATAATTTTGATATGTTGATATTAAAAGTGAAATTTATTTTTCCTGATAAATTCTCTAAAATTTTATAAAATTATATTTAAAATAAGTGTTTAAAAACACGACAAAACTACATTGTTAGAAAAATACAATTTTTAATAATAAAATTTGATTAATTCTTATGAATTAACTATAAAAAAATTTATGAATTTAAAATAGTTGATATAATATGTAATATATATATGTATGTATATCATTAAAATAATTTAATAAAAGTTGTTTGTTTAATTTATGTGAGGTAATAAATGATTGTTTTCTAGAAAATATGTTTCTAGAAAATGATAATCTTTATTTAAAAATAGTTTTTATTTTTATTTTTAATTAATTATTCACTAAGTATATAATTTTATTTACTTGTGTAAACCATATATTTTCATAATTTATCTATTCAAATTCACACCCACCATTACAATATCTAGGTGGTAACTATCATATAATAATATTTTCATAATAGGACACATTTTTTTCCAACTCGGTTTTGTGTATAACATAATATGAACATGGTGTTTCATCTAATGTAAGATAAAATCATTGTAGTATGTCATGAAAAATATAAAAAATATTAAATATAATTGGAAAAAATATATTTCCCAAAATATTGGTGTGTTTCCCTTATGATCCACTAGGGATATGTTGTACTGATATAATCACTGTTATTTATTTGGATAGATTATGATTAGTTTGACTGAATTTGTACAATTTTATTACCATTTACCATATTTATCAAGATATTTTATGATTATTTTTAATTATTATGGTATATAGAAATTTTTTTCACTACAAGTTCTTATGTTTGATCAATTTCACCCCATCCATATAAGGAATTAACTTGACTTATTACGTTACAAGTGGTGATCCATTATAGATATCCCCCTAGATGAATTGATAGGTCCCATGAAAAAAATTAGTTAGAGAAATAAAATGGGGTTTTACATAGATTTTTTAACTAAATTATAATAGGTATTGATAATATGTTTCATATTTCATCAATTATATATTCCCTCATTAAGATTTTAGTTATTGATGTACATTGGTTTTTTTGATTAGTTAGAATATACATAGATAAGTTTCTGTGTAATATGGTTATTTGTAACACCTTGAGATTTTATAAAAAATATTCCTTTTAATTTCATTAATGTCTTGTTTTGAATGCTACACCAAAAGGAGCTTTCACAACACGCATCCTTGACATGCCTTGCATTACACGCAATCGCGACCTTCCTCAATAGCGTGTGTAGTACGCAATAACGAGTTTCACTAAACAACAATATGCTATTAAAATATTATTAAAACTAGCCGTTATGAATAGTAATAACCACTTTTTGAAATTTTGTAAATTTTATTTTTCAAAACGGACTTCATTTTTGGATTCGGAATATCGAAATTAGCTTAGGGTGAAATTTTGGTACTTTTCGGATAACTTTCATTTTCTGATGAATAGTGAAAATTACTAAATTTTAATTAAAAACAACCTTTTTAATAGAAATAATAATAGTGATAAATTATTAATTTGAGTGGTTTTAAATTATATTTAGAATATATTTTTACAATTTAATACAATGTTGGTCATTGGATGTAATTTCACATTTAAACCAGACATAAACAAGTGTCAATCTTTTGATAGTTATTATCTCTTAAGAACATGCTATTTGTCTAGACGACAGGAATTAATTTTTAAATTAATTAATGAAACTGATATGTTTTTAATTTGGTTAAATATACATCATTTTTGAGTTCATAATATCAAATATATGTTAGGCCTAATTTTTGGTATTTTTATGGAAACTTTGATTTTTTGATGAATAGTGAAACCACTAAGTGGTAGTTAAAAAAATGATTTTTTCATAAAACATAATTTTACCGCTTCTGGGAGTGGAATTTCAAAAATCCAAGAGACACGGATGATTTCAGAAAGTAAAATTTGGTTCAATGAGATAAAAAATAATTTTTCGAGAATAGCAACTTTTTACTTTTTTTACCACGGTTAAAAGTAATTAAGGTAATTAAGGGTAAAAATGATATTATTATTACCCTAAAACATTTCATAATTCTATTAGATAAATGTAATTCGACCAAAAACATCCTTAGGAATAAAATATGACCATTTAGGACCACTTGGATTAGATTAGGACATTTGTTATTAATTTATTTAAAGAAGGGTTAAAATAGTTAAAATCAAAGTTTAATAAGTAGATAATTTTTAATATAGGGTTTTAAATAAGATAAATTCTACTATAAATATTAATTATAAATATAATAATATTTCCTACATAATGGTATTTTATTTGTATTTTTTAGAGATTAAATAATTTAATTTATTTATGACACAAAGAGGATGCAGTAATTATCTTATTAATGGAATAATGAAATGATTGATGTTATAAATACCAAAATAAATGTAATTTGAGACATTTTATGAATTCCACTAATTTTATAGGTTAATATGACATGTTATTATTGATTTAATTTACTATTTTCAAACTAATCATTCTGTTATGAGTTTCACAAAAATCAATTTCTAAATAGTGTCAAAATTGACATAAAATTGTTTTCAAAAAAAATATTATATTATTAATTGTTATATTATTCCTAAAAATCTAAGGTTCGGCCAAATGACTTAGATAAGGTTATATATATTAATAATAAACAACTTGGGGTTCGTTTGGCTTGTTATAGTAAGTTTATTAACCTTATAGTGTAAGAACACAAAAAGACAAGGTAAAAGTAAAATTATCTAACTTTAAGTTAAAACTAAATGATAAGGTTATAATAGTAATCTAAACATGTCCAAATTCTATTTTATGAGATTATTTCGACCAATCCCCACCTTATCTTTGAAATAAATCAATTTTGATCTATTTAAAAACGAATTTAGCTTTATAATAAAATAATATTTTTTGGTTTTCCAAAAGAGCCCCTCTCCTCCCTTATAAAAGGGAACCTCTTCCCTCTCTTCCTCACACCACTTTGAGCCTTCAAGCTCGGAAAACCCCTGACAAATTATCTTCTCCACTTCCCTAACAACTTCATAGAGTTCTTTGTCTTCTTCAAAGACCAATTTTAGTGCCCTAAGTGGATGTCTCAAAGAGGCGCTTCAATGAAGAGGTAATGTCCGTTACCGATTTTTTAACTTTATTTCTTTTTATACTTATTCTTATTTAGTTGTTTCATTATGAAGTAATAACATAAATATCACTAATATACTTATATGTTATTATAAGTATGAAACAACCCTATTTCACCATCTATCCAACCTTCGAAAAACGAAATCACCGCGCGTGCGTACGTACGGAATACCGTCTCCACACCGTGGTGTAATCTATTTTTCCAACACCACCTTTCATGGATGGGTATAATGGTGTAGAGAATAACTACACATAGTTATTATAACATAATACTGATTATGATATATTTTATCATCCTATACAATTCAATTCAATAATTATGGGAATGATATCATCGCTCGTGCGTACGTACGGACTACCATCTCCACGATGCGATGAGATTCATTCTCCATGTTAACCATTCAGGAATGATTATAAAGTATATATAATAAGTAATCATGAAATATATAAAATAATAACGATACTGGATTTATGTGTATATATATTTATGTCATCTACTTAATTCCATTCAACTCAATAAGGAAACGAACACATCGTTCATGTGTACGTACGGTCTACCGTCTTAATGAACGGTGTATTTATTTCCATTTAATGATCTATTATATAAATATATTATGAATATATATTATATATAAATCATGTTTTATATTATTGAATTAAGTAATCATGATCTAAGTAATCATTTGAATAATTACAATTCAAAACACGGATGGCGAATAAAATGATTTAACCCAAAACACTCTTTATCATGGAATTTACAAAAGAACGGGTGAAATAAAGTCATAAGTGAACCATATATGATATCATAACAATGATTATTATTCTAGAATAAGACAATTACATTATTTAAATCATTATACAGGAGGTTCATACACTTACGAAGCAAATCGGACCTAAGGTAAGGGAAATATCACAATCTCATTTTTATCCGAGATTGTTTATACTTTGGAATTTACTGGGCTGTATTTTATCATCCAAATCCATGTTTCCTCAATATGTAATATTATTTCCATCCACCTACAATTATTTAAATCCAATTTTAACCTTCGGTGAGTTTTAGTAAAATATATGAAAGAAATCTTTTGACGTTTTTCGTTCGAGGTACTTTTTGACTTTTCCGACAATAGTACAAGAAGAATGTTTTTATTAACTTATACGGAATGAATGTATTTTTTAAACATTATTTACAAGAATATTCATTTACAAGTTTTCAAGTTTATTCTTAATAAACTTATTTTAGTTTAGAATTGAATTACACGTTAAGAAAGGAAAAGTGTTTTTGAAGTAGAAAGGATATTTTCTTCAAGAATGGAGTTCAAGTGTTTTAACCAAATTATTTTCCATCTAAGATAATATAGGGATCTATTTATATCCATATTATTACATTGATTTGATTATATTGTGATGGAAATATATTTATGAATTCCTGTATCTTATATGAATGGTTTTATGATGCCATGATATTTACGTTTCCCATTTTTATTACATGGGTTATGCTAGATGTATAGTTTATGATTTTGTGGCACACATAAGAATGGTATCAATATGAGATGGGTGGGAGCTATATCTCCCTCCAATGCATTGGGAAAAGCTTTTATATCTCATGAGATAGACATGGCTGGAACGGAAGGTTAAACCGGTTCATTGAAATAGGACTGAAATGAGGAGTGAACTCGGTTCAGAAATGGACTTTGTCCACTAAGATAGTTTTGGCAATGAGTCTTGATTAATAAGAAATGATTCTCTATTATTATGTGTGTATGCCACCAAGATTCATGTTTTATGTTATGATTATTGGGATTACATTTCACTACTAAAATTTATCCCATGTTATGATATTATTATCTCTTTTGCAGGTTAAGATTTCCAAAATGTTATGTTCTTATGAATATGATGTGATTGATATTTATTTTGTTTACCCTTACTGAGCATTTGAGCTCACCCTTTTATGTTTTCTTTTCCCCAGGATATAAATAATGTTTTTAGGTAAAAAGAAGGAAGATCTTTATGGGATATGTTGAAGATCTTTCACCATGATTAGAAGATGATATTCTGAGTTTCCAAAGACACTAAACTATTATGGTCCTTGTGTGTGTGTTTTTGTTATGTACTAAGTATTCCGCAAAAGTAATGTAATGTCCACGTACGTTATGCTTCGGGTCTCTACAGTTGGTATCAGAGGAAAGGTTTATTCAACCTTTGGAACGTAGGATGCAAGATCTTTAGTGACATCCATAGAGATATTTCTAATGTATGTCTAGGGATGTCCCTAAGGTTAAGTATAAGTATATGTTATAGTACTAGAATTACGGTAACCCTGAGATGTTAGATATTGAAGGTACTCCCCCTTTATTATATTGTTTTCCCTAGCATTATTGTTTCCTCTCAAACTATTCTTTTTGGGTTTTAGACAATGGCTGGAACCCGAAGGAACCCTGTTAATCAATGTAATGGACAATGCAATGATTGTCCTCCTAAACAAACAAATTTTATGGGAGATGGAGTAAAAAATCTTATTGCTATACTTACACAAGCTATGGATCATTGTGCACTTCCAAATGAGCAGAGAAGGGAACAATATTCTATTGAGTCCTTCATGAGGCAACGCCCACCTTCTTTCAGTGGGTCTTCTGATCCCCTTGTTGCTGAACAATGGATCATTACCACTGAAAATATATTTTCAATTCATCAATGTTCTGAACATGATAAAGTCATCTTAGCAGTATATCGTTTGGAAGGTGAAGCTAATCAATGGGGGAATCTTATCAAGAATATGAGGCCAAGAGATGAAATTGAGTCCATGGAATGGGACGAGTTCAAGAAGATATTTTTCAATATGTACTTCCCTTGTATTATTCGATCAATGATGGAGAAGGAGTTTCTTGAACTAAAGCAAATGGATGATGACTCTATTTGTATATACGAAGAGAATTTTATAATTCTTGAAAGGTATGCATCTGGATTTATCATCCAACCTGAAAGTAAAGTTGATCGATTTTTTGTTGGATTAAAACCAAATCTTCTAAGGGAATTACCTAAAAGATACTTCAGTAGATGTGAAGAAATTGTGCATTGTTCTATCAAGGTAGAAATGGAAGTTGGTTTTACTAATCCATCTCATAGTTTTGACAAGAAACGAAATATGGAGTTCAAGGAGAAATCTCAGAATAATGGTTAAAAGAAGACGGATGTTTCCTTATGCTCAAAGTGTGGAAAGAAGCATGGTGGAGATTATCTTAAAGGGACTAGAAAATGTTTTAAGTGTTGAAAAGAAGGCCATCAAGCAGCTGAGTGTCGAAGTAATAGAAAAATGGTTTCAAATGATTTAAATAAAGAAAAGACTGTAGAGAACGCACCACCAACACTTCAATTCTTCAAGTTCAAGGAAATGGGGCACTATGCAAATATTTTTCCTAATCCAAGGGTTAGTGATTATCGACATGAGCAACCACTTAAGGAAAGGGACAAAGGGAAGTCACATGCGATCACTATTGGAAATCTTGAATATGACAACGATGTGGTGGAATGATTAAGTGTTTATGTAATTGGATTCCTAAATAATGTTTTATATAGTATCGTGGAATATTGGAATATTTATGTATTAGTCTATTGTGGTTTTCAATAATTTTATGGTACTGGTAACCATGGAAAGTGATTAAAATTATTTTTGGGAAAAAAGATGATATTCGCATAATGAAGGGATAAAGAGAAAATGAAATGTTTGACAGTATTCATGAGCTCATATAAAGAAATAGTTATATCATGGTTTGAGGTTCTGGTATGTGAAAAGAGTTATCTTTTGACAGCACTCATGTTTTCCCTAAGATTCAAAGGGTATTCATTTTTCAAGATAATACATGATTAAGGCCTTCAATTGATTGGAATGTGACCAAAAAGTCATATCTCATGATATATGGGGATCAACGATGGTATTAACATGATTGTTATATGAACTCTTTGGTAATCGTTTTCACTATAATGTGTGACTGGACAGTAGTATTTTGGATAAGCCTAGAGATTGGAAAGGATTATGTTGGAAATAAGTTAGTATTAAGGATAGAACATTTTTCGATATTATTGATGGGATGTTATAGTAATGTAGTTTTAGAAAAAGGACACCCATCAGGACGGGCGACAGTCCATCGCGTCAGACAAGGCTGTGGGAATCAAACCCACAACCGATGTGCGACTTGGCTTTATCGCCAACCACTGGCCTACAGGAAGTCCCTGTTTAGTAGAAACTAGTTTTATTATATTAAGCAGTATGATATAATAAGTATAAGTCCATTTTAGGAACCATATATGATTAATCTCACTATAGATCGACTTATGTATATTTAATAACTTTTGCTACCCTTTTGTTTGAGAGAGATGGAATGACCAGTCATTCTATCACATGATCTGCTAACACTTCATGAATAAAAAATTAAACTTCATTTATTTAAGAGATGAAGTGAAAATTGTTCAAGGCACGAACAACAGTGAGATTGTACCAAAATAAAGTTAGTATTTATTCTAATTCAAATTCTTCAACTTTAGAGAAATGATCATGAAAACCAAAAATTTTGTCCAAGTGCTCTTATATCTGATGAATCAGATGGTACCGTAGATCGTCAAAAATTTATGGCTTTGTGATTGCTGGATTTTCCATAGCCATGTTCTCTACCACTCTCTATCAGAACATGATGGTTATATTTATATTCCATATCCATATTTTCACCTATGTGGAAACCCAGGGATTAGTTTATTTGGGTAACTGTTACGTTTCATACTTTTGTTTTTAAAGATTGGTTTTGATATTCCTTTTTACGATGTGGGTTTCTATTAAATAAACTTTCAAGTAGTAATCCATTTATAACCCCGATGAATTTCAAGGGAGAAATTCATTTTAAGGGGGGTAGAATGTAACACCTCGAGATTTTATGAAAAGTATTCTTTTTAATTTCATTAATGTCTTGTGTTGTACGCTACACCAAAAGGAGCTTTCACAAAACGCATCCTTGACTTGCCTTTCATTACACGCAATCACGACCTTCCTCAGTAGCATGTGTAGTACGCAATAACAAGTTTCACTAAACAACAGTATGCTATTAAAATATTATTAAAACTAGCCGTTATAAATAGTAATAACAACTTTTTGAAATTTTGAAAATTTTATTTTTCAAAATGGAATTCATTTTTGGATTTGGAATATCGAAATTAGCTTAGGGTGAAATTTTGGTACTTTTCGGATAACTTTCTTTTTCTAATGATAGTGAAAATTACTAAATTTTAATTAAAAACAACCTTTTTAATAGAAATTATTAATAGTGATAAATTATTAATTTGAGTGGTTTTAAAGTATATTTAGAATATATATTTACAATATAATTAAATGTTGGTCATCGGATGTAATTTCACATTTAAACCAGACATAAACAAGTGTCAATCTTTTGATAGATATTATCTCTTAAGAACACGGTATTTGTTTAGACGACGGGAATTAATTTTTAAACCAATTAATGCAACTGATATGTTTTGAATTTGGTAAAATAGACATCATTTTTGAGTTCATAATATCAAATATAGCTTAGGTCTAATTTTGGGAATTTTTCTGGAAACATTCATTTTTTGATGAATAGTGAAACCACTAAGTGGTAGTTAAAAAAATGAATTTTTCATAAAACTTAACTTGACCGCTTCTGTGAGTGGAATTTCAAAAATCTGAGAGACACGGTTGATGTCAGTAAGTAAAATGTGGTTTAGTGAGTTAAAAAATAATTTTTGGTGAATAGTAACTTTTTACTTTTTTTTACCACGGTGAAAAGTAAATAGGGTAATTAAGGGTAAAAATGATATTATTATTACCCTAAAACATGTCCTAATTCTATTGGATTAGAGTAATTCGACCAAAAAAAACTTTAGGAATAAAATATGACCATTTAGGCCCACTTGGATTATATTAGGACATTTATTATTAATTTATTTAATGAAGGGTTAAAATAGTTAAAAACAAAGTTTAATAGAAAGATAATTTTTAATATAGGGTTATACAGAAGATAAAATAGACTATAAATATTAATTATAAAAATAAAAAGATTTTCTACATAATGGTATTTTATTTTTAAATTTTAGAAATTAAATAATTTATATTATTTATGAAACAAAGATAGTGTAGTAATTATCTTATTAATGAAATATTGACATGATTGATGTTATAAATACCAAAATAAATGTAATTTCAGACTTTTTATGAATTAAACTAATTTTATATGTTAATATGACATGTTATTATCGATTTAATTAACATTTTTGAACTAATCATTCATTTATGAGTTTCAAAAAAATCAATTACTAAATAGTGTCAAAATTGACATAAAATTGTTATTAAAATAAATATTATATTAATAATTGTTATTTTATTCCTAAAAATCTACTGTTTAGACACATGTCTTATATAAGGTTATATATATTAATAATAAACAACTTTGGGTTCGTTTGGCTTGTTATAGTATGTTTATTAACCTAATAGTGTAAGAACAGAAAAAGACACGGTAAAAGTAAAATTATCTAACATAAAGTTAAAACTAAATGATAAGGTTAAAATAGTAAAATAAACTTATCCAAATTCTACTGGATGAGATTTTTTCGACCCATACACTCCTTAGCTCTTAAATAAATCAATTTGGAGCTATTTAAAACCGAATTTGGATTTATAATAAAATAATATTTTTCGTTTTTCCAAAAGAGACCCTCTCCTCCCTTATAAAAGGGAACCTCTTCCCTCTCTTCCTCACACCACTTTGAGCCTTCATGTTCGGCCAACCCCTTCCAAATTATCTTCTCCACTTCCCTAACAACATCAAAGAGGTCCTGGTGTTTTTCAAAGACCAATTTTAGTGCCCTAAGTGGAGGTCTCAAAGAGGCGCTTCAAAGAAGAGGTAATGTCCGTTACCGATTCTTTCAACATTATTTCTTCTTCTATTTCTTCTTATTTAGTTGTTTCATTATGAAGTAACAACATATGTATCACTCATATACTGATATGTTATTATAAGTATGAAACAACCCTATTTCACCATCTATCCATCCTACGGAAAACGAAATCACCGTGCGTGCGTACGTACGGAATATCGTCTCTACACCATGGTGTAATCTATTTTTCCAACACCACCTTACTTGGATGGGTATAATGGTGTAAATAATAACTATACATAGTTATTGTAACATCATACTGATTATGACATATTGTGTCATCCAATCCAATTCAATTCAATAATTATGGGAACAATATCATCGCTCGTGCGTACGTACGGACTACCGTCTCCACGACGCGATGAGATTCATTCTCCACGTTAACCATTCAAGAATGATTATAAAGTATATATAATAAGTAATCATGAAATAAATGACATAATAATGATACTGGATTTATGTTTATATATATGTATTTCATCTACTTAATTCTATTCAACTCAATAAGAAAACGAAAACAGCATTCATGCGTACGTACGGTTTACCGTCTCCATGAACGGTGTATTTCTTTCCCTTTACTGATCTATTATATATATATATATATATCATGAATATATATTATATATAAATCATGTTTTATATTCTGTAATTAATTAATCATGATCTAAGTAATCATATGAATAATTACAAGTCAAAACACGGATTACAAATAAAACGATTTTACCCAAAACGCTCTTTAACATGGAATTTACAAAAGAACGGGTGAAATAAAGTCATAAGTGAACCATATATGATATCATAACAATGAGTATGATTCTGGAATAAGTCAATGACATTATTTAAATCATTATACAGGAGGTTTGGAAACTTACCAAGCAAATCGGTCCTAAGGTAAGGGAAATATCACAATCTCATTTTTATCCGAGATTGTTTATACTTTGGAATTTACTGGCGTATATTTTATCATCAACATCCATGTTTCCTCAATATGTAATATTATTTCTATCCACCTACGATTTTTTAAATCCAATTTTACCCTTTGGTGAGTTTTAGTAAAATATATGAAAGGAATCTTTTTTCATTTTTCGTTCGAGGTACTTTTTGACTTTTCCGACAAAAGTACGAGAAGAATGTTTTTATTAACTTATACGGACTGAATGGATTTTTAAAACATTATTTCCAAGAAGATTACATTACAAGTTTTCATGTTTATTTTTAATAAACTTATTTTAGCTTATAATTGTATGACATGTTAAGAAAGTAAAAGTGTTTTTGAAGTAGAAAGGATATTTTCCTCAAGAATGGAGTTCAAGTGTTTTATCAAAATTAATTTCCATCTAAGATAATATAGGGTTCTATTTCTATCCATATTATTACATTTATTTGATTATGTTGTGATGTAAATATATTTATGAATTCCTTTATCATATATGAATTGTTTTATGATGTCATGATGTTTATGATTCCCATTTTTATTATATGGGTTATGCTAGATGTTTGGTTTATGATTTTTTGGCACACATAATAATGGTATCATTATGCGATGGGTGGGAACTATATCTCCCTCCAATGCATTGGGTAATGATTTTATATCTCATGAGATAGACATGGATGGAATGGAAGGTTAAACCGGTTTAGTGAAATAGGACTGAAACGAGGAGTGAACTTGGTTCAGAAATGGACTTTCTCCACTAAGATAGTCTTGGCATTGAGTCTTAGCTAATAAAAAATTATTCTCTATGATTTTGTTTGTATACAACAATGTTTCATGTTTTGTGTTATTATTATTGGGATTATATTTCACTGCTATAATTTATCCCATGTTATGATATTATGATATCTTATGCAGGTTAAGATTTCCAAAATGTTACGTTCTTATGACTATGATGTGATTGATATTACTTTTGTTTACCCATACTGTGCATTTGAGCTCTCCCTTTTATGTTTTATTTTCCCCAAGATACAATGAATGTTTTTAGGTAAAAAAAGGAAGATCTTTATGGGATATGTTGAAGATATTTCACCAAGATTAGAAGATTATATTCCGAGTTTCCAAAGACACTAAACTATTACGGTCCTTGTGTGTGTGTTTTTGTTATGTACTAAGTATTCCGCAAAAGTAATGTAATGTCCATGTACGTTAGGTTTCAGGACTCTAAATTATTTATATGGAATTTTTATCCTTATTTATTCATGCTCTATTACGCTCATGTTATTATTTAAATGTAATATGTTTCATCTATTTAACTTTCCATATTTATTATTTTTATTTATACAAGATATATTTTTTTACGCATACCCTTACTCAGCATATGAGTGCACCACATTTTTATGTTTTTTTTTGCTAGATTATTGGATGTATTTTATGATTGATATACAGGGATATGTAAAGGGGAATAATAGATTTCTCAAATAAAAAACATTGTGTATTTTATTTTTTAAATAATAATAAACATTTTAAATAATGTATCACGCATACCCTGACTACTAAAATTCTTAATCCTTTAGGATATGATGATACGTTTTTACTTAAAATGTAATAATTATGACACTTGTTATTGGTTCCAAGACTTATTGTCATTATATTTGGCTATAGAGAATGTTTTAAATAAATTATTTGAACTACATTAAGGACAATATTGATTAGAGAATATAATCCTTCAACTGAATTTGAGGATATGTCAAAGAATAAGATAATATCTAATTTTTTAAAGTAAAAATTATTTGGTTTAATTAGAAATGAATCTCCATAAATATACTAAAAGTGAATTTTGTTTTTCAATATATCTACCTAGGGATAAAAAATATGAAAAATACATGTTGGGATTGACTTGAGTATTACCTAGTACATGAAAACCTGCCTTACTATGCACCTTGTCTTACACTCTAATGGGATATTATTGGGCGATGTCATATTTTCTTTACAAATGATTATAAATAGTTGGAAAGTATTTTTATTATTTGAATAAATTTTCAAAAAAACCATGTTTATGATTATAATATTACCAAATTATAATTTTTTAATTTATATTATCCTTCAATCTAGTTTTGGAATTATACATTATGTTTCATAAAATTATTATCTAATATAGTGTATTAAATTATTTAGAAATGAATTCTATGGGATGTAATGATAACTATATCAACGCATGTACTCTATGTATGAATTTCACTCCTAGGAAATATAATGAACCTGTAGCTGGATCTATTGTTTGAACCGATCAATTTATAACCATATTATAGATGTTGTTCTATGTTATGAGAAATAACCTTTCTCATTTAGAGTAGTCTACTGATCTAACACATGGTGTAACAATGATAGGTTGACTTATATGTCATAAACCTCTATTAATTAGTTTCTATAAAAATATATCTTATGTTGAGAAGTGGATATGTTCCATGGAGATGATATTCCTCTCTTCGAGAAGTAATGAATGAAAGAATATTGTTAGTGATGTTTATTGTCTCTCTAAGAGATGTGGATCAATGGTTGTCATTGATTCGAAACACACATGATGATTAAAAAATAGTATACATGGGAAAAAGGATTAAAAGTTCTATTGTTGGATTTGTATTTTCCTTAGGAACAACAAGTGGAGATGGAGAATCAATTCATGAGGCAGAAAAAAATGAAGTGGGAATTGTTTTTTAGTATGAAGTGAACTTTATAGTGTTGGAAATTCATGATATGGACAATGTATAAAATCCATATAGCATGATTGAATCATTATTTGATGGTATTTTTTCATTTATTTAGAGGGAACTAGTCTCTCAAAAATTCTCATCATTCAAGTACATTGCAACATGTGCTATCAAGGTAGTACATTAATTTTCTATGTCTTATGGATTCCAAATAATATAAGAGAATAAGAGGACTATGGAGAAAAATTAGGATAAATGTAAGAAGGGATAGAATAATTTTCTGAAATATGATAAATGTGAAAATAAACACCCTAGTACTTACGTGAAGGGAATGTTAGTTTCTTACTATTTGGTAGAGAAATTGTACTATTATTGTGATTTCAAGGGTAGTAAATAAGTTTATAATGTTAAATAGTTTAAATAAAAGGAGTTGGCACACTACAAAAATGAATTTCCTAAGTGTCGATGGATTATATCTTAAAGGAATGTAAGGAATCCTGGTCCAGATTATGATATTAATTTTTCCAATGTAGAATGATTAAAGTGATTTTGTATTTGGATTCAATAATTTTGTTTTATAATTATTTTATCAATGCAAATATTGATATATATAATGATTGTGATACAATTGTATTTCTATAAGTATTTGAAGACACATGTTGAATAGTAAAATGAAATTTGACTCATATGAAAATTAATATTTTTGGAAAACATGTGATTGAGTTAAGATAACCCATAATATTTTCATTCTGTTGAGATAATAATTATATTGAGATCTTTATCGGATAGTATTGGTGACCATGAAAATGGTTATATATTTAATGGTTTAATTCATATTTTTTTTGGGTTTACTACTTATTTATATTTATGGAATATGTTTTAAATATCTTGATTTTAATTTTTTTTGAATAATGCATGTTTTAAATAAGGATTTATAGTGATAAAGTTATTCGCATATTTGGTATGTGACATTAGGATCCACATTATGTTTTGGGGGGACTCATATTTTTTTTTAAAAAATTTAACTACATCCATTCTAAATTTTTGGACATTGAACTTAGTAACACGTATTTTGGATGAATATTATGGTTAACTATAAATGGAGTGTATGAAGATAAAATTTTGGTGTTATTTTATAATTTTTTCTAACATTGTTTTAGAAAATACATAGATTTATAAGGAATTAATTTCCATTATTTTATAAATCTTATGAGATGTTAATGATTCAGTAATAAAAATAATTTTATCCTGATTTCATGGAAAGTGAGATGAAGTATAAATTGATAAAATTATCAAAATAATGAGATTTTTTGTATAAAATAAAATTAAATCTCATAAGTATATTTTCTCAAGTTCTCTATCGTGATGAAAAAATTCCCCTCAACAGTAGCAAAAAAATTTCAGAAATTTTTTTTCTTATTCTTTTCCTTAATATAGAAATAATTTTATTTTAACTCATATCATAAGTATGGTATTATGGTGGTTATATTTCTCATGAACATGCTCTCTATCACACTTAATTATCCATTGGGCATTAGTATTCTCTTTAAATTTCATGTTTCCATTTCCCATCAATGCTCTCCTACTGAGAAACCTAGTAATGAATTATTCTGCATTACCTTTGTACTTGCTTTTCTCTCTTATCAAGAGTAATTTTTATTCAACATTTTTATGATGTCTATTTCCAAAAAAAGTAATTTTAAAATGTTAAACCATTTATTATCGAGATCAAGATTGAATTGTGAGGTTGCAATTAGTTTAATGTGGCATAATATGACACCCTGATATTTTAGAAGTTGATCATCTTGTTTGATACCATATATAACATAAAATATAAACAGTAGTATAAAATTAACACCCATATACTTTATGATAATTTTATTTTAAATAAATTATATATCTTTGATAGCTTGAAATGCATACATCACATGATTTTAATGAAACATGGTATCTATTAATATATTTTTATTTAATATTTTCCATTATAACCTTATGATTAAGTTTGTATATACGAATGTGCATATATAGATTATAAAAATTATATGGATTAAATATGTATAAAATATATTTGTTGGTTATCTAATGTTTGTAAATAAAACAATTACTATTGGAAAGAGAAAATATATTTTTTGAAACCCTATATTTTTCTAAAATGTTATTTAGTCACTCCATGAAAACAAATATTAAAATTAATTTTTAACCAAATTAATATAATGTATTAGAAAAAAAAATCAATTCTACATCTCATAATTATATTCGGGTGAATGTTCGAGAATTTTCTAAAAGGTTTAATTTTTTTGATGAATAGTGAAAAATGTTGAATTTTATTCAGAACATCCTTTTTTCAAAATTATATATAAAGTTATATTATATTTAAAATTAGTTTTAAAGTAAATTTAGTCCAATTATATTACAATTTGAAAATTTTAGGTTATTAGAATCAATTTCATATTAAAGTATTATATATAAACTCTTTAAACTCTTAAATAATTTTCTTTGAAAAAAACTATATTTTTTAAACATGTCTCTCGATTTAATTTTAAATTTAATCATTTAATTTTTTTGAATTTAATTTAGAAAAATTGTTCAAAATTAAAATCATAATAATTTTTATTATTTAAAAATTTCAAAACTATTTTTTACCACAATTATTATTGATAATAATAAAAATTCATTATCAATTATAAGGTGATATAGGTTTACCAGGGTTTAAACAAAGACGATAAAGGTAAAAATGACGTAAACAATGCCCAAAATGGATCTTATGGGTATATTTAGACCATATCACCTATAATTATCATGAATTTACATTTTTTTAGTCTTAAAGAATGCGAAAAATAAGGTTACACATTATTCTATTAAACAATTCAATGTGTGTCCTCTCTCTCCCTTGTAAAAGTCTACCTCTATCCTCAATTCATAACACTTATAAAACAATATTTTTAGAAAATTTTCAGAAAAATTACATTCTTGTTCCTCACCTAATATACTATAGTCCTTGGTTTTATCATATATCCATCCAAGTAAATATTTTTGTGCAAACCTACAGAAGTTGTTCATAGAAGTGGTAATGTTCTTAAACAAGAATCATTATTATATTTATTATTTAAAATATTTCATATCATATTAAATCCTTGTAATATAATAAAAACAATCTATATAAACAAAAATTTTATTATGTTAATTTAATAACCTATATATGTATCCTCATATCTAAAATGGGAAATGAACATGTCGATCGTGTTACGGTGAACTACTCCCTTTCAAACTGATTTAATTTGTTTTCTATCAATGCCTCCCACAATTTGATACAATTATGTATTTGTCATATTTTTAAGATATTTTTGAAATTAATAGAATTATGTAATTAAATACCACATTTTCCTCCTTACCTTCCAACCTATTGGAATATAATAACACTACTTGTGTGATTGGAAGAATACCACCTCACAAGATGATGTGATGTGTTTTTTCTATTTACATTTTACTTGGATTTTAATAAGGATAGATTAAATGAATACATGTGATATTTCTAACATTTTTATACATTTATAATTATTATATCACAAATATGTTCTTATTTCTCATTTAGTTTAACATACGATTACATCACTCTTGTGTACAACAAATTACCACATCACAAAGCAATACAATTCATTCTTCACTGATGTTATACATTGAAGGTAATAATGATAAATTCAATTAATATATGTTATATATAATACATAATAAGGAAATTATATTATTTTATATATTGTGTTACTACCATTTTCTAAATCCGTTGAGAAAAAATTGGAACAACGTTTACGTGTACATACAACATATCACCACTTTGAATATTGTAATCTATTTTCTATCAATAGAATTCAATATAATACTATAAATACATATTTAAAGAATATATTTGATATATATATAATTTTTAACATCATAGAGATAATTTTATCATGATTATGAAAAATGATCAAAATTATCGAACATAAACATAAATGAAAAATGAAGAAATTATCAAATGAAACATAGATTTTAACACCGAATTGATAAAAAATACAGGGATAAAATAATATAAGTAAATAATATTTGGTTTGAAATATATACTGATTATTATATAATAGATTTAAAATTACACTATATTTTTTATAATGGAGGTTTGAAAAAATATGATGGAATTTGAACCTCATGTAAGGGTTTCTCGTCTCACTTTTACTTATGCGAGACATATACATTATTCATGACCTATTAATTTTTGTGGTGTATATACTACCAATTTTGATATTTTATTTCATGAATATATTTTAATTTAGGGTATTTCAATTTTCATTTTAATTTATTTATTTCATTGGGATTATGATTCTAAAGATACCAAAATGGTAAGTGTTTATTTCACAATGTCAGCATTATTCGGGATTTTTTATATTTAAGTATACCTTGGAGGAATTTATTTATTTATATACTAAAATAAATATATTTTATTATCCTATGGTAATTCATAAAAATTTTAGGTATTAGAACAATTTTTTATCTATTTTTTTGTTAATGTGATTGAGATTTTTTTTAATGAAAATATATTTTATTTATATCTTCGATCAAAATCCAGTATTATTCCATATTCTTGTTTTAAAAATTATATTTAAAATTCCATTTTTTTTGTTAATGTATCTTTTACCATTGTTTTAGTTTTTACAAAATGGTTTTAATGGAGTCTTTTTATTGTTTTCCAAATGAAGAATTTTTATCTTTTTACAACAGTGGGAAAGGAATGATTTTTAACTTATACAACATGTCTGGAATTTACCATTTTCATAACCAATCAATGTATTAAAGATTATATTATATGATTCGATGTTTATTTTACAATAATAATATTTTCTATATATTTTTTTAACATTTAGTTTTAAAATTAGTTTCAATTAAAAAAATCTTATTTTCAGGAAGAATGGTTTAAGGATATTTTTATTATACTTAAATTCTTCAATAACATTCAAACTTTTTTTTACTTCTAATACAAGGATGATATGTTATATTGATATCATTATTATAATTTATTTTTATATAATATAGTCAATTGGATATAATATGTAAAATTTTATTATTATTAACCATCTTTCTCTAGATTGTTTATTATTATGATTATTGATTAGGGTAGTTATTGGCATATTGTTTGTTAGTTTTCAATATGAATGTTTATATTAGTTTTGTTTCATCCCGTTCATATGATGACATTTTTAGACTTATTATTTGTTGGGTGGGGCCCAATTATTGATTGCCTCTTAATGTGTATACATGCATCAGGAGACAAATCAGTTGGCCAAATTAATTTTTTTACACAATGTTTCAAATTTTCTTGTGGAATGCCCTGAAAAAATGATTCAAATTTATAGAATTATGATTTCCCCAATTATGTGATCACTTATTGATTCCCACGAGATTATTTTATTAGTTAGAATATCCCTTGCTATGTTTTAGGCTCCAGGGATTATTTATATGACTTTATTTGATAATATTTTGTGTCTTTTAAATAATGAACATGTTATTATTTAAATGCAATGTATCTTAGTTATTAACCTTTTCATATGGATTATGTAAATTTATTAAGTATATCTTATACTATATACATGAACTTACTAAACATTATATGTCCCCCTTTTCTTATGTTATATTTTCCCTATGATACATTCTAGTATTATGTGTTTAATACACAGATATCACAAGGGGAATAAATATGTTCTAAAATAAAACAATTTTTTAAAATGTAATGTGGATGTTCAATTATGTATCTAGTGTAACAAGACAACTAAACAATTTGGACATTTGGGATGTGATTTCATGTATATAGTTCCAATTTAATATAATAGACATCAGCTCTGGGTTGCTAGATTTATTATCATTATAATAGATATTTTTGCATGGGTGGGAATAAATGAATTAAATGCCATGTTGTTGACTATACACAGCACGTAATATTGGATAACTCATTCAATATACAGCTAATATGGTCATTTAATGTGATTCAAAACACGGAATAAAATTAGTAATTAAAACAATAACCAAACTATATTGTATCTAATGGGTGTCCATATCATGTGATATGTTATTACCATAAATTATACGATGACTTATTTTATCTAGTCGTGTTGAATTAATTATTTAATAATTATTTTCCACTTAATTCAAAAAAACATAACATGTATTAACCATTTACAAGGAATGTAAGTTATGGAAATCACATTCAATACACATTGTGTATATTCAATACATGTCATGTTGTTATTCATGTCATGAAATCTACATGGATTAACCAATAAAACAACATGCCACTGTAATATAGTGACATGTCCTATGGGAATACATTCCATGTAAGTACACAACACATTATATTGATCTTACACAATATTAGTCACATATTATGTGACGTGACCCTATATAGTTATTTAAGATCGGGGAAAATTTATTATTTATAACCCTACATAAAAATTGTTCAGTGATGAGTAGGGGTCAATCCTTAGGGAAGGACTCATATTATGTGATTGAGTCTGTGATAAAGTGAAAAAAGAACAATAGAAAACAAAATAGAGATGTAGATGGTTACGTAATGAAAAAATTAACAAGTGTGATGAATTTGTGTGGATGCAAGTGTCAAAACAGGTGAACCAATAGAAGTGACAGATGATAAAAATATAGTGATAGAAATTTTTTTGATGATGTAGAGGGAATAAGTTGGCTTGTTTTTATAATAATTTTACAAAATCCATGCATTTTAATTAAATGAACCAAATCTAATTGAAACTGGCCATCCCGATTCATTATTTATTCATCCAATGAATGAATGATTCCTACAGCTTTACATCTAGAGAAGTTTCTAAATCACTGAATGAAAAAAGTATTTATCACTAAGATCAATTATTTAGTTGAACTCGCTGTGTTATTCTATCTTAATCTTGATCAATATTATAGTAACATCCATAGATTGAAAAATAGTTTGAAAAAATATTTAATGAATATATTCATTCAAATATGCTTAATAATTTGAAAAAAAAGTATGTCTACACATAATTAGAGAGAATCATCTAGGTAGATAAATGCATGAAAAGTGTAAAAGTGACTAACTGGGTTATGTTATTCCCCTAAGATTGTTTAGCTGAAGAACAAGATTATATTTAAGATTTCATATTATTTCATTATAGGATAATTCATATAAAAATAAAACCAAATTTATAAGAAGAGAGAATAATATTCTCTATTCTATAACTCCTACTCTAGCTTGATCCTAGTGATCTATAGTAGCATTAATGTGACATTGGCTAGGGGGTCTTATTGCATGCCTAGGGGGATCCCATTCCAGATGCTTCATAAAAAATAAGTAAAAATTTTTCGGCCAAAATTTAGTATGAACTTCTTTCCTCCACATGACATGTTCATGGTGGATTTTCCTTCTCACAAAGGATAACAACACAATCTCCTGTAACAGAACGCACAACTCCAGAAATCATCATGTCATGCAGAGAACATAATCAAAATCACATATGCTCTTCACGTGGATGTATCAATAACTACCGTAGAACCCAGAAATGGATACACCTTCATTTATTAGTGATTAGAAGATAGAGCTGATAAAATACACACCTTTATTATAACTTTCTAAAATCACTTATAAAAGTCACAATTGTCAGTGCTAAAAAAAAGTGTTTGTAAAGATCTATATTTAATTAGCTTGTTTCATAGGACTGATAAAGGTTTTTAATAAAAAAATTATTAATATATAATAATTATTATATTTATATTAAAAACTAATGTGTATTTATACACATTAATTAAAAAACACATGTGTATAATCAACAAAAATATGATATATTAATTTATATTATTTAATAATTACAATCTATATATAATGTTTTTAAAATGTATTTAAATTATAATAAATATAAATATATGTATTTATAAAATTATAAAAATATAGTATTTTTTAAATATAATAATTAAATTTATTAAATTTATAATTATATATTTATAATTATATATAAATACATTTCAAATTTACTTAGTTATAATTGTAATTATATATATTTTAATAAATATATATCATTAATTAATTTGGTTAATAAATAAATATGTATATATATTTAATAGGTTGGGGCTGAGATCCCATTTTTTTGAAAAAAAAGTAACTCCACTTTTAAAAAGGGTTGAGAGGTAACCCTTACAAGACCCATAAGTCTAGAGGCCAAAAGATCCAATGTGACATGGCTTGAAGGCCCAATGACCTAATGGTCAAAATGAAGCCCAAAGGCCCTGAGTGAGAAGTTTGCAACATGGACATGATTGGGGTTATTTATGTTCATATATTGATGCATGAATTTAATTGACGTTATATGATCATATGCTTATTTGTGGACATGATAATGGGTTGCTATGTTTCAAAAGTTTATGATGACACGTGTATATGTTATGCATTCTTAACTCATTAATGTTAATTTGTACACCAACACCCTTATTATTCTTGCTTTCCAAATATGTGATGATTCGTTTATTTTGATCTACACTTTAATAGGTAGGATTCAATCATGTTATACTCATGTACTTATTATTGTTATGATAAATACTTATATAATTACAATAAACTTATTTCAATAATAAATATATTTATTATATTTATAACTACAAAATTTTAATTATAAAATAATACCTTTTAAATAAAGTTGGTTATAATTATAATTATAAAGATATATATTTTTAATTAAATAATTTTAAAATTACAATAAATAAAATTATTATAATTATATATATATATATTTGTATACATATATATATATATATATATTTATAATTATAAATATATTTAAAAATAATTATAATACTATAGGAAATACATTTATTAAATTGATAATTTTATTAATATATATAATTACATAAACACATTTATAAATATAAAATAATATTTATCAAAATATAAAAATATTTATTATTATAATATTTTATATATATATTTAAATAATTTCAAAAATATAATAAATGTATTTATTATATATAATAGTAAAATTGTAAATATAAATAATATATTTATAATAATTTTATAATTAAAAATAAATAAATATTAATTTATATTTATAAATAAATATATATGTATATTAAATTATTATAAAATTAAAACAAATATATTTATTAGATATATAATTTTTTAATTATATAAAACAAATATATTAATAATATATAATTATTAAATTATTAATATAATAAACATATAGATTATAATATTAAAAATATATATATATATATATATATAGAATTATAACTATAAATAATTATTTATTTTAGTTATAAATACAAATAAATATATATATATTTTAAAAATTATAAAATTATAATAAATATGTTTATTATAATTTTATAATTATTTTAATATATATATATATATAATTATAACTTTAAATAAAATAATATCTATCTATCAATAAGAAATTATTATAAAAATATTTATTATATTTATAGTTTTAAAATTATTTATATTTATATAAATATATACAAGTATTTATAAATATATATTTATTATATATATAATTATATATATATATATATTATTAATTATAAAAAATTACTTATATTTAGTATTAATTGTAAAATTATAATAAATTTATTTATTATATTTATTCAATTATAAATATATAAAAAATATAAACGTATTTATATAAATATACAATTATTTATAAATAATTACAATTATTTATAATTATAATTTTAATTATATAAATATATAATAAGTTATAAATTTTTAATTCATATTTTTTTATATATAATTATTAAATTATAAATATAATAATTATATTTATTTTAATTTTATATTTATTTTAATAAATATATATATTTTTATAATGATAGCTATAAATAAATAAATATATATATATATGTATTTTTAATTATAAAATTATAATAAATATATTTTTTATATTTATATTTTTATAATTATATAAATATAACCAAATATTTATGAATATATTTATAATATATAAAATAATAAATCAATAAATATTTATTTATATTTATAACTATAAATAAGTAAATATTTAATTTTAATTATAAAATTATAATAAATATATTTATTCTATTTATCATTATATATATATAATTAAATATTTATTATTAAATATTTATTAATTAATTTATTATATATATAATTATAAATAAATAAATATTTATTTATAGTGATAATTATAATATGATAAAGTCATCCCTTTATCATCACTAAAAAATTATAATATTATTCTTTTCCAACGTTATAATTTTACCACTGATAAAGACACATTTTATCAGTTCTTTTTACACACTGATAAATGTGTCACCTTATTTGTGCAGAAAATAGCTTGTAAATAAGAGTTTTATAAGCTCTTTCTATTTTAGTGCGGATAAAACACCTATTTATGAAATATTTTTGAATGTGTTGATAAATTCATTATCCCATATTTAAAAAAACCTAACCAGATGTATTCTCTTGTATTCCTTTAATAATTCAAAGAACTCTACTTCTACGACGACACTCTCACTGAATCCCACTACCGCCACTCCACCAGTCTCATTGAAATGCACAACTACTATTACACAACTCCCACAAAACCCTATTCATGTTGTCATCGTTGGTCTCACCATACCCCACTGAAGCCATTTCTATTATCTCTAACTCCCATCATCATCGTTTCTCTTTCTAAACCCCTTTATTATCATTGTTCTCAGATCACCACAATCTAGACTCTTTGTGAAATTGGAAGTTATTTTTGATGAATCAAGACCCTCAAAAATAAAGGTATGTTATTTGGATCATGTTTTTTTGTATTTCTCAATAGATTCTCTTCATGGTTAACTTTTTATCTTCTCGAACAATTGTTTTTATAGAAACCCCTTTAACATATTATGTTAACACCAACATTTTACATCACTTCAGTTCTCCATTGTAGAGCTCATCTAATTCATTTTAGGATTTTTTTTGTTTATCAAATACATTTTATTAGTTATTATATTCATTTATTTTTCAATTATATATTATAAACCATACTTTTGAGAAAAAATTATAATAGTTATTATGTTATGATTTTAAACATGGTTTATAAATAACCAATATTGAAAAATGGATTCACAATCTAGTGAATTATTTTTTAATTGCTTTAAAATCAATTTATTTAAAAATTCGTTCCATTTTCACCTTTTCATGATCCTAAATCACTTTTGTTTTTTTGTTATTTATCAAAGTAAGAAGGCTCAAATTAAGATCTAATTGGAAACCTAACTTCAAATGAGGATATATTTCGATCTGAAATGATTTTGTGCATTTTTAATATATGATATCCAAGATCTCAAATAGATATACGATTAAATTACTGATAATGCATCATTGAGTCCATGAAATCAATGATTAACCTATTTTTTATAATTTATGAATATATATTTAAAATAAATATTATTTTATAAAATATATAAAATATTATACTTATATATATATATATAATTTTATATTGTAATATAAATATACATACATTTCAACTTATAATTTTATACCTATTTACATTTTTCAATTTATCAATAGTTTAATACATTTAAACTCCCATAATATTTCCTATTAGAAAACATATTGTTTTATTATATTACTCTAACCTATGATTCTATAATGTTATCCCTTATTTCATATCATGTTAAATTACATTTTTATGTTATATTCATTTTATTTGAGGTATTACTTTCATCCTTCAATTTGAAATTATTAATAATAATTCTCATCCAATCTAATGTCTCTTTTTCATCCACATATATTTTTTCCCTTGAAAAAAATGCTTTCATCATATATTTCGAATCTATGAATGTGTATTATCTTTTATAATATTAATATTTCACCATATTTCATTTAAAATGAAAGGTTTATAGAAATTTATCGATGCATGTTCTTCTAAAAAAACACCTTAAATGCTTAAAAAGGGAATTTTATTTCACTTTCATCAATTCTATATCTTCTAATACACATTCTAAAACATTAAATTTATAACCAATACAATAACCCTTCTTAATTATTCTTAAATAATAGTGTTCCAAAATTATTCTCATCAAGATCTCAAAAAATATTTTCCAACATTACTCGTAACATTTTCTTCCTATGAGAATATTTAAAATATTTCATGAAATATTTATTTATGATTTAAATTTTGTGTTCCCCCTATATCTGATTGATATATCTCATAAGGTTTTTTGATCCTTTATTTATCCAAATATATTATAATGTGAGACAATTATACTAGGAAATTTTGATTTGGTGTTAAATGAGAACATTATTGATGTCATTCGAAAATGTTATTATGCCATTTTTGGTTGTTTTTATAATGTGATATATAATTAATTATATATGGTACATATATGTGTGTTTTATCATTATATGATATTTTGGAGCTATATATATTTGACCACCCATCCCCCAAGGCCCATGTCCTGACAACCCCAAACCCATCATCCATACTCCAAGGGTTGGTGACTAGCACCAGAAATGCGTAACCCAAAAAGGGATGTAATTACCTTCAAACCGGTATGCACACAAACAGAGTACACACATAAAGTAGAAACCAATGAAACAATACTGAGAGTAAATGTATGTACTGAAAGTAAAGGGGCCGGTATACAAGACCAACTAAAAGAAATGTACTACAAAATTGAAGAAAAATAATCTCCAGAGATCGTTTGGTGAGGATCCAACCAGAAGAGTTGGTACAGCTCCATGTCTGACATCACTACAGCTCACCACATCTATTGTTCACATGTGAGCGCTATCTAGCACTGGTGCCACATGTCTCAGTCAGGTCTTCCATTGTCTTCATAAGATACAATAGCTGCAGGTGAATCCCATGAATGGGTGAGTGTAACAATACTCAGTAGGGACCCCTAGTCCCCCGAAGGTCTCCCAAAAATCAACAATGGTAGACCATAATGGCAGATCTCAATCAAAAATCAAAAAGTAAAAGACATCTCATAATAGGTATACAACATAAAGATCATAAATAAATATGATTATTCATAAGCAAGATCATCTTATTCTGTTGAGAGGTTCGACTACTAATCCGACAAGGGTAGCATTGCTACCGATCCACAAAGGGTCTCTCTATTGCTGATCCAGGATGGGTTTCTCTATGGTTGGTCCAGCCTTTAGTTAGATAATGTTGATCCATAATGGGTCGCACTCAAGCTGATCCACGGAGGGTCACACTACTGTTGATCCTCAAAAGGGTCGATCTCTTTTCGATCCATGAAGGTTTGTTCCATTGCCATTCCATGGAGGGTCACTCTCTTGTTGATCCACGGAGGGTCACACTATTATCAATCCACATGTGTTCAATCTCTATACGATCCAAGAAGGGTCATTCCATTTTCATTCCGCATAGTGTCTCTATCTTTCCGATCCACGAAGGGTCAATCTTCAGTTGACAGCTAGCCACTGGATTACCACACTGTTTATGTATGATTCTCGAAGGTTTTTATTCTCAATCCATTAGTCATATTTCTATTTACAAAATGTCTCAATTAGAGGTAACCTAATAGATCATCTTGTTGTAAGGGTTGAAATGCAAAAGATAGCACGTCGATCAGACGCCCGATCTGTAAGTTATATTATTTAAAAAAAGTGATGTGTTAGATTCATGTTTGATTTAACCCGGTCATACTCCAACTTTTTCCAAAACCTATTTGAGTTATATCATAATAACTGCCTCATTTCAAGGGTCCCAGTTCCACTGATATCGTGTCAATCGAAGCTGCAGTTTGCAATGTACACGTGTTTTAGTAAATAGGGTGCCCGTTGTGTATGGGCCCTGCCTGACCCGGCCAGACCGACCTGACCAGCCTGGCCTGGGGGTCCTGAAATACAATGGTTCAATTAGAAAAAATCGACCTACAAAAGTTTGGGTTGGGGTAGTTTTGTTCTGGTAGGGACAATGGGTCAGGTCCAAGGGGCCATGCTTGACCCGTCCCAGTTTGGACGAAGGTCCAGCCCACTAGACCGCCCGACGACCCAATCTTCTTCGGCCCAGCTCAAAGGGCTTCGGTCGGGCCTTCTTTCACAATTGCATCTGGTTGGGCATGGTATCGGCAGGCCAGTGTGGGTCTGACCCACTGGCTGGGGCATGGTCCGCTGACCTGAGTCCAGCCTCAAGGGAGGCAGTTGGGGCACCGACCAACTGAGATGTGTCCTCCACCTTCCACGATCGATGTATCACGACTCGACATCCCCTGGATAACCCGGATGTGGGTCATCCCTCCTCGTTGCGCCAATAGGTGCAGTGACTCCTCACCAACGGGCACCACACATCCTCACTGATGGGCGCCTTGCCTTCTTGCAATCACAGAGCTCCGATGGGTGCACCTTCACCCTCTACCCGGGGCCACTGGCACACTAACTGTGCCTTCAATGGGCCACCAGATTCTGTTCAGTTGTCCGTTTTTGGTGTCGTCTGCACCTACGGTCTCTATAGGGAACCACAATCACCATGAAGCCTTGTAATTCACCTTTATGGCAAGCTAACTAGTTAAATTTGAATAACTCTCCATGAAAAACTAGGACGGAGGGACATAGCCTTGTTCGGGTCATCACGCTCCCTCCTAGTTAGAGTTTAGTCATGTGGATAAACATGATGATAAACATACAACTTAAAAAACACCAAATCCAAAACCTAGACAATATCCACACATAAGAATGAGCTATTCGTGGATCAAAACACTAGTCGGTTGATCCATGTTTGTCATTAATTTTGATGAAAGTGGAAGAAGTCATCAAATAATTAGAATGCATAAACCCTTACATGGATTCATTGGATATGCTAATGAAAAAGGGTTCGATTCACGTTATCGTCAATCCAAATTCGTTGGCATTCGTCACCGCTTACCAACCCCCGGATCCTATCCTCCAATGATCGTTGCTTCAATCTTCATTCTTAATTAGACATAGATTCCATTGGTATTTCGTTAGATATTCCCCTGCATTTGTTAATTCCCACACTCCAACATGTTGAACTATTAAAAGAAATAAAAATTACAGCGATGTTGCTCCCATTAATGTTTCTCATTAATTGATCCACATTTAATGAGACACATTTAATGAGCCATTAAGGTAACATCATCATAGTTTCAAACCAGCCATTATTGAACCACCATTAATATTCCTCTTCATCACCTCATCACTACACCTCATCATCGTGTTTCGCCACTCAACAGTTCGAAATTAAATAAAATAATTATTTTAAATTATTTTATTAATTTTCTTGAAAAGTCTAAAAAATTAATTTTTTTATCGGCCCTTGCCGGATAATGTTAAGCCTTTTTTTTGTAAATTCACAGCATTCCCAGTTCAATGGATCCCTTATATTTTTTATCTGAACATGTTTTCAAAAGTTAGAAAATTTCAATAGCATGTTTACTAAATGTAGCTTAAAAAATGTTCAAAATTTAGTTTCAGGCCCTCTGGTCCTCAGAATCACATGTTGTCAGAGCGTGTGGTCTCATAATAATTCCATATATAAAAACCGTACATAGAATTAACGAGACATAGAATTATGACGACATTAGGGATATACAACCCTGATAGATGAACACAACTAATCAAACAGATGGGGGTACTGAGCACGAATCCGAGGCTCGTGCTCCCATGATCTCTCATGGAGATTCACATTCTTTCCTTGAACTCACATAAGAGGAATCAACCACCCACGTAGGACCTGCTCCTGTCGATCCTCTTTCTCCACTGAGAACTCTTCATACATCTCCCCATGGTCAATTTCTAGCTCTCCCCAATCAATGACTTGGGATGTATCATACACGTATATCCTCAGTTGCGTCATGTGGAAAACGTCATGCTCCTGGTGCATCTTTGGGAGAAGATCTAGGTTGAATTTGACCTCAATAACTATACTCAAGATAAAAAAAGGTCCAATGAATCTCATAGATATCTTGATTCCCCAACTGAATCTCTACAATCCTTATCGGGGTGATACGTGAATAAACACATCATCTCCCTCCTCAAACTCCAAGGGCCACTGTCTCTTGTTGGAATAAGACTTATGACTACTCTGTGTAGTCCTCATCTACTCCTGGATGATTTTCTCCTTCTCAGTGGTAGCTCCTACCAACTCTAGAACCATGAGTACTGACTCTCCTGGGTCTGTATAACATAGGCGTGATATGCAGGGCCACCCATATAAGGCCTCGAATGGTGCCATTCAAATGGTGTAGTGATAGTTTTTGTTCTTTGTAAACTCCACCAGTGGCAGGTGGTCCTCCGAACTTCAACCAAAATCAAGAATACAAGCATGAAGTATATCCTCTATGGTTTGTATCAGCTACAATGTCCGACCATCTATTTGTGGATTAAATTTTGTGCTTAAGCGCACCTGCGTCCCAAAAACCTCCTGTAATCCCCTCCACAACGGGATGTAAAGCGGGCGTCATTATTTTATATTATCATCGATGACACCCTGTGAAGTTGCACCATCTCTTATAAATAGAGGAATCTCAATCCCTATACCATTCCATGCTCCTAGATGGGTAGGAAGTGAGCCGACATGGTAAGTTGGTCAACAATATCCTAGATAGATTCATAGACCTTGAATGTTTGTGGTAACCCCATCACAAAGTCCATAGAGATACCATCTCATTTCCACTATGGTACCTCGAGTGGCTAGGCCAGGCCTGTTGGAACCTGATGCTCGACCTTCACATTATAACAAGTGATCCAATGTGAAAGGAACTCGGCCACCGCTTTCTTCATCCCTGACTACCAGCACTATCGTGGGAGGTCCACCTACATCATACCACTGTAAGATATACCACAAAAGTGTATCTATTGAACTCCCTCAACTCTTTCTCCCACAATGTCACTGGAACTAAGGTGAGACCTCTGAAAATAATGATGTGTTCCCCACCTATTGAAAATCCATCAGGAGCGCATCCCAAGGATTTCTGACACGTCATGCCTCTTAGTCAGTATTCACCAATTGTGCCTCCCATAAATAAAGTAAGAGTGGGGGAGCAATTGTCCTAGATTGAATGTGAGAATCATAACCATCATACATGAAGGATACTTCTATCATGACCAACTGATCTATCGCCTCACTCAAAATTTACAAACCGGACCTCCTGTTGAGTGCATATTCCACCATGTTCCCCTTTCTAGGAGTATAGACTATCTCAATGTCGTAGTCCTAGAGGAACTCTAGTCATAGCTATTGTCTCAAGTTCATTTCCTTATAATAGAAGATATTCATAAGACTCATATAGTCGAATTATATCATAAACAATTCACCCATCAAGTACTGCTGCCACATCTTCAAGGAAAAGAAAACTTCTCCTAACTCCGTGTTCTGGGTCGCGTAGTTCTGCTCATGCTATCTCAACTTTGTGAGCCATAGGAAATAACTACTCACTCATGCATCTGGAAACAACCTAGTCTATTCCCTGATGCGTCAAAATAAACTACATACCCAACATCCTCCTCTGGTAGTCTCAAGATGGGTTCACTAGTCAGTCTTCACCTCATCTCCTAGAAACTCTGCTGAAATTTCTCCATCCACTAGAAGTGTTTTCCTTTATATTTCAATGTCGATAAGGGTTCTTATAAACTATAGAAGTTAATCAAAAACCACTTATATAAACCATCCAACCCCATGTTCCTATGTACTTCATTTACACTCATTGATGGTTCCCAATAAAGAACCTCCTATTTCTTTGTTGGATCCACTGCATATCCAACCTCTAAGAAAACATGTCCCAGAAAGTGGGCTTCTTGAATCCAAAACTGATACATTAAGAGATTTCAATAAATTTAGTGCCCTCATTGTTTATCTAGAACTATCTGCAGTTGTGTAGTGTTCTCCTTCTCTGATTCTTAGTACACCATGATATCAACAATGAAGACCCCAAAAATTCGGTCAAGGTAAGTCTGGAAGATCATGTTCATGTGTCTCATAAAAACACCTGGATAATTGAAAATTTGGAGAGGCATCACCAGGAACTTTCAGTTGTTGTATCGACACATAATTGTTTTCTTCGGCACATCCCCATCCCATAAACAAAGCTGGTGATATCCTGATATGAGGTCTATCATTGAGAACTGCCTTGATCCCTTCAACTGGTCAAAGATATCGTTGATTTTTTGGAAGTGGATACTTGTTATTCACAATCTCCTGGTTCAGGCCTCGGAAGTCCACAAAAATCCACAAACTCCCATCTTCCATATTTGGAAAAAAGAACCGGGGCTGGCCACCGTGAAATTTTGGGCCTTACGAACACCTTCTCTAGTATGTCCTCTACATGTACCCTCATCTCATGAGGCTTTGTGAGAGCCATCCGTTATTCCGGTTTGGATATCAGTGTCATAACATGGTACAAGTCGATGTATAAGTCTACCTCCCTATAAGGAGTTATTCCCGAAACATCCTCAAGAAAATATTCTCATACTCATCCACAACTATAGGATAACTTGGACTCATCTCATAAAATGCACTGAGGGTGAGGCTAGCCAACTAGAGAGTGATATGTTGTACCCTCCTCCGAGAATGTATGTCTTATGAGGAAAGGTTTTCATTCTTGCCGATGAATGAAAACATATTCCTATATCTATATAGTCACAATAATGTATGCCAAAAATAGTCGATCTAATCATGGACTGTGGATAACCAGTCTATACCCTAGATGAAATCATAAGTCATCAACGCTGCTACTAGGATATCTTAGTTGAAAATGTCACCTCCTAGCGTAAGCTCACACTACTATAAACATTGTATAATTTTTGAATCCCCTATCGTATGAGTCTCTATCCATAGGGAATGATCCAATGTCTTCAGAAGAATCTCTGAGCTCCGAACGAGAGTTTTGGTAAAGAATGAGTGACTAGAACCCGTGTCTATAAGAACTGCAAATATGGTGGAAAAGACATATATCATACCTCAGATCATTACTAGAGTTCCATGGTCATAACCATTCGCTGCTTGAAGCTATGCTCAGCCATGTTCTCCTTCTTCTTGATGTCGGGGTGGACCACGTAAGTGTGGTGGTGGTAATAGCTCAAACTGTCACCACCACCTGCGGCTCAACCTTCTCCCCTACCATGTCCACCACACTGTGGACCTCCTCACTTGAATCGATGCCTCTGTATTAGTGGTCCCTCAACCATCTTCTGATCATTAGTATGTTGGGTCGGGTAGCCACGAGCCACGTGACCCTGCCCACTACATGAATAGAAGAATCCTCTTTTCTACTAACCCCCTCTACCTCGAGAGCTCCCCACCCCCGACATGACATCATGGGGTCATCCTTCAAAAGGACTAGCCCATTTTGTGCATCTATATTACATTCCTACTACCTACTATAAATGAATCATTTACCTATCACCCAGTGGGGGATCTCACTATCATTTCCATCTCAGTAAGTAATCTCCCCCAGTAGTTCTCTCTCTAGCTCTATTCCTTGTGCTGAGATGTTGAGAGAGATCATCGATACCATTACCTCCCATCGGAGACCCTTCACAAAGGTCCATGCCTGGAAGAAGGGGTACGCACCTTGTTGATGGAGTATCGAGAGAGGTTGGTAAACCTCATAGTGTACTGAGCCACATTCAAACTGCCCTATTGTAAGTGACGTAGCTCATGAATTAGCACTTAGCGGAGTGTTTCTAGTAGGAACTACACATTGAAGAGGTCCGCGAAGTCCATCCAAGAAAGGGCCACCTATTCATGTGTCTAGAGAATCAAGATCCATCATCTCCATGATGTTCTATGAAATAGACTAGCAGAAAGGATCACCATCTGATCTGCTGGTGTCTCTACCAAGAGAAAAATGTGTTCCAAAACATCCAGGAAGTCCTCAACTGCCCGAGGATCTGAATCACCTCAAAACCTTAGAGGCATCTGTCTCTGGAACTCGTGTAGCACACACAGTTAGCGTGCATTGTTTGCTAATGTGGATGGTAGCATCTGCTGCTCTATGGGTGGTGGTTCTACCAGTACACCACTCATAGGTGCTAACACTGTAAGTGGCCCCTGTACCAATGCTTCATCGCATGGTGGACCATCATCATGATTTTCCACTAAACTCCTGGCCAGTTACCATTAGGGAGTCATCTTGTAAGAAAAAAATACACAATGGTCAGAAAGTTATACCTGGTGAGCTGACTAAAAAGTGATCAAGAGAAAAACATTTCTGAAACACACACAACTGGTGTATTTGTGTATGGAGTCAAAAATAGAACTCAAGGTCTTGGTGTATGGATACATCGTCCACTGCACCCACACTTTACTCCTTTTTGTTTTTATATAATAACTCACCATACAAGGATGGTTTTATTAAGAAATTATAACTTTACACTTCGGTAATTCATAAAAAATACATCATGTTATTTAGGAATATATCTCAACAAAAACAATCGGGTAATGATATTATTTTTAATTTGGATCCATTGATCTATGATTTGAAATTATGTTGGGCTTTGGGTGTTACATTGTATGATGATTAATAAAATAAATATTTCACATTAAGATCCATGTTTAATGTGATGAAAAATGATGTTACTAATAATGAAAATATTCCAAGATATATTATTAAAGTAACTCAAGACTGTCACAATTTCGAGTAATGTACGCGATCAATTAGGTTGAAATTTTTTTCAAAGATTATGTTTCCTAGATATCAAAAATTATAAGACAATGAAATAAGTACTGATCTTAGACGACATCATTTGATGCATGTTTAGAATAATTTACAACATCATTTCCACTAATAGTTCATCAATAGTTTATGAATGAAAAATTCATGGAATCCTCTTTTGGTAAACTATATGAAAAAATCCTTACAAAAGCTGATTGGAAAAAGGAAAAACAATTAATTACCATACTGGATTTTCCTTTATGTCATACATTTTTTTTGATTTGATGCATGATGAGAAAAATGTACACGATAGTGTAATTGTTGTGTTTATAAATGTACAGGGAAAAAAAAGATGGAATTCAGGATTGGTTAGACATAGTTGACATACAAATATGGGATGATTTGGCACCAATTTAGGGTAAAAGTGAACCTTTCTTCCCCCATCTATTGACACTCATTATTGTTTAGAGAAATATTAGTTTTGAAACTTCTTTAATGATGTAATGCTTTAATAAGAGTATTCATTGAATATAATGAATATTGTTTCCATGACTAATTTAATTTTAATGGGTATGAAATCAAATTATTATCATGTCGTGATGCATGATTTAAATCTTATAGCTTTGAATTGAATTTTTTCCAAGAATGTTCATAATAAAATATCCAAGATCTATTTTTTTATTAAATAAGTATACATAAATGTTATAGACACATCAAAATTTCATTCAATGAAAAAATAAATTTCCATCATATAATTTAAATTTGAAATATTCTTCCTGTTAGTATTCATTGATATGATAGTTCACAAAATGGTTCCCTTGGTGAATGAGATTAGAGTATGTAGTCTGGTACATTATACATGTATGTACCTTATTGAATGATATATGAGTATTTTGAAAGGTTATGTCCAAAATAAATTTTTTCTAGTGTGTAGTATTGTTGAGGAAAATATTTTCGGGGATGCTATTGAATTTCATACCGACTACCTATCCAGTGTGGAAAGAATTGTTCTACCAAAATATCATCACATTGGTTGGCTTGTGGGTAAAGAAATTTATGGAAGATATTTTCTCATAAAAAATATTACAAATAAAAATCATGTCCATATTTACTTTTTTTCATAATAGTTTGGACGTTTCCCCATATATTGAAACCCAAAAATAAATTATAATGTGTTTTAATCCATAAAGGGGTGAGATATGGATAACAAAATCACATAATATACAATTTTCACGATGGATTAGAGAACATATTTTTGTGGAGTTAGATGAAAATCTAGATTCAATTTTCGAACGATTTTTATGGCCAGCTAGAGGGCATGGTGCTTATTTATTATCTTATAAGGGATATATAATTAATGGTCATACATTAGACACAAATGGACATGATGATTGTAGAACCATTAAAAATGGTGATGTTAAACTTATGGCTGAAGTGATGCATTTTCCTTTACTAAATATTGAAATCCAATTTATTTGAATTTGGCGCACTATGGAATCCTAAAAAAATATCGAGGTAGGTTATACAAAATTTCAAGAGGTGATTATTCAATGAAAGTGGTTTGATAAATGGAGTGTTGTGAAAATAGATGAATTAGGATGTGTGAAAATGGATTTTGGCAAGGAATGATACTAATATGACTCATTTATAATGTAATCACAAGTAGTACCTGAATTTTAAATTCTTTATATCTCAAACAAAAAGTGGTCAACTATTATTTTATCAACTAAAACCACTGAAGGATAGATGAAAATTCAATTTAGGGTTACACTTTCATTGGAATGTCGCAGTAATTTCATATTGTTCCAAATGTAGAGAGGGTTTTTAAGGTAATATGATACCACAATGATGGTATTTTGATACTCGATAGAGGATTCAATTCTCTTCCTCCTTAAAAGAGAGAGTTAAATAATTAATTAATATATTATTACTAATATACATTGTGTTACACCATGTTATTATATGTCCGCTACTAAATTTAGATAATCTAAATTTAATGTTAATCTACCTATATAGATAAGGACTTATGCATGTGATGGTGCTTCCAATCCCAACGAATAATTGGTTTATCAACCTACTACTACTCTTAGTGAATTGGAACAATGATATTTGTCATCTGATGATTCACCCAATACAGAGGGAAAATATGTTTATCAACCTACTGATTCTCCCAATACAGAGGAACAAAGACCTTATGCACATGATAATGCGACCAATCCATATGATTATAATACAAATGATATTGAATCCAAGGCTATAGTAGGTGATGAAGATTTTATGCTACAAAACAAACAACAACATCATATCATGACAGTGTTAGAAAAAATTATTAAGGAAAACTGAAAAGGCATGAAATTCAAAGTTAGATAGAATGTGCATATCTAGAAGGTTAACCCTAAGAATTTCATGATTAGTAGATACATTGAGCTCATGACCTAGAAACATGTGATGATTAATAAATAATCATGGAACCACAATGTTCCCAGGATTAAAGTACTAATTTTGGAAAAGAATACAAAAATATTAAGATATAATTTCTTAATTTTACTAAATAAGAAAAAAATAAAAAAATTGAATTACTCTAAATCATACTATATAGAATATATTTATAGTAGATGAATCCCACCATAAATATGTATTAATTCTTTTTGAATGCATTCATGTGGTATTTTTGAAAATACTAATGATATTTTATCTAAATGACGATGAATAAAAATTAAACCCACACCCACCACTTATGTATGAACTCCTAAAAACTCAAGAAGAATGGGATTTCTTTTCTAGCCATCATGCATTAATTTATTTTCATATACATTGTGGTTGGTAAAACATTGTTTGGAAATACATATATTCATCACTTTGATTGAGAATTTTTTATTCCTAAAAATAAATAAGATTGATGAAAATAAGGAATGGGTAGAAAACCCAACGTACCCCAACTGTAAACCAAGGAAGGGTATGCAATTCATGAAAAAATGGTAAATATTTTATATCTAATGTTATTCTTTCATCTGAATTGAAAAAAAACCTAATTACATTGCTATATTTATATATATATTGATGTATTAAAATCAGAAGCCACTTCTATCCGACACCATGTGATATGGAAGGAGAGACATTTAAATAATGATGGGCTGTTAATATATGAAAACACACAAAAAGTATGTGAAACACGTGTAACTATGAAATAATAATTTTTTATTTAAATCACTATTACCTAATAATAATTACTCAATATTTTTATATTTTATACCTTATTTAGTTATAGGAGTCATGAAAAAAAGTACCAGATGAACACCGACTATCGGTGTCCTTAATGAATCCATATCAGTATAGTCGCATTAGAGGTGTGTGTTTTTGACTGACACCACTAACATTTTTTTAGAAAAAAACAACAAGAGGATAAAGATAATGAAATTAAAAATATAAAAGAATGATTATTTGACCATGAAGAAAAATTTCATTAGTAGAAAAAGTTACTAGAAACAATTATGGGGGGGGGGGAATGAGAAGAAAATTCTTAGGAACACCATAATGTGAAGACCCCGCCCCACACCACCAGCATTGAGGTGATCCATTCCCCTCAAATTTTTTTATTATTTTAGAAAAATATATATTATAATTATTGGGTCTGTGAAATATGAATTAGAATGAATCTGATACCTTTGTTGTATTATTTTTGTTCAAGGTGATAATTACTATGATTTATGTTTATAAACACTAACCCATATTTTTATTAAGAGGTTTGTTGTGTTCAATATCCAAAATGAAATACTACACAATATAACACTTTCAACAGGTCATGTGAGAGTGGTGATTAAAATAGCTCATGATCCAAGTGTAGAACTACATATTCCACATGATATTGAATATATTCATACGATTGAAAAAGTTTTTGGAACATTCATCTCATTTCCATCAAGTATTATAAAACACGTGTCTACAAGGATTTATTCATTTATAATTTATTTTTCATGCTAAACCACTATCAATTACTAAAAAAAGGATTGAACCGATGAATTTAATTTCATATAAAAAAAGGGAAGGGGTAAAACCAAAGGTCAACTCAAAACCATCTAAAAGATCAACCAGTTAATTGAGAATATCATTTGAAGTCACCTTTAACCTAACTAATCAATATCTGAATTTATTAACATTGAATGTTCTTATAGATAAAAAGTTACAAAAATGTTGTAGTCAAATTTGATTTTGAAGAATCATGATATGGAGGGGAAGGTAGAGAATACATTTCTATTGATAATTTTAATTAAATAATCAACTATGGATAGTTAGGAGGAATAGATGTTTTTATATAATTTAGGAATGATTTCATTATTTTTTCCCAAAAATGGATGTACTATGTTAGTTATAACTAAATATATTTCATATATTTGTTGAATATATAGAAATACAAATTTATGTGATTACCCCAAGAAAATAAATTTGGGCTCATTAGTCTACATGTCACTTCTACAGAACCCTCAAAATTTTATTAATAAAATTGATAAAATAGTGGTAGACTTGGCCATATTGGTTGAAAGCAATCTTTTGGATGGAAGGATTTTCTTATTACCAATGATACAAGTGTAAAAATATAAAATTTAATCATATTAGATATATTTTCATTTTATAAAATACTTATTCATTTTTTAAGAAACATTTGATTTTCATTGTAGTCAATTTGGATTCTCCAATTATTTATTTCAATGATTCTATACATGGATACCCAAAAAAACCCACCGCACATGATAAAATATGTCTATTTTTACGAATACTATATCCCTCATTTTAGTACTAAAATTCATGTTATATATTTTATATTATCTTTTAATGATAATCTTGTTATAATAAGGAGGTGTTTAAATATTTTGGAAATCATGGAACGAGGATAATCCATGTGAACATGGAGATTGACTTGTTATAAAACAAGACAAGTATGACGGTATATATGATAATATTTCACTATTGCAACACAAGTCAAAACAAATAACTTATTTTTCTCAATTTTTTTTGTGTTTGGAAATAAATGGAAAAGATCATGGTTATTATGTTTGTAAATTTATGATAGAGTTCATATTCCGTCACCAATATAGCATCCCCGTAGATGTATTTTTGAAGATAGTTACTATTTCATATTAAATATTTTTTATTGTTTTTTGTATTTATATATTTCCAGAACTAATATGACTACAAAAAATGTTATATTCACAAGTTGAAATATATTTTTATAGAAATGAATGGGTAGCTTATGTGATGGAAGAATGTACAAAAATGGCATGAATATGTTTAAAGTGTTTTGAAATAAACTATGTTTTTCTCAGAATATTATATCCTCTCTACTACATTAAAAATATAAATCTAATGATTTATTACTCTTGTAGGAAATGTTTATGGAACATGATTATGCCATGAATCCCGTATAACAATAGACTATAACTAAGGAAACCCTTTTGGAAGATGTAAAGGAAATTTTACCATATACTTTCTCTATTTTAATGAAAAATTATATTTTATAATGTTGATTTAATTTTCATTATTCATTGTATATTTTGTTTATTTTATAATATTTCCATCCATCGGTCATTCCTTTGTGCATAAAATCTTCTACAGACTTTTTCCCCCAAAAAACCTTTTCCCCCTTGCAGTGTTAACATTTATCATTATCATTCATGTTTCTTACACTACTCAATCACAAATGTAATCTTTTATATTTACAAAGTAAAATAAATGTCCATATAAATAATTTAATGTTTCATAATTGTGTTCGAATTATTTATTTTTAGTTTTACTCAAATATTAATTGTTTTATTATATAGGTGGATTATTTTGGTCCAGTAAGGGTGGTATGTTCAATGATGCTCATAATCTTGAGAGACTAGATTTCAATGATACGACTAAGATAATGAAACCAAGGAAATGATTTTATAATCCATACAAGCATCATGAAAAATATGAATTCATACTACTTATCTAATTAATTTCATCATCATTTTTTCTACTATTTTATATTAATTTTTTTATCCATTTTATCTAATACTTATTTCCCTTTTAGGGGATGTTTTAGGATGTTATATTTTACTTTCAAATATCTAAAAAATCCCAAAAAATAGAAACAATGTTTATATCTTCCAATTTTACCATTATTTACATTTTCTTTCTCTTCTAAACTATAACATTGCATATTAAGTTGATGTTTTTACACTAAAAAGGGTTTTCATCTAAAAAAACTAACTCAATATATAGTTTTGTATATTGTATAAAGTAGTCCAATGGAAATAATGGTAAAATTAGAATTTTGAAATGTATTGAAGATTTGGGACATGTAAGAATCATCCACACCTCAATGTGATACATAGTGTGACCTTTATGACACAATGAACTTATTTTTTTTTAATATTGATATTAATTTTAGTATAAGAGAAAACAGACAAAATTGAATCTATAAAACATATTCATATTGTTATTATGCATTAAAGAAATGATACGATGTCAATTTCGACATGTAAGAATTAGTGTCACATCAATATGAAAAATGATGTAATAGGTATTATTAAATGTGTGTCTATCTATTTAAAATTGACATTAATTTTAGAAAAAAAAAACAAGTGACATACTAAAAATCAAGAAATAATTTTTGTATTGTTTTGATGCATTAATAAACTGATCCATCAGTGACCATGTGACATAATGAAAACAGAGAAAAATCATTTTGATTGTTTTAATACTTTAGGAAAATGATTCATATGTCATTTTTTGTGTGTATAAATCACCCACACCTTAATATAACGCACAATGTGACTAATATGTATCCAAGAGAATTTTTTTATTTAAAAATTTCATTAATTTAATAAAATAATCAAGTGACATGCTAAAATATATGAAAACACATTTAGTTTATTTTGATACATAAGGAAAGTGGATCATGAGTCATTCTTGATGTGTATGAATCACACAAACCACATTCAATCATACTATGTGACCAATATAAATTTATGTGTGTATTTTTTTTAAAAATTGACATTAATTTTAGGAAAAAGAGAAGTGATATACTGAAAACCATGAATACCCATTCAAATTATTTGGATATTTTAGAAAAATGATACTAAAGTCATTTTTGATGTGGAAGAACCATCCAAACCTCATCCTCAATCCCATTGTGATCGGTATTATTCCATCTGTGTCTATTTATTTAAAATTGACATTAATTTTAGTAAATATAACAAGTGAGACAGTAAAAATATGATAGTGAATTTATATTGATTTGATATTTATGTAAATTTATTCATGATTTATTTATAATGTGTATGAATCAAACAAACCTCAATCTGATTCACGGTGAGACATGTACAATTTGAAGTGTGACTTATTATTTTAAAATGACACTAATTTTAGTGAAAAAAATTGAAATATTGAAAATTGAGAAAATTTATTTTTATTTTTTTGATACATTAGGAAAACAATCAATAATTCATTTATGACATATAAGAATTATTTTTAGCTCAATCTAACGCACTTTGTTATTGATATAATTCCATGTGTGCCTATTTATTTAAAATTTATATTAATTATAGTAAAATAAACAAGTGGCATTCTTAAAACTAATCAAACACATTTAGATAGTTTTGATACATTATAAAAATGACCCATGTGCCATTTTTGACATTTAGGAGCCAACCGAACATCAGTACGATGCATGGTGTGACTGATATAACTCATGGTGTGTCTTTTTTATTTAAATATGACATTCATTTTATTAAAAATAATAAGAGAAATGGGAAAATCTTATCAAATTCATTAATATTATTTTTAAACTTTATAACATTGATCTATAATTCATATTTGACGTGTAGAAATCATATTCACCGCAATACGAAACTCGGTGTAACCAATATGATTTCATGTGTGTATATTTTTTTCAAATTTACAATAATTTTTGTTAAATAAACATGTATAATACTGAAAATTGAGCAAACACATTCATATTAATTTAATAATTTTAGAGAAAAAATTTTAATCCATTTATAATGATTAGGAATCAACCGCACCTCCATCTGACGCATGTTATGTCCAGTATTACTTCATATGTGAATTTTTTTTAATTGACATTAATGATAGTAGACATAATAAGTGACATATTGGAAACTCATAAAATGCATTCTAAATGTTTTTTTATACTAGGGAAAAAATATATAATTCATTTATGATGTGTTGGAATCATATTCACCTCAATATGATGCACGGTGTGATCGGTATGACTCAACGTGTGTCATTTTATTTAAAATTAATTTCAATTATAGTAAAAGGAAAAATTGATATACATAAAACATATATAAATCATTCATATTATTTTTATAAATTTGGAAAATGAACTATTAATAATTTGTGACGTGTAAGAATCACCTTCCCCTTAATCCGACATATGGTGTGACTGATATGAATTAAGATTTATGTTATCAGTTTAAACGTAGAATTTTAGTTCCTAATGTGCCACTCACTAAAAACCAATAAAATAAACTCCAATTTCCTTGGAAATTTCTAATAGTTATTGAAAATTCATTTGTGATGTGTATAAGGTAGTCTCATGTTATACAAAAAAATGATTTGATCAGTATGTCTCCAAATATGCATTTTCAGTTTGAAATGACATTTTAGTAAAAACACATAACTAAAATACTTAAAACCATCCAAATGAATTTAGATTCGGTTGCTATATTATGAAAATGATCCACACATAGTTTTTGACATGTAGGAATCAGCTACATGACAATCTGATGCATGGTGAGACCAGTATAACTCCATGTTTCTCTTTATTTAAACATGAAATTAATTTTATTAAAAATAATAAGTGACATACATAAAACCGAGATTTTTTTTTAATTATTTTGATACTTTAGTAAAATGATCCATAACACATTTATGACATTTAGAAATTAACCTCACCTTAATAAGACACATGGTGTGAATGGTATTACCCAAGTGTGTCTTTTAATTTTAAATTCTCATTTCCTTAATGCATTATTTTATATTAATATATAATGTATTTCTTAATAGTATTAATAATATATGATTTGTTTTATTATATAGATTTATTCTTTTTCTAAGGTTGTGAATATTTTTTCAATAACTGATATGATGGGTTGACATTTAAGATGGAATTTGAAGAACATGGATATTAAACATTAATGTTTTTAAATGTGTAAAGATAATTGTAAATGTAATTGTACAAAAAATTATTGGAAATGTATATAGTAGTGTTTATTTGTATCCATGATGTAAAATTTATTTCAAATTAAATATATATTTTTTTACGTATACATGTTTAATGTTTTTGTTGGGTGTGCTGTTATACAAAAACAAACTACATCATGATGGGCCTTTATTAATTTTATTTTTAGTGCTGATAAAATTCCATATATATATTAGGGCTAACAAATGTGATTATAAAATATCAATTTAATTATCTCTTTTTTTACACTTTTAAAAGGGTGAAATTATCAGTACTTTTTTAGTGTTGATAATGGGGACCCCCTTTAATGGTGTTGAGGACAACATTACTTTTTCAACACTATTAATGTACTTTTTTTGCTCTATAAAAGGGAATAAATGTAGTTGTGAATTTTTATGATTTATGAATTAGGGAACATAATTTTCTAGTTCCCACAATCTCTTTTTTTATCATTGGATAATATTACTTTAATTTTTTAGAAAAAATCATGTTTATGTCAGAGTCGATCAACTCCAATTTTGAAAATTGTTTTCTATAATTCATGTATTTGGTCATGGGATGAAATAAAACAATTTTTGGTCCTTTTAGTGCCCCACATTATGGCCAGACATCACAAGGTGACATGAAGAATATGTTTTTTCAATATCATTAATCTTAGTATAATAATTATTATTATTATATTGTTATTATTATTATTATATGTTCAGTGTGAATTTCATCCATCAAAAGAGTCAAATACTACAATGTATTGTTCTTCCTTGTGGTTGAGTGAGATCATTGAAGACATTAATGATTGGATCATTATTGATGCATAATTGTTTAGTATTTTTTCTTGATGGGTGGATGAAACATCATCTCAACCGTATAATCCCTCAGCAAGCCTTGATGTTCGTGGATCTAGAATATTTTGTTCTAGTTTATGGATTCATTCTCATTATTAATGGATTAATTAAACCATTCGATATAAATGTTTATTACTATATACATGAAGGTTAGATGTTCGTTATTATCAATTAATATTGTTTAAAAATCCTAGATGATTGATAAGAGGTATTAATTCATGAATCCATAATCAATAAATTATTATTTACTTTATAATGTATTAAAATTCACACCCATGGTCGATCTCAGGAGGAGGCCACTCATAGAACATCATTATCTTATTATCATTATTTAAAATATTAATTATACTAAGAATTAAATATACTAATATAGTTAGGGGTTACAATATATTTTATGTATATAATTTATATGAAAAAATATATAGGAAATTACAATCAATATAATAATAGATAACATTAGTGAAGAGAAAAGAAGGTAATATTCTAAGGATTTCACAGTGATGTTATCAATATTATTTAAAAATTATGACCCTAATATTATATCCAATGATAAGATAGAATCTATAAAAAAATCATCCCATTATAAATTTAATTATATACATTCAACCTCTACATTAGGGATAATATCCCTTACATCATCATCATAATGCTAAACCATCCATTTTTATGTCGTATTATATTGACGATAGAATGGGATAGGTGTGAACATAATGAAGAAAATTATAGTGAAAAAATATGGGAGATCCTAAAAAAAGTAGTTTATAAAATATATAAATTCATAGAATATAATAAATAAAATAATTCAATAAAAAATAAAATGAAACATCACCACTCCCCCTAATACAATGATGATGTGAGTTCTTCATTTTCATAGAGATGTGAAAGTGTATGTTTATACAACACGAAAGATAAAATAAAAGATAATTTTGGAAAATGATCTAATATATATTAAACATATAGAAAAATATTATAATATAAAAACCACACACATAGATTATTAAATGGTCATGTTCTTTGAAATGAAGTCAAAGTAAAAATTTATAAACATTATGGGTTGTAACTTTTGGCACAAAATTAATCCTCCAATGGATCATGCATGTTTAGCCACCGCAATATATAAATCATTATAAGTTTACGTTATTAAATATTTTATCATACATATAATCTATCTATCCAAAAAATTAACATTTTTGGACATTTTAAGATATATTTATCTCTAAATTACTAAATAAACGTTTTTTAGTCTAGAAGACTATTGATATTCCCATCATATATATTACAATATATTTTTAGACATATAAAAGGTTAAATAATGTGAATATATAGTTATGTTATTGGTTACTTGGAATCTTATATAGAGTAATTGTAAATTTAATCCCAATTTGACCCAACATTTGTGAGATATTAAAAATTCAATTAAAATCAATAAAATTGCTCACAATTTTCATGGCAAAAATTGTGTACTTCTTTATGGACATCTGTTATTATATTAAACTATAAGTATAGGTCAATTAAATTTATATCATAATGAATATACCCAAAAATAAGTGAACTTTTGACATTATATTAGTATATGAAAATTTATTACCAAATGCTATCCTGATATTAAAATAATCAAAATTTAAAAATGATGTCAGTTTCACAATTAGGCTCTAAATATTTAAAAAAATTAAAAATTTCACAATTACCCTTGAATAATTAATTGGTTATATTTAAAAAAAAATATATAATTAAAATTTTTAATGTATGTGCTTCATTAGTGACTATAAAACCATATATCTCCGGTTTTCAAACTTATTTGGTTCTTTTACATAGTACTGGTGTCACTAGAACAACTTCTTCCATGGGGATTTTGGGAATATTTTACTATAACAAAATCATGTATATCTTGATCCTTGACTTAATTGACAATTATCTTGTTCCATATATGTTATTTGGAGATATGATCTATCCAATGAAATATGGGATTTCTATTAACCATAAACTATTTTAATTAAGGATTTTATAAATAATATTTTTTAGTTTCTATAAATATCCTATAAAGAGAAAATTTATACCTTAGTATTATACCTTATAAATAGAGTGACATTAATAAATGCTTAAAATATCCATAAAATAATATGTGATAAATAGGTATTTTTATACAAAATAATGAATGGAATATTGTTTTCTACTTATCTTGGAATTATGTTTATAATATATCTGTAATCATATATCAAGTATCCCTAAAAGAATAATGGAAGACACTAAAATCTCATAATCGAACCCACTTTGAATCAGATGGTTAAGTTTCCCCTTTCACTAATACCCACCCTTTGTTTCTTATTAGGAGGATTGAGTTGAGATAGCATCTCAAACTACCATAGATAATTGATGAAATCTTAGTTAAGATGCTCTATAAGATGGTCTGAGCAAAGTTTCATTATCTTCAAACCAAGACTATTATCAACTTTAATCATTTCATCCATGAATATATCAAAGAAATAATACTTATATCTCATTATAGAGGAATACTAAAATCTATTAATTTCATCATAAAAACGTATGAATTATGATTATCTACCTTTATCATCTACATGAGAAGTTATACACACACCTGTATAGACTAATTCAATATTATCTATGGTCAACGAACCTTTACCAATAAATAATTTTTTTGTATTTCTCTATTAAAACAAGAATTTGATATATCCAAAGGTTTTACTTAAAAAGGAATATAAATATACTTCTTAATACAGTTTGGTTAAATGATTCTTGTTTAATGATAATGACATTGTTGGAGTTGGTTCCCAAAAACCAGTTACCTTTTTACATCCAATTACTAAAATATTTAAATATCTGAATATTAATAAATATATAATCACATGATTATTATTAATTTATGAAATTTTGATGTGATAATTTTCATATATTATCTATATCAACTAAAAGTTACAGTAGTTATTAACAACAATAAGGATAAAGAAATGTACTTAAATATATTAAAAAAATATATTATAGTCTAAATGATAACTATAATGGATTAACATAAGAAGAAAATTATTCTACACATGATGTTTTAACCTGGTAGTCTCTAAATAAGAGCTTATGAGAAAGAACCCATAATAGGAATTTTGTAAGTTATTCGATTATTCGATATTATTGTATATGGATGTATGTATTTTTTACTTCAACTATAAATTATCATTAATATATATCGTGCATCACATATATTTATTTATTTCTAGAAACTAAATGACATATGTTTATAGTGTGATAAGATATGTTGGGTGCATCATACGTGATACGAATCTAATTAAATAAGTCATAAAAGTATTTCTTTAATCTATGTTAGTAGAATATGTTATATTTATACTATTTATTGAATTAAAAATGTATGATTAAATCCATAGAGATGATATATTATCAATGAGTTCTTTTCATATAGTCAATGAAAAATAAATCATTCCAATAGGATGATGATGTTGATTATGCATCTCATTTAATGGGGAATCATACAAGTAATATTAAAGAGTGAGTTTTAATATGAGGTTTCTTTGATTGAAACACTATGTATGATTTTGTATCGGCGCCTTGATGTGTTAATGGATTATGATCCGGAACATTTGGTTAGCTCACCTAATTCTTTTGAGAATATACTATAGAGGGTCACACACTAAGTGTATCAATAGTCATAGTGAAATTTTATTTTTATTTATCTCTATAAATAGAATTTATTCCAAACATTTTGTTTAATAATTATCTAGGTTAATTTGATCATATAAATTGAGTCACCATTTATTCAAATTTAAAATGTATGTGATATAGAAATTAAACTAATGTGGAATTCTTGTTATTGAATTTAATATTTATATATTTGGTGTTTATTATTCATAACGTAATATAGAATAATTTATTTATTCAAATAAATATTTATATAGTTAAAAAAAAAAATTAATATATATTCACAATTTCAGTGATGATGATATTTGTTTATATATTCAATGAACAATATAAAGAATTTTATGTATTTTAAAAATAAGTATTATTTAGAGTTTCGATAAATTATGAGGAAGATTGGTAGTTCTAGTTAAGGGTTCGATGGAAATTTTGTTTTTTAATATAATTTAAATTAATATTATTTTTTATTTACAAAATGATATTTAGATATTCGTGAGTTAGCATATATTATGTAACATAAAAATAATTTACATGGTTAATATATTAGAGAAACTATTTGATGAATGGACTCGGTTGAATTGTCAAATTTTAAACACTATATATATATATATATATTACATCTCATATCCTTTTATAGGATTATGGAATAAGAATTGTTTGGAACAACATTTCCCTTCAATAGAATTCTCCCACAACTAGGAGAACCACTCAAGAATAGTCTCAAAATTGAGAGTTACTCACCCACCCAATCTCAAGGCTATGAGATAAAGGGAAAAGATTTTTTTTTGTAATATATAATTATTCATTCAATCAATGTTATAAAATGTAAGTCAATTTTTTACCTCTATTATAGCACTCAAAATACCAATAATGAAATTTATAGATTCATGGAGAACATGTAGATACTACTATACGAATTATAATTTGGATTCCTTAATAAACCTATGTAAGGGAATGAGTGGAAACTAAATTGAGAAAAAAAGAAATAATTATCATGATGAGGTAATTATTTTTTAAAATAAATTAAAATATATATGTGAAAACATCCTCTATATGAAGAATTCAGGGTCTCTTTGTCATTTTTTGAGGATTTTCCCTAATAATATTTAACAAAAAAGGTTTTTTTCATTCCATTGTTCATTTTAACTATTCCCTAAAACATTCAATTTGTATCATAGTAGTCATATATTAATATATAATTATTTATTATTTATTAATATATTTCTATATTTTTTTTATTATTAATTTACAAGTTTTCATTCTTTAATATAAAAATCTTAAGAACATGACCACTTAGTTTCATATAATAAATATCATGCCAAGAATAGATGATAAACACTCAATGAACCAATTTACAGGAGTTGTATAATATTATTATAAGAAATTTTCACACAATATTTAAATGGAATGTAAAAAACATGTACCCATAGTCAACCACACAATAATAATTATCAATAATCATTACATGATTTATGAGGTTCAGTACATAGTGTTTAATTATAAACCATATATTGTCTGTAAATTTACACATGGTTAAGTGGCGTAACATGATGTGTTCCTAGTGTATACACTGTGTAAACCAACAAAAAAGAAATCATAGAAGTTATATTATCAGAATTAAAAATTTAATTGATACACATATTGACAACCAGTAGAGTGATACAACATCATGTGAAGTATATGACACGTTTCTAGCTGTTCACACCATGTGACACATAATAGCAGATGAAAAATACATGATGAGTCCCTATATGTAAAACCCAAATATTTTAAAAGTGGAATATCATATTAAATAGCATACATACCAAAAATAATAAAGATTAGAATAGAATGTAAAACCCTGATAAATTATGGTATATTTCTATTTAAATGAGTTTAATATATTTAATTTATTTCAATGCATCAAACACAAGGTTTTAAACAAAACATGATACTTTATGATAATAATATTATTTAAACATAACTTTTACAACCTAATTGTTAGGTTGGAGGGTATGAATATGACATACACAATTAAAAAATTTATAGGTTTTACACTTGAATAAAATAAATTAATTTGTTATATAGAAATTATTAATATAAGAAGAACAGTTAGAAAGAAAAATAATTATTTTCTAGAAAACAGTATTTTTCTAAAATACAGTTTAGTCCCACTATTCACAAATAATTTAAAATTATCATTACCACATTTGTTAAATATATATGAATAAATAATAATATTTATATAAATATTAATGTAAAAAATATATTTGGTTAAAACGTTGAGACTTTTTGAAAATTGATAATTTTGTGATAAATAGTGAAAATATAGATTTTTATTGAAAAACCCCTTTACGTTAAATGTTTTTAAAATAACAAATTATAATTTAAATTATATTTTAATTATAAATTGGTCAATTATATTAAAATTTAACTAATTTAGGACATTTATATCTATTTAATATTTAATTTTGCAATAAAATAATTTAATCTTTTGAATATCTTTGTTTGGAAAAACCCATTTTTTAGCACGTCTGTAGGTTTAATTTTGTTTTGAATTAGATCACTTATTCAAATTGAATTTCGAAAATTAGACTCAATATTTATATTTAAAGTAAATTATATTTTATAATATGGTAAACATTGTTTTTTTAATATAATTATTAGTGAAAAATAGTAAAAATTAATTACAACGGTTCCATTAAAAACATGATTACTGAGGGTTAAACTAAGATAATAAGGGTAATAATTGGCCAAAAACATGTGAAAACCCAACATAAGAGAAATATTATAACCTTATAGGATCTAATATTTGATAATAACCATTTTTATATTTTTATATGAAAATCATGGGTACATTTTATTATTTTCAAATATTCCATTTGTGACCTCTCCCCTATATAAAAATTACCCCACGCCTCTCATCATCACACATGAAAAAACATTTGGTTCATCTAATACTATCCCAAATACATTACTTAATCCACTAAAAACATTATATATGAATTGGTTTGATCATAAAGACTACCTAGGAAGCCTTTTAGAGAAATGTTAAATAAGTTGTCCCAAGAAGGGGTAACGTTCTTAAATGAGGATTGTTTTTTTATTTCTTTTTAAAGAGACTCAAAATAATATTCAATAACGATAATATTAAAACAAAATTATCTACCATATATTTAGATTCTATTATCTTAATTTAATAATTTATATCTCTCTTCTCTTTTATCAAATGGGAAACAAAATTGTCGATTGTGTGTATCGCGTACTACCGCTTCATAAATAGATATAATTTTTTTCCATCACCACCTCTAATAGTCAGATATAATGATTTATTTAAAATATTTTTATGATAATTATTAAATTAATATATTTCTGGAATTAAAATATAAACTCTAACTTTATAAATTTCAACCTTTCAGAAAATAATGTTGTTACTTTTGTGTATTGTGGACTACCACCTCACGAACTGGTGTGATGTGTTTTTTACCATTTTCAATTTAATTGGATGAATAAATTATAGAATAAATGAATATATATGATATTTTAACAACGTTATACATCTATAATTAGGATATAAAATATAACTCCTTACTTTTCAATCCATTTAAATTATAATAATGTCACTCATGTGTACAAAGGACTACCGCCTTTCAAGAAAATGAGATTTTTTCATAAATAAAATTTTAGATGGATAGTAATAAATATAAATTTAATTAATAAATGTGATATATAAGGAAATATAATTACTATGTAAAAGGATATATGTTCTTTAACATCATTTATTTTATCCTGTTGAAAGAAAATGTAAACAACATTCATGCATACATATGACCTACATTCTCAATGAAAAATATAATCTATTTTATATATATAAATTTTATGAATTACTATTAATAAATATATAATTAATAATTATTATAATTATATAATTCTTAATTTTTTAAGATTATTTAACCATTATAAAATAAAGGCCCAAAATTAATGAACCAAAACATACTTGAAAAATGAACTTATTATCACCCAAAAAATGATTTTGACTATAAATATTTAATTAACAGAAGATATTGAAATATAAGTAAAAAACATATTGAATTACATATATGATTATGATAAATTAATTTATTTATAATTAACCGATATTTTAAAAATAGGATTTTCCGACACATGCAAACCTGAGATTAGGTATTCCTAGCTCACGTTTACATCTCTGGGGAATATATCATATTCAACACTTAGTAATTTTTGTGCTTTATATATTTGAAATTTATATTTGTTTTATTATTAAAAAATTTATCTTTATGGTATTTAACATTTCATTTTATGTTATCTAATTAATATGCACTATGATTAAAAATTCACTGAAGCATTAAGGGTTTATTTTACAATCTCATCGTTATTTTGGATTGACTATATTTAAGTCTCCCTTATAGAGAATTTTCTTTTATTAATATATTAAAAACAATATATTTTAATTTCATATGGTTATTAATATAATTTTAATGTATTATAATAAATTTTCACCTCTTTTTTAATTAAAGTGATTGAATTTTATTTAAGGAGATTCTATTCTTCCTTTCTCTTCGGTCGAATACCCTTTTAATTTTATATCTATGTTTTCAAAAAAGGGTATCAAAAATATTTTCAAAATTATATAAATGATTTATTAAGTCAATTTTTACCCACTTTTTACTTTTTCAAAAAAGAATAAAAGAAATATTGTCCTCATTTTAGAATAATGTGTAATTTAACCATTTTACTATTGTGTTAGAGGAATGTTTTTTAATCTTATAAGATGTGTATGGAATTTACATTTATCATGACAACACATGGTTTAAAATATTTATTTATAAGATTCAAAGGATATTTTAAAATCATACTCTTTTGAAAATAATTTTTTAATTTTTAGTTTTAAAAGTATTTTCAAAGTAAAAAGGTCATCTTCATTGTGATTTTTAATGAATATTTTTCTCATGTTTCTATTACCCAGTGTCTTGCACCCTTTATTATACTTATGATAAAAAATTATATTTTATATTTATATCATTATTATTATTTATTTTCATGGTTTATTATCTTTTTTTACTTTGGATGTACATGTTTATTACTAATCACTATAACACTTTAGATGTTTTTGGATTATGTTAGTTGATTGGGGTATGTACTAAAATTTGATATGTTATTTTTTAATAAGAATGATTTTGTTAATTATGTTTCACCACTTTAATATGAGGAATGATTTATATTTATTATGTTATTCCTGGGGTCCAATTATAGATATCCCCTCAATGAATCGACATGTCTTACGAGATAAATCAGTTAGCTATATTAAATAGTTTTTACAAATAGTTTTAAACTATCATGTGGAAGGTCATGATTTTATTATTAGGATATATGAAATAACGAATTCCATCAGTATAAGAAATGTTATTAATTTAGGTGTGATTTTTTTGATTACTTATAACATATATGGACATGTTTTAGGTTTAAGTGATTATATATATAGATTTATTTGGTAATTGTGTATTCCTTTCGTATAATGGTCAATTGGTCATTTAGATGGAATGCGTTTCATTTATTTACATTTTTATATTGATAATGATTATTTATTCATGATAAACTATACTATATGAATATATTTACTTTGAATAGGATCCCAACCATTTTTTTCCCCAGGGTATGAAGAAGTTATTTATGATTGATATGAAAGGATATTCTTAGAGGGAATAATTATGTTCTCAATCAAAAAAATATGTGTACTATATGTTTTAAAATGTTATTTGGAATTTGAAATGCGTATCAAGTTTACCAAGACTAATAAACTATTTGGTCCTATGGTATAAATTTTTTTGTATCTAATTCTAATTTAATAATTTATATATTGTCTCTTGGTTACTAGTTTTAGGGTCGTTACAGTCAGTATTTGATAAATTTTAGTAGAAACATTTTTAATTAGATTAAGGAAAACATAATTTATGATATATAACCCTATGAATGACTCTGAGGATAAGTCAAAGTATAGTATAACATATTAATGATCTGGTAAATTAGAGATTATTTTTTACCTAGTAATACATCTATGTATATATACTACAAGTGGACATGATTCTAGAATAGATGTACATAGGGTTAATACATTTGAAAGTGTCGTGCTGGGATTGAGTTTAGTGCTACGTGGCATAATAAAATGGGCCTTACTATGTATATAGTCTAACAATTTCAATGGATATACTTGGGGAAATTCATTTTTTCCTTAGAAACCATTATAAATGATTTAAAAAAATACGACTTGAAAACATTCCCAAAGAAGACAGGTTTATGATTATGAGACTATCCATGCACAAACTGTTCATATTAAGAAAAATGGCAAAGTAGTTTTTGGATTATCCATTATTTTAATAAATTTTATATGTAATCCTATGTGTAAAAATGTTTAAAAATGGGGCATATTTTATGGAATGAGAATCAAATCAATATATGTACTCTCCTTAGTGAAAAAGTGGGGTTTCACATCATTTTTTATTTTTTAATATCGGTTACCCCTAAATGTTATTTTATAAAACAATGTAAATATGTTTTTATATCTATTGAAAATAATAAATATTATACATACCTATATGGAGGAGTATTTTCACACCGATTACAGAAACCTTATTTGAAAAATTCATTTATAACATCATTTTTTAAAAATTGATGTTTTAAAAAATTTAGCATATTTTTTTTCATAAAGAATGTGATAAATTATATTGGTAATAGTTTTGAACATTGTTTTTTGGAAAAATAATTTTAAAAACATGAATATAATATATATTATAGAGGATATTTTACATGATGGTTATAATAAAACTGATGAGGAAAACAACTTATCAAATCATTTTTAAGATAATTAAAATGATAAAATGATCATCACATTAGTTTTCGTATAGCCATCATGGAAACATATGAAAAATCATATTTTCTATATTGTATTCATAGTAATTTATATGAAAAATAACATAAAAAGTCATTTAGCACATCAATTTTCTCTAAAAAACTGACTTATAAATCATTTTTTCACATTGGTTAAAAAATGAGTAACATGATAAATAACTATTTAATAAAAATCATAATATCCATACCTCATAGTAGTAAAAAATCAATATATAAATTTACAAATACTAAAACACAAACATTACTAGAATTATACTAGAAGCATAAAAATGATCACAATATAAACATTTATAATTTGAACTTTAAACATTGCAATATTTGTAAAAAATTAACTAAAACTCAATTATTATTGTGAAATAATTGACCAATTCAATTTTAAGTGTTTTTTATCATGTAAAATTAATGTTTTAGGTTCACAAAAATCTAAAAATTAAAAATACGTACTTTGACATATAATTTGAAAAAAAATTAAATATAATGGAAACATTGATGACAAAATATAATCGTATGGATTTTTCTATGTATCCCTTTTGAAATTATATGATAAGTAAATAAATATTATTACATTTTATCCATATTCCACTACTCGTTCATGTTAATGAACCTTCTATTTAAAAATAAATTTTAAATACAAATTAACATTTTTATTACTTACATTCCGAATATAGTGACTTTAAATGTCAACTCACATTATCTTTTACATATTTGATCTTTATGCTCAACTATCAAGTTGTCTCTATAATGTAACCCAAAAACCTAATTTAAAATAATAAGTATTAAGTAAATTGAAATGTTATTATAATTTAAAAATGTATTAAAGTATTAAATTTTATGTGTTGAATATATTATTAAAATTATATCACACTTCACTATAGATTGAACATAACCAAAAAATCAGCCTCTCTCTTGGAAAAACGACACCAAATATATAATAGGGAATAATATACTAATAAATTTAATGTGTGTGGTTATTATTTTAATAGATATAAAAAATTATGGGATATATATTTCATACTCTTGAAGAAAAGGATGAATCCAACACTCAATAACTTTTAAATTATTTCAATAATATAATTTTTTTCTTTATATTCAAATATCCAAACTATTGGTGAAATAAATTGTGGGTTTGTAAATCCGTATACTGATGTCATATCATTCTTCCTAAAAATTGTATAATGATACATAATAAAAAACAAACTTAAGTATAAATTTTAAATATATTCAAATATCTACAAGATATATGATGACAGAAATACTTTGAGAAGAGTTTCATTTTTTTGATTATCAAATAATGTTCCATTATAAGCCCCATGATTTCATTCTTAATATGATTCACAGTCCCTACATGCCATGAAATTTTATCTTCCATTAGAATATCATAAACATCTAATAAAAAATTTGAATATGTTGATAATCTATCAAGAGTAGAAGTAATTGTATATGATGTCATAACATCCTGTATTTCTTGTTTCTATACCATATATATTTACCATAATATAATTCTTGTAAAACAAACAATAAATATATAAACATTATAATGAAAAATTAAATTACCCAATATGAAATAAACGATATAATCTACACATATCTCAATCATTATTTTTCTAAAAAGTCTATTTGGACATACGAAAAAATGGATGATAGTTTATCCAATTTTATAGACCTCCCCTATATGAATTGGTATTTTTCTAATCCTTATGTAATATCCTACACAGTAAACCTAATACTCATTATCTATATTTTTTATGATAAATTTTATCAATAATATAATATGTAATCCCATATGCAACAATGTGTTGGATTATGATAAATAGAAGAAGGTAGAATTGTGAGATATCCATGTGTAGGTTGAGGAATGATATCTAAAGGTGGAGTTGGTGGGGTGTTATCAACAGCCTCAAAATGTCTTTGAGTAATTTCAAACATTGAATATATTGATGATCATATCCTTTTGTCCAACATCCCATCCATATCCTGAATTTTATCTTCGAAATATTCAATTTTTATTTTATTAACATCCTATATTGACGAACTTTTATAATAACAAAACACTTTTATTTTCAATACACCTATTGGGTATCTATGTACATGACCTAGGTCTTCATGATTTTTCAATTTCATAGATATAATATCCTTCCCCCATATTTAAGAAGGTCCTACAGGTCCTCTATTTTTCAATGGGATCTTGTATATAATATTTGAAAAATTAAGTAGTGAATCACTAGGTATAAATATTTTAATTAACATAAGATCAGGAAAAAAATAAAATGAATTCTTAAAATCCTCCCAAATATAATCCTCGATTATTTCATAATATATTTCTAATTTTTTATAATTTGGCCTATATTTAAATTTCCATATCTAGATTGGGGGAATGAGGTTCAACTTTTTTGAAGATTGAAGACATGGCTATTAGGTTTTGAATTTTATTATATTTCATATTTTCAATAATGTATACCCTCTAAGAAATATTGTATGAGGGTATAAGATTTTTGATTGGATATCTTAATGATATCTCCTCATTTTATAAAAATAATGAATAAATAAACCAGGAATATGAATAATAATATTAAAAACCCCCTCTAAAATATTACATTACAATTACATAAATTAATTCCCTTATTCTTATTTTAAAAACATTCTTCTATATATCTTCATCAATTAATGGATATATATCACATATATTTTGATGCTTTATATCCCTAAAAATGAATTCTTATGTAAGGGTCTAATTAAAATTACTCCATATCCTTGTAGAAAAATCTAAAAAATACTTCCTGACTCCACCAGAATCAAATATATCATATTTCATATAATAATATGGGAACGAGCCTATATTAGTAAAAAAATTCATGATACGTAAAATAAAATAAAAATATCTTACGAATTATCCCATATTCTAGATATAGTCATCCAATAAACACTTTTCTAATTATAAATGCAAACTATAACTTTTCCTCATGATTTTTCATTAATAAAAATATATATTTTATTTTAGTTGGACCCATGGGAAAACCATTGTTATTAAAATCAATTTATATCATCAATTCCCAGCTATGAGAAACTATTAATTTTGTTATATATGTACATTGACCTTCACCAAGACACAAAATCTTTTTCCCATGAAAAAGTAGATAAATCATTTGATGATGTATGAGGAGGAACCTCAATAGGAATAGGTGTGTCGTCCTCCTCATATGTATTGTGGGGATCAGATGTTGGTTCTTCCACTATCATTAAAATCAACGTAACAAATAATTATTAGACAGTTGTACAAATCAAACTATTACATATAAAAGTAAATAAAAATTTGAAACTGTTCATACAAAAAATACGCTAAAATAAAAACTTTTTTTTTCATATTTGTTAAAATAGTTAACTACTAAAAAAATACATTAATCAGATATTAAATTTTATAAATCAATGAAGAATAAAACAAAAATGGTGTTCGGATAACATATAATTAGTACATAAATTTATGAATCCAACTATTTCATATAAAATTAAATGAAAAATGAAAAATGATCCCTTACAGAGTATGGTAAACTAAATAAATTATTATTCATGTTTTTATTATAGTTAAAAAAATTAACAAAATTAATGATAAAATAAATGATATAAATGAATGAAAATAAATCCATCAATTGCATGCGAAAAAAAAATTCTCCAATGTATCACATCATTTTTCATAAAAAATTTAATTGAATTTAATATTAATATATATTATTTATTTTTATTTAAGATATTATATTAAATTTTTTTCCCATATAATCAGAAAATACAAAATTTATGTAAGGGTTAGAAAGGTAAACAAAACTAAAAAAACTAATATAAAAATTAACTTATCATTTAAAATGTATTTTTTTAAAAAATTAATTAAACTAATTTATCTAACATTTTATGATATTTTAAAATTTAAATAAGAAACAAATATTTTTTACAAGTAATATTATGAAATTAGTAATGGAATTTCACCCAAATTTATTTCTTGTGATTTTCTTGTATGGAACAGACAATGTTTATTTCATGATCATCAATATTATCAAATATTGTTTCTATTGGAGTCAAGATCTCATATAAATTGAAATATTTTCTTGTTTTATATCAAAGAAATAGTATCTTACTTATAAAATTATATAACAATGCATATTAAAATGAATAATAACATAGAAAGTTTCATTTTAATGTGTTTCTATGATAAAAGGATCAGATCAGTATTCCAATATATTTATATTATATAGTTTCATTCTACATTCATCATGTCTAAAACTATTTTTATCGATAACCTATTTAAAATTAAATAATAGAACAGAAAATTAAACGTTATAAAAATATTAATTAAATGACACTATAATATTCACTTGATGTAAAGATTGGATTTTGGCCTTTGGTAGTATAAAAATACATTACCTCTCTGAACACTAATACACTACTATTGTGAAATTAATTTTTGTTTTCTTGAACATTAATAAGAAATGTATTTCTATTAATATCATTCATAGATCATGTTATCAAATTTAAACATATTCCATATTCTATCCATGTCAATATTTATTATACAAATGATCTACCAAGAACAATATCTTTAAACAAGTTAAAAAATTATGATCTTTCAAAGTCAACATATAATTCTTATTTGGATAATATTTCTTTAACACATTCATATTAAATGATAAAAATGGATGATAATAATTTATATTATTAATGATATATATGTATTCCTTATTTACCTTCTCACCGATAAATTAGTTCACTTTTAATCCATGGATTTCACTCCCCCCATAATCCACTCATTAATGTAGAGATGTAGGCTAGTCGATGTTCTCTACTATAGACAAGTAACTTATACAAAACATTGAAACCTATTTAGAAACATAGATTTCAAAAATGGAGGATTATGGTCAATATAGATTCCTAAAATGCCTCTTAAGAACATCATATTACTATCCCAATGATATATCCAATGACGATATATAGGCCAACAATGATTTATTTCTCACACCAAATGAATTATTAAATGCACCATGATATAAATCAAATATGTGGGAAAATAATTTCCAGTTTAAAATTTATAGAATCTTCTTCATTATATAAAATATTAAATGAAATCATATCAATCAACTTATTATAAGTTTAATTGAACAAATGACACACATTTATGATAGTAATTCGCACACAATTGGGTAATATTCCATGCAATGAAATAGGAAGGAGTTGTTTCATCGTGATGCGAGAAAAATGATATTTCATACCTATCATCTTTAAATATTTTAGTAAAAAAAATAACATCTGAAGAATAAATCTCGTACACTTTGATAACATGGAGACATTGATAAAATCTAATTTTCTCCCTCTTGGATAATATATGAAAATCTTGAGGTAGGTATGATCATATTTCAGTAATAGTTTGATATAACTCTAAACATATTCACATTGAGAATAAGTCAATTATTTTAGTAAACCCATCATTAAGATTTCATTAAATATATAACTATATTCCAATCAATATATCATATATATTTTTCTCCACATTAATAACATAGATTTTATTCTATACCACATGATATATCCAATAATAATGTTCAAAAAATATTAACCATTTCTTCAAAATATTTCTATCATATCATGATTTTTGTGTTCTTAAAAATTTCACATAAATTAGTTTGACTCTCTGAAAATACTAATTGATGTTTTTGTTTGGTAGAAATATAAAACGGTTGAGATCTTATAAATTCAATTTTATAAACTAAATAATAGTAATACACAGAAAAAAATATGACCAATGAATACTTCATTTTTACCATGTTGTAATAGATAATATAAAGTCTACTGTTCACAACATGAACACAATTAATTTCCATTAAAAGTGTATCCTGCAAAATTTCTATATAATAAGAAGTCATTTATAGTGAACATAATCATGGCAATCTTTTGAAAATGATCCATTTTATAATAATCAAACACCGTAACAAATTCCTCCCGTAAAAGTTTTAAATCATCATTTAATGGTGATAAGAAAACAAAAATATCATTTTCAGGTTATTTTTGGTCTATAGATCATTAAACCCATCATATTATATTTTTGATTTATAATAAATTCTTGACATAAGAATTAAATAGCCAATAAAATATTCTATAAATTATGTTTTCTATTATGGATTTTATATCAATTCATTCAATCTATACACAGTCTACATCTAATACTTTTAACTTTGATTTCAGATGTAAGAAATTGTTGATCAATTTTCTTACACTATGTATAATCAATCCAATGACATAATTTCACATCACATACCCTCTCATATTCCTATCATCTTATACTTTTTTTAATCATTTATTTTTGAAAATAAACACATTAAATGATAAATTATAGAAGTATACAAAATTTCCTTCGCAATAGTATCCATAACAATGAATCATATTGTTATTTTTCAATCCACTTATACTGTGACATCATAAATTTAGGACATATAGGAAGACATACATATTTCTTCTATAAATCAAATAGTCATTCAATAAAGCATTATTTGTTTATATCCCAAACACATCAGGAATAATATTTTCCTCACATTATAATGTTAATCGAGAAGATATATGTCTTTAACATGAATTTCTTTCAACAACTGTAGAAACTCTATAAAAATATTGTCACTCCATATGTTTTTTTCTTTATATATACTCAATTTTGTCATCATTGATAAAACATATATTTTTATAACCTGGATATATATTTTTTTCATCGCCATATAGATTTTGAATTTGTGGCTCATTTCTAGTTTCCTCTACATCAATATCATAAATTTCTTCTTTAATTTGACCTTATATATCATCCTGAAATTCATCATCATTTATAGTTGAAGAATTATTACAAGATTTACCATCGCAAATCCAAAGATAATAACTCAGATTAAAATCTTGAAAAATTAAATGACCTTTAATCTCTATAGTTTTCACATTCAAATAATTCAAGAATTTATGTCATGGATAGAAAAACATGTTTCCGTATAGAATATTACAATTATTACATTCTAAAAAAGCATTGAAATATTCCTCAAATTCATTAATTGTTTTTTAGTATAATAGTCCAACATTGACTCATTATTATCTGTAACAAAACTCAAAATTTTAAAATAATTTATTTTATTTTCAAATTAAATTTCAAAATTTCATTCAACAATAATAATAATAACATAAACTAAAATATTACACACAAAAAAAAATTCAATTCAATTATGAAATAATATATAACTTTCAAAATACTTAATTATCAATATTTAAAAAAAACCATAATCTAAAGAAATATGCATCAATTAAAAATTAACAAGGATATGTGAATAATCAGAACTAAGAATACTAATAGGAAAGTTAAAATGAAATCAATTGAAAATTGGAACCAAAAATAGAAATTAAAATACCTATTATTCATATGATATCAAAATAATAAACACAAAATATAAATAGATATCCAAACATGGATAACCGATAAGGTGAAACCAACTCGAAGAAGGTGCAAGCAGTGGATGCTGATGGTGGTTTCCAGAGAAATGATAAGGAGCCTTCACGTGAAACTTGGAACAAAAAAATAAATACAAATACCTTGGATTTGTATAAATTCAAAAAAAAATTAATCAAAATATATAAATTTATATTGGAACTTGGACGGTTGAGAAGACGATGCCAATGGGAAGAATTCCTAAATGATGGTCAATGATGGGTGATGATAAACGATGGTGGTGGATGCCAACACAAATATAACATGAAATCAAAGGAAAATTGGAACTAAAAATAAAAAATCAATAACCATAGATGCATAAAATATAAAAACTATAAACACAAAATATTTATTGAAATATTAACTAGGATAATTATGATGGAGACACAAAATTAATGAAAACAGAAGCATCAGTCGACAAAGGGTAATGGTCAATGTTGGTGGTGTATGAAAAATAAAAGATATCCAATCCAAAGAACCAAATTATAATGTTATATAGTGATAGATATGTTATAATAAAATGATTTGAGGTCATAGATTGAAAATAGAAGGGTTACATCTCACATCATCAGAGAAAATTGTAGGTTGTTATGTTATTGAATGAATGAAAAATTAATAATATCAACCCTCGATGAAAATTAAGAATTTTTTTTCATGAAGGTTGTTTAAAAAATGACATGAGATTCATGATTGTTTTCATTTTTATTAATAATTGATTTAAAATATGTGGTTGTCTTGTTGATTCTCAAATAACTGACATGAAAAGCAATATTTTCAGAAAATTATTAATGATCTGTTGTAAAAAATTAGTGTGTTTTATTTTCCATTTCAATTATTCAATAAAAAATGGTATACTATGTTTTCACAATGGGGTTTTAATAACCAACATCAAAATTATACATTCATTATTTACCATGTCAGTTATAGAAAACCTATTTGAAAAATATATTGGTATAAATCAATTTTTTAATAGTTTTTTTGTAGGTATTTTTCTCATGGGAAATATAATGATGATGGATTTGGTATGTTATCTAGAACTATTCAAATTATAACCATATTTGGGATGAAGAATCATTTTATAAATAATAACATTTCCCTTATGAAGTAATCTGTAGATCCACCATGCTATGTAATATTGTTAGACTATTTTATGTAATACCAAATTGAAATATTTATAGGGGTTATTAATCCATTTATAGCCATTAAATGCAGAAGTTACAAAGATAATACATTTCGTACATAAATAATTAATGAATGAGAGAAGATTATTAAGTAATTTTATCATCTCTTGGGAGAAATATATCAATGTTGGTCATTGATTCAAAACACAAAAGTTAAAGATGAAATATAAAATTGGGAATGAAAGGATTTTAATTTACTCTTATGGGTGTAATATTTTCTACATAATAAATGAGTAGATATAGGGAGATTATTACTGATTCTGAGAAAAAGGGAAGGAGAAAATGATGCTAAGTATCTAGCAATCTTTATATGGCTAGTAAGGCATCTTATTGACTACGTATGTAATAAAATGAGAAAAATTCAATGTTTCATTGATGGTATTAATCTAATTCATCAAAGATAACCAATATCCCAAAAATTTCTTTCATATAAGATATAATATCATGTGATATCAAAAAATATAAATAATTCTATATGTATTATGGTATCAATGTAATGTAGGAGAATAAGATTATGGGTGACCAAAATATTGAAAAATAGAAAAAGGGAAATAAGGATTTTCTCAAATTTGATAATTGTGGAAAGAAACAATTTAGTAATTTCTTGAATGGAATGTGATTTTACTACAATATTGGAGAGAAAGTACACCATACATGTGATTTTAATGGAAATAAATAAGTTTCCAATTGTAACATCATACCCCTCCTCATTGATTTGAGAATACAGAAGGATATTACTTGACCTTGTGTGACATCTCCAAGATTCGGAAGGCTGTAAATAAATGCAAATGGCTTCATTACCAGATGGCGGTGATTGTAAATTTGAAAATAAATCATCTTAACTAAACCTGACATAACCAAATAGACACTACATGATTCATTATTTCAATGTAAAAAAACATAATTTAATACAATTGATATTACAAATCATCTAAAACAATGGACTACAATGGAAGACTACAAAACCTCAAAGTACATAGTGGAATACATAATAATAAAATCATAAGACTCAAAATCAAAACTGAAATTTCTAAACATTCTCCATGATTCACTCCACAATAAATCCCAAGTATCACTATGACCACTATATATTTGTGATACATTAACATTTCCAAAGTCTAGATTCATGATATCTCTCAAAGCACCAAAGTGAGAAATAATGGGTGAGTAATGAAACTCAATAGAAATTCCCCAAATTAATTCCCAACCCACTACACTAGTGTAGAACATGTTATAAAATTTATGTAAACCAATTAATATAATAAAATTGAAAATATATTATATCCAAATATAAAACATGTTACATGGTAAAAATGTATTCATTTAGAAACACCAGCATCCAAGTAAAGAAACCAAAAAAAGTCATTCTAATCATTTCAAAAATTTAAAATGAATTAACCATTCCATATCCTATAACCACACACACACATACACATGGAAAACACAACCACACAATCTAGGTGTTACCATTTATGTTGGAGCCTCACATCTATAACCCATCCCTTTGATGGTTGTACTTTCATGAGTGTTATCCATCCATTTCAAATCAGTATTAACCATTTATTCTAACCACATTCTAATATAGATTTTTCCAAACCAATTAATCCATTTTAATAAAACATAAACTTTATTGAAAACGTTAACAACAAACCATTTCCATAAAACCAACATTTATTGAAAACCCTTTTTCACCAAACCATTCTGATAAAACCAAAATATTATTGAAAACACATTTATATTCCTCAAAACCAAATAAACATGTATAAATCATCATTTTAAAATCATTTAAACTAATTTATCTTTTTTTCAAAACACCTAATTTCGCACAATACAATAAACCATCAAGAATGATGGTTTTCATATATACATTTCACTAAAATTGCAGAATAAATTTTACACAAAACAACCAAATTTAAATCTTGCCTTCGAGTTATAAATATTGGAGTCATCTGTGAAGCCACCTACCTTGGGATTTATGGGAAAATGAAGAATGAAACAAAAATTCCAATGAAACCATGTTAGATCTTTGATAATAAGCATTAGTTCTCTTCCCCTGTCATTAACAAGGACAAAAGATAACCATCATTATCATTAATATCTTTATATATATCCAAAACAAAACTAGATCAAGGAAAACAAAAAATGGAGGGATGTAGATCTATGAAAAACCACCAAAACCAACCTTAAACAATTAATTACTATATCAATAAAGCTTCAACAAACTAATGAATGCATTGGAATCACTTCTAATTTGACGAGGATGTTTTCAACAAACTTTGGGAGGAATAATTTTTGATTTGCGGTTAGTTTCAAGTAAAAATCTGGTTTTAAATGATAATTCCAATCCATATCCTCTTTTTTGGATCTTGTTTTAAAAATACTCATGGCTTATCACAAAGTTAAGAATACATTTTCTAACTCGGTACCAACCTATGTATCAATAAGTAAATCAAATAGTTTTCCCCCAAGGTTATACAAACTATGCACTAACCATGGAAAATATCTATGTCACACTTTCCATGGTTTCTCCAAGGTGGTTTCATAGTTTGGACAAAGTATGCACCTTCTTATTATCCCATGTCTCACTATTCATAGTTTCTTATAAGAGTTTAACTGTTTCCACTAACCAAGAACTAAATGTACACCATTATTAAATCCCAAAAAACATTCCAAAACTTTTTAAAACCCTCCCAATAATCCCCCAAACACATAATATACATATAAATAATAATTAAAGGGTTACATACTTTAAAAAAGGTGCTATATTATCTCCACAAATTTCCCTTTTATCCTCAGAATATTGAAAACCATCATTTCTTTAAAAGAGTTTGGGAAATTTTTAGTTCATTTCCTTATCATGTTCCCATGTCTCTTCCGAAATGTGACCATGTGTCCACAAAACCCACACTAGAATGTTGCTTTTTATATGTATGAATTTCTGTTACCTGCCCACAATCCACACTAGCACAAGCATAAAAAACATCCATCTCTAGGTTGACATTATCCTATAAAATCACATGGTTAGAATATGGATGATAATTATTTAACTGAGATACATATCACAAATTACGTGGTGCACTGAATTGTGGAACCAATGACAACCGATATTCCACCTCTACAAACTATTCCAGTATCTCAAAAGGTGTTATGTATCGATGAGATAATATTACCTACAATTCAAAATGATGATGATCAAGCCTTGGAGAGATTATGAAAAACACATGATCACTAACCCTGAATGAAAATGGTCATTTATCATCATCCTCATATGATTTATGATTATTCTATTCTTTCTCCATCAGTTTGATGATCAAATCAATCTTCTATATTTTTTCATGGAGAAATCTCATCCCAACTTGTAATGTATTAGCTGTTTTGACCCAAAAAAATTCGATAATGGGAATGATTCCCATAAAATACTTCAGAATGATCTATATGTATCGAGGCTTGATAACTATTGTTATAAGAGAACTCTACTAATGGTACATTCTCATCCCATGATCCAAAAAAATCCATTACACAAGACCAAAACATATCCTCCAATGATTTTATCAACTATTGAGATTGCACATCAATATGAGGATGATACTCCATACTCAAAGTCAACTGAGTCCCAAGGGATTTCAATATGGATTTCTATTAATGATATTTAAACCTTGGATCTATATCTATATCTATAGAATATAGTGTGTCAGGCCTCTTTACCACTTATCAGATATAGATTTTTGAAAAATCCTTCACCATATGAGATTCCTGAATAGGGATGACATGAGCTGAATTTGTTAGTTGATCTATTATCACTATATGGAATTATTTTTTCAAAAAATTATTTGTTGATCTATTATAAAATACATGATAATTTTATCCAATTCACAAAATAGAATATTTAAATACTATAATATACTAGTTTATCATTGATGCTTTGCTTTAAATTGATGAAATATTATGCATATCAAAACAAACTCATCCACCATCCATTTCATACTAATCCACCAAAACTATTCCTTCAACTACATATAAATATTTTGTATTCAAGTATGAAAAACCCATCTCCAATAGGGGTATACATGATGATTTTGTTTCTTACAGTTCGTAGGTACAACCAACGGATTTTAAAACCACAACATTGAACTCCCATCCTACATCATTCCCTCAATGGTATCCCCACCATTGAGTTTAAACATCTTATAAATACATTAAAAATTGGTTGTTTGTGCCTCCATAAACATATTACCTAAATCAAGAATGAATGAAACTAGAAGAAAACTACAACATCACCTTGCACATCACAATACAATTTCATGACGGCTAGGACAGACATCAACTGTCACTCATTAGATGCCTCTTTTTCCAACTGATCATATGAATTTCAGGTTAACTAATCTAGAATCGTATTAGATTTACCCTATTTACAGATCAAGACAACATAAAACATTTCAAGATGCTTCACACATATTCTTTTCCTCATATTCGAAATGATTTGGGATAATATATCATTCATGCTCTTATGATCTGTAAACATATTAAATTTCTAACCAAAGAGGTAATGACACCGTGTATTTAGTGCATATACTATGGAAGTTAACTCTAAATCATGTGTTGGGTAGTTCATCTCATGTAAGCATAATTTTCTTGATCTTTATGTAGTATCATGATCTCCCTGTAAGAGAACTCATCCCCACACAGATCCTAAATATTTATAATACACCATGTAACCATGTCATAATTATGACAATATCAAGATATGTGGTGATGTAAGGTAGTCTTTTATATCATTAATGTACTTCTAACATTCATTACTCCATTTGAAAAAAAAATTCTATGTAAAATCTATCATAGTTGTGTCTAGTTTTGAAAAATCATGAACAAAGCATTGGTAATAACTAAATTGAGCAAGGAAACTGCATATCATGAATACATTCTTTGGTAGTTTCCAAGAGACAACTGCCACTATGTTCCCTTGATCAATAAAAAACATTCTTCATATGTTAAATGGAAATGTAAACACAACTATTATATAGAAAAATCACACATTGATAGTATTCAATACAACTGATGATCCCATAAGATTCCCAACATTGTCTCTTAGTGGTGGTCATGCTTGTCTATTGTCCTTAATTACCCAAATATGTCATCCATAGACACCACTCCAAAAGAATCCAGATACCTTTGAAATATAAAATGCATAAATTCCATAAATATTTTTTCTTCATTTGGAAGACTATAATTAATTACTACATACTCATAATGCACATATATACTATAGAAATCTATCTTTGGAATATCCACTTTTAGAAACCACAATTATTAATATCATGATCACAAGTCTCTCATATAAAAATATTGGTATCACCTTAATTAATCAAATAGACCATCAATGTGTGGAAGTGGATAAATGTTATTTTCCGTAACATGGTTAAGATTACTATAATACGCACAAAACCAAATATTTCTATCCACATTTTTAACTAACAAGACCAGTGCTATCGCTTATGACGTTCTAGGTTAAATGGAACCTTTTTTCTATATCATCTAATATCACATTCAATTCCCTAAATTCTGTTGGTTCCATTCGATAAGATGGAATATAAATTGTATTGGTCTCAAAAAGGAGATCAGTATAAAACTCTACATCCCTTATAAATAGTAACCCTTATAAATCATCATGAAATACATCCTTAAAGATCAACCAATGATGGAAATTTGATAATCTTGATCTCTTCATTTGATTCCAAATTTAAAGATTCCAACTAAAATGATATTGTTCCAACACCTAGTCCAATAATATTGTTTCACTGTACTTGACATTCTAGTTTCCTATTAATATATTATGAACACCATCCACATTCAAGAATTGGTCTGGAATAATAGTCTATGTGAGACTTTAATGTTGTCAACTTATCCATATCGATGATTATATCATAAACATACGTCTCAAGCATAAAGAAATCCCATATCAACTCATCTCCAGTAACATTTATCTACCATTACATACATTCCAAGGATCTGAATTTTCTTTAACTAAAAGGATTTTTTAATTTTTTTCATTGAAATAATCATCTGAACATTTTAACCTAGAAAATAAATAGCACAAGAAACAATAAAATATTGCAAAGTACCCATATCAAAAAAAAAGATTACACTTGGGTAGAATTAAAAGTAATTGTACCTCTAACTATCGATGGTCTAGACAAAAAATCCATGATAAATTTCAGAAAACCATAAAATTACATGCTTGTGGATCTTTGTTCTTTATTTCACTATTGAGATAACCCTTGGTGAAGAGTCATGGTATTTATGGAAACACCATGGATGGATCTTTTATTCGAACAATAGGTATTCTTATATCCTTATCCCATCAAATCCTATAATGTTTGTAACACTAAATCAGTGTCCCAAACACCATACCTTAGGGAATTGTGGTAATACTACTGATGATTCTGCATATAGTTGCAATTTTAAAATTCTATAGGTTGTTTCATATATATTCGCTTTATGGGACTAAGACAACCACATGGGAAACCTCTTGTCTTACTCTTAGATCATGGGGGAATATTCACCGATCTAGGTGTCAAATTTTGAGTCATCCCACTATATTGGAAACATCTTGGCATACTCTTGGGTCATGGTGGAAGATTCACTGATCTTGGTGTCAAATTATAAGTCTTCCTACTACAATGGAAATAGGTGTCCCTCTTATTATTTATCCCAATATTAGAGTTCCCACAATTTCTAATAGGTGTAAATATAAATCATCCGCCCATATCTATGGATATGTCCATTTCTTCCACAATTTCTCAAATAACCACCTCTATATTACCCATTATACATATCATGACAATCTTTGATAGAATCATCTGCCTCAACCCTAATTGAATGATGAATGCCTTCATGGATACATAGGTTAAAAATTTGGATGAAATGTGGAATGAATTCATGAATTCAGTTGTGTACTCTATCACTATTAGTCTCTCCTACATCAATCCAAATAAATATATCATTCTATTTTTCCAAAACGTATGAGGATATAATTTTTTGTTGAACAATTTTTCAAAATCCTCTCATTACAGTCCTTGGTCTAATATATCATGAACCACTAAATCACACCACGGTCATGAAAGACCCCCTAAATATACTCTACTAACATGGATTTCAACTCTGCTAGTGATTATAAGAAATAAAATATACAATTCATCATATTTATACACACCCACTACTTCTTTAATTACAAATACCCTAAAAAGATGGGTGGATTATTCTTCTAGAACTAAACGAAATGATAATATTTCCTTATATATCCAATTATTTTTTCTATATCCACAACTTGAAAATCATGGAATATATAGTAAACAAGCTATTGGTTCATCCAAATTATCAGCAACTTCCCCTAGTTGATTTCTAAAATTCCATCCAGGTGAAATTCTCTAAAAAAATCCATAAGTCTCACTCCCCAAAAAATAATGGATTAATAATTTCAAATTATACCTTACCATACTATCAAAACATTTATTTTTAAAGTTAAACCTCTCTATGTTCAACTATTTTTTAAAATTTTCAAATTTCTTATTAAAATAAAACAATTTTTAAAATATGTAAAATATGGTCTTTTAAAAAATATATATTTTAAAAAAAATTATCATTTTAAAAAAATAAAAAATTTACAAAAATAATATATCATTTCTCCAAATTAATTATTCACTCTTAGTGGGAATTCATTTTTATAATGCATTTCATGCTTGTCTCATTGGATAAACCCATGAAAATGAGATTCTAAATCCTCTAAGTGTCTTTAAAACACTTATATACCCAACTACCTAGTAAGTTGATGATCAAAATAAAAAAGGATAGATATGTATTTTATGGTATTAATTAAATTTCCCAGAAATAATACTCCTTTATAGAAACCCGAATCATGGAATATACTAAAATAAATTCCAACATCAAGACATAGAGAACTGAAGGCCACTTGTTAGTCAAGGTCCAAACAAACTAATACCACTTGTTCCAAAAATATATTTGGATGTAATAAGACTAATACTACCTATTTCTCAAATACTTTTAATGAAAAAATACTAATATGACCTGTAACAGCCCACCCATTGCATTAGATTGTGGAAAGACATTACATGGACTTAAATTGCATCCCCAAAATGATAAAGAATGGGAATAAATTCCAATGGCACAATTTACATATGGGAGATGATTTACCCATTGAAAATAAAACTACCAAAAAAATATTCCATAACCAAATATACACTAAATGAAGCATGATAATAATGTAAAAAATCTTAATGTAATACTATTCATATAAAAAATCAAATACAACAATGTACTAAAATGGAAGACTATAAAACCTTAAAGTACATAGAGGATAAAATAACCAAAAAACCCAAAGAATCGAAAATAAAAATGTAAAACACAACCATGGTCTATGATACAATAAAAATCATCCCATGGATCACTATTAACTTATAGAGAAGTGTGATACTTTAACATTTCTCGTGTACTGATAAATGATATCTACAAAAGCATTAATGTTCTAATGTAGTGATGAGTACTAAAACCCTGTAAGAATTACCAAAAATAATTACCTACTCAAACCACTTGAATATATAATTTTGTCGCATTTATATAATATAATTTATATAAATCAATGTAAAAATTTATATCCAAATATAAAAAAGTGATATTGTAAAGCAATTTTCTCAAAGCAACATCATGTTCTAAAGAAAGAAGAAAAACAATTCATTCCAAAAGTTTCATGAATTTAATTGTATATATGTATTCCATATCACATATCCACATAGACTCATACACACGACACACACAAAACCACAAAACCACACATGCTTGGTGACACTATTTACAGTGGAGGTTCACTTCATAACATGTCCCATTAATGGAGGAACTTTTTACGATCCGGAACTTTTATAGAGATAAATCAGTATTGATTATTGGTAATATATATTTTTAATTAATTTTGGATTAGGAATGTTATTTTGGATATATTGGCTGAATTTTGGGATTTTAGGAAGAATGAAGGGCAGTTGAAATTTGGTGTAGGGTTTTCCCAAACCATGGACCAAGATCAAGCTAACTCTGCGAACACAAAAAGAGGGGATTCACACTACTGGTGCATTGTTAGGAAAACTGTGAACCCTTAAATGGGAAACCATTCCCCCCAAGAATAGGTTCATAGGATAAACAACATTACCCTATATTTAAATTGTTCATACGGTTTTAATTGACAAAAAAATAGATTTTATTTTCTCGATTCCCCCTATTTTAACCTCTATTTAACCCCAACTCACCCCAAATAAAATCCTCTCAATTTTGAAAGATAATATACTATTTATTTAATCCCAAACCTCTATTCATGGTGAATTTAAGGTAAAAATTAGGATATGAACCTCCATGGGTATGTGGTTCTTCCCATTTAAATATTTATTGCTCTCCTATGCTTCTTAATGAATAATATAGGGACACTTATCCATTGTTGGATCTAGATTTAGATCATGGTTTGTTATATCTTGATTCATTTAAATCTTAGATCTAGTAATTGAATAAAGATCTCCTTTTTAACCATTGTTCCCCCTAATTTAGGGATTTTTCTTAGTGAGTGATTATCATCAAATTGGGGTAGGTAGTCTATAATTCAAATCTCAATGTATTAATTGATATTAGGTGTATGCAATTGTATATTTTTTATTAGATGTTAATAAATTTATTTCCTAATCAAATTAATTAACTTGGAAAGTAAATTGATTAATGGAAATATTTAAATTAGGGATATTGGGAACATATACAAGGAATAATTAGTTTTTGAAGTAATTATTGATTAATTGAGTTTGTCGAAATTGATTAATTAATTGTATAATTAATTAAATGGAATGATTTGGATTGTGAGATTTTGGTTTGGGATAAATAATATTAGAATTAATTATGGTGGGATAAAGATTTTAGAAATTTAATTATAAATTAGAAAATTAATTATTTTTATATTGGAGTTGTTGAATAAGGATAATTAATTTTAGAAATAATTATTATAGATTTTTATGATTATTGAATTGATATAGATAGAATTATTAAATGGGAAATTAATTTGGGGGATATGTAATTGATTGATATTGGAAAATTAATTGAGGAATTAATTTGTGATGTTGAATTTATTAAGATAGATCATTAAATTGATCAATTAATTAGTGTTATTGAATTATTAAAAATCAGATTGGTTGGATTAAATTATTTATTGAATTAATTAATATGATTAATGTGATTATTTAATTATTTAACTAAATAATGTGATTAATTAATTGATGAATTAATTAATTTCAGATATATGATAATTTAATTATTGAATTCAATAATTGGAATAATGTGAATAATTAATCAATTAATTAATTAATATGAGTAATTTTATTACTTAATTATTTAATTAAATAATGAGATTTAAGGGATTTATTAATTGATGAAATAATTAATATATATAAAGTGATTATTTAATTGTTTAATTAAAAATTGCGATTGAATGGATTAAATAATTGATGAATTCTTTAATGTGAGTAATGTGATTATTTAATTATTGAATTAAATAATGTAATTTATGGGATTGATTAAATGATGAATTAATTATGTGAATTATTATGATTAATTAATTGTGATTTATTTATTGTAATTGATTTGAATAGTTAATTGATGAATTAGTTGAAGATATTGAATGTGATTAATTATTTATGGAATTAATTAATGTAAATGAGTTATATTGATTAATTGTAGAATTAGTTAATGGAGATTGTTGTGTTAATACAATTGAATAAGTAATATTAATTGACTGGTGAATTAACAAATAGTGTTTTTTTGTTAATGAAACTAAATGGGTTGGATAAATTAATTTTTCGAATTAATTAATGGGGATTGTTATGTTAATGAAATTTAATGTCTTAAATTAATTAAATGGTGAATTAATTAATAGGGAGTGTTGTGTTAATGAAATTGAATGAATTGGATTAACTAATTAGTGCATTAATTAATTTGTATTGTTGGGATATTGAATTGATGGAATTGGATAATTAATTATCAAATTAATTATTGGATAATGAAATTTGAGAATTGTAAAAAATAGTTGATAAATTAATTATGTGATATTGAAAAATGATAATTGGGATAATTAATTGTGGAATTAATTATTGAATATTGAGATTCTGAATGAGAAAATTAAACATGGGATTAATTTTGGGATTTTTAGTTTATGGACATTTATTAATTAATTGATTACATAATTAATGGTATTGAAATACACATTTAATTGGGGAATTAATTACAAGGAATTCTATGAGAAAATAATTGATGAATCTATAATGAAATTGGTGTCATTATTTAATTTCAGAGATGATTAATTTAATTGAAGTGTGTAATATATCATTCAATCAATTTAGGTTATTTATTTGATTGGTTAATCGTTGAATTAAATTGATCAATAGAAGTGATTAGTTAATTGTGATATTAATTAATGTATTTGATGTGAATAATTAATTATTGAATTAATTTCTATTATTGATGTGATTAATTAATTAATTAACTCGTAAAATTGATGTGATTAATTAATTGTTGAATTTGTTAATAGTATTTTTCTGATTATTTAATTGTTTAGATAACTAATAGAAATGTCATGTTTAACAAATTTTAAAATTAGTAATATAATTGGTGATTCTAATTAATTTTTTAATTAATTACATGTTGATGAATGGTGACTTGGCCATTCGATTGTGATATTATGAATGGTAACATAGTAATTCACATAATAAATGATGAATGGTAACATAGACATTTAGTTATGTATTATTTATGGGTTAATGGTAACATAGACATTTGGACAAGTATTATGAATGGTAATATGATCATTAAATTATGTGTTGTTAAATGGTTAATGGTAACATGGAAATTCAGCCATTTATTATGAATGGTAACATGGTCAATCAAATATGAATTATGAATTATGAATTGTAACAATGAAATCAAGTTAAATGACATGTGTTCTAGTTTCCTTTGGATCTTGGGATGATATGTGGTTAAATAAAGTGTAAATGAAAAAATGTGAATCATTTAATTTATTCCATGTTTTTTATTCTTTATTCAACTACATAAATTTCTATTTTCTAAATATTATTTTATATTCCATTATTTATTTCCTACTATATTTTACACACACCCTACTTGGTCTACCAGAGCGGTACCTGAATAGATTTTATAAATATAGGAGAGTAAAGGGAAAATGCCTTATGTTGGATGGATAATATGGGATGTAGAATATATAAGAAAATCAGATGTAATCTAGGACCCTCATGATAGTTTTCATCTGTCTTAATTTTTGGATTTCAATTTTGAATCTTTTCACATACATTGGCATGTCATATTTATTGTTGAGTTTTGACATTGTACTTATAAGGACGTAGCCTTATTACATTACATAATATTGAATTTAGTCATGATGTCACTTCCTTTCACATTTAGGGTCTTTTTATGTTTATATGTTTATAGAGTTGGTACACAATACATTCATAACATTACATATTAATAAATAGTGGATACCATAAAAACAGTATTCATTTCTTCCAAAATATAAAAAATTTCAAATAAATCATGATTTCATTGAATATTCTAAAAACATTTAACCTGGATTCCTTCTTTGTCTTAGACAATCTTATAACATGTGAAAATAATTTCAAATCATGGGATGAGCACAAAAATATCTGTAAGGGATATTAAAATAAGGAAAGAACACATTAGCCCAAGAATACTTGTAACATATGAAATTATTTCAAAAGGCATACATGTCACTCATATATACTTACTTTGTGAAACATGATATTTCCACCAGATTCCCAAAAAACATAAGAACAAAAATATAACCATAAAGGTATCTTGGGGAATTACATACACAATCTTGTAACCCTCTCGACTACCTTATAATTTTTAACCCTCAAGACTACCTTACAATTTTTGTAATCATCACAGTTACACATGTAGTAACCATACAGCCAACCTCTAACATATATATACCAAATTGATTAGAAGGATATATATTTCCCACGCTTCATCATAAAAAATTCCCATGAAACATAACACAATCATACAACAAGAATATTTTCATAAAATCATTTCCCTTGAATTTCATAAAACAGAATTTTAAAAGACGTTTTAAAAGAAAATTCCAATATAAATATAATATAATTGAAGTGAGAAATAATAGAGTAGATGGAATATTTATATTATCTGTAAATACACATAATTATACCTAATATAATCAGAATTAATTACCCAAAAAATTTAAATACCACATAAATAATGAAGTATAAGGTTAACCCAAAGGATGGAAATTGGGTTAAGAATTCCCTTACCTCGACTTCATCTTACTACAAAATCATTTAGACCTCCTGTAAAATGCTTAAAATATTGTTTTTAATATCTTAATGAAACATATTAATGTTTATAACACCTTATATAATCATTTTATAACTTCATTTTACCCTTTAATTATAATTATTTTGTTGTTTCCAATGTTTTGGGTGCGTTCTTTACATGTTTTCCATGATCCGTTCATGAAGGATATTTTTATCGATTGGATGTGAGACACTAGAATTATAATGAAATAGTAATTTCATATTCCCATAACCTTAAATTGTACCATTTATCATTTTTAATTCTGACATGATTATGATTCATAAGTTAAAACATTATTGATATTAGTTTAGGTCATTTTGGTGATTCTTTGATCGTAATGAACTCATTTGTTTTAGAAATTAATAACATGTTTATTAAATGATTATAGATCATTATATAACATATAATAAATAAATTATTATTATTTTAAACCATAAAATTTGTTTATGACCAGAATTTATGGAATTAAGAGAAATTTAAATCACATCGTCCACATTGTTGGTAATTCGACACATCAGGGACAATGTTTTAATTTCATGAATAAGTGGGAGAGGAAAAGAAATATAATCATTTGTATTCCATAAACATTGTAAAATACAGAAAATTTAAGTTAATTTATCATTCATTCTTCAAAGATTAGGGGAGGTTAGAAAATAATAATATTATAACATAAAATGAAAATAAAAGAAAGTAAACAAAAGAGGATGTTTGCCTCTTGATCTATTCTCTTTGAAATCCTTCGTAAGGCCTTTGGTTTTGTCCTCTTGGAAATACCAGCAACTCAAGGACTTATGGATGATACATGGGTGGTTTATTGGGAAAAAAATAGGTAAGGATCAAGTCTTAAGTGGTGTGGGAGGAAGAGGAGAATGAGGGTGGTATTTATAGTGGAAAATATGAGGTATTTTATATTATTTTAATAATTATTATAATATTTTTTTTACAAGACTACGAAATGTCTAATTTTTTGGACACCAAATAGTAATAATGGAATGTGATTTCAAACTAAGTGGGATTACATCACTTATAAAGTCATAAATATTTACTTTAATAGATAATCTGAATATACAGTGTTTTTTTGTAATTCACTATTCATCGAAAATTCAATAATTTCAGAAAACTCCCAAAAAATCACCCTCAGAATTTCTCAGTGTGTATAATACAAAAAATAACGACATTTTAGGAAAAAAATTTCTATTTATTATTTATTTAATTTTTAAAAAATTCATAATTTATTCAAAAATAACAATTTTAAAACTATAACTATTTTTATACCACATTGAATCATTAACCAAGATGTCATTATCTTAAATCCTTAAGAAAATAAATCAATAATACAATTTTCTATTATTTAGGTTCATATTAATATTCATAATGATATGTTATTATTCACAAAAAATTAATTTTATTCTATTAGACTTGGAATTACATACTAAATACAATTGTAGATAACCATTTTTTAGAATTCAAAAAAGGGAAGTGGAAAAATTATTTTTAAAGGCTAGTCATAAAACTAGGTTTCATGCATTTCAATTTATTTTTAAAAACATGGGGTGTTACATTATCCCCACCTTATGTAAATTTCATCCTCATTATTTTATTTACTTTTTAAAAAGTGAGAGGAAATTTCTCTCATATCTTTCTAGACTTTCATTGTGCTTCTTCAACCATGTCGCTTCTCCAGAAAACCATTTCTTAGTGGATTTCCTTATTACACAATACATGTTCCCTTGAAACAAGAATTTAAATTGGTTTATCTTCATAATAAAGTCTATCTTCTAGCTGAACTTATTTTGGGATCAAAATATGTGTTGAATTTGGAACGTAACTCCTCAATATTGAAAAATAAAAAAAATTATATACAAGAGATAAACCTGAAGGAAAAGATACTTGTTATGTAACTGGTTCATCATTATCCTGGATTTTAGAATGACTGATGAACAATGTAATTAGATTCACTTTCATACCAAAACACATCTCACGTTTCCAAGGAGGGATTTCGAGGAAAACATGGTCACCTACCTTGAGAGATTAGTCTTTCCTTCTGTTATATGTATAACTTTTCTACCTTCCCTGAGTTTTCCTCATGTGTTGTTGGATCCTATTCAGTTTCTTAACCACTTCATCTACTAATTCTATCCCCATCAACATTCTTTCACCGAATTCATCCCAAAATGATGGAGTCTGACACCACTTCCAATAAAATGCCTAAAAAGGTGTCAAAATTATACTGGAATGAAAACTTTTATTATAAGGAAACTCAACTAAATAAGGTGATGATCCTAGCTTCCCTAGTAGTCTATTGACCAAGTTAGAAGAATATCTTCCAAATCTTGAATCAATCATTCTGACTACCCATCTGATTGAGCATGAAATGCTATACTAAAATTTAAATTGGTGCCCAATGACTTCTGAAGGCCCTTCCAAAAGTTATAAGTGAACCCAGGATCTTAGTCAGTTATAATGGAAATCAGAACTCCATGTAACCTGAAAATATTTTCGAGGTACAGTCAGGAATCTTGATCCAAAGACATTGTATCTTGAATTGAAAAAAATGTGAATATTTTTTCAGTCGATCAACAACAACCCAAATAACATTTTTACCCATAGATGTCTTAGGTAGTCCCACAAAAAATTCAATGGTTAAATTATCCCATTTCCACTTGGGAACTGGAAAAGGATGGAGTATCCACTTTGGTAAATACTTCTCTACTTAACATGTTGACTTGTCAAGCATTTAATAGTAAATCCAGCAATATCTATTTTCATTGCATCCCTCCAATAATACTCATGAAGGTCTCTTCAAATCATAGTACTTCCAGGATGAACTAAAAATGGAGAAATATGAGCTTTACACAACAAATCTTTCTTCATCTAGGAATTATAAGGAACACACTTCCTTTTTTCAAATCTTATCACACAATATTTATCGGGTTTTAATTCTAGGAACATACCCATTTTAACCAATTTGACCATTTATTATAGTGCATAGTCTTCCATCTATGCTTTCTTAATTCTGTCTAATAATAATGTTTGCACTAAAATTAGAAAAAAATGAGATGTTTCCCACACCAACAACTTCTATGTCAAAATTCATCAATGCATTAATCAAGGGATCATGTTCCAAAGGTAACATTGCAAATAATGTATGATATTTTCAACTAAAGTCGCCCAATACATTGTTTGATTTTCCTAGATGGTAATTGATTGTACAATAATAATATTTTATCAGTTCAAGAAATATTATATGTCGGATGTTTAATTCATTCATTGTGAATATATAATTTAGACTTTTGTGGTCAGTATATATTTGACATTTGGATCCGTATAAATGATACCTCCAAATTTTCAAAGCAAAAAATAAAAGCTCTTAATTTCAAATCATGTGTGGGATAATTTAACTCATGGGGTTTTAGTTTTCGTGATGTATAAGAAATTAATTGGTCATCCTACATCAGAACACAACCAATTCCAATAAATAAAGCATCACTATAGATGAAAAGCTCACCATTTTGGGAATCCAAGGCCAAAACTGGAGAATTCACCAATCACTTCTCCAGTTACTGAAATGAAACATCACTTTCTTATGTCCAAAAAAATTTAACCACATTTTGAGTTATCTAAGTTAGTGGTCTTGATAAAAATGAAATGTTCTTAAAAAAATTTCAGTAATAACCATCTAATCTAATAAAACAACGAATCTCTAAAACATTTGTGGGTCTTCCCAATTCCTCAACCACTTTTGTTTTGGTAGGATTTAATATTAATCCATCCTTATTCCAAATATTCCCATTAAAGGAAATACATTTCAACCAAAAATCATAGTTGATGAATATTTAGTATAGTTTATTTTCCATCAAGGTTTGAAAAACTCCATTTGAAGTTTTACATGCTCGTCTTTATTCCTAGATAATACCAGAATGTCAACAATAAACACAACCAAGAACATATCCAAGAACTCATGAAATTTTCTATTCATAAGATTCATGAATACAAATGTTTCATTAGTTAATCAAAATAACATAAAAAAATTCTTAATGACCATATCTAGTACACAAAGCTGTTTTTCGGATGTCATCCACCACCACCTTCAGCTGATAGTATCCAAAACTCAAGTCAATGATGGAGAAATATTTATCTCCCTAGAGGTGATCAAATAAGTCATCAATTTGAGGAAAAGAATAATTGTTTTTAACAGTGGTTTTATTCACAGATATATAACCAATTCAATGTATCATGGAACCATTATGATTTTTAACGAACAAAACCAGAGTACCCCATGGTGATGTTCTAGGACAAATGAAGCCTTTATCAAGAAAATATTATAATTAATTTTTCAAATCAAGAAGGTCCATTTGAGCCCTTTGATAATGGGGTTTTTGAAATTTTCGTAGTATGAGGAACTAATTAAATTGTGAATTCAACTTCTTGATCATGTATGACACTGTATAACACATCAGAAAATACATCAGGGCATTAATTTACCAACGAGACATCATTAATCTTAACAGTACCCCTGTTTTCAACAATATGAGAAAGAGAACATTCATTTACATATTTCTATAGTTTTTAATCATCCTGATATGTTATCAATTGTATGGGTTATTTATTGTATACAAACTAAAACATTTTTTGAAAAACTACTTCTTTATCTCTACAACCAATCTTAGCATGATAAATAAAAATCCAATCCTTTCCCATAATGACATCAAACTCTACTAAGGGAAAAAAACTCGGTTTTAGGTAATTTCATTCCATATATCACAATTTAAATATTCTTACAATTCCAATTTTCTATAATATTTCCCCCAGTTTTTTAACAATAAGTTTTGGTCTCATTTTTTGAGGTGATATTTTTGATTTACCATAAACTTCCTCGAAAATGAAGGAATTTATAGACCCTGTATCAAACAAAACGTTAGAAAAATTTATGTAAAATTTTTTTTACCTGATATAACTTCATTGGATGGCCCGTCTTCTGCTGACATAGTCTCTAAGTATCTCACTAAACATATCTGATTATAGTCTAGATTCTTTGTATCATTCATATCTTTCTTTGGGAAGGTATTTACATAAAAACCCATATCACCATATTTAAAACACTATATAGTTTTCTTGTCGAGATTAGTCTTAGAATCATTTTAATTACATTATATGGCCATATGTCCAAACATACCACATCGAAAACACATGACAATTTTGGTAAGGCATTTCCTAGGGTCTATTTTGCAACACTTTTCAAAAACTGGAAATTGGAATTTCTTACAATTAGATTTCGTTGGTTTATAATTACCCTTCATTTTCCATCTGGACCTCTATTGTATTTATTTTCAATGTTAATGTGATCATTCTAAATCTCTATCCCTACTCTCTCATCACATCAAAAAAGTTACTCATAACTTTTGAATTCACAAGAGGCCAACGCCCTTTGATACTTTGGCCTTAATCTTGAGTAAAAGAAAATTATATTTATATCATGTTCCAAAATGAGATTTGGAGTATACCTCACTAGTTGGGTGAAGTTAGCTTCATATATGGCCACTAAATCATCATTCTTTTAATTGAATTCAAGGAATTTCTTCTCCATCCTAATTCTCAACACCTTATGAAATATTTTTTAAAGAAAAGACTTCTAAATTCATCCCACTCTAAGGAATAAACATCTTATTTATCCCTTATATTGTTGACCATTGACTACCACTGATCAGCTTAACCTTCAAAATGATAAATGTAAATACCTATCTTTATATTATTTTAACATCCCATGACATCAAATATCATTTCAAGGGATTTAATCCATCCTTCGCCTTCTACTGGGTTAGAGGATCCATTTAAAGAGGGATGGTGTTTTATCATAAAGTGTTCAGCTATTTTCATGTTCCATTGTGGTGTATCTGGTATTTCTCTTGAATATATTCCAACACCATTTATTATATACATTAGCTGATCCATTACTGACACAATATTCTCGGTTCCATTCCCTACAATTCGAGGTTGCAGATTCAGAAGGATGTTGTTCTTTCTGTGCCTCTTCTCTTCAACTTAGATGCTTCTTCTATAGAAAAGAATTATGAAAAAACATATCTTAGTTGAAGAAACATGGTAATATTTAAATTCTATAACATTAAAAATTATTCATATATTAAAAATCCTTTATGGAATTCTATTAACATCATCTTTTCCTAAAAAAGTTTTCTAAAACATCCTTTAATACTAGCTATAAGAACCCAACGTTATGAAAATACATAATATTTAATTTTGTCAATAAATAACTTATTTTCAAATAGAGTATATTTTCATGTTTAAAGATTTAGATAGTTGGAAATAATACATTCATAACATTACACATTAATACAAATTGGATACAATAAAAACAATATTCATTTCTTCCAAAACATAAAACATTTCAAATAAAAAATTATTTATTTGAAAGATCTTCAAAAATTTAACATGGCATCCTTATTTTTCTTACACATCCTTATAACTTGTGAAAATCATTTTAAAACATGGGATGAGTACACAAATCTCATTAAGCGATATAAAAAAATGGAATGAACACATTAGTCCATGAATACATGTAACATATGAAATCATTTTAAAAAGACATATTTGTCACCCATATATACATATCTTGTAAAACATGATATTTCCACAAGATTACATCAAAATATACAAACAAACATAGAACAATAAAGTTAACATGGTGCATTAATTTCATAATCATGTTACCCTCTTAGCTACCATGTAATTTGTAACCCACATGGCTACCTTACAATTTTTTTCACCTTTACAGTTACACATAGAGTATCCCTACAACCAACATCCAACTTACACATACCCAATGAACATGAGGGAGATAGATGTCCCAAAATCTATCATAAACAATGACAAAAACCAGAACAGAATCATACAACATGAATAATTTCATAAAAAATATTTTTTTTGAAATTCATAAAGCAGAATTTTAAAAAAAAAATTAAAAGAAAAGTCCTTTATAAATATCATATAATTGAAGTGAGACTTAATAGAGTGGATTAAATATGTATATAATATGTAAATAGATATAATTAAACATAATATAATCATAATTCACCACACAAACAATTTAAACAGCGCATCTATAACGAATTATAAGGTTAACGCAAAGGATTGAAATCAGCTTAAGAATTGCCTAACCTAGGGTTTTTCTTACTCCCACCTCATTTTAACCTCCTGTATAATGGTTAAAAAAGTGTTACTAATATCGTAAAGTAACATATTAATGTTTATAACACCATATATGATCATTTCATAACAGAATTTTACCCTATAATTATTAGTATTTTGTTCCTTTCTTTGTTTTGGGTGCATTCTTTACATGTTTTCCATGACAGGTTCATGATAAATACTCTTGTCGATTGGATATGAAAATATAGAATTGTAACAGAGTGGTATTTAAATATTTAAAAAACAATAAATTATACCACTTATCATTTTGAAATCTTAAATGAGGATTATTCATATGTTTAAACATTATTGATATTTGTTTAGGTCATTTTCGAGATTCTTTGATCGTAATGAAATCAATTGTTTTATAAGTTAATGACATGATTATAAAATGATTCCACAACCTTATATGACATATAATATATAAATAATAATTATTTTCAACCACAAAAATGGTTTCATCACCAGAATTTGTGGAAGTAAAAGAAATTGAAATCACATCACACATGATGTCGGTAATTCGACACCCCACTGACAGTGTTTTAATTTCTGGAATAAGTGGTAGAGGAGAATAAATATAATGTTTTTTATTCCATAAAAATATTTAATTCCATAATATTTAAGATAAAATATAATTAAGGCCACTTGGATAATTTAAGGTTAGTAAATAAGAAAAATATAAAATAAAATGAAATGAAAAGAAAGGAAACAAAAGAGGATTTTTACCTCTTTATCTCTTCTCCTTGAGATCCTTCTTAAGAACATTGTTTTTGGCCTTTTGGTGACACCAGTAGCTCTAGGATATTGGGGAAAAGAATTAGGAGATTAATTGGGAAGAACATAGGTATGGACCAAGGCTTGAGAGGTGTGGGTGGAAGAGGGATGTGAGGGTGGTATTTATAGTGGAGGAAAATGGGCAATTTACATTATTTTAATCATTATTATAATATTTTTCTCATATCTATGAATATTCATAGTTAATGGGACCCAAGTAGTAATAATATCAAGTGAGTTCAGACCATGTGGGATTACATCACTTATGATGTCATAAATAGTGTATTTAAATGATAATTTGTATATATGATATTTTACCTTATTTAAATTTTCATCGAAAATTCAAAAAATTTAGAAAAATATCAAACGACCACCTTAACCATTTTATGACATGTATAATTCAAAAACAAACTCCATTTTTTTCAATAATATCTTAAATTTTATTAATTTAATTTTTAAATAAAACCATATTTTATTCAAAAATAACAATTTTGAAACTATAACTACTTTTATATTAGATTGAAAAAACAACCAAAAGTCATTATCTTAAAGCCTTAAGAGAATAAGATAATAATTTAATATACTATTCATTTGTGTCATAATACTATTGATATTACTATTTATAATTTTATGTTCCCATTCACAAAAATTTAATTTGGTCCAATTAGACTCCAAATAACTTTTTGAACTCAATTGTAGATTACCTTTTTTTAAAATTCAAAACATATAAGTAAAAAAATTATGTTTAGAGGCTAGTAATAAATGAATGTTTCATTAATTACAATTTAATTTTTTTTTACATGTGGTGTTATAGTACATCATGCTTTAGTTATCATGAGATATTGGTGTTGTTTCTATTTTCCAGTAGATTATTATTATTTATTTACCCCATTGTATTACTCTGAAAAGATAACATGAGGGTATAGTCTCCCCATGATTGATATTATAACCTTGCTACAAGTCGGATGCCTCTAGAATATAGGGAGGCTCTCTTGAGGACATGTGATTGTCCAGCTCGGGGGACCAATTGTGGAACCATTTTTGGGATGATATAATGTGTTATTAGTGTCTGGTTATCTATTTTATTCATTTATTATACAATTTGGGAAAGGTAGATAGGAGTGTATGATGATTCAAGCCCTATATATGAGCTCTTTCATGGGAGTATCTTACCCATTTATGGGAGAGAACTCAACTACCTACGGATGGATTGATGTTATTGCTATTATTTTGTTACAGTTGAATACTATTTCACCTTAAAAGATACACTAATTGTGTGATGTGATTATTAACATCGATATTTTCTAATATTTGACTCCTGGCATAGTGTGGAATGAGATTTGAGTTTCATTCATCATTCTAGGAACCTGGAATTATTTGATAACATGCTTCATTTTAGGAGCGCATGGGAAAATGGGATTAAGGTATGCTTTTGAACGTAAAATATATTTCCTTTCTTGTAATATTGAACTAAAAATGGTGTCCAATGTGTAATTGATAAATACTGAAAAATGATACATGATGTGGATAAATTATTTTCTAATAAGAAACTTGAATAACATGAATTTATTTACCCCTTATTAGCCATGAACTAGATGAAATATGGTTAAGTGTAGTGATGGTGTCTCGGTTTTGAATGTGCAGTGGGAAAATGGAGTAATGACTTCATATTATTTTTTATAAATTTGACATGTTAATTGTGTTAATTTTGTTAAAGAATAATCTTTTATGTTTTTTAATTTTCCCTTTATTTGGATAGTTTGGATAGTGATAATGCCCTAGTTTGAGAACTCGATTGTAAGGTTTTGTGAGAGACCATCTAGTTTTGGATTGTATGGTAAGATATTGGTAGGTAGGGAAGCGAAATACATTCAAAAGGTTTGGATGATTCTTTAGTGGTAGGTCACATCTGTGATGGGGGTACTATGGTGGTATCCACTGATGAATTCGTAGAATACATTTAATTAGTGACAATCATGCCCCCTTTCAAGACATCATCCCAGGTATGATGATAAATATTTGGATTTACACAAATTTCCCTAAATGTGTTTTCGTTTGATATTTCCCTATTGTAAGTTTTTCTAATGAAGTGGTATCTATAGAGTTGTATGGTGGATTGTATGCCACCAATATTTTATAGATGATGTTGTTAGGATAGATCATAGGTCTTTTAATACAGTGGTGGGTGAGTTTCTTGAAAATGCGGTGTTAACGAATCTTCAATGGTGGGGAGTGATGTGTTAATAGTATGTTATTTGAGCTATGCCATGGGGTGGAAGTTGTGGCATCGAATTTTCAATGTGGATCTTATAATGAATGTTTTTAAATTACATAGGGAAAGTCTAGGTGGGCCTTGTATAAAGTTTATGTACTTACATTCTCGGAGGTTTTTATGGAAAGGATGAGATCCAATGTTGGATTTTTTTCTTGTAGTTTTTAGACAAGTTGAGTTTGAAAACACAGTGAGTATGTTGTGAAATTTGAGAATGATAATTTTGTGTCCATTGAGATGAATCGAATACTTGTGTTGGATATTAGTGAGAAAGCGTTTTTGTGAAATAATGTGTTGATAGTTCATGTGGTATGGCTACATGGATGGATTCAAACAAATGAGGAATAGAAGTGTATATGAGGTATCACTGGAATAATATTTTTTGACTTTGAATCATAGATATGTGTAGGAGTAATGCTCAAGGATGAGTTATTTTAAGGTGGGAGATTGTAAGATCTTGATCATTTTTAGAGATGACACCGGGTTGATTAAAAATAATATTTGGTGTGTTTTTGAGTACTTTTTGTTTGGGAAGGGTCTTGGGGGATTTTTGGGTGAATTTTGGGAATTTAGGAATAAATAAGGGCAATACATGGTTGACACTTGGTTTTACCGAAACATGTGCTGTAACCCACCTAACCAAGGGAATCTAGGAAAATGGGATTTTCATAAATTTTTCATAATTTGAAAAACCATGTGCTGTAAAAGGGGAAACCATGACCCCCCCAAATTACAAATGTCACATGGTTAAGAGAAACTATGAATCCTGATCAACAAACTATGTACGCAGTATTCATTAACCAAAAACGTAGATTTATATTCCCAAATCCCTATGTTAACACCTATTCAACCCCAACTCAACCCAAATCAAATCCTCTCAATTTTGGATGCCACCATAGGATTTCCTAGGGTTCCCGAACCCTGTTCTTGGTAAAGAGAAGGGATGTTTGAAGATCTGTACCTCCCCGGGTAAGTGGTTTCTTCTCATATTGATATCTCTTTCTCTACTTCTCCTCTTTTGAGATAAAATTAAGTGGTTTGTGAACTATTTTATCAGGATTATGATCTAGGCTTGTTACATTTTTATTCATTTAAATATTGTTTCTAGTACTATAATCAAGATCTCATTCTTCATCATTGTAATGTATACTTCATCGATTTCCATTGGTGAGTGTTTATCGTAAAATTGAAGTAGGTGTTCTATAATTAAAATCCAAAAGACCTCACTGCAATTATGCCTATGTAATTATTTAATTTCTATCAATTGTTTTAAAACATCTTCTTTAATCATATTAATTAATTTGGTGAATTAATTGATTAAGGTAAATGCTCAAATTGTTGCTATTGGGATTATAAATTGTGAAAAATTAGTTCTTTAATTAATTATTGAGTTATGGGTATTGTTATAATTAATTAATGGTAAATTTTAGGATAATGATATTTTGATTTTGGATAATTCATTGTTGAATTATTTATAGAAAGATAGATATTGTTTAAATTTAATAATTAATTGATGAATTAATTATTGTCATATTAATATTGGTGACAAGGGATAATTAATTGTAGAATTATTTATTGGAGATTATAATGATTATCGAACTGATTTAGATAGAATAATTAACTGAGTAGTTAATTGGGGATATTAAATTTATTGAGATAGACAAATTATTTGAATAACTAATTGTGTATATTGAAATGATTTTGATGGAAAAATTAAATGATGAATTAATTGTAGTTATTGAATTGTTTAAATATGGATTGATGGGATTAATTAATTGATTATTTAATTAATGTGTTTTTCCATTACCCATCCCCTGGGGCCCATGTCGTGATTACCCCAATCTCACCATCCATAGGCTAGGGGTTGGAGACTAGGAACAGAAAGGTATATCCAAAAAATGGAAGGCAATGCCCTTAAACCTGTACACACGCAGACTAGGTAGATAAATAAAAGGAAACCAGAAAATAAAACTGCTGATAGTAATGTGTGAAATGAATGAAAAAAGGGCATGTATACAGACCCAACTGAAAATAAAGTACAGAAAAAAGGTAAAAACATGTTCCAAATGTCATCCACCAAGGATCCTATCTAAAGGGTAGGCACAAATCATCATCGTTTGTCATTGTCTCTCACCACATCTATCAATAACATCTAAGAACTCTCTAGTACTGGCTCCCCAGGTCTCAGTCAAGTTGTCTATCATCTTCACAAGACACAACAATTTGTGGAAGAAGCCCATGAAGGGGTGTGTACAACAATACCTAGTAGGGACCCCATGAACCCCAATGGTCACCAAGAACTCTACAAGGAAAACGCACAAAGCATGATATCAATCACAAAGCATAAATTAAATGATAGTTCATATCTGGTATACAAATTAGAGAATAGAAATAAAGAAGATTTTTTTAAGATCTATCATTTTATTTGATAAAGAGGTTCTGATTTTGATCCACGAAAGGTCATTGTACTAATGATCCCCAAATGGTCACTCCAATACAGATCCACAGAAGGATGTACTAATGATGATCTATCGAAGGCCGCACTACTGTCGATCCCTAGAGGGTAAATTTCATGTTGATCCATATAGGTTCACCCTATTTATAATCCATGGAAGGGCGCACATTTTCCAATCCATAGAGTGTCACTCTCATGCTGATCTATGTGGGGTCTCTCTTCACATGATACCCAGCCATTGGATTCCCTCACTTGGTGCACTTGAGTCCTGTAGGTTCTACTCCCCAAAAAATCGGTCATACTTCAACCACCATGATGCCCCAAAAATAAGTAACCCAAAGTACCGTCATGTCGTAAGGGTTTCAACACGACCGACGACGCATCAATCAGATGCATAGTATGTAAGATATAGGAAAAAGGTAATAAGGGCCCTGTTGGATTCCAGCTCGATCCAACCCGGACATTCTCCGACATCTTCCAAAACACATGTGGGGTATCTAAAAATGACCTCCTCAATGTAAGGTTCCTCAGACTGTATATAGTGTGTGAATCAGATTCTTGGTTTTATAGTTACATTATATTTAGTGAAAGGAGATCGGTCGGGTCCGGGTTCGGTAGAGGTTCAGCCCGACCGGCCCCTTGGTGTTAGGGGTCTCACCCAGCCAGCGGGTCCAGGTGTGTTGGACCAGACTCTTTGCATCTGGTTTTCCAGCTGGTTGCGCCAGTGAGGTTCCACCCCACCTCTCGTAATTATCGGATTAAGCCGACCATTGTGTCCATCCAATCGGCTCGAGTGGACTACTCCTCTCCAAGGCAGCACATATACACCGTGTTCACCACCCGCCGCATCCCAGTTGGCTGCGGCACTTGCCAACACGGCCCCTGAGGGTGCCGCTATCTCTATGAAGCCGGATCTATCAGGCCACTTCCACCAGTTGCTGGTGCCACCGTGCTGGTGGTGCCGCACCAGCGGCTGCTTCCGTGGGCCACTAAAGATACTCTTGTGGTCTGTTTTCCTTCCGGTCTGCGCCTACGGGCCTTTGGGGTTATAACCTTCACTATGAAACTCTTGGATTCATCTTTCTGCCACGTTTTTTGGCCTCCCAAAAAGAACTCTCAAAAAAAAATTATGGAAGAGGGTCCAATCATTTTTTGGGTTGGCCTCTGCCCTCTACATTGTCGTTTTTGAAAGGAGTGATAACAATAATCATTTAGAAATAACAATTCCCAAATTAATACCTCACAACAATCATCCACAAGAAAAAACGAGATACTGATCAACCCATTAGTCAGTTAATTCGAGTTTGTTTTATTTTCCATGAATAGGATGAAAGAAATCATAAAAAAATAGAAATCAATTTAATTCGGCTACCTGGATTTGGTGGAATCCATTGCGGATGGTGGAAGGAATCCACGTTCTAAAATGTTCATTATCGTTCATTGATGTATAGTTCAAATCCTCCAGTGGTATTCGTTTATACACCATTATTCATTGGTGGGTGACGTCAACATATTTTCTTCAGAGATTTCCTCACGATTGAAAATTTTTTCGCCAACGGTTTGAAAAATGAAAAAAACAAGCTCCATGTTGTGTCTATTATTGTGGTACATTAATGAACCTTACATAATGAACGAATTAATCACATGAATGTTTTTATTACACAAACAAGAAATAGGTCAATAAATGAATCTAATTTAATAGTCATCATTACACTAAGGTCCCACCAACCATCAACCAACATTTGAAGAAAAATAAAATAACTCAAACAATTATTTTATTAATTTTTTGAAAAAAGTCCAAAAAATTATCTTTTTCATTCGACCCTTGTACATCGAATTTAGGCTTTTCCTAAATGAATCATGGTGCTATGAATCCAACAGTGCACTCAGATTTTAAATCCGGGAACTGGTTAAAAAGATAGAAATTCATGCCAGCACGTTTACTGAACATACCTTGAAAATTTTAATGTTTTGTTCAAGGCTCTCCAGGCCTTGGAATCATTTGCCATCGATTTTCACAGTCTTGTAAATCATTTTCATATAATTTAAAAATAATATGGAATTTTAGGGTTTTTATAAGTTTAATTTGATTATTTAGTTATTGAATTAAATAATCAGATTAATTCATTGATAAATTAATTAATTTGGGTAATGCGATTATTTAATTATTGAATAAAATAATCATATTAAAGAGATTAATCAATTATTGAATTTAATAATGGGATTTGAGGTATTAATTAATTAATGAATTAGCTAATGTGTGAAATTTGATTATTTAGTTATTGAATAAAATAATGGGATTGATGGGATTAATTAATTTATTAATTAGTTATTGGATGTACTATGATTAATTAGTTGTAAATTAATTAATTCAATTTACGTGAACAATTAATTGGTGAATTAATTTATGGGATTGGAAGTAATTAATTAATTTTGGATTTAGTTACTTAATGGAAATGAGTTAGATTAATAAATTGCGGAATTAATTACTAGGGATTCATATGTTAAAGAAATTGAATGAATTATATTAATTAATTAGATAAATAATTAATGGGGATTATTGTGTTAATGAAATTGAATGAGTTAGATTAATTAGTCAGTGAATTAATTAATGGGAATTGTTTTTTCAATGTATTAGAATGAGTTAAATTAATTAATTGGTGAATTAATTAATGGGGATTATTTTATTAATGAAATTGAATGAATTGTATTAACTAATTGGTTAATTAATTAATTTTGATTGTTGGGATATTTAATTTATAGAATTTGATAATTAATTGTAGAATTAAATAGAGGATAATGAGATTTAAGAAATAATATAATTAAATGATGAATTAATTATGATATATTGATACTTGATAATTGAGATAATTAATTGTGGAATTAATTAAGAAATATTTAGATTATGAATAAGATAATAAATTTTGGGATTAGTTATGGGATTTTGAGTTTGTGGATATTGATTAATTAATAGATGAATTAATTAATGGGATTAACGTAATTAATTAATTTGGGAATTAATTAAGGATAATTATGTGAAAAATTAATTTTTGAATTACCAATGACATTTTTTTATTAGTAAATTATTGAATTGACTTTTGAATTAAAGTGATTAATTAATTGTGGAATTAATTAATTTTGTTAATATGATTAATTAAATATTTAATTAACTAATGTAATTGATGTGATAAATTAATTTTTAATTAATTAATATATTTTATGTGATTAATTAGTTATTGAATTAATAAATTTTATTTATGTGGTAAGTAAATTTTTTAATTCAATTGAGAATTGATTTGATCAGTTAATTGTTGACTGAAATAATTTTATTTATGTTATTAGTTAATTGTTAATTTAATTGATGTAAATGTTTTTTAACTAATTGTTGAATCTGTAATGGCATTGGTGATAATAATTATTTGTTGAATTGATTATGTGTTGTTTAATAGTAACATTGACATTAAATTGTGATGTTATAAATGGTAGTGTGGTCATTCAGTTATCAAATGATAAACAATAACATGTAAAATCATTCATGTATTGTTAAATGGAGAATGCTAACATGGATATTTGTCCTTTTATTAAGAATAGTAACATTCTCATTAATTTATGTATAATTAAATGGAGAATGGTTACATGGAAATTTATCCAATTTTTATGAATGGTAACATGGACATTAGATTATGAATTACGAATTATGAATGGAATAAATGACATATAGGTATATGATTGGAGTTCGGGTGTCCTTAGGAAACCTGGTGAAATGTGGTTTAATAAATTGTAATTGAATAAATTTTAACCATTTAATTTATTGTTTGTATTTTATTCTTTATACAACTACATACACTTTTATTAACTGGATGTTATTTTTGACACCATTGGTGGTGGCCTAATGAATAGTAATTATTCCCTACTCAGGAAACAAGATTAGTACCCGAATAGAGTATATAATTGTGGGACACGTCAAGGGAAAAGTCCTTATGTTGAGGGATGATATGGGATGAAGCATGGATGAGGGAAAAAATGTGATTCGGGACCCTCTTATGAGTTTTCAAGTGTCTTTATTTTGGGTTTTCATTTTTTAATCATAACACATAAACATGAGTTACATATTTATTATTCAGTTTTGAAAATGTATCTCATGATTTGGTTATCATGTGATATTTGCATTTTTTGGTTATTCAGTTGATTATTACGATTAATTTCCACCTATGTATTACTATAAAAAAACAAGGGTATAATAAAGCCATGATCTATATTAGAACATCTCTACTAATCAGCATCATGTACCATACGGGGAGACGTGCTTGATGTCATGTGGGTGACTTGCTCGAGGCACCTTTGTGTCGCACCCATGTCGGGACATTACATAGCTTCACAACTAAGATCCATCTACGTCTATCCAAGATTGACCATTTAAACCAACCACATTCCAGTAAAAACTTTTCCAAACCAATTCATAATTTCAATAAAACCACTCCTTTATTTAAAAACAAAACAACAATCCACTTCAGTAAAACTAACCTTTTATTAGAAATTGTTTTTTACAATCCCTTCACATTCAAATAACCTTTTATTTAAAACACTTTTCCATGCATAAAAACCACATAACCACTTTAAAAACATAAATTTAAAATCATCTTACCAAATTCATCTCTATCCAATACACCCAATTTTTCACTATACCATAAACCATCGCCAAAGTATATTTTCACCAATAAATTTCACAAAAAATTCAAAAAAAATTCTCAAAAAAATCAAATTTTAAATAAAGCATTTAGGTTATAAATAATGTAGTTTAGAGTGAAGCAACCTACATCCGGAGTTATGTGTAAAATGAATAAAAAACTGAAATGTAAATGAAATAAGTTTATATTTCTTGAAACCCAACTTAAATCTATTTATTATCATCAATAAGTCCAAATATATCAAAGATTGGAATTAAAAACCTTAGATATATCCATAGTGGAACTAGATCTAAGACTCTAGGAGAGATAGAGAGAGAAGTGGATCTTTTAAAACCCACAATCTTCCCAATAAATGATGACTTACCAAAATAATTAATCTTTAATGCACCAATAAAAACCTTCAGATCGCTTCCAATTTTATAGGGAAGGGTTCTAATGCCTTTAAAAGGATATTTTTTGAGTTAGGGGTTGTTTAGATAAAAAAAAGAATTAAAGTCTAATATTGACCTAGATCCACCTCTTATAGATTTTGTTTAAACTATGCATGGTTAGTCAAACAGTTAGGAAAAGATTGCACAAACTATGCAATCTTATATGCCTCAATGAGAACCTCATACGATTGGAATGAATGGTTAGAAAAACCATGTGCCAACCATGAAAAAGATCAATGTCTCACTTATCATGTTTTCTCCAAGGCTTCATCATGTTTCTAAAAACCATGCACCTACCCATGCATTGCACCATTAGTCTATGTTTCACTTTAAAAAGTTTCATGCAGGATTTTTATAGTTTCCACTAACCTTTCACCTTTAGAAAATCCATAAAAACAATGTTTTCCAAACCCTCCCAATCATCACTCAAAAACATAATTTACATAAAATATAACACCACAAGTGTTTAAAAATAATTTAAACATTTTATTAATTAAACACTGAGTCTCCAAAAAATAAATATTTTTTATAACATAGATAGTAAAAATAATTTTTCCACCATTGCGCTTTGAGAATATGACATACATTATTTCCTTCAGTAATATATTTAGTTTCTGATAAGGAAAACATAATTTTTTTGAATAGTAACATACCATTATGAACAGTAACATACCCTTATGAATATTAATTTTACACCAATGAAAAATACATTGGACAATAAAATATAAACATCACCCATGAATATATAAATATAATTTCGAAATCTTATAAGTGAAAAAATGGTCATTGTATTAGTATTGGTATTTTCTATGTCATAATTATTTTAATTTAAATTTTATAATTAATTTTATAATTTTAAATGGAAATGAATTATTAAAAAAATGTAATCCTAAATTGATACATTATTTTTTAATGGTTATAAGAAAATTTTATGGGACCTAGATTAATTTCTCAAGGTGTTATAAAACAAGTTATAGTTTTGAAGTTGTTGTTTTTGAATAAACTATGATTTTATATAAAATTAAATTAAAAAAATTTAGAAAATAAATTTTACAAAATATATTTAATTTTTTAATTTTACAAATCAAAAAATGGTTTGGGTAAAATTTTGGGATTTTTCTAAAATACTTGAATTTTAGGTGAATAGTAAAATACTATAATTTAAGATAAATGCTAAATAAATGATTTATTAAGTCATAAGTGATTAATGGTTGATTTTAGACCACTTGATTAGAAATATAATTCATTTATTACTATTATAGGTCACAATATATAATATTATCGGTTGTATTTGGAAAAATACTAAAACAATGAGTTAAATGATGGGAAAACCTTCCTCTCGTCCACTATAAAAATTCCCCTTCACTCCCTCTTCTATTCACTCATCTCAAGCCATGTTACTTTTATTATCTTTTCTTAAATATCCCACCAATATCCTCTACAACTTCCATCATCTATTGGACTCATGAAAATACCAAAACCTCTCCCCTAATACGGCTCTCGAGGAATATTACATCAAGAGGTAAATTTCCCATTTCATTTATTTTATTTCGGGATAATTTCTTTTCTTTTTCATTCATCACTTATTTTAATCAAAATTTTGTGATGAATCAAGTACCTTAAATTTACTATAATTTTATATGATAAAAGAATAATTCTTCACCATATCTCGTTTCCCCATATTTTACAGTATAAATGAAAACACAATTCGAGATGTGTTAATTTATCACATTCAAGGAAGAAAAGTTTTCAATTTCTATTAACATCATAAATTATGGTCATGAAACCATTTTTATGGTTGAAACAGACTATAATACATTTATCAAAATTTATTTGAGGTTCTATAATCCTTTTTTCTTCATGATATTAATTTATAAATCAAAATGAGTTCGTTGAGATCAAGAACATCCAATTAACGAAAACAATTGTCATTAATGTTTTATATAATGATTCATATTCACTCTCAAAAACAAATTTTTTTATAACCATGTTATATTATATTGGTACACTAATAATATAGAACTTATATTCTTGAAATCAATTATTATTCAACACGTTTATCTATACATGAATATAAGTAATCTGATCATGACAACTGAGGAAGAAAACACTCCCAAACAATGAAATTGAATCTCTTAACCCATCAAAAGGCCATTAATGAAACTAAAATGGTTATACTAAATAGATTAAATGTATATGAGGTTATGGAATAATTAATTTATGATCATAAATTTTGTTATGCAGGTTATTAAGATCATGTGATGAACACCTTCAGACATAAGGTAGTGGTTTTCCACCAAAACCTCCATTTTCAGTCGGGTTATTTTTATTGACTAAATTACAAAATCAAATTATTATTTATTATTATTAACACCTCATAAATTATAAATTAGTGTTTTTAATATGATTAAAAACCATAATCCTTCTTTATTTTATGGGGAGTTACACGTTTTAGAAGAAATTTTCAAAAATTCATCCTAAAATACCAGCCCGGTTCAAGGGAATTTCTCATATTCTTACCCATTTTCAAGGGCACTCTATAATCTATTTTTAGAAAAAATTATCTTTATAAAATAACTCATTCTATTATAAAAATATTATCTTACTTCACTTCTGGTTTTATACAATTATTTTTCCAAAAGAACTCTCCTTTTCAAAGTAAAATAGTATTTATCTGAAGAATTACTTGATGGTTTTATAGGAGTCTATTTAAATCGTTCAACATTTTTTTGAATCCTTACATATTATTGGGATTAATATTTTATGATATAATATTACACATTTAATTTAATGGTGTATTATTAGTTTCAATGTGGATGTACTATCTTAAAATCATTCATCAATTCACTCTGAATGGTTAATGTTTATGCTTAATGTTCGGGGAAAGTTATTTACATTGCATATGTTAGTTTTAATATGAATATACATAATCATTATGTATATCACCGTTCATATGAGTAATTAATTGGACATAGTATTTCTAATGTGGGGCCTGCTATATACCCTCGGTGCATCGATGGGTTTCTTAAGACACACTATGTTCTTAGCATGAGGCCCTGACAAAATGGATAATTATGGTCCTAGAACGAGGCCTTGATGGTATGGTTATGATGTGCCACAGTTTTAATTCCCTCATTATGAAAATACTAATGATAGTTCATTAGGTTATTCAACTATTAGAATACCCATGATTATGATTTACTAGGGAATTATGTATTTATCTCTTATTCCTACCATAATGTGTTCACGTTTTTTTTAAGGTATCTGTTTTTATTTTTTAACCATAAATTATTTTTATGTTTATGATATATTATGTTTTATTTCATACCCTTTCTGGGAATTTAAGATCACCCTTTATTATATTTCATTTTCTTAGGACATGAATATGTTTATTATGAATTACTTATAGGGGTAAATATATCATTTTGGACATTCACAATAAATCTTATTTGTTTTATTTCATTCAAATTTGTAATGATGAATTTATGTCTATATGTGGACTAGAAAGATTCTAAACTAATTGGTAAATCAAGATGCATATTCCTTGTTTATATTCCAATGTAATAAAATAAGGAACTGAATCTGGGTAATTGGGTCGGGTCCTTACTGATAGTATAAGAGAAAGTATAAAAGAAAAAATGGAAACTAGATTTAGAAACAATAGAATAGAGAAATAAATCCATAAGATATTGTTTGAGGATAAATACGTAGAAACATATTGGTGTTTTGTACGTAATAGACTTTATGGATCTTTCTACAAAATATATTCCTGTCGAGATACTACAAGATTATGTGGTTCTGCCACAAATGCACATTAGAGTGATTACTTTGACAAGGAATTTCAGGCTTGACTAGGGGTATCTTGGTAAACAACAACATGCCTTACTATGCACCTGGTTTGACACTCCTCGGTGATATGCTTATGATAATTCAAATTTTCGTTACAAGACATTATGATAGATTTAAATGTATATTTTTCCTCAATAAAACCTTATTTATGTTTATGTGATTAGCTATTCGTGCAATGTATTTTTCTACATTGATATTGTACATTATGACTCATATCCTAATCTAATGTATGACATTATTTAGAAATGGATCCTAATGGATGAAATGGAATCCATACGAACATATGTATCCTATGAAGAGATTTCCAAATAATGTAAGATAATGATGTTGGATCTTGAGATATGATTGGTTCTGAACAACTTATAAATATACTGGTATAACTAACTTAGGTTATGAACAATAAACATACCCCTAAAGAGCATCTTGATCCACAATGTGGAGGAGCTATGTTGTATCGCTTTATGCGATAAAATCCTTTATAATTCAATGAGACTAGAAACCCATTTTTAGTTGACGAGAGGATGAGTTCCCTTGAGTTGATATTTCTCACTTTGGGATGTAACGAAAGAGAGAAGATTTTCATGGAAGTTTATTGTCTATCAAGAGATTTGGATCAGTGGTGGTCATTAATCCATGACACAATGGATGAAGATGAAATAGAATAGATATAATTGAGGGGTTTTAAGTAAATCTTCTAAGAAATATATTCTCCCCATGAAGAACGAGAAAATATGGATTGGAAATTCTTAAATAAAAAGCAAAAGGAGGATGAAAATGAATCTATGTAAGAAGTCAACGTTAAAATTATGGAAAGGAATGTTTTAGAATACATATATAACTTAAGGAAAAATATTGATAGATTTATTTATCGTTTAAAACCATTCATATGAAGGGATATATTCTCCCAAAGTTTCTCATCATATAAAGATATAGTCTCAAGTGCTATCATAAAATAAAAAGAATTTGATATGTCTTTTGAAGTTAATAGAAAATAATAGAAGAAGGGGGGATCAGAAATCTCTGGAAAAGGAAATAAATAATTTGGGAAGAAGGGAAGAGTTTACCTTCTATTCAATAGTAACTGTGGGAAGAAACACCGTGTAAATTTTTGAAGGTAATGGGTGTATGTTACAAGTGTAGAGAAAAAGGCTACCTATCTCGGGATTATAAGGGGATGAAATAAGCTACCAATGTTCAATTACTCAATTGCCGGGATATGGGACATTTTGAACATTAATTTCATCATCATTAGGGAAACACTCCAAAAATAAGGCCAAGGGAGAAAGGCCATCCATATGCGGTCACAACTGTGGAGGTTGTCGTTTCTAACAATGTGGCAGAATGTACTATAATCATTTCCTCAAAATGATCCAATTATTTATTTTATTATTCATAATTTGATTAATTCATATGTTCACAATTTTCCATGAAAATTAGATATTTCCAATTTTATTTAATAGTGGAGTTGTCAGTCAAAACACCTAAGGGAAGTATCATTACATCAATGTTGTGCCAGGAAGTCCCAATTATGGCATATAAACTTGCATTATCTTAAGATTTTATTATCATACCCATGATTTAATTCAATATAATCTTTACTATGTATTGGATTTTAAACCATCATGATAATATTTATTTTAAGAAGAAGGAGGTTACAATTCTGGAGACTGATGTGGAATCTCTTATATTTAGGGATGAAACATCACCATCTGATTCTCATCTAGATGCACCCCCAGTAGATCAAATGAAATCATTTATTGGGGAAGAATTTAATGCAATCAATATAGTTGAGGAAAGGAATTTTAAAATAGAGGACATACCTATTGAACAAGAATATCATGATGTGTTTCCAGATGATTTACGTATACATCCTCCAGAGTGGGAAATTGAGTTTTCCATTGATTTAATTTCTGGTTCAAGGCCTATATCAAGGACTCCTTTTAGAATGTTCACTGTTGAATTAGTATAACTAAATAAACAACTAGATGAATTTATTGATAAAGGATTTATTCACACTAGTGTTTCCTCATGGAGGCCCCTTGATTATTTCATCAAGAAGAATGATGGATCTATGAGGTTGTACATTGACTATAGGGAGATCAATGCAATAAAAATAATGAAAAACTAACTACTACGTCACATTGAGGATTTATTTGATCAACTACATAGAACCCAATATTTTTCGAATATTTACCATTGATCTAGATATCATCCGCATCTATTAAGAAAGGAATGCATTCCAAAGACAAAGTTTCAAACTAGGTATGGGAATTACATGTTTACAGTAATGCCTTTTGGACGGACTAATGCACCCTTGGTTTTCAGGGATCTATTGAATAGAGATTTCAATGAATATCTTAATGAAATTATGGTTGTATTTATTAATGATATCCTGGTATCATCTAAAATATATGACGACCCTCAAAATCGTTTTCAAACTATTCAAAGGACTCTTATATGAAATGAATTATATGGGATGTTTAGAAAGTGTGAATTTTTGCTTCAATCAGTTTCCATTCATGGATACATTGTATCTAAGGATTGAATATCTGTTGATCCTACAAAATTACGAGGATATAAAAAAGTGTCCAACTCCAATGAACATAACTGAGGTACGTAGTTTTATTTTTTAGTAGGTTATTATTGGTTTTTTCATTCAAAACCTCGCTTGGTTTGCCATTACAATTACCAAGATTTCATGTAAAGAATTTTAGTTCATATGGACCAATAAATGTGAGGAAATTTTTCAGTAATTGAAGAGGAGATCATTGAATGATCTGATACTAATTCTTCTATCATATAATGATGGGTTTGTGATTTATAGTGATGAATCAAATAACGGACTTGGTTTCATCCTTATGCAGAATGATAGAGTTATTTCTTATGCATCAAGGAAGCTAAAAATTAATGAACAAATCAATCATACTCATGATGTTATGTTTGAAAAAATATTATTTTCTATTAAGACATGGATACATTATCTTAATAGAGAAAATATGAGATATATATGGATCATAAGATTTTGATATATATATTGTCATAGAAATAACTCAACACGAGGCAAAGGCGATGGATTGCACTACACAATGATTATGGTTGTACCATACACTACCACCCATGAAAGGAAAACATGGTTGTTGCTTCATTTAACTTGATGGATCATGGAGTTCTCAATAAAATGATGATTGAAAGGGATTTTTTGTACATCAATCTAGTGAATATGGATATTGGAATTCTCAAATAAGGTGAAACATTAATAGTTATTCAAATTGTTTCACAACCATCATTATTGGAAGGAATTAAAGCTATACAGTCTCATAAAGAAAATATTCAAAAGAAAACTAATGTCGTGAATTATAGAAAGACGGATGGATTCATATGTGAATATAGAATTCTGAAATTTGGTAAGAGGTTATCTGATCGCTCTTTACATAAGCTGAAAAGGGAGTCATCAAATGATGCCCATATCTAAAATTTCTCTATATACCCTAGAAGTAATAAAATCTATAGGGATTTTAAAGAACATATCGTGTGGGATTACATGAAGAGGGAAATTTTGAATTATGTATCAAAATGATTATTCTGTCATCATGTGAAAGTCAAACAATAACATCATAGAGGATTCTTGCAACCTATATATATTCCTACATTGAAATGTTATGAAATCCACATTGATTTTTTCACTACATTACCCAAAAATCTTAGAAATAATTATGCAATATGGGAATTTTTTTTTCGACTTACGTAATCTACACATTTACTCACTATAATAGAGGATTTTCAATTATAGATCCAAGAATGACTCTATGTCAATGAAGTCGTGAGACTTCATGGAGCACCTCTCTTGATTGTTTCTTATCATGATCTACTATTTACATTGAAATTATGGAAAAGTCTTCAGAAATATTTGGATACTCATATTCTATCGAGTATGACTTATCACCCAAAAACTGACATGAAATTAGAATGGGAGATCCAAACATTAGAGGAAATGTTGAGATCATGTTCACTTGAAATTCAAGGTATATGTGTAACACCCCGAGATTTTATGAATAATATTCTTTTTAATTTCATTAATGTCTTGTGTTGTACGCTACACAAAAAGGAGCTTGCACAACACGCATCCTTGACTTATCTTTCATTACACGTAATCGCGGCCTTCCTTGATAGCATGTGTAATACGCAATACCGAGTTTCACTAAACAACGATATGCTGTTAAAATATTATTAAAACTAGCCTTTATGAATAGTAATAACCACTTTTTGAAATTTTTTAAATTTTATTTTTCAAAATGGACTTCATTTTTGGATTTGGAATATCGAAATTAGCTTAGGGTGAAATTTTGGTAATTTTCGGATAACTTTCATATTTTAATGAATAGTGGAAATTACTAAATTTTAATTAAAAACTACTTTTTCTATCGAAATAATTAATAGTGATAAATTATTTATTTTAGTGGTTTTAAATTATATTTAGAATATATTTTTACAATTTAATACAATTATAGTCATTGGATGTAATTTCACATTTAAACCAGTTATAAAAAAGTTTCAATCTTTTGATAGTTATTATCTCTTAAAAACACGCTATTTGTTTTGACGATGGGAATTAATTTTTAAATAAGTTAATGCAACTGATAAGTTTTGAATTTGGTAAAATAGACATCATTTTTTAGTTCATAATATCAAATATAGCTTAGGCCTAATTTTTGGTATTTTTCTGAAAACTTTCAATTTTTGATGAATAGTGAAACCACTAAGTGGTAGTTAAAAAAACTGAATTGTTCATAAAACTTAATTTTACCGCTTCTGTGAGTGGAATTTCAAAAATCTGAGAGACACGGTTGATGTCAGTATATAAAATGTGGTTCAATGAGATGAAAATAATTTTTTGGTGAATAGTAACTTTTTACATTTTTTTTACCATGGTTAAAAATAAATAGGGTAATTAAGGGTAGAAATGATATTATTATTACCATAACACATGTCCTAATTCTATTGGACAAGTGTAATTCGACCAAAAACAAACTAGGAATAAAATATGACCATTTAGGCCCACTTGGATTAGATTAGGACATTTATTATTAATTTATTTAAAGAAGGGTTAAAAGAGTTAAAATCAAAGTTTATTTACTAAAACATTTTTAATATGGGATTATACATAAGATAAATTCGACTATAAATATTCATTAAAAGATAAAAATCATTCCTACATAATGGTATTTTATTGGTAAATTTTAGACATTATATAATTTAATTTAATTATGACACAACGATGATGCAGCAATTATCTTATTAATGAAATATTGACATAATTGATGTTATAAATACCCAAATAAATATAATTTGAGACTTTTTATGAATTCCACTACTTTTCTAGGTTAATATAACATTATAGTATTGATTTAATTAAATTTATTAGAACTTATCATTCTGTTATGATTTTCACAAAAATCAATTACTAAATAGTGTCAAAATTGACATAAAATAGTTTTTTAAAACAATATTATATTATTAATATTCATTTTGTTCCTAAAAATCTAAGGTTCGGCCAAATGACTTAGATAAGGTTATATATATTAATAATAAACAATTTGGGGTTTTTTTGGATTCTTATAGTAAGTTTATTAACTATATAGTGTAAGAACACAAGAAGACACGGTAAAAGTAAAATTATTTAACTTAATGTTAAATCTAAATGATAAGGCTAAAATAGGAACCTAAACTTGTCTAAATTCTGTTAGATGAGAGGATGTCGACCCATCCCCACCTTATCCTCGAAAGAAATCAATTTGGAGCTATTTAAAACCGAACTTGACTTTATAATAAAATAATTTTTTTAGTTTTTCCAAAGGAGCCCCTCTCCTCCCTTATAAAAGGGCACCTCCTCCCTCTCTTCCTCACACAAATTTGAGCCTTCAAGTTAGGCCAACCCCTGCCAAATTCTCTTCTCCAATTCCCTAGAAACATCCTATAGGTTCTGGTCTTCCTCAAAGACCAATTTTAGTGCCCTAAGAGGAGGTCTCAAAGAGGCGCTTCAAAGAAGAGGTAATTTCTGTTACTGATTCTTTCACCTTTATTTCTTCTTCCACTTCTTATTCTTAGGTTGTTTCATTATGAAGTAATCACATCAGTATTACTCATATAATTATATGTAAATATAAGTATGAAACAACCCTATTTCACCATCTATCCATCCTACGGAAAACGAAATCACCGCACGTGCGTACATACGGAATACTGTCTCCACGCCGTGGTGAAATCTATTTTCCACCACCACCTTACTTGGATGGGTATAATGGTGTAAATAATAACTATATATTATTATTTTAAAGTTATATTGATTCTGAAATAGTATACATACACTCCAATTCAGTCCCACGATCATGAGAACGATATCATCGCTCGTGCGTACGTACGGACTACCATCTCCACGACGCGATAAGATTTATTCTCCACTTTAATCATTAATGAATGATTGTAAAGTATATATAATAAGTAATAATGAAATATATGACCTAATAATGATACTGGATTTATGTGTATATATATGTATGTCGTGTACTTAATTCCGTTCAACTCAATAAGGAAAGGAAAATAGCGTTCATGCGTACGTACGGACTACCGTCTCCATGAACGGTGTGTTTCATTTCATTTATCTATCTATTATATATATATATATATACTAAATATATATGATATATAAATCATGTTTTATATTCTGGAAGTAAGTAAATCGTGATATAAGTAATAATAATGTCAAGAACAACATGTCCAAACACCTACGATAAATGAAACGATTTTACCCAAAACGCTTCTTTAACATGGAATTTACAAAAGAACAGGTAATATAAATTCATAAGTTAACCATATATGATATCATAACAACGGATATGATTCTGTAATAAGTTAATGACATTATTTAAATCATTATACAGGAGGTTCGGATACGTACAAAGCATATCGGACATAAGGTAAGGGAAAAATCACAATCTCATTTTTATCCGAGATTGTTTATACTTTGAAATTTACTGGGGTGTATTTTATCATCCACATCTATGTTTCCTCAATATGTAATGATATTTCCATCCACCTACAATTGTTTAAAACCAATTTTACCCTTTGGTGTGTTTTTAGTAAAAGATATGAATTGAATCTTTTTTTTGTTTTTCGTACGAGGTACTTTTTGACTTTTCCGACAAAAGTACGAAGAATGTTTTTTTAACTTATACGGCATGAATGGATTTTTAAAACATTATTTCCAAGAATCTTCCTTTACAAGTTTTCAAGTTTATTTTTAATCAAATTATTTTAGTTATAATTGTATGACATATTAAGAAATGAAATGTGTTTTTGAAGAAGAAAGGATATTTTCCTCAAGAATGGAGTTCAAGTGTTTTATCAAAATTATTTTCCATCTAAGATAATAAAGGGTTCTGTTTTTATCCCTATTATTAAATTGATTTGATTATGTTGTGATTGAATTATTTTTATGAATTCCTTTATCTTATGTGAATTGTTTTATGATGTCATGATGTTTAAGATTCCCATTTGTATTACATGGGTTATGCAATGATGTATGATTTATGATTTTGTGGCACACATAAGAATGATATCATTATGAGATGGGTGGGACCTATATCTACCACCAATACAGTGGGTAATGATTTTATATCTCATGAGATAGACATGGCTGGAATGGTAGGTTATACCGGTTCAATGAAACAGGACTGAAACGAGGGTGACTCGGTTCAGAAAGGGACTTTGTCCACTAAGATAGTCTTGGCAATGAGTCTTGACTAACAAGAAATGATTATCTATGATTATGTGTGTATGCCACAAAGTTTCAGGTTTGATGTTGTGATTTTTGTGATTACATTTCACTACCATGATTTATCCCATGTTATGAAATTTTTCTCTCTTTTGCAGGTTAAGATTTCCAAAATTTTATGTTCTTATGAATATGATGTGATTGATATTTCTTTTGTTTACCCTTACTGAGCATTTTAGCTCACCCTGTTATGTTTTCATTTCCCCAGGATATAAAGAAAGGTTTTAGGTAAAAAAAAGGAATATCTTTATGGGAGATGTTGAAGATCTTTCACCACGATTATAAGATTATATTCCGAGTTTCCAAAGACCCTAAACTATTACGATCCTTGTGTGTGTGTTTTTGTTATGTACTAAGTATTCCGCAAAAGTAATGCAATGTCCATGTACGTCAAGATACGGGTCTCTATAGTTGGTATCAGAGGAATGGTTTAGTCAACCTTCGGAAACTAGGATGCGAAAACGTTATTGAGATCCCCATAGATATTTCTAAGATATGTCTAGGGATGTCTCTAAGGTTAAGTATATGTATAGGTTATAGTCCTAGAATTGCGCTAAAGATATTAGAATTTAACCTAAGATGTTATATATTAAGGTTACTCCCTCATTTATTATGTTGTTTTCCCTAGCATGATTTTTGCATCTCACACTATTCTTTTTGGGTTTTAGAAAATGGCTGGAAACAAGATGATTCACGATAATGGAGGATGTGATGGACAATGGAATGATATTCTTCATGAGCAATCAAATGAAATGGGATTTGGAAGTCCAAACATAATTATTATGCCGAATCAGTAATCTCATAATATGATCAATAAAGTAAAATTTCGTAAGTTTCCTGACTCGTCTAATAAGAGAAAGATGGAGTTTCATGATGATCATAGAGGAAAGAAAGTTAAATTTCCCCTATGTAAATCATGTGGGAAGAGGCATCAAGGAGAATGTTTCAAAGTAACTGGAAGATGATTTGGGTGTGGAAAAGAAGGACACAAAGATAGTAAGTGTAATGGAAAAGGTTCAGTTAACACCAGGGATGAGGATAATGGTATTGCTACGACATCAGCAATGGTTAAATGTTTTAAATGTGGAATGTACGGGCATTATGCAAACCAATACCCTAAGGGAAAGTCTCATGAAGAGAATCAGTATGGTCGTATGGGTAGTATTTATGTGGATGATGATGAAGAGACTACAAATGATATGTGAGATGAAAGAATTGTTGAAGCTCGGTCAATGGTTTAGGAATGTAGTGGAATGATTAAATGTTTATCATGTGTAATGTTGTATAAGTAATCTCATGCTACTATGGAATAAAGAGACATCTATGGATTGTTACACTATTGTCATTCCTTGAGTTTTGAAAGTGTATGATTAATGTTACCAGTATCCATGAAAGGTTATTCAGATATTTTTGGAATGTAGATGATATGAGCATAATGAAGGGATAAGGAGAAAATTAAATGTTTTATAGTATTCATGAGCTCATGACTTATATAAGGAGAAGGTTATATCATGGTTTGAATATATAGAATTTTTGGAATTTGGTATGTGGAAAGAGTTAACTTTTGAAATCATTCATGTTTTCACTAAGGTTTAATGGGTATTCATTTTTCAAGAGAATACATCATTAAGGTGTTCACATGATTGGAATGTGACCAACAAGATATATGGGGGATAAATGATGGTATTCACATGTTTGGTTGACGACATTTCAAGTAATCATTTTCTTTATACTATGAGCTTGGACCAAAGTATTTTAGATAAGCCTAAATATTAGAATGGATTATGTTGGACATAAGTTAGGATAAAATGTTTATTTTTCGATATTATTGATGGGATGTTATAGTAATATAGCTTTATAAAAAGGACATCCTACAGGACGGGCGACAGCCCATCGCGTCGAACAAGGCTGTGGGAATCGAACCAACAACCGAAGTGAGACTGGCCTTTATCGCCTACCACTGGCCTACAGGAAGTCCCTGTTTAGTAGAAACTAGTTTTATTTTATTAAGTAGTATGATATATGAAGTATAAGTTCATTTTTGGAACCATATACGATTAACCATAAGATGGACTTATAGCTTTTGCTAACCTTTTGTTTGAAAGAGATGGAATGACCCATCATTCTACCACATGATCTGCTAAAACATCACGAATGACAAATTCAACTTCATTTCTTTAAGAGATGAAGCGGAAATTGTCCAAAGAATGACAAACAGTGAGACTATACCAAAATCACGAAAGTATTTATTCTAATTCCAATTTCATCAACTTTAGGGAAATGATCTTGAAAACCAAAAATGTTGTCTTAGTGATCTTATATTTGATTATTCAGATGGTACCGTAGATCGTCACAAATATATGGATTTGTGATTGCTATATTTTCCATAGCCATGTTCTCTACCACGCTCCATCAGAACATGATGGTTAGATTTCTCTTCCATATCCATATTTTCACCTATGTGGAAACCCAGTGATTAGTTTATTTGGGTAACCGTTACGTTTCATACTTTTGTTTTTAAAGATTGGTTTTGGTATTCCTTTTTATGATGTGGGTTTCTATTAGTGAAACCTTTGAATAATAAACCATTAATATCCCTGACAAATTTTGAGGGCGAAATTCATTTTAAGGGGGGTAGAATGTAACACCCCGAGATTTTATGAATAATATTCTTTTTAATTTCCTTAATGTCTTGTGTTTTATGCTACACCAAAAGGAGCTTTCATAACACGCATCCTTGACTTAACTTTCATTACATGTAATCGCGGCCTTCCTTGATAGCATGTGTAATACGCAATACCGAGTTTCACTAAACAACGATATGCTATTAAAATATTATTAAACCTAGCCGTTATGAATAGTAATAATTTTTTTTTGAAATTTTGAAAATTTTATTTTTCAAAATGGACTTCATTTTTGGATTTGGAATATCGAAATTAACTTAGGGTGAAATTTTGGTAATTTTCGGATAACTTTCATATTTTAATGAATAGTGGAAATTACAAAATTTTAATTAAAAACAACTATTTCAATCGAAATAATTAATAGTGATAAAATATTAATTTTAGTGGTTTTAAAGTATATTTAGAATATATTTTTTCAATTTAATACAATGATGGTCATTGGATGTAATTTCACATTTAAACCAGTTATAAAAAAGTTTCAATCTTTTGATAGTTATTATCTCTTAAAAACACGCTATTTGTTTTGACGATGGGAATTAATTTTTAAATTAGTTAATGAAACTGATATGTTTTTAATTTGGTAAAATAGACATCATTTTTGAGTTCATAATATCAAATATAGCGTAGGCCTAATTTTTGGTATTTTTCTGAAAACTTTCAATTTTTGATGAATAGTGAAACCACTAAGTGGTAGTTAAAAAACTAAATTGTTCATAAAACTTAATTTTACCGCTTCTGTGAGTGGAATTTCAAAAATCCAAGAGACACGGTTGATGTCAGTATGTAAAATGTGGTTCAATGAGATATAAATAATTTTTTGGTGAATAGTAACTTTTTACTTTTTTTACCACGGTTAAAAGTAAATAGGGTAATTAAGGGTAGAAATGATATTATTATTATCCTAACACATGTCCTAATTCTATTGGACAAGTGTAATTAGACCAAAAACAAACTAGGAATAAAATATGACCATTTAGGCCCACTTGGATTAGATTAGGACATTTATTATTAATTTATTTAAAAAAGGGTTAAAAGAGTTAAAATCAAAGTTTATTTAATAAAACAGTTTTAATATGGGGTTATAGATAAGATAAATTCGACTATAAATATTCATTAGAAAGATAAAAAGCTTTCCTACATAACTTTATTTTATTATGTAATTTTTAGACATTAAATAATTTAATTTATTTATGACACAACGATGATGCAGTAATTATCTTATTAATGAAATATTGACATAATTGGTGTTATAAATACCCAAATAAATATAATTTTAGACTTTTTATTAATTACACTACTTTTCTAAGTTAATATGACATTTTTTTAGCGATTTAATTAAATTTTTAAGAACTTATCATTCTGTTATGATTTTCACAATAATCAATTACTAAATAGTGTCAAAATTGACATAAAATAGTTTTTAAAAAAAATATTATATTATTAATTGTTATTTTATTCCTAAAAATCTAAAGTTCTGCCAAATGACATAGATAAGGTTATATATATTAATAATAAACAATTTGGGGTTCTTTTGTCTTCTTATAGTACGTTTATTAACCTTATAGTGTAAGAACACAAGAAGACACGGTAAAAGTAAAATTATTTAACTTAATGGTAAATCTAAATGATAAGGTTAAAATAGGAACCTAAACTTGTCTAAATTCTTTTGGATGAGAGGATGTCGACCCATCCCCACTTTATCCTCGAAAGAAATCAATTTGGAGCTATTTAAAACCGAACTTGACTTTATAATAAAATAATATTTTTAGTTTTTCCAAAGGAACCCCTCTCCTCCCTTATAAAAGGGAACTTCCTCCCTCTCTTCCTTACATAGCTTTGAGCCTTCATGCTCGGCCAAACCATGCCAAATTCTCTTCTCCAATTCCTTAGAAACATCCTAGAGGTTCTGGTCTTCCTCAAAGACCAATTTTAGTTCCCTAAGAGGAGGTCTCAAAGAGGCGCTTCAAAGAAGAGGTAATTTCTGTTACCGATTCTTTCACCTTTATTTCTTCTTCCACTTCTTCTTCTTATGTTGTTTCATTATTAAGTAATAAAATCATATCACTGATATAATTATATGTTATTATAAGTATGAAACAACCCTATTTCACCATCTATCCATCCTATGGAAAACGAAATCACCGTGCGTGCGTACGTACGGAATACCGTCTCCACGCCGTGGTGAAATCTATTTTCCACCACCACATTACTTGGATGGGTATAATGGTGTAAATAATAACTATATATTATTATTTTGAAGTTATATTAATTCTGAAATAGTATACATACACTCCAATTCAGTCCCACGATCTTGAGAACGATATCATCACTCGTGCGTACGTACGGACTACCGTCTCCACGACGCGATGTGATTCATTCTCCACTTTAACCATTAATGAATGATTGTAAAGTATATATAATAAGTAATCATGAAATATATGAAATAATAATGATACTGTATTTATGTGTATATAAATGTATTTCATCTACTTAATTCCATTAAACTCAATAAGGAAAGGAAAACAACGTTCACGGGTACGTACGGACTACCGTCTCCATGAACGGTGTGTTTCATTTCATTTATCTATCTATTATATATATATATACTAAATATATATGATATATAAATCTTGTTTTATATTCTGGAAGTAATTAAATCATGATATAAGAAATAATAATGTCAAGAACAACAAGTCCAAACACCTACGATAAAAGAAACGATTTTACCCAAATCGCTTCTTTAACATGGAATTTACAAAAGAACAGGTAATATAAATTCATAAGTGAACCATATATGATATCATAACAATGAATATGATTCTGTAATAAGTTAATGACATTATTTAAATCATTATACAGGAGGTTCGGATACGTACAAAGAATATCGGACATAAGGTAAGGGAAATATCACAATCTCATTTTTATCCGATATTGTTTATACTTTGAAATTTACTAGGGTGTATTTTATCATCCTCATCCATTTCCCCAATATGTAATGTTATTTACATCCACCTACAATTGTTTAAATCTAATTTTACGCTTTGATGAGTTTTTAGTTAAAGATATGAAATGAATCTTTTGTCGTTTTTCGTACGAGGTACTTTTTGACTTTTCCGACAAAAGTACGAAGAATGTTTTTTAACTTATACCGCATGAATGGATTTTTAAAACATTATTTCCAAGAAGCTTACTTTACAAGTTTTCAAGTTTATTTTTAATCAACTTCTTTTAGTTATGATTTTATGACATATTAAGAAATGAAAAGTGTTTTTGAAGAAGAAAGGATATTTTCCTCAAGAATGGAGTTCAAGTGTTTATTCAAAATTATTTTCCATCTAAGATAAAAAAGGGTTCTTTTTTTATCCCTATTTTTAAATTGATTTGATTATGTTGTGATGGAATTATTTTTATGAATTCCTTTATCTTATATGAATTTTTTTATGATGTCATGTTGTTTAAGATTCCCATTTGTATTACATGGGTTATGCAATGATGTATGATTTATGATTTTGTGGCACACATAAGAATGGTATCATTATGAGATGGGTGGGACCTATATATCCCTCTAATTCATTGGGTAACGATTTTATATCTCATGAGATAGACATGGCTGGAATGGTAGGTTATACCGGTTCAGTGAAACAGGACTAAAACGAGGGTGACTCGGTTCAGAAAGGGACTTTTTCCACTAAGATTGTCTTGGAAATGAGTCTTGACTAACAAGAAATGATTATCTATGATTATGAGTGTATGCCACAACGTTTAATGTTTTAGGTTATTATTATTGTGAATACATTTCACTGCCATGATTTATCCCATGTTTTGAAATTATGCTCTCTTTTGCAGGTTAAGATTTCCAAAATGTTATGTTCTTATGAATATGATGTGATTGATATTTCTTTTGTTTACCCTTACTGAGCATTTGAGCTCACCCTTTTATGTTTTGTTTTCCCCAGGATATAAAGAAAGGTTTTAGGTAAAAAAAGTAAGATCTTTATGGGAGATGTTGAAGATCTTTCACCACGATTAGAAGACTATATTCCGAGTTTCCAAAGACACTAAACTATTACGATCCTTGTGTGTCTGTTTTTGTAATGTACTATGTATTCCACAAAAGTAATGTAATTTCCATGTACGTCAAGATATGGATCTCTACAGAATGGGATTAATATTTACCTCTGGTAGGATTTTTCTAAAATAATAGTTTCTATTCCAGTATTCAAATTGTACCATATGATGCATTTTACGGAAAGAGATTTCATACATTAACATGTTGGGATGAAGTTTGTGTAAAAATATAGTGGGCCTAAAACATGTGGAGGGAAAATAAAAAAGGTAAGGACTATACAAGGACATATCAAAGTAGCTTAATAGAGACCAAAAAGCTATACTGATAATCAAAGGAAGTATTTGGATTTTATTTTAGAGATCATGTTTTCATAAAAGTATATCTATGGAAGGGTGTTATAAGATTTGCGAGGAAAGGGAAAATGATCCCGAGGTATGTAAGCCATTTTCTAATTCTAGAGAGAATTGGGGTTGATGTATATTGTTTGGTTATTCTACCTAGTCCGTCTAAAGTACACAACGTCTTCCATGTCTCATTATGGAGAGAGTACATACGAGACCCAACACATGTCCTCAATTATAAAGGAATTGAATTAAAACCCGACATATCTTACTATGAACAGCCTATCCAGATTCTAGAAAGTAAAGAAAAAGTGTTGAAGAATTGGTAGACTTGTCTAGTAAAGATATATTGGAAAAATCATAAAATCTAAGAAGGATCAAGGGAGATTGTGAACTTATGGTTACGACCGTCCCAAAAATCATTGTGAAGTAACATTCTTGTAATTTAATGGGTGAAATTTTTGTAAGGGGTGGATAATGTTACTCCCCTATATTTTGAAAATAAATTTAATATTGAATGCATGAAACAATAAGTCTCTAAAAAATACCCCATTGTTATAACCTATCCAGTAAACATAATTTTTCCACCTATGTGGTTTGAGAAACTCACATACACCATTTCATTTAGTAAGACATTTAGAGTCTGATAAGACAAACATAATTTCTTATGAATAGTAACATACACTTTTGAATAGTAACATACCCTTATGAATAGTATTGTTACTTTTATCAATATAACATCATCCAAAAAAAATAGAAACATCACTAATGAATGTATAAATACAATTTAGACATCTTATATGTGATAAAATGATCATTGTGTAACTATTGGTATTTTTTATGTCATAAGTATTATAATTACAATTTTAGGATTAATTAAATAATTTAAAAAGGAAATGTATTTTCATAAAACTTAATCATATATTGTTACTTTATTTTATTATCATTATAAGATAGTTTTATGGGATATTTATCCATTTCACAATGAGTTATAAAATGAGTTAAAGTTTTAAAGTTATTTTTTTTGGAATAAATTATGATTCTAATTAAAAATTAAATTAAAAATTTCTATAAAATTAGTTTCAAAAATTGGATTGCATTATTTAATTATACACATTGAAAAATGGTTGGGTTCATTTATTAATATTTTTCAAAAACACGTGAATTTTATTTGAATAGTAAAATACGATAATTTATGATAAACGCTAAATACATGATTTGTTAGGTAATAAATGATGTATGACTGATGGTATCCCACTATGTTCTAACATGAATTATCTTATTACTATTCTAGGTCATAAGAATCAATACTATTGGTTGTCTTTGGAAAATTATAAAATAATTAGTAAAATAGTTGGAAAACCCTCCTCTTCTCCCCGATACCCCACCCCCTCTTCTATTCAATCCTCTCAAGACTTGTTCCCTGTCTAAATTCCAATAACATATCCTCCCTAGCTCCTATACCACATCCAAGAACACTTGGTCTCATTAAAAGACCAAAACAAGTCCCATAAAGAGGCTCTTACGGAAGAATACTACAATAGGCAAATTCATCTTTTCATTTCGTTTTTTTCATGCTCATTTATTTTCTTTTTATATCATCAAATAATTTCATAAAAATGTTGTGATGACTATTATGACCCCTACTCTAGGACTCGTGCCCTGACATCCCCCAAGCCCGCCTCCCAAAGGCCAAGGGTTGGGGACAAGTGCATAAGGTGTCAAACTGAATGTGAGAGGAATTTGATTGAGTAAATGTATGCACACACACACAACCATGTCCCAATGTTGGAAAGGTAAAAATGAATTTCACTAAACAAACACTTAGAAAAAGTACAAACTGTAGGTCAAACATTCCAGAATACAATCCTAATAAAAGATGAACTAAAAATTGAAAAGTACAATGAGAATATGAATGTTGTTCACTGAAAACCCCACCTGATGGGTAAGTGTAGAGTAGCTTCTAGAAGCCCTAGAAGCACTCCTTTCATTCCTGGTCTCAGTGGACACTAATGGGTCCTGGGCCTCCAATTCATCCGTCAATGCAGTAGCCTTCTGCACCAGACACAACATGTGCGGGCAAAGCCTGTTCAGGGGTGATTAAAAATATACTCAATTAGTATACCAAACCAACAAGGAAATACCTCAAAGAAATACACAATGAAAACCAAGAACAAAGACATCTCAAAGAAGTTATAATCTAGTGTATAAAAATTCATACCATTAGTTATATCATCGAACACCTTGGGATGTTGGATCACTCCTCCTCAATGAGTACAATGGGCATGTCAGGTCACAAAAGAATCCACCTACCACTAAACTTGGACTAATGTGGTACTCATCCCTGATGTGTAACGTGTGTATGTTGTGTCACAGAGAAGTTGATCCCCAACGTGGGAATGTAGAGTCTGAAAAAAGCTGCTTCCCCACTTGGCCATACTGAGGTACTCCTCCTGTCTAGTACCATTGGTCTGTCGGGTCACATAGATACACTCCCAACCATGGTAATTCTAGGTCACATATATCATCTAACCATTGGTCTATTAGAGTTTATCCACACATGGTCACTTTTCCGTAGTCATTAGGTCTCATCCAACCACAGGGTTTGGCATGTACTGCAATTGATTTCGGGATAACCACTCCTCAATCCATTCGTGAAATTTCAACTTCCAATAATTCCTACATAGAGTACTCCAAAATATCCACTTCTTCTTAAGGGTTCCAATGCCACAAACAGATCATCAATCGCACGCTCGGTTTGAGAGATATTTTAATTTTTCTAAAAAGGGGTCGGTTGGGTCTGTATGTGGTCTGACCCAATCAGAAGACCAGACGCGGTTTTGCTAACCTGACCCTAATCTCTCCTAGCCTCGGTTATTCCCATTCAAGTCCACTAGGGAAACTCATGCAATGCCCAGTTCTCCATAGGCAGATTGGATCTCACCTGCCCAAGTCACAGCTATAAGCCGCATCCGCCTCCCCTACCCCACATGTCCTCTATGGGGCAGCCTTATCCACTTCAGCTAGTCGACCGTGGTAATTTCCTGCACGTGACAAAATTCACTTCCACATTCGTTGTGCAATGACACTGCCCGATCCAGATGTGGCGCTCCTTGCGCATCAATGGGTTGTTCTATGGACCACCAGGTATGCTCTGGTGGTCTATTTTTTCGCGCTACTTGTGCTTATGGCCTCTGGGGGATGGAATCTTCCCTACGAGGCCCTCAAATACTCTTTGATTCCATTTCAACGATGCATCCACGAAGAACCAAAAAAACCCAAAATTTTGAGGGTCATGGGCCTTTTTGGTGTCAGCCCATGCACTCTGCAATAGAGTTTCAAAAACATGGGATATAGAATTGAAGTTCTATTATAATTAATCAAATAATCCTGGTGCAAAACCCCATGAAAAATTCCCTCCTTCAAAGATGAGTGATCCGCAAATTGAAATTATAAGGCCCCAGCCTTAAAACTTACTAAATCTTGAGTTATTACAAGATTACACATTGAGGATATTTTCAGGTTTAGAGTTTTATAGAATTAGAAAATAACTATTACAGCTCAAAAGATTACAAAGTAGTCACTTCTACTAAGTTTCCATAATAAAAAAACTCTTAAAAGAAACATGTCTAGTTCCATGTTTTATATAGCATGACATTCCCTTGATTCCATCCTTGACCTTATTCCACATTAAGTCCTGTGAAAAACATTTCAAAGAAAACTTGGGGTGAGCATAAAAAGCTCAGTAAGGGATACACAAAGAATGAAAACTGTTAGTTTTTCAAAACAACAAGAAAACCATGAGTACTTTATCAATGTAATACTTTTCACCTTCATGAAGTAGTAAGAACTCTGCACTGAAAAAAAAGTATCATTACTTAACTTTTTGTAACCAAAGTATTACCATAAAACCCATATAAAGAACACATAACATATGTAAAGATAACTTGGGACATAAACATACTTAAGTGGAATAACCATACGGTCGACTTCCACACATATCACATAATGGAATAGCCATACGGCCAATTTCCATACATACTTAATGGAATAGCCATACGGCTGACTTCCATAACCAATGCATTGGAGGTTATAACGTAACCACCTGTCCTGGTATTCACGGCACCACCCGTCATATGGTTTATAACGTAACCACCCGTTAAAATGTCCAAGTACCAATATAAAATCATAAAACATAAAACCAATATAAAGGAATGATAACATTTCCTCATTTCAATCACAATATATCATAAATATATTGACATAATAGAATCCTTTTTCAAAACCATTTTCAATACCAAAATACATAAAAGAGTATATGGTATTTATTTTATTCTAAAAACATTACGTCTTGTTGAGGAAGCCAAAGACCAAATAATACTCGCGGCGGCGGAAAAGGTCGTTGTCACCGCGTACGTTAAAAGAAACATTACTTTTTGTCGTTTTGTAAAACGCTTCGTATAAAAAGATTCCATTCGTATAAAAGTAAAAGTCAAAGGTGTTTATACACCGTATAAAAGAAAGTTGTGTATAAAACGAAATATGCCTCAATAAAAGGAGATTGAGACGAAGTCCCTTACAAAGAAGGTATCCTTAAATTAAGGACAAATCAATCTCAGAAATATGTGTGACAAATATAAATACACCCAATATAAGTGGATATTAAGTGTAAAACAATAAAAGGTCATTCACACATATTCAATGGGTGACATATTCAATGACTACATGTTGGACCCAAAGAAATCGAAATTGGGTTACAAAGTTCCCTTGACAGCCTAACGGTATCACATCAAAATGAGTTGATGAGAGATAAAAAGTGTATCTCATCACTTGGACATATAATTTACATCAATAAGGATATATGAGAACATATCCCAACATAAAAATATGTCAATTAAAAGACCCAACAAAAGATGTGTTTAAAAAAAATAGGAGGGTGAAAGGTTCCCTTACCGACTTGGGTATCTTTCAAAACATACACCCCATGAAAGAAGGACAATAGATAATTGATGTAAATACTCATAAACAAAATTATATTACACAAAGAGTAGAATAGTGTGCAGTACATACACCAATCAATGGAATTTGTGGAAAATGTAGCATAAATCTCACGGGAATAAAAGTGAGATGAAAAATCCCTTACGAAAACTCGACAACCTAACGGCGCCACATAAAACTTCCGAATGTGGATTGATGAGATCAAATAGGGTATCTCATCACATTACAATAAAATGTACATCAAGAGGAATATAAAAGAACATCCCCCAACATTACAAAGAGGATCTTAAAAGAAGTGACATAAAGGAGAGTACTTAAAAAGAAAGAGAGAGGTTAGATCTCTTACGAAAGTTTGGCAGCCTAACGGCGCCACTCAAAACCTCCAAAATGGATTGATGAGAGAGAATAGGGTCTCTCATCACATGAACATAAAAATTACAGTAAGTGTAATATAAAAGATCATCCCAATAACAAGAAAGATGAACTTTGAAAGGAATGACATTAAAGTGTGTAACCCCACTTGAAAACTGTTTTAGTAAAATAACTCATGTTTGTGTCAATTTAATTTTAACATTAAATAAAAATATATTATAGTCATTTTCCAACTAAAGTGGCTCCATGGGGTTCCCAAGTTGGCCCATGGCTTGTCTTGGTCGGCCATGACTCACCCAATAGGTGTAGGACAAGTTTCATGGTGTTTTCATATTCTTATAATATCATTTTTAACTTAAATGACACTAATTACCTCTAATCGCGATTAATGAAAAAAAGTTACTATTCACCAAAAAATTATTTTCATCCCATTGAACCACATTTTACATACAAATTACAACCATGTATGACAGATTTTCAAAATTCAATACACATTAGTGGTAAACTTTCATTTAACTGAAAAATCAGTTTGCTTGATTACCACTTAGTGGTTTCACTATTCATCAAAAATTGGAGTTTTTCAGAAAAATACCAAAACATCACCCTAAGCTATATTTGATATTCCGAATTCAAAAATGAAGCCCGTTTTACAAAATTCAAAACATATTAGTCACATTAATTAATTTAATAATTAATTCCCGCTGTCAGAGCAAATAGCGTGTTTTTATAAAACAATAAGTATCAAAAGATTGACACTAGTTTAAGTCTGATTTCAAAGTGAAATTAATTCCAACGACCACTATTGAATTTAATGGTAAAAATATTTTCTAATTTCACTTTAAAACCAATTCAAAATATAATCTAATCATATAAATAAATTAGATTAAAAAGAGGTTTTGAATTAAAATACAACATTTTACACTATTCATTAAAAAAATGAACATTATCGGAAAGATACCAAAAATTTACACAAAATAAATTCTGATGTCCCGATTCTTAAGAAGAGTTTTATTTGGTCCAATTGAATGTATAAGAGTGAACAAAACTATATTTAATGACGGTTCGCCATCAAAAGGCGATAAGTGAACCTTTAGTGAAAACTAGGGCATATATGCCTAAAATTGAATTCTTTCCGTATTTTAAGCCTATATCCTTTATTGGATAAATGTAAAAACATTTAAAAACATATATAATCATATTTTAGTTATTTCCATCCATTCCCGCCATTACAACAGCTACATGTTAACTACCATTTAAAATAATATTATTTTATTATTAGAGTGCAACGTAAGATTCCCAAGAAACTCGTTGTTGCGTGTTGGGTACACCATCGAGCATAGCGTCCCCTTTAAAGTCATTTAAATATTTTATTCACAAATATGGATAAATATGAAATGTCATATTCTTTATTTACCTGGGGTGTTACAGAAATGGTCATGGGTTGATCTGTGTTCGTCGTTTAGAATAAATAAAATGAAAACATAAAACAAAACTAACCCCTACCTCCTTGGAGTTCATCATTGAACTGATTTTTTCGTAAGGATTCATGTTATGTTTGAAGGCATCGACATTCATCACTCTGTAGTGCCATTCTTTGAGGTGTGTTGGTGGCACAATCGATTATCCGGAGGTAGTTTTACATCTTTGGAGAGGATTTTTGCAAGAGGTTCATTAGAGGAATTCCACATTTGATCCCCCAACATGTTATCTCATTAATATAGAAATGTGTCACCGTGTTTTTGTTAGGTTTTGTCACCACATCATTAGGCTGGTTCATTACTAAAACAATGTGTCTGTTTCACTTCCATTAAGAATTCGTATTATCTGGGCTTGTCACCACATCGCAGACACACCACAGTGTTGGCATGCCCCTACTCAATAGTGAGAAAAAAATGAAATAACTTTTTATTTTTTTTTATGAAAAGTCTGAAAACTATTTTTTTCGGTCATTCCTTGTCAGTCGATGTTATGTCCATTCTATGTGAATCTTGTCTATTATGATTTCAACTATTCCCTCATTTTTTCTGATAACTTGGTTAAAATTTAGATAAACCTATTTTCACGTTTACTTAAATGAACTTAAAAAATGTCAAATTTCTATTCTATTCTCACCAGTCATCAGAATCTAGTGTCTTTAGAGCATCTGGTTTTTGAATAATTCCATATAATATAATAAAAAATTATATGTAATTTCTAGGACATTACATTCCCCCACATTAGAGATTTATGTCTTGGAAATCCAAAACAAATATTAATCAAACAAATGAGGGTACTGAGCACAAAGCTAAGCATTTGTCTCCCATGTGATCTACAATAGATTCTTGTGCTACCACTGAACATGCTCCATTGAAATCAACCATCCATAAAGGATCTACTCCTATCGATCCTCTATCTCCCCTAGGACCTCCGCAATCTTATCCCTTTCATCAATGTCCATCTCGCCCCAGTCGGTGACGTGTGATGGATCATGCATGTACCTCCGCAACACCAACTTGTGAAAAAAAACCTTAAACGTGGTGCATATGTGGGAGAAGAGCATTGCAGTACGCCACCTCAATAACTCTGCTCTAAATCTAAAAACGTCCAATAAACCTCCAAGTTAACTTTCCTCCCTGGCCAAATCTCCAAAAACATCACCGGGGTGAGACCCGAAGGAACATATGGTCTCCCTCCCTGAACATCAAGGGTATCTATGTCCCATCCGCATTAGACTTCTACCCGGTCTTTGTAGTCATCATCCGATCCAAGATTATCATCTCCTTCTTAGTGGTAGCCCGTTACAACTCTAGAACAATTAGTGCTGACACCCCTAGGTCTGTCCAGCATAGAGGTGACTTGCATGTCCACCTATACAATGCCTCAAACGGTTCCATTTCAATGTTGTAGTGATAGTTTTTGTTGTATGTGAACTCAAGAAGTGGAAATTGGTACTCCTAACTGCAACCAAAATCAAGGACGCAAGACATAAGCATGTCCTCCAATGTCATTATGGTATACTCTATCTGACTATCTGTCTGAGGGTGAATGGATGTGCTCAAGCGCAGGTGAGTCCTGAATGCCTCCTATAATCTCTTCCACAACCAGGATGTAAATATAATGTCACAATACAATATTATCATCAATATCATCCCATGTACCCACACTATCTCTTATATGTAGAGGCGTTCCAATCCCACTACCGATCCCTTCTCTCGGATGGGTAGGAAGTGAGCCGACATAGTGAGTCAGTCAACAATCACCCAGATTGAATCGTGGCCCCTGAATGTGTGTGGTAACCCTGTCACGAATTCCATTAAGATAAAATCCCATTTATACTCTAGTACCTCAAGTGGTTGGGATAAGACTACTAGAACATTATGCTTATCCTTCGTTTACTGACTAGTGAGACATCGTGAAACGAAATCTGCCACTGATTTATTCATCCATATCCACCAGTACTGATGTTGGAGGTCATGGTACATCTTCTACGCACCAGGATGTACTGCCGAAAAAGATGTATAGAACTCCCTCAACACCTCCTCCTACAAAATTACTGGTACTACATTTCATTCTCTGAAAAGGATGATGTGCTCCCCACTTATCAAAAATCTATCGGGAGGATCTCCTAAGGAACACTTAAAATGTCGGGCCTTGAAGTCAACATAAACATGTTGTGCCTCTCTTACTAACTATAAGTGTTTTGGAGTGATTTTCATTGATTGATGATAAGATGCTCCATCATCATCCACGAATGATATCTGCATCGTGACTAACTACTTTTTGCATCACTATGAATCTGTAGCCCAGACCTCCGACTGAGCACATCAAATACAATGTTCCACTATAAAGGATTTTATACTATATCAAAGTCATAGTCCAAGAGGAACTCCATCCATCTTATTTGTCTCAAGTTCAACTCGTTATGTAAAAATATATACATGATAATCTTTTGGCCAGAGTAGACGGTAAACCATTCACCCATCACAAAGTGCAGCCACGCCTTCAAGGTAAAGAACACTACTACTAACTCTAGGTCATGGGACACATATTTATTCTCATGATGTCTCAATTTCAATGAGAAATATGTGATCACTTCTCACTCCAGCATTAGGACACAATCTAGTTTGGTCCCTGGTGTGCTGCAGAAGACTACATACCCAATGCCCCCTTTTGTTGTCTCAAGATGGTGGAACTTGTTAGTCACCACATGAACTACTAGAAAATCTACTGGAACTTCTCCATCAACATGAATTGCTGTACATTATTTGTCAAAACTAATAATGGTGTTGCTACTCTAGAAATGTCGAGCACAAAAATCTGATCCCATCTAGCCAACCCTAAGAAGTTATGCACCTCATTTGTGCTTCTCGGTGGTGGTCGAGAAAGAACTTCCTATATATTCACTGGATCCACATCAACTTCTACCTTGGAGATGACATGTCCCAAAATTTTGACATCCCGAATCTAGAAATGGTAATTTGAGAGCTTCCCATAAATCCGGTGCTCATGGAGTGCATCAGATACAATCGACAGGTGGGTAGAGTTCCCACATTCTAATGCTAAGTACACTAAGATGTTATCAATGAATACAACCAAAAAACTATTGAGGTAAGGCTGGAAGACCATTAACATGATTCAAATGAACATCACTGGGGAATTCTTCATGCCGACAGACATCACCAAAACTCATAGTGGGCATACTAGAATATAAAGGTTGTCATTGGTATGTCTACATCCCATACCCATAACAGATGATAGATTGATCTGTATCTATCTTCAATAACCACCTCGCTCCATTAATCTTATCAAAGAAGTCATCAATTCTCCACAGTGGATACTTGTTATTGACGATCACCTAGTTCAGCCACCAGAAGTCCACGCATTGCATCAAGAACCCGTCTGCCTTCTGGGAAAACAACACTAGGGCTACCCATGGTGATATGTTGGGTGATACGAATCCCTTCTCCTACAAGTCCTCCAGCTTCATCCTCTATTAATAAAGATCTGTGGGATCTGTCAAATATTTCTGTGTGGGTATCAGTGTCATCTCGGAGAACAGGTCGATTCCAAAGTCTACATCCCTATAATGACATGGTCCTAGAACATCCTTAAGAAGGAAATTTTCAAACTCATCCATCACTATAGTAAATCATGGAATCTTCACTTCCACCAAATTGAGTTTGAGGCTATCCAATTTGTGAGTGATCAGAATCAACCTTCTTCGAGAAAGTATGTCATGTGTTGTAAAGGATACATTCTCATTGCTAAAGGAAAATCTAGTCCCATCCATGTTGACACACCTCACATTGCCCCTAATAGGGTCGATGTGATCTTAGAATATAGATTACAAGTCCATACTCAAGATGAAATTTTAAAACCATGAATCCACTAATATGAGATCCCATCCAATGATCTTGCCTCCTATCGTAATCTCACAATTCCAGCAGTAATGTGTAGTCGTCGAATCCCCTCCCGTACGAGTATTTAATCATAATGATCAATGAAATGAATCCATCGGAATCTCCAAGCCTCAAATGAGGTCCATTTAATGGAAATAGTTACTGTAAACTGTTACTATAAGAATTAAACTAAGGTAGAGAAGACATAGATCATACCTCTAGTCATCTCTATAGAATCATGGTCATATGCCTCTATCATCGGACGTTAGCCCCACCCATGTCTGCTGACTCCCTGGTCCCATGGTGGACTACCTAGTGGTGGTGGTGGTAATACCTAGAATTTTCCCCAGCACTGATACTCCACCTACTCCCCTAACATGTCCTCCACCCTGCAGACCTCCTCACTCGAACCTCTACCTCTACCTTGGTAGTCCCTCGACCATCCACTGATCATTTGTGCGATGGGTTAGGCAGTTTCATGACATGTGTCCATGGCCTCTACACATGAAGCGTAGACTAGTTTACTACTAACTCCCTTGGCTCTAGGATCCCTTCACTACCAAACCTAAGTCCTAGGGTCATCCCTTAAAAGGTATGACCCACTTGGGTCCCCGGGCCTGATGCCTGCTGCTCACTACTGATGACTCCTCCACCTGATGTCTATTGGGGGCCCCAGCTATTGGTGTCTGCTCTGTGAGTAATCTCTCCACAATAAGGGCTCACTCCATCACACCAGCCTATGTGGGGATACTAAGAGACACCATGGATACCCTGATCTCCCATGTGAGTCCCTGCTCAACGGTTTGGGCCTGAAATAATGTTTCTTTCCCCAGGTCGGTGGAGTAGCAAGAGAGGTTTATAAACCTTGAATAGTACTCATCCATTGACCTTCTACCATGATATAGTTGATTTATCTCTTGTATGGGCAGTGAGAACGGGGTCACGGGGAAGAACTCCTCCCGGGAAGGCCACTTGAAGTCATCCCAAGAGAGGGTTGCCTCATCATGAATCTGAATCATCAAAATCCATAATCTCCCTATCGATCCATGAATAAGGCTTGCAGCTAAGATCACCATCTAGTTGAGTGGTATCCTCACTAAGTAGAAGACATACATCACTACATCATGTCTGCTCTCAATAGCCTGAGGATCTGTCTCTCCCCTAAAAATGGGAGGTCTCTCTCTTTGGAACTCATTCAGGGCACTAAGCCTATGTGCATCAAATACCAGTAACACTGGTAGTAGAATCCAATGAATGGGTGGTGGTAATGTAGTTGATCCATCTGGAAGGACCATCTATGGAATTTTTACCTGAACTGACACCTCATCGATAGGCAGATTGTCCTCTCGGTCACGCATCAGAATCCTAGCTGGTCATCTGCAAAGAGACATCTAGATATAGATCAGATGTACCATGGTCAATACATTATACCTAGATAGTTGACTCTAATTCACGAAGAACATGAAGAAACAAATAATTCATATATGATGCATGAAACTAGTGATTTCATTTATAGAACTGAAATACATAATTCAAGGTCATGGTGTTTGGATACGTTGACCGCCGCATCAACACTGGACACCCCGAAAGTAAAGGTAGAACTCAAAAACATTTAATATTGTTTCCCAAAATCGAAAAAACATACTCCTAGCCCTTGGGGATGAACTGAACACCTTTTATACCACCTTTTCACAACTCATCATCTAAGGCATGGGTTTTGACATCCACTAATCCTGCCTCCGGAAGGATAGTGGTTGCCGACAAGAGATGAAGGTGTCAACCTGCATGTGTGAGGCTTATTTTTTTAGTATCTTTATGCTTTCACACATAACAACATCCCACATAGAAAAGGTAAACATGAATTCCAAGAGACAACCACTGAGTAAAACTAAAAATTCTAGGTCACATGGGACATGATTCAAACCCAACAAAAGATTAACTAAAAAAATAAAGTAGAAGGGAAATCTAAAATCAATCCACGGAAACCCCACTTTATAAAAAAGTGTAGATTAGATACTAGAAGCCATACAAGCATGCCCCGCCTGCCTGGTCTCACTGGGAACTATCGGGTCCGGGGCGACCAAGCCCTCCGTCATGGAGATAGTCATCTTCACCAAACAAAATATGTGCTGGTGAAGACCATGAATGGGTGAGAAATAATATACATAGTAGGGACACCAAAAAAATGAATGACCACAAATAATTCCACAAAGAAAACCACAAATAAACACAGCTCAGAAAAGGTATAATCTAGAGTACGGAGAGTAGGACCATCAGTAATATCATCGAACACCCTGGGATGCTAGGGAACTCTCCCCAATGAGTGTAGTGGGCCTACTAGGTCACACAAAATCCACTTCGCACTCTCCTTGGACTATTGTTTTACTCATCCCTGATGAGTACCATGGGTATGTTGGGTCAAACATAAGCCACTCACCACCGTAGGTATGATGGGTCACACAAAAGCTGCTTCCCACCATGTCCATAATGAGGTACTAATCATATAGATTATAGTGGGTTTGATAGGTCACACAAAGGGTCTTTCCACCATAGGCCTTCCAGGACATACAGAGCCTCTTTCCAGTGGGAAATCTTAGCTGATCTACATAGGGTCGCATGTCAGTAGACATTAGGTCACAACCAACTGCAGGGTTTCTACACGTAGTGTGCTCGATTCTAGGAGAACCACTTCTCAGTCCATTCATATAATTTAAACTTCAATGAAAGACACCATATACTATGTAAAAGTATCATCTTCATTTCTTGGGTTTTAACACCGCAAACTACTCATCAACCGGACACACAGTTTGAATGATATTTTTGTTTTTTCGAAAAGGGGCAGGTTGGGTCTCGGTGTGGTCTGACAAAGTCGGACAGACCCAACCCATCCTGGGTGTGCTACCGAACCCAGATCCAGTCTAGCATGGGTCGATCCTAGTCCTGGCCGTCGGGTCGTGGGTCTGGCATGTTGGGGGTGCATGCTCCCTGCCCAGTCCCTTATAGGTCGACCATCTCTCACAAGGTCGAGACATGGCTAGAAACTACATCCACCGCCCCTTGCCCCGCTGGTCATTTTTGGGGACACCTTCTCTAATGCAGTCAATCTAACATGGGGTGGTTCCGTGTCTGCCCATCGCTAACTGCCTTCACAGAGGCCGGCGGTTCCTACTGCACAGCCGCATCCCAAGCCGGCTGCAGCCCTTCTTCTGGCATTCTGTTGTGGTGCACACCCCCATGCCCATGGCCTCCTCCATGGTATACTATTGGTGGGTTCTTTCACGGACCACCAACATCCTCTCTAGTGGTCCGTTCATCACAGAAATTGCACTTAGGGCCTTTAGCAGATACCATCGTCAATGTAATGGCCTCAAATCCTCCTTTATGCCACATTGAAGATGAGGCCATGAAGAATGCACAAAACAAAAAAAGTGGAGGGTCTCAAACCATGTTTGTGTTATCCCATGCCATCATTATTATATATTTTGAATAATGGGATATATAATTTAAGTTATATTATTATTAATCAAATAATATCATATAAAACCCCTAAAAACGTACCCTCCCGCATGATTGAGGGATCATCCGATCAACCTATTCGTGGGATGATCTGAGTTTGTTATTTTAATAAATAATAGGGAATCATAAAAAAAACAAACCCATACCATATTGGAGTTCATTGTTGAAGCAATATGTTCTTGAGGAATCATGTTCCGATCGAATCCGTCAGCGTTCGTTGCTCTCCTCTCACATTCTTCGAGGTGCGTTGATGGTGATAGTGATTTTATGGCATTTTTCATTCATCATTGGAGAAGATTTTACCCATACATTATTTATAATAATTACACATTTTATTCCCCAATGTGATATATCATTAATAGAGAAACACATCATAGCATTTCTGTTACGCGATGTCTCCATGTCATTACATTGTTTCATTAATGAAACAATGTGTCTGTTTTGCTTCTATTAATTAGTATCATTAAAGGGGATCAGCGCCTCCTATTCAACACACTACAGTGCTATTGTTCCACTACTAAATGGTGGGAAAAATAATAAAATAACTTTTTAAGCTATTTTATTTTTTTTCATGAAAAGTCCAAAACTATCTTTTTCGGTCGATCCTTGCCTTTTGAAGTAATGTCAATTCTAGGCAAATGTCAACATTATAAGTTCCACGGTACCCTCAGATTTAGGATCAGAGAAATGGTTTAAAATTTAGAAAATATGATCTCACTTTTACTTAAAGGAACTAATTTTTTTTTAATATTATATTCCAAGCTCACCGTTCCTCGTAATCAGGTATCGTCAGAGCGTTTGGTCTTGAAACAATTACTTATAGTTTAAAAAAATTACAAAAAAAATCAAATACATTACAGATGACTCCAGTACCATAAATTTACTAGAAAAAAATTATAATTAAAGAATAATTCTTCATCATCTATCATTTCCCATTTTTTTACTAGTAATGGAAACAACATTCGAGATGTGTTAATTTATCACATTCGAGGACAACGGGGTTTCAATTTATATAAACTTCTTAAATTCCCATCACTATACAATTTTTATGGATGAAACCGACTATAATATATGTATTATAAGTTATTTATGGTTTTTTAATCCTTTTGTGATCAATAAATTTAATTATAAATAAAAATAAGTTCATTGTGATCATGAACCACCAATTAACCCAAACAATTGACATTAAAGATCTATATAATGATTCAACTTCAGTCCAAATAACCAGATGAATTTGATGACCATGTAATATTATATTTATTATATAATAACACAAAACATATATTCTATATAACCATTTTCATTCTACATGTTTATTCATACATGAATATAAGTAAACTGATTATGAAAACCAAGGAAGAAAACACTCCCAAACAATAAAATTTAATCTCCTAACCCATAAAAGGACATGAATTAACTTAATATGGTTATCATAAACCAATGAAATTTATAAGAGGTTCTAGAATCATTAATTTATAAACCCAAATTTGATTATTTAGATAATTAATATCTAGTGAAGAACACCTTCAGACATATTGTAAGGGTTTTCCACCTGAACATCTGTTTTCATTCACGTTACTTTTATTGAATACTTACCTCAGTTAAATTATTATGTATTATTATGTAACCCTCATAAATTCAATATGATTATTCAATATATGTTTACCAACCATAATCCTTCTTTATGTTATGGGTATTTTTAGGTTTCAAAAGGAATTTTCAAACATTATTAATGAAATAGAAGCCCGATTTAAGGGAATTTTTAAAATACTTACATATTTAAAAGGGCACTCTATAATATATTTTTAGAAACAATTATCTTTATAAAATCACTTATTTTATTATGATTATACTAACTTACTTCACTTATGGTTTTATAGAATTATATTTCCAAATTTACTCTTGTTTTTATAGTAAAATATTATTTACCTCAAGAATTACTCGACGGTTTTATAAGACCATCTTCATCTATTTCAAAACTCTTTTTTAATATTTATGTATTATTGGGACTAATATTTTATGATATAATCTAGGATATTTAATTTATTTTTTAATGATCAGTTTGACTATGTATGTTCTATCTTAAAACCATTCACCAATTTACTCAGAATGGTTAGTATTAATTCTTAATGTTTGGGGAAAGTTATTTACATTCCATATATTAGTTTCAATATGAATTTATATGTTGTTTATGATTATAATAATTCATATGAGGAATGTATTGGTCTTATTATGTGTTGGGTGTGTCCCTCTATATCCCCTAAGTGAATATTTAGGTCTCATGAGATAAACTATGGTCTTGGCATGAGGCCTTGTCAAAATAAATTTTTATGGTCTGGGAATGAGGCAGTGGAGGTATGGTAATGATGTCCAACATTATTCATTCCCTAATTATGAAAATATTATTGATAGTTCATGAGGTTATTCAAATAGTAGAATACCTATGATTATGTTTTATTGTGGAATTATTTATTCACCTTTTATTCCTACCACAATGTGTTCATGTTTTTTTTAAAGGTATGTGTTTTTATTTATTCATCATGCCAATTTTTTTATATATTCTTCTGTATTAATAACCCTTACTGGGAATTTAATCTCACCCTCTTCTTATGATTAATTTTCTCCATACATGAAGATGTTTATTATGAATGACCTGCAGGGTTAAACTTTTTGATTTTTACATTCAAATAAAACTTCTTTGTTGTATTTAATTCCAAGATGTAATGATGAATTTATGAATGTATCTTGTTTCCAACCCTATAAAAATACTCAATCCTTTAGGATGCATATTGATTATTTATATTCAAATATAATAAAATATGGAACTGGATCATGGAAACTAGGGTCGGGTCCTTGCATAAAAATAACTAAGAAAGGGTCACTTACATGAAATTAGGGGTGCTACACCTATTTTAAATTCTTCAAATATAAGAAGATTGGTCAATACACAAAATAATTCCCCAAACATCAATGGAATATAACTCAGACGAATCTAAGGGATGATGGTCAATATTATACTATAAATAATTCTTAAGTATAATGATTAAAGGGATTGTTTATTTTGAATCAATAATAAAATTATTAAATTATTTTATCAATGAAATTACCATAATGTATATGGATTGCAATAATCATGTTTCTATATACAGACATGAAGAAACAAGTTCAATAGTACTAATTAAAGTGATTTAGTGTAACAATTATCTTTTTTGAAAACACAAGGTTGATGAAAGAAAATACTTAATAAGTTCTTATTTTGATATAATAATGTTAAAAGAGATTTTTATGATATTTTATCGGTGATATTGAAATTTGTTATTGATTTAAGGGTTTATGTAATAATTTTTGAGTTTATTGTATGTTTGGATTTATAAAATGTATTCAACAAATTAATTTATTTTATCCATGAATATTTTCGTTATGGTTTTTTGGGGATCAAGGTAATGAAATATTTAAGATGATTTTTTAAATTTGGTAACTACCCTTCTAAATTTAAGGAAATTGAATTTGGATATACATATGTTGGATGAATCATAAGATAAAATATTTACATTATTGATTAAGTTGAACTTTGGGTTTTATAGGATAATGTGGGCTAACTATTCTAGTTTTATAATATTTATTGAGATAAAAAGAATGAAAATTCATTATTTTATGTATATAATGATCTTTTAGTGCATGAGGAGAAAAAAATCATCTTTATTTCGTAGCAATTGATATGTAGTGTAAATTGATCTATGAACAACTAGAGGATGTGATTTTTATTATGAAATAAAAAGGAATCAAGTAAGTATAATCTCTTGAGAACATTATCTTGATGTAAACATTCCCTTCATCTTTAGGAAAATATCTAGAGATAAAAATTATTTCATATTACATTAAATTTTAATGAATAAATTTTATTTAATATAGTCACATATTTAGGGTTTTTTGGTGGGAAAATTTTTCATGACCACATTCTCTATCACTCTCTATTATTCATTGGGTGTTAGTATTATTTTCAATGTCCATATTTTTATTTCCCACCTATGTTATCATACATAAAAACCTTATAATGTATTATTCTTGGAGAACATTATACATACCTTTTAAATTTTACAGGATGATGTTTTTTTAATATTTTTTTGTGTGGGTTTCAAAAAAATGTATTTTCAAATTTAAAATAATTTATTCTTGATATCAAGATTAAATTACGAATACATAATATATTTAAGGGGAAATGATGAGGAAACCCTAGATTTTAAAAGTATAACATTATTTTTCATATCAAATATGACACAAAACACCAAGATTATAATATAATATAAATCCCCATTACATATTGATATATTTATATTAAAATAAATTTATTATTATGAATATATTCTGAGGCATTCAACGTCATATTTAAATGAAACATGATTCTTAATTAAAATCATATTATTAAAAAAATGTACATTATAACCTAGCTATTTAGTTGGAGAGTATTTTTAGGGTAAAATAGTTTATGAAGTATATTTTTTTCACATTTATTTAATAAATTCCATTGTTACCATTTTATTAGAATGAAAATAATAACCATTTGAATGAAATAGAAATGTGTTTTTAAAAAAGATTAATTTTTCTAGGAGGTTTAATCACGCTTAAGACATATAATTTGACACTATTTTTTTTTCAAATTTGATAAAATTTATTTAAGAAAATAATAATTTTTATAATATACCCATCAAAATTATATTTAGGTGTGTTTTTGAAAGTATTAAGAAAAGTTAAAGTTTTTTATGAATAATAAAAAATACTAATTTCTATTGAAAACATGGCTTTCGTTTAAATTATCAAAAAATATAAAATATATTTTAAATTTGTTTTAAGGAAAAATTATTTCAATTATATTATAATATAACTAATTTTTGCCATTTTAATAAATTTTATATTTAAATTTAATGTAATAACTATTAAAACTTTTAGAAAATTTTCTTTGGAAAAACCAATTTTTAAACACATTTGTTTGTTTAATTTTAAATTAAATTTTTTCAATTTTGTGAATTAAATTTTTGAAAATAATTCCTAAATTTTTAATTATAATAATTTATATTTTATAAAAATTTCATATTAATTATCTACCATAGTGAATATTATAGAAATTAATTAGTATAGTTTATATGAAAACAGAATATCCAGGGGTCAATCCAGAATGATAAATATAAAAATGAACTAAATAATGTTAAAATACCATTTTATGTAAATATACAGACCTTATAACTGATAAGGATCTATATTTATCAATTTAAAATCCTTTGGTAATGTGAACAATGTAGGGACATTTTATTCTTTTGAAAAAGTTCCGGTGTGTCCTCTCCGCCAATTATAAAAGGCCACCCAACCTCTCCCCACGTCACAATTAAAAATAACATTAGTTAGGAAAACCCCTAAAAATAAATTTATTAATCCTATAACAAAATCCTAGATAAAATATTTTTTTATAAGAACAACCAATAATGGATTTTTCGTAATCCTAATGATGACATTCAAAAAAGAGGTAATGTTCTTAAACAAGTGTTTTTGTTGTATTTTTTCTTCCCTATCCATAAAATTTTATTAAATCATGATAATATAATAAATAAATAATATTTAATAGAAGAATATTTTATTATAATAATTTAATAACCTATATATATCTCATTTTCCATAAAATGTGAAACAAATCTGTCGATCGTGTGTAAGGAGGACTATCACCTCTCGAAGGGATGTAGTTTGATTCCCATCACCACCTCTAACAGATAGATATAATTAATAATTTAAAATATGTTTAATATATTTATGAAATGAATATACTAATGTAATTATAATATCACATATACATTCTTACATTCAATAGAATTGGAAAACAATAATGTTGCACGTGTGTACGACCGGCTACCACATTACGAACTGATGTGATATGTTTTTTGAAATTAAAGTTTACATGGATGATAAAAAGGATATAATAAATTAAAATATATTATGTTGTTAACATTATTTTACCAAAATAATAATTAAATAACATATACATTCTTACTTCTGGTTCGTTTAAATTATGATAATGTCACTTGTGTGTACTAATATTACCGCCCTGCGAAGCGATGTGATTCAATTTTAAATAATGCTTTTCATAGAAGGAAAAAAGGAAAATTTTATTTATATATGTGATATATAATAGATAATAAATACTATTTATGTGTTTATATAATGTTTACTCTCCTCTTATTCAATCCCTCATGAAAAAATAGAAATAATATCCATGTGAATGTATGGCCTACTATCTACATGAACAGTATAATTCGACTTATATCTATAACATTTATTGATATTTATAAAAAATAAATGATTAATACTTATGATATTAATATCATGGTTACATATCATTTATTTTTTACCAATGATTAAATTAAAAGGTTTGATATTATTTAACCAAAACATACGTAAAAATTGACTCAATTATCATCCGAATCAGCGATTTTAACAATGAATTCTTGATAATGGGGTGATAAAAGGCTATAATTAAATGATATATTCTATTAGATATATGTGTGTGATTCCATAATATGTTTATAATTAACCTATATTTATTATTCCCTAAGATAAGAGATGTATGAGGAAGTCGAACAAGATGTATGGGATTCCCATCTCACTTTTACTTATGTGAGACATATACCATATTCACAAAATATTTCTTTTTTTGGTTGATATAAATCCCATTTTTATATTTTATATCATCAATTTTTTTTATTATAGTGGTATTTAGAGTATCATCTTAATTTATTTATTTATTGGGGCTTATGAATATAATTTTTTCAATGTGATAATGGGTTATTTCACAATGTCATCATTTTTTGGGATTGTTTATGTTTATTTCTAACTTGGGGATATTATTTAGTATATATATCTTATAATAATTATATTTTATTATAATATGGTTATTCATGAAATTTTCATTTATTAGAGACACTTTTCTATCAATTGGATCTTAAAGTGATTGAGAAAATGTTTTAACAGAAAATTTATTTCATTTATCTCTTTGATTGAAAACACTTATTATTTAAAATCCATGTTTTGAGAAATGTTTTCAATTTATTTTATAACTATCTAAATGATTTTCCAAATAAATTATTACCTCTGTTTTAATTTTTAGAAAATTCTTTGAAATGAATGTTTGTTTTCTAAGTGGGACAAATTTAAATATTTTTATAGCAGTGTGAAAGGAATGTTATTAACTATTACGTCATATAGAAATATAACAAAATTTGGAAAAATAATTTTTTTATAAATTAATCTATTAATTACAATTTTTCTTTTTCAATAAAAATTATATTCAAAATATTTTTTGATCATTTAGTTGGAGACATATTTTTAATGAAAAAAGTTTTATTTTCATAAATAATTTTTTAAAGGACATTTTTATGATATATAATTTCATCAAGACATTAACACTTTATTTTACAAATTATAGTGAAAAAGTGATTTTAATACATGGATATTACATATTTTTAATTTAATATTCATTACTTTAGACAATCACACACCTGAGGACTTTGATAGTTTAGTGTCTTTGGAGATTAGACACACCATCTTAATATTTAATGAAATATCTTCTACATCTCCCACAAAGATCTTCACATTATGTAATATTCATATAAATAACCTAAATATATCTATTATTACTATACTTGGGAAATTTTATGAAATAAATGGTGAACTCATATTATCAATAAGGTTAAAAATTTGAAATAGATTAGCAGAACCTGAACAAAAGTGAATAAGAACATAAGAATAGCATTTGTAAATAAGACCCAGCTTATAAAATATAATATCTTTAAGTCAAGGAATACTGATAGGAAGTTCATAAGGCTTAAATCATGAGATAATTAAAGAACCTTATCTATGAGATCCTAACATTAGAATAATACATAGTATTGTGGGATACATATAATCATAGAAAATCATTTCCATAGTACCCAATTCTCATTGTTAAGGCTATTATAATTGATTGGGTTCACTATCTAAATAATAATTCTAGTCACGGTTTAATCCAAATACCATCGTAGTGGACATTATCCCTCACTGATCATGATTTATTATTGGTTCTAGTACTATCTATCTCATTTGATATAAATCTTTACTGAATGCACTAGATGGAGATACAGGTCCCACCAATCTCATAATGAAAACCATATTTATGCGTTCTATAAAAAATAAACATTAAAAATAATGTAAAACATGAAATTAATTTTTTATATACATTTCATCATATTAGACACTGTGTATAAGATATAGGTTTTATAATAGTCCCATCATTTCATCATAGTATAACCAATGAAAATATGAGGGATTTATAATAATTTATCCTTGTATAAACCACGATATAGAAATAGTATTCATAAATATATTTTCATCATAAATAGAAAGAATTAAAATAAATAATATTAATTTTATACTTGGATCATATCTAAATAAACAATAAATAACATCAAAGGTTGTTATATTAGATAGAGAATTATTTTCAAATATTACATTGAAAAATTCTTGAGGATGTGAAAATTTCATTGAAAACCACTTTTTATAACATAACACATTTTAAATTTCACTTTATATGAAAATAAACAGGAAAAAATATAATTAAATCATTATAAATCATTTAAAATATTCCATAAGGAAAAATCCCTTTTAGATTAAAAAAATTTAAATAAAATATTTGTAAAATACTTCTCATTTTGAAATAATTCATTTAAAATATATAAAACCCCAATAGTTAAGGAAAAAAATTTCATAGAAAAAAATTTCAAAACATGAATGTCAAGTTTGAATATTTATAATGTTCATGACAACAGGAAATTTTGTTCATTTCATGCCTGTAAAAACAATGATTCTTTTCAGATTTAAGATAAAATCCAAATGTTCATTGTTTATGAAAACTTTATGAAGATTAATTTTGAAAAGAAAATCCAAAATTAAAAAATGGGTGAAAATGTCTTTATTGAAGCGTCTTAAGTATGTTAAATTCGTTTTTGAAAACATTTTTTAGAAGATATTGTTTTGGAAGAAACAATTCATTTGAATGAAAACAATAATTTTCTTAAATATTTATTTTTTGAACTCTTGAGTACATAAAGAGGGGAAAATGAAGAAAAAATATATGTTCTCATGGAATATTAATATTTCAATAAAATTCATTATTTTACTAATATATGTATCATAAAATTATATCATCAAAAACTTGATCATAAATAATCTTAATAAACTATGATATTGTAACAAAAAATCCCTACCAATTTGGTAACATTAAAAAGTAATCACTGTGAAGAAAAACTGTTAAATGAAACATAAAATATAATGAGGAAAAATAAATCCATGATATTATATTTCATATAGTATTTATATAAACTTCAAACAATAATACATGTCCATAACATAATCATATGTCTCAATGAAGGAAAATTGAGATAGAAATACCACACATATTCAATAAATTCTGTACTATATACCCATGAAAGGGTGTTCCTAAAATGGATATGTAAATACCATTAAGGTTAATTATAATAATAATAAAATACATTCCTAGGTATTATATAAACTATATAAAATAAACATGTGGTGAATATGGAATTTGAATAATAGAAAATAAAAGTGAGACAAAAATACATTACCTTGAGCCTCGACATCCTTCAAACATGATCAATGCTATTGTATAATAAATTTAATTTAATTTTAAATTAATTATAGATCCATAAATAAAAAAAATACAAATATATATATATATACTATACCATATGTGATTTTAGTATGACATTTTATTACCCATTTAAATTCAATTCCATGTTAAAGTCATGTTTTGGGTAATAACTACAATGTTTTTCGTATATATTTTCACTTGTAATTTTTGGTCCATGTTCTTTGATCATGGTTCCATAATAAATAGAATAATAATAATGACATAATAATAATATTTATAAAGAAACATAAAATTTTTATTCCTTTAATTAAATATGGTTGTGATAAATTAACAATGTTACCATCATGGAGGCGATAGGTCATATGTACACCTGAGTAACGTTTCCATTTTTCAACAATAATTATAGAAATGAGGTAAGTAATATATTATATTTTCATAATTATAATAATATATTCAATACCATATTATTTATTTAAATGTACTTTTACATATCATCCATGTTATGTAGTGATGAAAAGCGAGTCACATCGCTTTGTCAAGGTGGTATTCCACACGTACACGAACGATGTTATCATCTTTCAGTTAGTGAAAAGGTACAAAATAAAATGATATATTATATTTAAATAATTATTAATATTTAATTTATATAATTTATATATAATTTATATCATATATATTTATTTACATTATTCTTATTATATTCCATGAAAAGAGTTAGTGTAAACGAATCACAACACTTCGTGAGGTTGTAGTCTGCCATACACACAGGTGATGTTATCATATCCCATTAGGAAAGGAAGGTAAAAAATATAAGATATATTTAATTAATAGGTATTATTATTTTATAAATAGAATATATATATATACATTATATTCATAATTATACCTAATCCTAAGAAGAGATAATTGAAAAAATAAATGAAATTGGTTTGTGAGGCAGTTGTCCACTGTACCAGAAAACATTGATTTCATAACCCATACGATGAAAGTAGAGATGGTTGTAGGTAATTACATTATCTTAATGAAATATAATTATATGTTTGATACTAATATTATTATATAACAATGTTTTTATAATAATTTAAGGAGGTGGATGAAGAAATGGAATAAAAATTATCATTGAAGAACATTACCTCTACTTCAAGTATCCTCTATAGGTTTACACCAAAAGACATCATATGTTTTATTTATTCCAAAACTAAGGATTATATGGTTAAATGAGGTAATTTTTAAATATAATTTTTAGTTATTTTATAAATAATTTTTTTAATGTGTCTATAATAGAGGATAAGTGGTGGCATTTTGTAAGTGAGGTGAGTGGCACACTTGTAATTTTAAAAAAGATAAATGTGTACCCAGATTTTTCACATTTAAAAAGTGTACAAGATGGATTATTATATATACATAGACAATATGCGATCCAAATATTATCATTAAATATATTCTTATTTGTTTTAATGTAATTTTTACCATTATCCTCTTGGTTTAACCCATGGTAAACCCTTTTTTACATTAACAACAATATTTTTTTTTTATAAATTCACTATTCATTATGGTAAAAAATTAAGGTAAAATGATTATATAATATATATTATTATAATTAGATAAATTTAAACCATTTTTATATATAAATTTTTTGAAGTGGAAAATTTTTATTTTAAGTTAATCAAGAAGACGTGATAAGAACGATGGTTTTTAGAGTGAAAATTTTCAAATGTTTACAACATTTTAACATCAAATTTCAATATAATATAAATTAATATGATTAAAAATAGATTAATAGATATATAAATGAAAAATATTTAAATTAAAACAAATTTAAAATATAATTTAACGTTATAAATAATTTAAATGAGAATGCGCTTTTCAAATAAAATTCAGTTTTTTTACTATTCATCAAAAAATAATATTTTGAACAAATTTTAAGAAATTATTCCTAATATGATTTTGATATAAATATTAAAAAATGAAATTTATTTTTACCTATAAATATTATATAATTTTCCAAAAAATGTTTTAAAACAAGAGTGGTAAAAGGTTACAAATATGTTTTTTTAGAAAAATATAGGTTTTAAGTGTACAATTGGATTTATTATTATCTCATCTATAGAAAAAAATATAAAATTTAAACTGTTGAATAAATATTACATGTATTTATATTTAAAATAATTCACTAAAAGTTTTTTTCAATTTATTTTTGGTAAATCATTTTTTTCCATAAAAATAGGTTTTCTATAAAAAGAATTTCTTTTATTTTTATATGGTTTCTATTTTCATCTTTAATTAAATTTTCACCAGGGAAGTAAATTTAAATAAAATTTTAAACCGTTTATTTTAAAATTTTAGTAAATCATATTCACTCCAACTATTCCAATGTCTTGGTGGTAACTATCATATAATAATATTTTAATAATATGGAATGTTACATCTAAACTCGGTGTTGCATGTAACAACAGATAAACATTGTTTTTCATATAAATAAAGATAAATATATTTTTGTGTTTAATGAAAAATATAAAAATTATTTAATTTAATTTGAAAAACTATATTTCACTAAATTTCAGGGTGCAAAATTATACCCCCTTAAAATGAATTTCTCTATTAAAATTCATCTCAGTCATCGAAGGATTGACATTTGAAAATTTCATCATAGAAACACAAATTGTAAAAATGGTTAATAAAATATACTATTGATAAATATAAAGGGAAGTGTGATGTTCATAAATATAACACACACTAGGTTTACAAATATTAAAAAATTTATGGGACATGAAAAAATGAACATATAAGAGAAAGAAAACACCCAAATACTAATGGACAGTGATATAGAAAATGGCTAGGAGAAGTTGAAAAACAAAAAACTGTAAACCGAATATGCATTAAAATGTCATTTATATCATAAAAAATGATGACACAGTGACAAAATATTATTTTATGATCCTCTTCCTAATTTGGGGAATTCCTTTTTACATCTATAGTTAGATCCTATAAAAATGAAATTAGTTGATAACTATTCATTTCATAGGGACAATTTCCATATTTGGTTGTCACTTAATATATTTCCAAATCATATATTATTATATGAGATAAATTATTTATCTAATAATTAATAAATAAGATCATTAAAATATGGACAATTCATTCCCTCTATCTCTAGTTAAAAAAAGGAAACCTTGTAATACAATATGGATACATATTCATATGGTGGAGTAATACGTTAATCTCTAAAACAGAATCCAATGATAACCTTAAAAAATTCTATAAATTATTAAACTTATAAGCCTTAAAATACAAAATTTATATATATGATCATTAAATTTATAGAAATAAATGTAAAATTCATCATTTAAGTATCATTAAGTAGATCTAAATGGTCACATATCATATAAGTGAATATCAATTTCGTATATTCCCTTGAAGCATATTAATAACCAGAATTACTATAAAACCTTTAGGAAATCATTATTTCATCCCCATTATTTGAATAAAACAATATATTATTGAACTTATTCTATATATCTAATAATATTTTAAACTCAATAAATTATAACATAAAACACTTTTTCAGATAATCTTTTATCAGTTACAATGTCATAAATGCTATCCAATTTACTATATCTATATCAATCATCTCTTTATATATGATAAATACAAATTTTTAAACATTAGGAAAATATTTATTGTTATCTTAATTTGATAATAATAAAACATTGACATTAAATCACTTTTCTAGTATATCAGTACCATTTGATATTATTTTTTCAAATCCTTAATGGAAAAACATATACTGAAAAAATCCTTATATATTACACAATTCATATAACATAATACATTAATTAAAATACATAAATACTTCAATAATCGCACATCCTTTTCAAAATAATCACTAGAATTCTTCATCTTATTCATTAAAACTTTTTTCTTTCATATTTTGATTTGTAGTCTCTTCATCATCAATAATATGACCATTACTCGTATAACCTTGAAAATTCTCTTTATGACCTTTCAATTTAAGAAATATATTTTCATAATTCCTATAATTTAAATATTTAAAACATTTATCTATTTATAATACATTTGAGATACCAACATTATCCACCATTTTATTAACTAATATTTTCATTTACCCCCAAAAATTTCTTATTTTATGCCCTTATTATCCACACATAAAATAAATTATAGTTTCATTGAGACATTCCATTAAGTTATTTTCTCCACATTCTTGACATATAGAAATGTTATTCTTCTTTCCTCTATGGAATCCACTACCAAAAATCTTAGATATCGCTATAAATCTCTTCACTAGTGAGACCGGGGGTAGGTTAAGGTGCTCATTTTTAATCATTTTACATGATAACATATTAGTCATTATTACATTATCTATCACTCCAACCATCATACATTTTATATTCCCATTAAACAATATTCCATCACATTAAATGATAAACAATATACTTCAAGTTATCTCCATTTAATAAAATCAAAAGTCATAGTATAGCAACACTAATCATTAAGGGAAGCCTAATAATCAATATAATTACTTATAAGATATCTAAATCATGACACCATATTTTTATTTTATAACACAATAGGTTTATCATAAGTCATTCACCGTGATAATTTATTTAAATATGACATGGTGTTTTGTAATGATTTTTTGGATTTCGAAACCATATCCACTAAGTGTATCTAAAAAGGTGTACAATAAGAATCGTTTCCATGCCCCAGGTGATGATTGAGTCCATACCAATTTGGACTTTTTAGATTTATTACCCCAAGGTACATATGTTCTAGATCTACACCCACTTGTACTACGTAGATAAGAATATAATTTCTTTTAAAACACTATCTCAATCATTTACCAAAATTTTAAGACATTTTCTTATACTTTGACTCATCCTTAGACTTATCCTTAGAAGAATCCCTAAACATATCCATAGAAATTTACCTAGGGGTTTCACTAAATTTTTATCATCATAGTTCCCAAAGGATAACTTAACCTCTACTCTTATACTATCTATATATACCCAATGCTTTTCATACAATGATATTACATCATTTTAGATTAATATACATTAAATTACATAAACAGGCACATGAGAACCATAATAGAATAGTGACTTTAGATACTAGAAACACCATATTCTTATTTCATGAATGATCTTCTATTTTTACAATAAAAAGATTCCCATTACATACAATTCATATAGATACCCTACTTATAGCGTTTATTCATTACCTGGATAAAGAAACACAAGAATGGGTGATCTTAGATGCTCAGTAAGGGTAAAAATGAAAATACATAAGAATAACATGAACATGAAGGTATAAGAACATGACCATAACATTTTAAAACCATACACTACATTTCAAAGATCATACACATATCTTATTTCATATATATTTGAAGTTCATAAGACATGAATCATAAGAGAAAAAAATAACATGATCCATGAGTTCATGACATTGGAATAAGATATAGTATTTTAGAATAAATATAATTATAGAAAATCATTTCCTTAGTATTCAAGGATTATTTCCAAGGACCTCGTAGTAGAATCGGATCACACAAAAAACCATCCTAGTTGTCAAGGATCACTCTCAATAACATCATAGTAGAAAAATTCCCTTATTAAACATGGTTCACTCTACTTTCCAATCATGTATTTACCATAAGATATAAACCTTTATGCAATGTAATGGAGGGAGATATTGGTCCAACCTATCTCATAATGAAAACCATATTTTTGTGTTCTAAAATATCATATACATTCAACATATCAATACTCATGAAATGAAATGAGTTTAATCAACATTTCACTATGTCATAAATTTTCGATAAGATATACGTTTCATAATCATTCTATCATTTCTTCACTATAAAACCAATGAAAAGAAGTGGGTTTCAAAAGTATTTTATCATTGAATAATCCATGTAAGGGAAAAAGATCTTATAAAACTCTTTTCATTATAAATATTAACCATTTATATGTATAAAAAGAATTTTATCCTTGGATCGTATCTCTAGAAAATTTTAAGTAAAAGAAAATGATGGCATTATAAACAAAAATTGATTTAGAAATATTACATGAAATGGTTCATGAGCATGATATCATTTCTTTGAAAATATATTATATCAACAATAAAAAATTTAATCATTTTCTTTGAAAAATAAATTGATTAATAATAAAATAATATTTAGAAACAATTTAAAATATTCTCTGAGGATAATTTTATTTCAACATAAAAAACACTCTTTAAAACAAAAAAAAATAGAATAAATTTAAATTTAATATAATTAATTAAAATTTATAAGGAACCAAATATAAAGATTTTTTTGTGAAAATATATTCTAAAACATTTAATAGAAGATTTGAATAATTTAATGATCATGACAGTTGGAAATACTATTCATGTAGTGCATGTAAAAACAATGATTCTTTTCATAATTATAGAAATATACAAACATACATTGTTTTTGAAATTTAAAAAATTATTACTTTCAAAACATTTATAAAAAATAAAAACAATGGGGAAAATTTATTAAATAAATCATTATATGAACATGAAATATTTTTTAGAATTTTTTTTGGAAAACAAGATTTTTGATGAATTGTTTTGCCCGATATGTTGATTTTTCTTAAAAAATTATTTTGAACGCTTGAGTGCATAAAGGGAAAAAAATAAAAGGAAAAATTTATTATAATTACATAACCAGAGGATAATAAAAAATGATTTTATTCAAATTTATATTACATGATTTTATCATCATAAATATGATCACAAACAATCTTGATAAATTTTGAGATTGTAACATAAAATCTTTACCACTATGGATACATTAGAACGTAATTTCCATAAAGGAATATCATGAAAGGAAACTTAATATATCATTAGGATAAATAAATTCACGATAATACATATAAAGTGGTATATATATACACTACATATATGAAGAGCTCTATACAACATAATCATATGTCTCAAAGAAGGACAATTGAGAAAAAACCCCTTACCGACTTGGAAACATTTGAACCATAAACCCTATGAAATTGAGGTAATAAAATTGATATTTAAATACCATTAATATTAATTATAATAATTATAAAACACATTCACGGTTAGTTTATTCCCCACATAAAATAAACATATGGCGAATATAGGATTTGTCTCATATAAAATAAAAGTGAGATGAAAATCTTTTACATTATTTTTTGACTGCTTTCATACATGTTGAAAATACTTTTTAATAAATTTAATTTTATTATAAAAATATTATTGAAACATAATTATATATATAATACCATATATTGTTTCTTTTAGACCTTTTATGACTCCCTTATTAAAAATTTAGTATTAATGTCACGTTTTTGGTTATAACTGCTTTATTTTTTGTAAATGTTTTGATTTGTAATTTTCTGTCTTATTAGTATAGTCATGGTTCAATAATCAAGATAAAATTAATAATTACCTAATTATAATATTTAAAATTATATTAAATTTTAATTCCATTTATGAAATATGGTTTTGAGAAAATAAGTATTCTACGATCTTGGAGATGTTAGACTATACACACACATGATTATTGTTTCCATTTTTCAATAATTATTTGAGAAATGATTTAAGTAATATATTATCATTAAATATTTAACATAATATCATAACATACATATTTTTTTAAGATATACATATACCTATCATCCATTTGGTATGGTGATAAATAGAGAGACAATCAGTTCATAAAGGAGACAATCCACATGAACACGAATGAAATTATCATCTTTCAGTGAGAGAATAGTTAAGACATAGAATGATATATTTTATTTTAGGAATGATAAATAGATCATTAATTTCGTAATTATTACATTTATATCATATATATTTGTTAACTTTGTCCTTTTAACCTTCCATTTCAAGCATTGTTGAAAACGAATCTAATCGCTTCGCGAAGCGATAGTCCTCTGTACACACGAGCGATATTATTGTTTCCCATAAGAAATGGAAATGAAAAAGGTTGTATTTGATATATTTACTCAAGGAGTATAATATTGTAAAAAATATTATAAATATATTTATAGGTTATATTCATCATCATACTCAACCTTGTTATGTGGTAATGGAAAAATGAATGGAGTTAGTTCATGAGGTTATAGTTTAATGTATAGGTGAACAATTATTTTGTAACCCATTGATGAAGATAGATATGGAGGATCATGGAAGTGCACAAAGAGATCATGATAGGGTTTCCCAAATTCGACATTATTCTTATGGACTTGTATGAAGTAATCAAATATGATAATTGGGTTTCTCCTAGAGCGGTGGTGGGGTTTGTCTTACCAGAGAGGTTGAGATGGCATGTTTTGACTCCAGTTGGTGCTTCTGTCAGCACAACGATGAATGATGCGGCAGAAAGGTTTTTAAATATGATTATAGTATGTATTAATATGTCTCTCTATATATCCTATTGTGACAATGTGATGATCGATATGGCATCAGGGGTTGATCGCTCAAGTCGATCAATGATTCAAGATCATCTGTGTTCTCTATCGAAGCCCCTATGCAAGGTTTGTTCTTTATATGAGAACCTCATGCAGAAGGATTTACAAATTGATGAAGGCTCTAATGAATCTATGGATAATATTTACATATATGATAATATTTCCTTAATATTAATTTAAAATTCACTTTATCTGTTGGAGAGGTTAGATGCGTGTTAATTTTCCCTTATTGGGCACTTGATACTTTATAAGGGTGATAAACCAATGAATTTTAAGGAGGATAAATAACGTATCTCCATGATTTGGGGAATTTCCTTGTTACAAATTTTTCTAATTGGAAAATAGAATTTTCATTTAATATTCTATAATATGTATGATTGGGATTGTGCTTAGGGTTTTGGTTTTTATGTGCATAATCCAGGCATCAATCATGTTTCTTCCAAGAATTTTTTATTGAATCTACGTACACCAAAACATAAAAATATTCATCTCTAGACTATAATTCATGTTCTTAGCTGGCTTATATAGAATCCAATAATTCTTAATGATATTTTCTCTTATATGTTATCACCCATTATGATGTATAAGAACATGTTTGTAGGGAAATTTGGGTAGTTTTATAGATTCCTTGTGGATGTTCACACATGAAATCCTTTTCATGATTTTGAAACTCTTTTAAAAAATGGTTAAAAAAATTATTCTCTTTTTTAATATGAATCCGTACCATAATTATATAATTTATGCAAGGTTTTATGGAATGATGTATCAAACTATAAGAATGTTCGAAGCATCAAAGTCAAACATGTAGGTACATGACATCCTTTAGGTAAAAAGGATTTGAAAAAATACATTGTGAATAATCGGACCACTAATGAGAGGGGAATAACTACATATGCTAACATAAAGCGGAATTATATACCTATGTCATACTAGACCAACAATTCATCTCCCCTAATAATGGAGATTGTTACTCTTATTACATTTCACAAAAAATGATGAATTCAGTCAAAGAATTGAAGGTGGAAGTATCTCCTTCAAATATATCCATATTGAATCCAAAATAGGGCCAATGATAATTGATTATCTAGTTCATGATACTATTTAATTTTATCACACTGAGAATAATGATGTTATTGAAGAACTTGGGGAAGAATTTTCCTTATCAAAAAAAATTATGAACAATATGTACAATGATGTCTCTCTATTATGAATGATGTTTCACATGAGGAATCCCATCACTTTTTATAGTTCCTTAAGGAGAATATCTTTCATTTAGTGAGGGATGAACTATAAGGTGATTTGTAAAATAAAATACATGGAATCATAGTTTTTATCCAAAAAATTGTGGCTAAGGGTGTGGCACCAAAGGATGTGGTTAAGCTTCTTATGTCTTCCCCAAAGGAGCTCACTCTAGAGAAAATTAAACTCTTTGAAATGTACTTTGTTTATTCAAATCAGAAGAATTCATAGTCAGAATGAGAGTTAGCTGATGAAATCACTATTTATAGAGATAAGTTTTATTTGATGTTTTTATATTTTGAATGTGTACTTTTCCTTCATTTTACCTCATTCATTCTTATTCATGTTTGTATTTTATTATTCAATAAACTTTTTTAGGGGAAGGGTCTCTTGGATCTTGGTCCTTTTTTTAATTATTCCATAACCCATTTAATGGAATTAGAGTTGAATTTAGGTCATTAAAATAACAACAATTATACCACTATATGAAAGGTACTTTTTTTTATTGTACAATCATAGTTTAATAATAATTTAAGGATGTCGAGGAACAAATAATATAAATATTATTATTGGGGAATGATACCTCTTCTTCTGGTATCCTCTTTATGTTTTCACCAAAATTCATCATAGGATAAATTTTTTTCCAAAAGAAGGATTCTAGGATGAGACTATGAATGTATTAAAGGTATTATTTTAGTTATTGTCTTAACCAAAATAGTTTTAAGGTGTGCTTAACAGACTATAGAAAGTGGTGTTTTATAAGTGTAGCGGCACACTTGGTATTTTTTGAAAAGAAAAAAGTGTAACCACATATTTCTCATTATAAAACTATTAAAAATTAAGTATTATATAGACAAAAACACTAAAAGTTCAAAATAGGGCCATAAAATAAATTTTAGATTTGTATTTAGGTCAGTTTGACCCATATATTTTTAGTATAACCCCCGGTAAATCCATTTTTACCTTAAATACAGTAAATAATTTTTATTTTTTCACTATTAATTTTGGAAGAAAAATTATGATTGACTTATTATATAATATAAATTGTTTTGATTATAAATTTTTAATTCATTTTTTGAAGTTAATTTCTCATAATTGGATAAATTTTATATAAAATTAATTCGATAGTTGCGACGATAATGAATATTTTCAAAGAGAAAATATTCAAATGTTTACAATATTTTAATTGCAATTTTTAATATAAAATAGATTCTAATGAACTAAATTTGAATACTTTATATATAATAGAACTATGTTTACTTTAAATCAATTTTAAAATATTTTTTATCTTAACAAAAATTTAAATCCAAATGGCTTTTTTTAATTAAATTTTAGTGTTTTTAATGATTCATCCAACAAAATAATATTTTCATAAAATTATAAAAAATTCACCTTAATATAATTTTGATATGTTGATTTTAAAAGTGAAATTTATTTTTCTTGATAATTTCTCTAAAATTTAATAAAATTATATTTAAAATAAGTTTTCGAAAACATGATAAAACTAATTTTTTAGAAAAATAAAATTTTTAATAGTAAAATTGGATAAATTCTTATAAATTATCTATAAAAAAAGTTATTAATTTTAAATAGTTTATATAATATGTAATATATATATATATGTATATATATAATTAACATAATTATCTAAAAGTGGTTTTTTTAATTTATATGAGGTAATAAATGATTGTTTTCTAGAAAATATGTTTCTAGAAAATAATTATCTTTATTTAAAAATGGTTTTTATTTTTATTTTTAATTAATTTGTCACTAAGTAATTAATTTTATTTACTTGTTTGAACCATATATTTTAATAATTTATTTACTCAAATTCACACCCACCATTCCAATATCTAGGTGGTAACTATCATATAATAATATTTTAATAATATGACACATTTTTTTCAAACTCGATTTTGTGTATAACATAAGCAGAACATGGTGTTTCATACAATGCAAGATAAAATAATTGTAGTATGTAATGAAAAATATAAAAAGATTAAATTTCATTGGAAAAAATACATTTCCCAAAATATTGGTGTGTTTCCCTTATGATACACTTGGGATATGTTGTATTGATATAATAAATGTTATTTATTTGGATAGATTATGATTAGCTTGACTGAATTTGTAAAATTTTATTACCATTACAATATTTATCAAGATATTTTATGATTATTTTTAATTTTTAGGGTATATAGAAACTTTTTTTCACTACAACTGCTTATGTTTGATCAATTTCACCCCATCCATATAAGGAATTCATTTGGCTTATTACGTTACAAGTGGTTATCCATTACAGATATCCCCTAGACGAATTGATAGGTCCCATAAAAAATATCAGTTAGATAAATAAAATGGGGTTTTGAACATATGTTTTAACTATATTATAAATTGTCTTGATAACATGTTTCATATTTCATCCATTATAAATTCCTTCATTAATATATTAGTTATTGATGTACATTGGTTTATTTTATTAGTTAGAATATACATGGATAAGTGTCTGTGTAATCTGATTATTTATATGGAATTATTATCATTATTTATTCATGCTCTATTACCCTCATGTTATTATTTAAATGTAATATGTTTCAGCTATTTACAATTCCATATTTATTATTTTTATTTATACAAGATATATTTTTTTACGCATACCCATACTCAGCATATGAGTGCACCACATTTTTTATGTTTTATTTTCCGCTATATTATAAGATGTATTTTATGATTGATATAGAGGGATATGTTAAGGGGAATACTAGTGTTCTCAAATAATAAACTTTGTGTATTTTATTTTTTAAATAAAAATAAAAATTTTAAAGAATGTATCACGTTTACCCTGACAACTAAAATTCTTAATCCATTGGGATATGATTATATGTTTTTACATAAAAGTTAATAATTATGACACTTTTTCTTGGATACAAGACTTAATGTCATTATAATTGGATATAGAGCATGTTTTAAATAAATTATAAGAACTAGAATAAGGACAATATTGATTAGGGAATATAATCCTTCAACTGAATTTGAGGATATGTCTAAGAATAAGATAATATACAATTGTTTAAAGTAAAAATTATATGGCTTACCAAGAAATTCATCTCCATATATATACTAAAAGTAAATTTTGTTTTGCAATATATCTACCTAGGGATAAAAAGTATGAAAAATACATGTTGGGATTGACTTGAGTATTACCTAGTATATGAAAACCTGCCTTATTATACACCTTGTCTTACACTCTAACGGGATATTATTGGGTGATGTCATATTTTCTTTGCAAACCATTATAAATAGTCGGAAAATATTTTTATGATTTGAATAAATTTTCAAAGAAACCATGTTTATGATTATAATTTTACCAAATTATAATTTTTTTAATTTATATTATCTTTCATTCTAGTTTTGGAATTATACATTATGTTTCATAAAATTATTATCTAATATTGTGTATTACATTATTTAGAAATGAAATCTATGGGAAGTAATGAAAACTATATCAATGCATGTACTCTATGTATGAATTTCCCTCCTAAGAAATTTAATGAACATGTATCTGGATCTATTGTTTGAACTGATCAACTTATAACCATATTATTGTAGTTGGTATATGTTATGAGAAATAACATTTCTCATTTCAAGTAGTCTACTGATCTAACACATGGTGTAACAAATATAGGTTGATTTATATGTCATAAACCCTTATTATGTAGTGCCTATAAAAATATATCTTATGTTGAGAAGTGGATAAGTTCCATGAAGATGATATTCCTCTCTTCGAGAAGTAATTAATGAAATAATATTATTAGAGATGTTTATTGTCTCCCTAGGAGATGTGGATCAATGGTGGTCATGGATTCGAATCACACAAGATGATTAAGAAATAGTAAACAAGGAAAAGGGATTATATGCTTCTATTATTGGATATGTATCTTCCTCAGAATCAACTAGTGGAGATGGATAATCTATTCATGAGGCTGAAAAAAATAAGTGGGAATTGTTTTTTTGTTTGAATAGAACTTTATAGTGTTGGAAATTCGTGATATGGACAATGTATGAAATCTAAATAGCATGATTGAATCATTCTTTGATGGTATTTTTTCAATTATTTAGAGGGAACTAGTCTCCCAAAAATTCTCATCATTCAAGTACATTGCAACATGTGCTATCAAGGTAGTACATTAATTATCAAAGTCTTATGGATTCAAAATAATGTAAGAGAATAAAAGGACGATGGAGAAAAATTAGGATAAATGGAAGAAGGGAAAGAAGAATTTTCTAACATATGATAAATGTGGAAATAAACACCCTAGTACTTGCGTGAAGGGAATGTTATTTTCTTACAAGTTGGTAGAGAAATTGTACTATTATTGTGATTTCAAGGGTAAGAAATAAGTTTCTAAAGTTAAATGGTTTAACTAAAAGGAGTTGGTGCACTAAAAAATGAATTACCTAAGTGGAAATGGATGATAACTTAAAGGAATGTAAGGAATGATGGTCCAAATTTTGATATTAATATTTCCAAATTAGAATGATTAAGATGATTTTGTATTTGGATTCAAGATTTTTTTTTTAGAAATATTTTATCAATAGAAATATATATATATATATATATAATGATTGTGATACAATTGTTTTTCTATAAGTATTTGAAGACACATGATGAATCGTACAAAGAAATTTGAGTCATTGGATAATTAATATTTTTGAAAAACATGTGATTGAGTTAAGATAACCAATAATATTTTCATTATGTTGAGATAATAATTATATTGAGATGTTTATGGGATGTTATTGGTGACCATGAAATTTGTTAAATATTTAATGGTTTAATTCATATTTTTTAGGGTTTACTTCTTATTTATATTTATGGAATATGTTTTAAATACATTGATTTTAATTATTAGGAAGAATGCTTGTTTTAAATAAGGTTTTATTGTGATCAAGTTATTCAAATTATTGGTATGTGACATTAGGATCCACATAATGTTTTGGGGGGACTCTTATTTTATGTTGATTTTGAAAATTTACCTACATCCATTCTAAATTTTTGAAAATTGAATTTGGTCACAATTATTTTGGATGAATATTATGGTTAACTATATATGGAGTGTATGAAGATGAAATTTGGGTGTTATTTGATAATTGTTTCTAACATTTCTTTTATAAATATACAGATATAGAAGGAATAAATTAAAATTATTTTATAAATCTTATGATATGTTAATGATTCAGTAATAAAAATAATTCTATATTGATTTCATGGAAAGATAGATGAAGTATAAATTGATAAAATGATAAAAAAGATGAGATATTGTGTATAAAATAGAATTAAATATAGTAAGTATATTTTCTCAAGTTCTCTATCTTGATGAAAAAAATCCACTCAACATTAGAAAAAATATTTTTAGACAAATTTTTTTATTCTTTTCATTAGTATTGAAACTATTTTATTTTAACTCATATCATAATTATGGTATTATGGTAGTTATATTTCTAATGAACATGTTCTCTATCACACTTCATTATTAATTGGGCATTAGTATTCTCTTCAATTTCCATGTTTCCATTTCCCATCAATGCTCTCCTACTGAGAAACCTAGTAATGAATTATTCTTCATTAACTTTGTACTTGTTTTTCTCTCTTATCAAAAGTAAGTTTTATTCAATATTTTTATGATGTCTGTTTCCAAAAAAAGGTATTTTAAAATGTTAAACCATAGATTACTGAGATCAATATTGAATTGTGAGGATGCAATTAGTTTAAAGTGGCAGAATGTAACACCTATTTTAGAAGTTGATCATCTTGTTTGATAGCATATATAACATAAAATATAAATAGTAGTATAAAATTTAACACCCATATACTTTATGATAAATTTATTTTTAAATAAATTCTATATCTTTGATAGCACACAATGAATGCATCACTGGATTTAAATGAAACATAGTATCTATTAAGATATTTTTATTTAATATTTACCATTATAACATTATTATTATGTTTTATGTACAAATGTGAATATATAGATTATGAAAATTATATGAATTAAAAATGTATAAAAAATATTTTTTAGTTTTCTAATGTTTAAAAATAATATAATAACAATTGGAAAGAGAAAATATATTTTCAAAAAAACAATATTTTTCTAAAAGGTTGTTTAGTCACTCTATGAAAAAAATATTAAAATTAATTTTTAACAAAATTAATATAATGTATTAGAAAAAAAACAATTTTTAATTCTACATCTCATAATTATATTTGGGTGAATATTCAAGAATTTTCTGAAAGGTCTAATTTTTTTTGATCAATAGTGAAAAATGTTGAATTTTTTTCAAAACATCCTTTTTGTTAAAATTATATAAAAATTTAAATTAAATTTAAAATTGGTTTTAATGTAAAATTAGTCCAATTATATTTCAATTTGAAAATTTTAGGTTATTAGAATCAATTCCATATTGAAGTATTATATATAAACTCTTTAAACTTTAAAATGCTTTTCTTTGGAAAAAAATGTATTTTTTTCTACGTGTCTCTGAGTTTAATTTTAAATTGAATCATTTAAATTTTTTTAATATAATTCAGAAAAATTATTCAAAATTAAAATCATAATAATTTATATTATTTAAGAATTTCAAAATTATTTTTTACCACAATGACTATTGATAATAATAAAAATTCATTATCAATGCTAAGGCGATATTGGTTTACCAGGTTTGAAACAAAGACGATAAGGGTTAGAATGACATAAACAATGTAAAAAATTGATCTTATGTGTATATTTAGACCATATCACCTATAATTATCATGAATTTCCAATTTTGTTAGTCTTAAATAATGGGAAAAACAATGTTACAAAATATTCTATTAAAAAAATTCAATGTGTGTACTCTATCTCCCTTGTAAAAGGATACCTCTATCCTCAATTCATAACACTTATAAAACAATATTTTTAGAAAATATTCATAAAAATACTATCATTGTTCCTCTCCTAACATATCAGACCCCTTGGTTTTATCATATATCCATCCAAGTAAATTTTTTTGTAAAAACAAACAAAAGTTGTTCATAGAAGTGGTAATGTTCTTAAACGAGAATCTTTATTATATTTATTATTAAAAATATTTCATATCATATTAAATCCTTGTAATATAATAAAATATTATCTATATAAACAAATATTTTATTATGTTAATTTTATAACCTATATATGTATCCTCATATCTAAAATGGGAAATGAACCAGTCGATCGTGTTACAGTGAACTACTCCCTTTCAAACTGATTTAATTCATTTTCTATCAATGCCTGCCACAATTTGATACAATTAAGTATTTGTCATATTTTTAAGATATTTTTGACATTAATATAATTATGTATTTAAATACCACATTTTCCTCTTTACTTTTCAAACTATTGGAATATAATAACACTACTTGTGTGAATGGAAGACTACCGCCTCACAAGCTGATGTGATGTGTTTTTTCCATTTACATTTTACTTGGATTGTAATAAGGATAGATTAAATGAATATATGTGAACTTTTTAACATTATTATACATATGTAATTATTATATCACAATTATGTTCTTATTTCCCATTTAGTTTGACATACTATTACGTCACTCATGTGTACAACAAATTACAACATCACGAACCAATGCAATTCATTCTTCACTGATGTCATACATTGAAGGTAATAATGATAAATTAAATTAATATATGTTATATATAAGAAATTATAATTAATTTATATTTTTTATATATTATTTTACTTCCATTTTCTAAATCCATTGAGAAAAAATTGAAACAACGTTTACGTGTACATACAACATATCACCTCTTTGAACAGTGTAATCTGTTTTCTATCAGTAGAATCTAATACAATACTATAAATACATATTTAAAGAATATATTTGATATATATATAATTTGTAAAATTATGGAGATAATTTAATCATGATTAAGAAAAATGATCAAAATTATCGAACAAAAACATAAATGAAAAATGAAGAAATTAGCATATGAAACATAGATTTTAACACAGAATTGATAACAAATAGGGGGATAAAATACTATAAGTAAATAACATTTGGTTTGAAATATATTATTATTATTATATAATAGATTTGTAATTACACTATATTTTTTATACTGGAGGTTTGAACAAATATAATGGAATTTGAACCTCATGTAAGGGTTTCTCATCTCACTTTTACTAATGTGAGACATATACATTATTCATGACCTATTCATTTTTGTGGTGTATATACTACCCATTTTGAAATTTTATATCATTAATATATTTTAATTTACGGTATCTCAATTTTTATTTTAATTTATTTATTTCATGGGCATTATGATTCTAAAGATACCAAAATGGTAAGTGTTTATTTTAAAATCTCATCATTATTTGGGATTGATTATATTTAAGTCTACCATGGAGTAATTTATTTATTTATATACTAAAATAAATATATTTTATTATAATATGGTAATTCATGACAATTTTACGTATTAGAACTATTTTTCATCTATTTTTTAGTTAAAGTGATTGAGAAAATGTTTTTAATGAAAATTTATTTTATTTATATCATTGATCATAATCAAGTATTCTTCTATATACATGTTTTAAAAATTATATTTAAAATTAAAATTTTTTTGTTAGTGTAATATTTACCGTTGTTTTAGTTTTTACAAAATGGTTTGAATGGAATCTTTTTATTGTTTTCTGAATGAAGAATTTTAATCCTTTTTACCATAGTGTGAAAGGAATGATTTTTAACATATACAACATGTGTGGAATTTTCTATTTTCATGACCAATCAATGTATTAAAGATTATATTATATGTTTCAATGTTTATTTTAAAGTAATAATATTTTCTATATATTTTTTTTCTTTTATTTTTAAAATTTGTTTCAATTTAAAAAAGGTTATTTTCACAAAGAATATTTTAAGGATATTTTTATTATAATTAAATTCTTCAATAACATATAGTAATTTTTTTACTTATAATAAAAGGATGATATGTTATATTGATATCATTATTATTATTTATTTGTATATAATATACTAAATTGGATATAAGATTTACAATTTTATTACCATTAACCATCTTTCTCTTGATTGTTTATTATTATGATTATTGATTAGGGTAATTATTGGCATATTGTTTGTTAGTTTTCAATATAAATGTTTATATTATTTTTATTTCATCCCATTCATATGAGAAATTTTTTAGACTTATTATTTTTTGGGTGGGGCCCAGTTATTGATTGCCCCTTAACGTGTATACATGCATCATGAGACAAATAAGATGGCCAAATAAATTTTTTTACACATTGTTTAAAATTTTCTTGTGGAATGCCCTGAAAAAATGAATCAGATTTCTAGAATTATGATATCCCCCATTATGTGATCACTTATTGATTCCCACGTGATTATTTTATTTTTTAGAATATCCCTTGCTATGTTTTAGGCTCAGGGGATTGTTTATATGGCTTTATTTTATAAACTTTTGTTTCAATTAAATAATGAAAATTTTATTATTTAAATGAAATGTATCTTAGATATTAACCTTTTCATAAGGATTATGTTAATTTATTCATTATATCTTACACTATACGCATACCCTTACTAAACATTAGATGTCCTCCTTTTATTATGATTTATTTTCCCTATGATACCTTCTAGTATTATATGATTAATACACATATATCATAAGGGGAATAATTATGTTCTAAAAGAAAACAATTTTTTTAAAATGTAATGTGGATGTTCAATTTTTTATCTAGTGTAAAAAGACAACCAACCAATTTGGTCATTTTGGATGTGATTTCTTATATATAGTTCCAATTTAATATAATAGACATCAGCTCTGGGTTGCTAGATTTATTTTCATTATAATAGACATTTCTTCGTGGGTGGATATAATGGATTTAAATGACATGTTATTGACTATACACACCACGTAATTTTAGCTAACACATTCAATGTACAGATGATATGGTCATTTCATGTAATTAAAAACGTAGAATAAAATGATTAATTAAAACAATAACCAAACTATATTGTATCTAATGGGTGTCCATATCATGTGATAAGTTATTACCATTAATTATGCGATGATTTATTTTATCTTGTTATGTTGAATTAATTATTTAATAATTATTTTCCACTTAATTCAAAAAATACATAACATGTATTAACCATTTACATGGAATGTACATTATCAGAATCACATTCAATACACATTGTGTATATTCAATGGATGTCATGTGGTTATTCATGTCATGAAATCTACATGTATTAACCAATAAAATAACACGCCAATGTAATTTTGGGACATGTCCCGTGGGAATACATTCAATGTAAGTACACAACACATTATAATGATCCTACACAATATTAGTCACACATTATGTGATGTGACAATATATAGTTATTTAGGATCGAAGAATTTTTTTATTTATAACACTACTTAAAAATGGTTTAGTGATGAGTAGGGGTAAATCCTTAGGGAAGGACTCGTATTATGTGATTGAGTGTGTGATAAAGTGAAAAAAAATGAACAATAGAAAAAAATAGATATGGAGATGGTTATGTAATGAAAAAATTAACAAGTGTGATGAATTTGTGTGAATGTAAGTGTCAAAATAGGTGAACCAATAGAAGTGACAGATGATAAAAATATAGTGATTGAAATTTTTTTGATGATGTAGAGGGAATCAGTTGTCTTGTTTTTATAATAATTTTACAACATACATGCATTTGAAATAAATGAACCAAATCTAATTGAAACTGGCCAACCCGATTCATTATTTATTCATCCAATGAATGAATGATTCCTATAGCTTTACATCTAGAGAATTTTTTGAGTCACTGAATGAAAAATGTATTTATCACTAAGTTCAATTATTTAGTTGAACTCGTGGTGTTATTCTATCCTAATCATGATCAATATTCCAGTAACATCCATAGATTGAAAAACAGTTTGAAAAAATATTTAATGAATATATTCATTCGTATATGGTTAATAATTTGACAAAAAGTATTTCTACCCATAATTAGATAGAATCATCCAGGTAGATAAATGCATGGAAAGTGTAAAAGTGACTAACCAGGTTATCTTATTCCCCCAAGAGTGTTTATTTGAAGAACAAGATTAGATTAAACATTTCATATTATTTCATTATAGGATAATTTGTATAAAAATTAAACAAAATTTGTATTAATGGAGAATAATATTCTTTATTCTATAACTCCAACTCTAGTTTGATCCTAGTGATCTATAATAGCTTCAATGTGACATTGTCTAGGGGGTCTTATTGCATGCCTAGGGGGATCCCATTCCAGATGCTTCATAAAAAAATAAGTAAAAAATTTTATACCAAAATTCAATATGAACTTTTTTCCTTCACTTGACATGTTCACGGTGGATTTTCCTTCTCACAAAGGATAACAACACAATCTCCTATAACAAAATACACAACTCCACAAATCTTCATGTCATGCATCGTCCATAATCAAAATCACATATGCTCTTCACGGGGATGTATTAATAACTTTTGCAGATCCAAGAAATGGATACAACATCTTTTATTAGTGATAAGAAGATAGAGCTGATAAAATACAGACCTTTATTAACACTTTCTAAAATCACTTATAAAGGTCACAATTGTCAGCGCAAAAAAATTGTTTGTAATGATCTATATTTAATTAGAGATTTTCTTAGGACTGATAAAGGATATATTTAATAGCACAACTCTTAGCACTTGTAAAGGTTGTTAATAAAAAAATTATAAATATATAATAATTATTATATTTATATTAAAAACTATTGTGTATTTTTACAAATTAATTTAAAAACACAGGTGTATAATCAATAAAAATATGATATATTAATTTATATTATATAATAATTACAATCTATAGATATTGTTTTTAAAATGTAGTTAAATAATAATAAATAAAAATATATGTATTTAATTTTTTTAAAAATATAGTATTTTTTTAATATAATAATTAAATTTCATACATTTATAATTATATATTTATAATTAAATATATATACATTTAAAATATACCTAGTTATAATTGTAATTATATATATATTTAAATAAATACATATCATTATTGAATTTTATCAATAAATAAATATTTATTTATTTAATAAGTTGGGGCGGAGATCCCATTTTTTTGAAAAAAAGAAAATAAACATTTAAAAAGGGTTGAGAGGTAACCCTTACAAGAAACATAAGTCTAGAGGCCCAAAGACCCAATGTGACATGGCTTAAAGTCCCAATGACCTAACGGTCAAAATGAAGCCCAAAGGTCCAGAGTGAGAAGTGTGCAACATTGACATGATTGGGGTTATTTATGTTCATATATTGATGCATGAATTTAATTGACATTATATGATCAAATGTTTATTTGTGGACATGATAATGGGTTGCTATGTTTCATAATTTTATGATGATGCGTGCATATGTTATGTATTCTTAACTCTTTAAATGTAATTTGTACACCAACACCCTTATTATTCGTGCTTTCCAAATATGTGATGATTCGTTTATTTTGATCTACATTTTACTAGGTATGATTCAATCCTGTTATACTCAGGTACTTATTATTGTTTTGATAAATACTTATATAATTATAATATACTTATTTCAATAATAAATATATTTATAATATTTATAACTATAAAAATTTAATTATACAATAATACCTTTTAAATATAGTTGGTTATAAATAAAATTATAAAGATATATATTTGTAATTAAATAATTTTAAAATTACAACAAATACAACTATTATAATTATATATATATATATATATAATTATAATTGTAAATATATAAATACAAAATAATAATATTATAGGAAATACATTTATTAAATTGAAAATTTTATTAATATATATAACTACATAAACACATTTATAAATATATAATAATATTTATAAACATATAAAAATATTTATTTTTATAACTGTATATATATATTTAAATAATTACGAAATTTTAACAAATGTATTTATTATATATAATAATAAAATTGAAAATATAATTAATATATTTATTATAAGTTTATAATTAAAAATAAATAAATATTAATTTATATTTATAAATAAATAAATATATATATATTAAATTATTATAAAATTAAAATAAATATATTTATTAGATTTATAATTTTTAAATTATATAAAACAAATATATTAATAATATATAATTATGAAATTATTAATATAATATACATATGGATTATAATATTAAAATTATATATATATATATATAATTATAAATATAAATAAATATTAATTATAGTTATAAATACAAATAAACATATATTTATTTAAAAAATTATAAAATTATAATAAATATGTTTATTATTATTTTATAATTATTTTAATATATATATATATATATAAAAATAACTATAAATAAAATAATATCTATCTATCAATATGAAATTATAATAAAAATATTTGTTATATTTATAGTTTTAAAATTATTTATATTTATAAAAATATATAAAAATATTTATAAAAATATATTTATAATATATATATATATATATATATATTACTAATTATAAAGAATTACTTATATTTGTTTTTAATTTTAAAATTATAATAAATATATTTATTATATTTAAACAATTATAAATATATAAAATATATAAATGTATTTAAAAAAATATACAATTATTTATAAATAAATAAAATTATTTATAATTATAATTATAAATATATATATATATATTAAGTTATAAAATTTTAATTCATATTTTTTTATATAATTATTAAATTATAAATATAATATATTTATTTATTTTAATTTTATAGTTATTTAAATAAATATATTTTTTTTATAATTATATCTATAAATATATATATGTATTTCTAATCATAAAATTATTATAAATATATATTTTTATTTATAATTTTATAATTATATAAATATATACAAATATTTATAAATATATTTATAATATTTAAAATCATAAATCAATAAATAATTATTTATATTTATAACTATAAATAAGTATATATTTATTTTTAATTATGAAATTATAATAAATATATTTATTCTTTTTATAAATATATATACATAATTAAATAAATATTATTAAATATTTATAAATTTATTTCTTATATATATAATTATAAATAAATAAATATTTATTTTTAGTTATAATTATAAATAAATATCTATTTATTTACTATATACATAATTTTATAACTTTATGTAATAATATAAATACATTATTACCATTTTGTCTTTATTAGAAATTTTTTAGCTATGATAAAGGCATCCCTTTATCATCACTAAAAAATGATAATATTATTCTTTTCCAGCATTATAATTTTAGCACTGATAAAGACACATTTTATCAGTTCTTTTTACGCACTGCTAAATGTGTCACCTTATCAGTGCTAAAAATAGCTTATAAATAGATGTTTTATAAGCTCTTTCTATTTTAGTGCGGATAAAACACCTATTTATGAAATCTTTTTGAATGTGTTGATAAATTCCTTATCCCTTCTATAAAAAAACCTGACCAGATGTGTTCTCTTGTATTACTTTAATAATTCGAAGAACTCTACTTCTACGCTGCCACTCTCACTGAATCCCACTACCGCCACTCCACCAGTCACATTGAAATGCACTACTACTATTCCACAACTCCCACAAAACCTTATTCATGTTATCGTCATTGGTCTCACCATACCCCACTGCAACCATTTCTATTATCTCCAACCCCCATCGTCATCGTTGCTCTTTCCAAACCCCTTCATCATCATTGTTCTTAGCTAACCATAATCTAGTCTCTTTGTGACATTGGAATTTATTTTTGATGAATCAAGGCCCACAAAACTAAAGGTATGTTATTTGAATCATGTTTTTTGTATTTCACATTTGATTCTCTTCGTGGTTCACTTTTTTCTTCTCGAACAATTGTTTTTATAGAAACCCCTTTCACATATTATGTTAACACCAGCATTTTACTTCATTTGAGTTCTCCATTGTAGAGCTCATCTAAATCATTTTAGGATTTTTTTTGTTCATCAAATACATTTTGTTAGTTATTATATTCATTAATTTTTCAATTATAGATTATAAACCATAATTTTGAAAAATATTTATAATGACCATTATGTTATGACGTTAAACAAGGTTTATAAATCACAAATATTGAAAAAATGGATTCAAGATCTGGTGAAATATTTTTTAATGGTTTTAAATTCAATTTATTTCAAACTTCCTTCCATTTTCACCTTTTCATGATCCTAAAACACTTTTGTGGTTTTTTTTATTTATCATAGTAAGAAGGCTCAAATTAAGATCTAATTGGTAACCTAACTTCAAATGGAGAAAAATTTTGATCTGAAATGCTTTTGTGCTTTGTAATATATGATATCAAAGATCTCAAATAGAGATACGATTAAATTACTAATAATTCATCATTGAGTCCATGAAATCAAGGATTAACCTATTTTTTATAATTTATGAATATGTAATTAAAATAAATATTATTTTATAAAATATATATTACTTTATACTTATATATATATAATTTTATATAGTTATATAAATATACATACATTTTGACTTATAATTTTATACCTGTTTACATTTTTCAATTTATCAATAGTTTAATACATTTAAACTCCCATAATATTTCCAATTAGAAAACATATTTTTATGCTTATATAATTCTAACCTATGATTATATAATGTTATACCTTTTTTCATATCATGTTAAATTACATTTTTTTTATTAATTTTATTTGATGTATTACTTTCATCCTTAAATTTGAAATTATTAATAATAATTCTCATCCAATCTAATGTCTCTTTTTCATCCACATATATTTTTTCCCTCGAAAAAAATACATGCATCATATATTTCGATTTTATGAATATATAATATCTTTTAAAATATTAATATTTCACCCTGTTTAATTTTAAATGATAGGTTTATAAAAATTCATCGATGCAGGTTCTTATAAAAAAACCCCTTAAATGCTTAAAAAGGGAATTTCATTTCACATTCATTAATTATATATTTTCTAATACACATTCTAAAACATTAAATTTATAACCACTACAATAACCCTTCTTAATTATTATTAAATAATAGTGTTTCAAAAATTATTGTCATTAAGTTCTCAAAAAAGCTTTTTCAATATTACTCGTAACATTTTCTTCCTATGACAATATTTAAAATATTTTATGAAATTTTTATTTATGATTTAAATTTTTTGTTCCCCCTAAATCTGATTGATATATCACATAAGGTTTATTGATCCTTTAATAATCCAAACATATTATAATGTGAGACAATTATACCAGGAAATTGTGATTTGGTATCAAATAATAACATTCATGATGTCATTCGAAAATGTTATTATCCCATTTTTTGGTTGTTTCTATAATGTGATATATAATTAATTATATATGGTACATATATGTGTGTTTTATCATTATATAATATTTTAGATCTATATATATTTGACCACCCATCCCCCAAGGCCCGTGTCATGACAACCCCAAACCCATCATCCAAAGGCTAGGGGTTGGTGACTAGATCAGAAAGGCGTAACCCAAAAAGGGAAGGAATTACCTTTAAACCATTATGCACACAAACAGAGTACACACATAAAGAAGAACCCAATGCAACACTACTGATAGTAAATGTATATACTGAAAGTAAAGGGGCCGGTATACAAGCCCAACTAAAAGAAATGTACTACAAAATTAAATAAAAATAATCTCCAGAGATCGTTTGGTGAGGATCAAACCTGAAGAGTTGGTACAGCTCCATGTATGACATCACTGCAGCTCACCACATCTATTGTTAACATGTGAGAACTATCTATAACTGGTTCCCCATGTCTCAGTCAAGTCATCCATTGTCTTAATAAGATACAATAGGTACAGGTGAAGCCCATGAAGGTGTGAGTATAATAATACTCAGTTGGGACCCCTAGACCCCCGAAGGTCTCTCAAAAATAAACAATGGTAAACCATAATGGCATATCTCAATCAAAAATAAAAAAGTAAATGAAATCTCACACAAGGTATACAACTTAAAGAACCAAAATAAATATTATTATTCATATGTAAGATCATCTTATTCTGTTGAGAGGCTCCATTACTAATCTGAGAAGGGTAGCATCGCTACCGATCCAAAAAGGGTCACTCTATCGCTGATCCAGGATGGGGTTCTCTTTGGTTGGTCCATGATTTAGTGAGATAATGCTGATCCAAAAAGGGTCGCACTCATGGCTATCCACGGAGGGTCACACTATTGTTGACCCACAAAGGGTCGATCGCTTTTCGATCCACGGAGGGTTGTTCCATTATCGTTCCATGGAGGGTCACTCTCTTGTCGATCCATGGAGGGCCACACCATTATCAATACACATAGGTTCAATCTCTATATGATCCAAGAAGGGTTGTTCCATTTTAATTCCACAGAGGGTCTCTGTCATTCCGATCCACGGAGGGTCACTTTTCACTTGACAGCCGGCCACTGGATTACCACACTGTTTATGTACGAGTCTCGAAAGTTTTGCTTCTCAAGCCATCAGTCATATTTCTATTTTCACAAAGTCTCACTTAGAGGTAAACTAATGGATCATCTTGTTGTAAGAGTTGCAATGCAAATGATAGTACATCGATCAGATGCCCGATCTGTAAGTTATATTCTTTTTAATAAAAAGGGATGTGTTAGATTCATGTTTGATCCATCTTGGTCATACTCAAACATTTCCCAAAACTTCTTTGAGGTATATCAGAAGAATTGCCTCATATCAAGGGTCACAATGCAACTGATATCTTGTCAATCGAACATGTGGTTTGCAATGTACAAGTGTTTTAGTAAACATGGGGCTGGTTGTGTATATGCCCAGTCTGACCCGGTCAGACCGACCCGACCAGCCTGGCCCGGGGGTCCCAAAATAAAATTGATCAATTAGAAAAAATCGACCTAAACCAGTTTGGGTTGGGGTAATTCGGTTCTGGAAGGGCCGATGGGTTAGGTCCAAGGGGCCTTGCTTGACCCGTCCAAGTTTAGCCGAAGGTCCATCCCACCAGATCGCCCGACGACCCGATCTTATTCGGCCCAGCTCGAAAGGCGTCGGTTGGGCCTGCTGGCACGATTTCTTCCAGTTGGGCATGGGATCGGCAGGCCAGTGTGTGTCTGACCCGCTTGCCGGGGCACGGTCTTCCGGCCTAAGGCCGGACTCAAGGGTGGCCGGTGGTGCACCGACCAGCCGAGATGTGTGTCCTCCGCCTGCCGCGATCAACGAATCCCGACTCACTAGCACCAGGACGACCGGAACATGGGTCATCCCTCCCTGTTGCGCTGACAGGTGCAGTGCCTCCCCACCAACGAGCTCCGCACATCCTCATTGATTGGCTCCTCACCTTCTTGCAATCATAGAGCACCGATGGGTGCACCTTCACCCCTACCCATGACCACTAGCGCACTCACGGTGCCTTCAACGAGCCACTAGATTCGCTCCAGTTATCCGTTTTGGGGGCCGTCTGCACCTAAGGTCTCTGTCGGGAACCACCATTACCATGAAGCCTTGGAATTATCCTTTTTAACATGTTAACCACTTGAATTTGAAGTACTCTCCATGAACAAAAATGAAAGAGGGACATGGATTTTTTCAGGTCATCACGCTCCCTCCTCATTAGAGTTTAGTCATGTGGATAAACATGATGAAAAACATACAACTTAAAAAAACCCCAAATCTAAAACCTAGACAATATACACCCATAAGAATGAGTGATTCGTGGATCAACCCATTAGTCAGTTGATCCGTGTTTTTCATTAATTTTTATGAAAGTGGAAGAAATCATCAAATAATTAGAAATCATAAACCCCTACATGGATTCATTGGATCTGCTGATGATAGAGGGTTCGATTCACGTCATCATCGGTCCAAATTCGTTGGCATTATTCACCGCTTACTAACCTCTGGATCCAATCCTCCAACGTTTGTTTCTCCATTCTTCGTTCTTCTTCAGAGAGGTATTCCATTAGTAGTTCGTTAGAGATTCCCCCACATTTGTTAATTCCCAAACTCCAACATGTTGAACTATTAATAGAAATAAAAATTACAGCGATCTTGCGCCCATTAATGTTGCTCATTAATTGAGACATATTTAATGAGACAAATTTAATGATCCATTAAGGTAACATCATCAGAATTTGGAACAATCCATTAGTGAACCACCATTAATACGCCTCTTCATCCCGTCATCACTTCCCCTCATCATCGTCATTCTCCACTCAACAGTGATAAATTAAATAAAATAATTATTTTAAATTATTTTATTAATTTTCATGAAATGTGTGAAAAATGAATTTTTTTCTCAGCCCATGCAGGATAAAGTTAAGTCATTTTTTTGTAAAATCGTAGCATTCCCAGTTCGATGGATCCCTTAGAATTTTTATCTGAACATGTGTTCAAAAGTTATTAAATTTCAATCTCATGTTTACTGAATGTAGCTTAAAAAAAGATCAAAATTCAGTTTCGGGCCCTCCAGTCCTCAGAATCACATGTTGTCAGAGCGTGTGGTCTCAGAATAATTCCATATATAAAAATATTACTTAGAATTTACGAGACATAGAATTATCACCACATTAGGGATATACAACCCTGATAGATGATAAAAAAACTAATCAAACATATGGGGGTACTGAGCACGAATATGAGCCTCCCGCTCCCATGATCTCTCCCGGATATTTACATTCTTCCCTTGAACTCACACTAGAGGAATTAACCACCCACGTAGGACCTGTTCCTATCGATCCTCTATCTCCACCGAGAACTCTGCATAAGTCTACCCATATTTAATTTCTAGATCTCCCCAGTCGATGACTTGTGATGTATCATACACGTATATCCTCAGTTGCGACATGTGGAAACCATCACGCTCTTGGTTCATCTATTGGGGAAGATCTAGGTGATATTTGACCTCTCTAACTATGATCAGGATCACAAAAGGTCTGATGAATCTCATATATATCTTGATTCCCCGACTGAATCTCTACAATCCTCATAGTGGTGAGACCTAAAGAAACACATCATCTCCCTCCTCAAACTCCAAGGGCCTTTGTCTCTTGTGGGAATAAGACATATGTCTGCTCTGTGTAGTCCTCATCTACTCCTGGATGATTTTCTCCTTCTCAATGGTAGCCCATACCAACTCTGGACCCATGAGTTCTGACTTTCCCGAGTCTGTCCAACATTGGGGTGATATAGAGGGCCACCCATATAAGGCCTCGAACGGTGCCATGCAAATGGTGGAGTGATAGTTGTTGTTGTTTGAAAACTCCACCAGTGGAAGGTGGTCCTCTGAACTAGGACCAAAAATCAAAGATGAAAGCATGAAATATATCCTCTATGGTTTGTATTAGCTACTCTTTCTGACCATCTATTTGTGGATGAAATGTTGTTCTTAAGCACAGTTGTGTCCCAAACACCTCTTGTAATCCCCTCCACAGCCGGGATGTAAAGCAGGCGTCATTATTTTATATGATCTTCGATGAAACCCCGTGAAGCCGCACTATCTCTTGGACATAGAGGAATCTCAATCCCTCTACCGTTCTGTGCTCCTAGATGGGTAGGAAGTGAGCCGACACGGTATGTCAGTCAACGATAACCTATATATATTCATGGACCCTGAATGTTTCTGGTAACACAAACACAAAGTCCATAGAGATACCGTCTCATTTCCACTCTGGTACATCGAGTGGCTAGGACAAGCATGTTGGAACCTGATGCTTGACCTTCATAAGCTAACAAGTGATGCAATGTGAATGGAACTCAGCCACCAATTTCTTCATTCCTGAAAACCAGCACTTCCATGGGAGGTCCAACTACATCATTTCCACTCTAGGATATAACTCAAAAGGGTATGTATGGAACTCCCTCAACTCCTTCTCCCACAATGTCATTGGCACTAAGGTGATACCTCTGAAAAGAATGATGTGTTCCCCACCTATTTAAAATCCATCAGGAGCATATCCCAAGGATTTCTGACCACATCATGCCTCTTAGTCAGTATTCACCAATTGTGCCTCCCATACATGATGTAAGAGTGGGGGAGAAACTATCCTCGATTTATGGTTAGAATATTAACCATCATACGTGATGGATACCTGCATCATGGCCAACTGATCTATCTCCTCACTCAAAATTTACAATCCAGACCTCCTATTGAGCACATATGCCACCATGTTCCCCTTTCCAGGGGTATAGACTATCTCAATGCCGTAGTCCTGGAGGAAATCTAGTCATAGCTATTGTCTCAGATTCAGTTCCTTTTGATAGAAGTTATTCATAAGACTCATATAGTCGAATTATGTCAAAAATAGTTCACCCATCAAGTATTACTGCCACATCTTCAAGGAAAATAACACTTCTCCTAACTCCATGTCCTGGTTCGCGTAGTTCTACTCATGTTATCTCAACTTTCATGAGACATAGGAAATAACTACTCACTCCTTCATCTGGAAACAACCAGGTCTAGTCCCTGATGCGTCACAATATACTACATACCCAACGCCCTCCTCTGGTAGTCTCAAGATGGGTTCACTAGTCAGTCTCCACCTCATCTCCTAGCAACTCTGCTGAGATTTCTCCATCCACAAGAAATGTTTTCATTTATATTTCAATGTCGATAAGGGTGGTTATAACCTAGAAAAGTCAAGCACAAACCTTTGATATTAACCAGCTATCCCCATGTTTCTATGTACCTCATCCACACTCTTTGATGGTTCCCAAGAAAGAACCTCATATTTCGTTGTTTAATCCACTGCGTATCCAACCTCTGAGAAAACATGTCCCGGAAAGTGGGCTTCTTGAATCCAAAACTGATACATCATGAGATTTAAATAAATTTTGTGCCCTCAGTGTTTATTTATAACTATCTGTAGTTTTATAGTGTTCTCCTTCTCTGATTCTTATTACACCAAGATATCATCAATGGAGACCCCAAAAAATCAGTCAAGGTAAGGCCAAATGATCATGTTCGTGTGTCCCATGAACACTTCTTGATAATTGATCATATTGAGAGGCACCAATAGGAACATATATTTGTTGTATCGACACATTAAGGTTGTCTTCAGCACATCCTCATCCCATAAATGAAGCTGGGGATAGCCTGATATGAGGTCTATCTTTGAGAACCGCCTTGCTCCCTTTAACTGGTCAAAGAGATCATTGATTTTTTGATGTGGATACTTGTTATTCACAATCTCCTGGTTCAGGCCTCGGAATTCCACAAACATCCTCAAACTACCATATTCTATCTTTGTAAAAAAGAATTGGGGATGCCCATGGTGAAATGTTGGGCCTTATGAACACCTTCTATAGTAAGTCCTCTACATGTACCCTCATCTCGTGAGGCTCTGTGAGAGCCATCCGATATGCCGATTTTGATATCGGTGTCATAATAGGGTACAATTCGATGTACAAGTATACCTCCCTATGAGGATTTTGTCTCTAAACATCCGCAGAAATACATTCTCATACTCATCCACCCCTATAGGATAACTTGGACTCATCTCATCAAATGTTCTGAGGGTGAGACTAGCCAACTAGAGAGTGATTTTTTGTACCCTCCTCTGATAAAGCCTGTCCTGTGAGGAAAGGGTTTTGTTCTTGCCTATGAATTAAAACCTAGTCCTATCTCTATATACTCACCATAATTTATGCCGAAAAGAGTCTATCTATGCATGGACTGTGGATAACCAATCTATACCCTAGATGAAATCATAAGTCCTCAACGCTGCTACTAGGATATCATAGTTGAAACTATCACCTCCTAGCATAAGCTCACACTACTAGAACTAAAGTGTATTTTTTGAATCCCCTATTGTATGAGTCTCTATCCATATGGAATGATCCAATGGCTCCACCAGAATCTTTTAGCTCCGAACGAGAGTTTTGGTAATAATGGAGTGACTAGAACTTGTGTCTATAAAACTACAAATACGGTGGAAAAGACATATATCGTACCTAAGATAATTACTAGAGTGTCGTGGTCATTAGCATTCACTGCTTGATGTGATGCTCACATGTGTTATCCTTCTTCTTGAGGTCGGGGTGGACCACATAAGGGTGGTGGTGGTAACAGCTCAAACCGTCACCACCACCTGCGGCTCAACCTGCTCCCCTACCATGTCCACCGCACTGTAGACCTCCTCGCTTGAATCGATGACTCTGTATTAGTGGTCCCTGAAACATATTCTTATCATTATTATGTTGGGTTGGGTATCCATGATCCACGTGACCCTTCCCACTACTTGAGTAGCACAATCCTCTTTTCTACTGACCCCCTCTGCCTCGCGAGCTCCCCACCTCTGACCAGACGTCATGGTGTCATCCTATAAAAGGACTAGACCATTTTGTGCATCTGTATTACATGCCTACTACCTACTACAGATTAATCATTTACCTGTCATCCATTAGGGGATCTCACTATCGTTTCCTTCTCGGTATGTATTCTCTCACCCTGTAGTTCTCTCTCTAGCTCTCTACCCTGTGTTGGGATGTTGGGAGAAATCATCGATACCATTATCTCCCTTCGGAGACCCTGCTCAATGGTCCAGACCTAGAAGAAGGGGTTCACACCTTGTCAATGGAGTATAGAGAGAGGTTGGTAAACCTCATAGTGTATCGACCCACATTCAAACTGCCCTGTTGTAAGTGTAGTCGCTCATGAATAAGCACATAGCATAGTGTTTCTCATAGGAACTACACATTGAAGAGGTCCTTGAAGCCCAACCAAGAAAGGTCCACCTCTTCATGTGTCTAGAGCATCAAGATCCATCATCTCCATGATGTTCTATGAAATAGGATAGCAGCATGGATCACTATCTGATCTGCTGGTGTCTCTACGAAGAGAAAATGGTCTTCCAAAACATCCAGGCAGTCCTCAACTGCCTGAGGATCTGAATCACCTCAAAACCTCAGAGGCCTCTGTCTCTGTAACTCATGCATCACACACAGTTAGCATGCATTGATTGATAATGTGGGTGGTAGCATCTGTTTCTCTATGGGTAGTGGTTCTACCATTACACCACTCATAGGTGCTAACACTGTATGTGGCCCCTGTACCAATGCCTCATCGCATGGTGGTCCATAATCATGATTTTCCACTAAAACCCTGGCCGGTTGCCTTTGGGGAGTCATATTGTAAGAAAAAAAAATACACAATGGTCAGAATGTTATACCTGGTGAGCTGACTAAAAAGTGATCAAGAAGAAAAAATTTCTGAAACACACACAACTGGTGTATTTGTGTATCAAGTCAAAAATAGAACTCAAGGTCTTTGTGTATGGATACGTCAGCCACTGCACCCGCACTTGACTCCTTTTGGTTTTTATATAATAACTCACCATACAAGGATGGTTGTATTAGAAAATTATAACTATCCACCTTGGTAATTCATAAAAAATACATCATGTTATTTAGGCATATATCTTGACAAGAACAATCAGGTAATGATATTATTTTTTATTTGGATCCATTTATCTATGATTTGAAATTACATTGGGCTTTAGGTGTAACATTTTGTGATGATTACTAAAATAAATATTTCACATTAAGATCCATGATTAATGGGATGAAAAATGATGTTACTAATTATGAAAATATTCCAGGATATAGTATTAATGTAACTCAAGAGTGTCACAATTTCAATAAATGTACGAAATCAATTAGGATGAAAATTATTTCAAAGATTATGTTTCCCAGATATAAAAAATTCTAAGACAAGGAAATAAGTACTGATCATAAATGACATCATTTGATGCAAGTTTAGAATAATTTATAACATTATGTCCACTAATAGTTCATCAATAGTTTGAGAGTGAAAAAGTCATGGAATCATCTTTTGGTAAACTATATGAAAAACTACGCACCAAAAATGATTGAAAAAAAAGAATTAATTACAATACTGGATTTTCCTGTATGTCATTCATTTTTTTGATTTGATTCATGTTGAGAAAAATGTACACGATAGTGTAATTGGAGGGTTTCAAAATGTACATGGAAAAAAAGATGGAATTCAGGATTGGTTAGACATGGTTGACATAAAAATTTAGGATGATTTGGCACTAATTTAGAGTACAAATGAACCCTTCTTCCCCCATCTATTGACACTCTTTATAGTTTAGAAAAATATTAGTTTTGAAACTTCTTTAATGATGTAAAGATTCAATAAGAGTATTCATTGAATATAATGAATATTTTTTCCATAACTAATTTAATGTTAATGGTTATGAAATCAAATTATTATCATGTTGTGATGCATGATATAATTCATATAGAATTGAATTGAATTTTCCAAGAATGTTCATAATAAAATATCCAATATCCCTTTTTTTATTAAATATGTATGCATAAAAGTTATAGACACATCAAAATTTCAAACTATGCAAGAATAAATTTCTATCATATATTTTAAATTTGAAATATTCTTCCGGTCAGTATTCATTGATATGATGGTTCACAAAATGTTTCAATTGTTGACTGAGATTAAACAATTTAGTTTGGTACATTATACATGTATGAACCTTATTGAATGATATATGAGTATTTTGAAAGGGTATGTCAAAAATAAAAGTTTTCCAGTGTGTAGTATTGTTGAGAAGAATATTTTTGGGGATGCTATTTAATTTCATACCAACTACCTGTCCAGTGTGGAAGGAATTGTTCTACTAAAATATCATCACACTGGGTGGCTTGTGGGTAAAAGAATTTATGGAAGATATTTTTTCATAAAAATATTACAAATCAAAAGCAGGTCCATATTTAATTTTTTCATAATATTATGGACGTTTCCTCATATGTTGAAACCCAAAAATAAATTCCTATGTGTTTTAATCCATAAAGGGATGAGATATGGATAAAAACATAATATACAATTTTTAGGATGGATTAGAGAACATATTATTGTGGAGTTAGATGAAAATCTAGATTCAATTTTCAAATGATTTTTATGGCCAGATAGAGGACCAGGTGCATATTTATTATCTTATAATGGTTATATAATTAATGGTCATACATTAGACACAAATGAACATGATGATGGTATAACCATTAAAAATAGTGAAGTTACACTTATGCATGAAGTGATGCATTTTTCCTTTACTAAATATAGAAATCCAATTTATTCAAATATGGCGCACTACGGAATCCAAAAAAAAATTAGGAGGTAGGTTATACAACATTTCAAGAGCTGATTTTTCAATGAATGTGGTTTGATAATTGGAGTGTTGTTAAAATAGATGAATTAGGATGTGTGAAAATGGATTTTGGAAAATAAGGATACTAATATGACTCATTTATTATATAATGACAAGTAGTACCTCAATTTTATATTATGTATATCTCAAACAAAAAGTGGTCATCTATTCTTTTATCAACCAAAACCACTAAAGGACAGATGAAAATTCAATCGAGGGTTACCCTTTCATTGGAATATCGCAATCATTTCATAGAGTTCCTAATGTAGACCGGGTTTTTTAGGTGATATGATACCACAATGATGGTATTTTGATACTAGATAGATGATTCATTTCTCTTCCTCCTTAAAATAGAGAGTTAAATAATAAATTAATATATTATTTGTAATATACATTGTGTTACATCATGTTATTATATGATCGCTACTAAATTTAGTTAATCTAAATTTAATGTTAAACTACTTATATAGATAAGGACTTTTGCATGTGATGGTGATTCCAATCCCAAGGAACAATTGTTTTCTCAACCTACTACTACTCTTAGTGCAGTGGAACAATGATATTTTCCATGTGATGATGCTCCCAATATAGAGGGACAATATGTATATCAACCTACTGTGTAACACCCCAGGTAAATAAAGAATATGACATTTTCATATTTATCCATATTTTTGAATAAAATATTAATATTACTTTAAAGGGAATTCTATGCTCGAGGGCGTACCCAATACGCAACAACGAGTTTCTTTGAAATCTTACGTTGCACTCTAATAATAAAATAATATTATTTTAAAAGGTAGTTAACGCCTAGCCATTGTAATGGTGGGAATGAACGGAACTAACTACAAAATGATTATATATGTTTATCAAAAAAATTTACTTTTATCCAATAAATGTTGGAGTCTTAAAATGCAAATGAATCCAATTTTAAGCATAAATCTTCTAATATTATTCAAAAGGTCGATTAATCGCCTTTGATGGAGAACCCTTTTTAATTATACTTTTGATAATTTTATATGCTGTATTTGACAAAATAAAATCCTTATTTTGAATCTGGTCATCAAAATTTACATTGTGTAAATTTTTGTCATATTTCCGATAAAGATCATTTTTATTGAAAATGAGGCATTTTAATTCAAAACCTCCTTTTAATATGATTTATTTATATGGATAGATTATATTTTTAAGTTATATTAATGTTTATTTAGAATAAATTTTTACAATTTAATATAATGGTGGTCATTGGAATTAATTTCAGTTTGAAATTGGACTTAAACTAGTGTCAATATTTTATTAGATATTGTTTCTTAAAAACACGCTATTTATTTTGACAGCTGGAATTAATTATTAAATTAATTAATGCAACATATATGTTTTGAATTTTGTAAAATAGACATCATTTTTTAATTTGGAATATCAAATATAGCTTAGGGTGAATTTTTGGTATTTTTCTAAAAAACATCAATTTTTGATGAATAGTGAAACCACTAAGTGGTAGTTTAAAAACTGATTTTTCGTTTCAATGAAACATTACCACTTGTGTGATTTGAATTTCAAAAATACAACATACATGGTTTTCATTAGGATGTAAAATGCGGTTCAATGGGTTTAAAATAATTTTTTTCTGAATAGTAACTTTTAAGTTTTTAATCGCGATTAGAGGTAATTAGTGTAATTTAATGTTTTAATAATATGAAATGACCTAGACCCATGTCATAACCTCATTGGATGTGTCATGTACGACCAAGGAAATCCATGTGTCAACTTGGGGACCCCATGGAGCCACTTTGGTTGGAAAATGACATAAATAACTTTTAATTTAAAGTTAAAATAAAAATGTCACATGCATGAGTTGTTTTACTAAATCAATTTTAAAATGGGGTTATACAAGTCATATTTTTTACTATAAATATTCATTAGAAATATATAAATATTTACTAAATCATGACAGTTTTTTTATTATTTTTTGACATTATATAAATTAAATTATTTAAGACATCATGATGATGCAGTGATTAACTCATTAATAACAGATTTAAATAAAATGAATAGATAATGATAAAACTATAACTTACACTATCCGAAGACCTATTTGATGAGTATATTTCGAACCCTTACCACCTTATCCTCGAAATAAATCAATTTGGGACCTTTAAAATTCGAAAATCATGTGAAAATAATTATCATTTTGTAACTTTCCAAGAGTACCCCTCCTCTTCTTTTATAAAAGGCCCCCACATCTACCACCTTAACCACACCTCTAACGCCTTTGGCTCGTCCAAAACCTACTCATTTTGTCTCTCCACATCCGTCTCTTACTCCTAGAATACTCACATTGGGCAGAAGGCTTCCCAAGGAATCCTTTGATCTCAAATCAAACAGTGATACCCGATTTGAAGGTAATGTCTTCACTTGTGTTCTTTTGTTTTATTTTGCTTCTCAAACCCCATAATCTCTTTTTATTCATTTTTTTTTGTAACAAATCCAGTATCTTAATTACACTAGGATGTTGTTATAAGAGGTATTCTAGCTACACTTACACACACCTACATCTAATGGTTAAAGAACATACTGTTTCTGTGGATGGTGAATTTCTGCCTCACGAAACGATGATTGTTCAATATTATTTAAACACCCTCAAAGATGGCCATTAATATGTCACTATGTATATATATGATATATAATATGTTTATTTCTTACTTAATCTTCTGTACTTTTCATTTATGGCATACCATTATGGTTTCCATTATGGTTAAACGCAATATCTTCATTTTAGGAAGTGCGTACTACCGCCACCTCAAAGTGATTTGATTCATTAATACAATATGTGGTACTTATAGATGATAGATTTAATGATACTATATATGATACCATACTTTAATTATAATTCAATTATGTATCATTATGTTTTAATTCCATTATATAAGAATTAGAAATGGAAGTAGCCTTCATGCGTACGTACGACTTATCGTTTCCATGAACGGTGCATTTTATTTCTTACCTCTAAATGTTATGTAATATTATAAATGCATGTACATAATGGATATATTTGATATATATGATATCTAAATAATTAATATAAATCTTGATAAAATATATATTTTACCACATGAACAAATTGTAATTACAAAGAGTTTATTTTTGACTCAAGTAGCAATGATCTACAAAACGACCATTATTAACTTAAAAAAATTACATAGTGTTCATAGCATGGTAGTAAGTGATATAAAAGGAATAATTAACTTGAAAAATGTTCTTATGAAAGTATAAATTAACTCATTTTTATTATTCATGAGGTTACAGAACGATCGAGTCAAGTCAGACCTGATGTAAGGGATCCTACCCCTCTCTTTCTTTTTAAGTATACCCTTTTATGTCATTCCTTGTAAGATCATATTTCTAATGATTGGGATGTTCTTTTATATTACTCTTAAAGTACTTTTTTATGTTCATATTATGAAAGACCCTATTTCCCCTCATCAAACCATTTTGAAAGTTTTGAGTGGCGCCGTTAGGCTGCCGAATATTCTTAAGAGATCCAACCTCTCTCTTTCTTTTTAAGTACTCTCCTTTATGTCAGTTCTTTTAATCTCCTCTTTTTTATGTTGTAGGATGTTATTTTATATTCCTCGTGATGTAAATTTTTTGTTAATATGATGAGATACCCTATTTGATCTCATCCATCCATTTTTTGATGTTTTAAGTGGCGCTGTTAGGCTACCATGTTTTCGTAAGGGATTTTTCATCTCACTTTTATTCCTGTGAGATTTATGCTACATTTTCCACCATTTATTTTTAGTGGTATATATACTGCCCATTATTCTACTCTTTGTGTAATATACTTTCGTTTATGAGTATTTACATCAATGTTGTATCGTTCTTCTTTCATGGGGTGTATGTTTCGAAAGATACCAAAGTCTGTAAGGGAACCTTTCCCCCTCCACTTTTTAAAATACTTCTTCTGTTGGGTCTTTTAATTTACATATTGTAATGTTGGGATATGTTCTTATATATCCTTATTGATTTAAATTTTATGTCCAAGTGATGAGATACCCTTTTAATCTCTTATCAACTCATTTTCGGAAGTTGGAAGTGACGTTGTTAGGCTGTCGAATTTTTGCAAGGGAACTTCTTAACCCAATTTTGATTCTTTGGGACAAACTTGTAATCCTTGAATATTTCATTCTATGAAAATGTGTGAATGACCTCTGATTGTTTTACACTTAATATCAACTTATATTTGGTGTATTCGTTTTTCACACATAATTATGTAATTGATTTATCTTTAATCCAAGGATACCGTCTTTGTAAGGGACTTCGTCTCAATCTCCTTTCATTGACGCATATTTTGTTTTATACATAAACTCATTTTATACGGGGTATAAACCCCTTTGACTTTTACGTTAATCCAAAAGAAATCTTTTTTATATGAATCATTTTACTAAATGACAAAAGGGAATGTTTTTGTCGTACGTATGCATCGACAATGACTTCTCCACTGCCGTGAACATTATTTGAGTTTCAGTTTCCTCTACAAGCCATACCTTTTTTTAAAAGAAAAATAAATACCATGTTTTAATTTTCTTTTATTTTGTTATTGAAAATGGTTTTCATAATGTTTTTATATCAATGTGTTGTATTGATATCTTGTGATTGAAAAGTGGAAATGATATGTTTCCTCTATGCATGTTTTATGTGATATGATTATGTTATGGTTCTTGGGCATTCTTATGAAGACTGGTGGTTCCATGATAAACTAAAGGTGGGTAAGCCCGATATAACTCTCCAATGCATTGGTTAACGCGAAGGGGTTAAATGTTGAGGTTTCTCTGAAGAGATTTAGGGAATATACCATGATGGGTATTCCAAACGTAACCAAGAGGGTTACTCCCTACATAAGAATGTTATTAATGAATCAAGTTACCTTTATGTCTTATGATTTTTATGATTTATTAATAATTTTATGAGTTATGTTAAAGTGCTTATGTTTTATGGGTAAAGTATGATTTCATTCTTATGTATATTTGTACCCATGTTTCCTTTCCATAATTTTTATAACCTTTAATAAGCTTTTTATGCTCATCCCAAGTTTTTGAAATGTTTTTCACAGGTCAAGGGAATGGTACATGATATGATGATAGTGTCAAGGAAGTGTCGAGAAAGAATCCATGTTTTATTTTGAATATGTTTCTTTTGATGAGAAAAATGAATATTATCCTTTATGTAACCACTTTGTTTAAATGTGGAATGTGATGAATGTTTTATGATCTAATTCTACAAAACACTAAACCTGAAAATATCCTCAATGTGTAATCTTGTAATAACTCAATATTAAGTAAGGTTTAAGGCTGGGGCCTTATAGTTGGTATCAAAGGTCAGTTTAGATAACTTTAGAGGTTAGAGTGTTGTTTAATAAAAAGTGATGAGTTGTGTATAACCACAATGGTTAGTATATTTGATGGAGTCATCGTTTTTTTAAAGTTAAAATGATTTTGAGATAACATGGATAAGTATATCTTGGTTTTTATCTTCCTCTTTTTTATTTGATGATTTTACTAATATACTCACACTGACCTTTTTGGTTTTAGTAAATGGCTGGATCTAGAAGGCACCAAACTAACAGTGGATTTGAAGAAAACTGTGACGGTTTTATGGAAGAATAACTGAATGATATGGGAGCTGAAATAATAACTCTTGTGGTTATCCTCAACCAACTATCTGGAGTCATTATTGACCACCTTAACCTTAGTGATTTTTTAAGGCATCGTATATTTGAGAAACAAATCCCTACAGAAGTTTAGGTAATAATCATAAAGGTAAGTATGTTCAAAAACCTATGTGTCAAATATGTGGAAGGAAACACATATGAAAATGTTTTAAAGGGACAGAAAGATGCTATAGGTGTGGAAATGAAGGTCATAAAGCAAGAACCTACCATTGAAAAATGAAGCATCTTGTTGACTCTAGGAAAGGGAAAGAAGTTCTTTCTGAAGTATCAATTGAATGTTTTAAATGTGGTGTGCATGGTAATTATGAAAACACATGTCCTACGAAGATGTTTTGGGAATGGGGTCACCAAGATCGTAAAAATATTCATTTACCAATACCAAATGACATTCTGATTGCGGATGAAGAAACTGACAATGAAGAATGAAAGGTATGGATTATTTCATAACATATGTTTTCCTATTATTGGAATCATAGGATACGATTCTTGATTTTGTTTGTAGGAAAGAAGTATTTTAGAATAAGTGGAAAAGGAATGACTAATGGATCATGAAGAATGTTGAATGAGTAAGAAGTCATCATATAAGGGATTCAAGAGTTATCGTATATTTTAGGATGGTGAAATTCATAGATGTATTAAGTCTCTTTTGATGATGGGGTTACATTACAAGACTTTTTATAGTAGCCATGATGTTTAATATACGAAAATTTTATTCAAGGAATAATTTTCCTTTCTTTTGAGGATATAGTTATAAAGAACCATTTGGGTTTATATGATCTTTGAATTTGTCGAAATTACTGGTTAATACATTTTGGGTTTCAATATTAGTTTGGTTTAATTTGTAGAATTTTAAGGATAGATGTTTATTGAATGGTCTTTGTTGAACTTTGGGTTTTGTTTGAAAAATTTTGGTGATTAAGAATAGATTTTTTTATAAAGGATTATTCTTTTTGGGAATTATCTGATCTCATACAAACCTTTTTGGTTTTATTTTTGGTTAAGGTCTAAATACATGGGAAGTATATAGTTCTCTTTTGTGGACTAGGTGATTCTCTAGAAGTTTAATATATATCTCTTAATGTGAACAAGTCATCCTAAATACTCGTCTTTTAGAGAAAATATGAGTTTGTGTAAGAAATATAGTAAAAGTTGAAAGTCAACATGACAATTAAGTATGCTTCCTTATGTTTTAGTTAAGCACATAAATAAATTCCTCAATGAAAAGTAACTTAAAACAAAAATGTTGTCTGTTAATTTTTCCTACTGGGGAATCAAATACCGTTTAACCCATCAAAAGTTTGTGATTTTCTTGTTGTAAACTTTCTCCTAGACATGTTTACAATCACTCTCCATCAGAACATGACCCTTTGGTTTTTCTTCCATATCCATATTTTCATACTTGGAATCCTAGTATGGGTCAACTCGGGTGACATTTGAACTTCTCTCCCATTCTTTTAAAGTGACAGTTTTACGGACTCTTGTTCCGATGTGGGATTTTCAATGAAGCTTCCAAGCCCAATTTTAAAAGTTCGGGGATGCAATTACCAAAAGGGGGGAAGTATGTAACACCCCAGGTAAATAAAGAATATTAAATTTTCATATTTATCCATATTTTTTAATAAAATATTAATATTACTTTAAAGGGAATTCTTTGCTCATGGGTGTACCCAATACACAACAACGAGTTTCTTGGAAATCTTAAGCTGCACTATTATAATAAAATAATATTATTTTAAAAGGTAGTTAAAGCCTAGCCATTGTATTGGTGGGAATGAGCAGAACTAACTACAAAATGATTATATATTTTTATCAGATATTTTTACTTTTATCCAATAAATGTTGGAGGCTTAAAATGCAAATGAATCCAATTTTGAGCATAAATCTTCTAATATTCTTTAAAAGGTCGATTAACCGCCTTTTGATAGAGAACCCTTTTTAAATATACTTTTTACAATTTTATATGTTTCATTTGACAAAATAAAATCCTATTTTAGAATATGGACATCAAAATTTAATTTGTGAATTTTTTTTATTTTTACGATAAAGATCATTTTTTTTGAAAATGTTGCATTTTAATTCAAAACCTCTTTTTAATCTGATTGATTTATATAGATAGATTATATTTTTAATTTTTATTAAAATTTATTTAGAATATATTTTTTCCATTTAATCTAATGGTGGTCATTAGAATTAATTTCACTTTGAAATTGTACTTAAACTAGTGTCAATATTTTAATAGATATTGTTTTTTAAAAACACATTATTTGTTTTGACAGCGGGAATTAATTATTAAATTAATTAATGAAACATATATGTTTTCAATTTTTTAAAATAGACATCATTTTTAAATTCGGAATATCAAATATAGCTTAGGGTGAATTTTTGGTATTTTTCTGAAAAACGTCAATTTTTGATGAATAGTGAAACCACTAAGTGGTTGTTTAAAAACTGATTTTTCGTTTAAATAAAATGTTACCACATATGTGATTTGAATTTCAAAAATCCAACATACATGGTTGTCATTAGGATGTAAAATGTGGTTTAATGGGATTAAAATAGTTTTTGGTGAATAGTAACTTTTAGGTTTTTAATCACAATTAGAGATAATTAGTGTAATTTAATGTTTTAATAATATAAAATGACCTAGAAACATATCCTACCCTCATTGTATGTGTCATGGACGACCCATAAAATCCATGGGTCAACATGTGGACCCCATGGAGCCACTTTGGTTAGAAAATGACATAAATAACTTTTTATTTAAAGTCAAAAGAAAAATGTCACAAGCATGAGTTGTTTTACTAAAACAATTTTTAAATGGGGTTATACAAGTCATATTTTTCACAATAAATATTCATTAGAAATATAAAAATATTTCCTACATCATGATAGTTTTTTAAAAAAATTTACACATTAAATAAATTAAATTATTTATGACATCATGATGATGCAGCGATTACCTCATTAATAACATATTTAAATAAAATGAAAAGATTGTGTTAAAACTATAACATACACTTGTCAAAGACCTATTGTATTAGTATATTTCGGACCAATACCACCTTATCCTAGAAATACATCAATGTGGGACCTTTAAAATCCAAAACTCATTTGAAAATAAAGTAACATTTTGTAACTTTCCAAGACTGCCCCTCCTCTCCTCTTATAAAAGGCCCCCACCTCTACCACCTTACCAACACCTCTCAAGCCTTTGTCTCGGCCCCCCTGCTCATTTGGTCTCTACACATCCCTCTCTTACTACTAGAAGCCTCACTTTGGGCAGAAGTCTTCCCAAGAGAGCATTTGAGCTCAAATCAAAGAGAGATACCCGATTTTAAGGTATTGACTTCACTTGTGTTATTTTTGTTATTTTGATTCCCCAACCCCATAAACTCTTTATATTCATTTCTTTGGTAACAAATACAGTATATTCAATATAATAGGATGTTGTTATAAAATTTATTCGAGCTACACTTACACACACCTACATCTAATGGTTAAAGAACATGCTGTTTCTGTGGATGGTGAATTTCTGCCTCACGAAACGATGATTGTTCAATATTCCATTAACACCCTCAAAGGTGGCCATTAATATGTCACTATGTTTATATATAATATATAATATGTTTATTTTTTACTTAATCTTCTGTATTTTTCTTTTATGGCAAACCATTATGGCTTCCATTATGGTTAAACGTGATATCTTCATTTCAGGATTGCGTACTACCGCCCCTCAAAGTGATTTGATTCGTTAATACCATATGTGGTATGTATAAAGGATATATTTAATGATATTATATATGATACCATACTGGAATTATAATACTATTATGTCTCATTATGTTTTAATTCCATTAAATAAGAAATAGAAATGGAAGTAGCGTTCATGCGTATGTACGACTAACCATCTCCATGAACGGTGCATTTCATTTCATACCTCTAAATGTCATGTAATATTATAAATTCATGTATATAATGGATATATATTATATATATGATATCTCTACATAATTAATATAATTATGGATATAATATATATTTTACCACATGAACAACTTGTAATTATAAAGAGTTTATTTTTGACTCAAGTAGCAACGATCTACAAAACGACCATTATTAACATAAATAACTTTCATAGTGTTCATAGCATGGTAGTAAGTGATATAAAAGGAATAATAAACTTAAAAAAGGTTCTTAAGTAATTATAAATTTACTCATGTTTATTATTCAGGAGGTTAAAGAATGATCGAGTCAAGTGGGACCCGAGGAAAGGGATCCTACCCCTCTCTTTCTTTTTAAGTATACTCTTTTATGTCATTCCTAGTAAGCTCATATTTCTAATGAATGGGATGTTATTTTATATTACTCTTACTGTACTTTTTTATGTTCATATTATTAGAGACCCTATTTATTCTCATCAATCCATTTTGGATGTTTTGAGTGGCACTATTAGGCTGCCGAATTTTCATAAGAGATCCAACCTCTCTCTTTCTTTTTAAGTACTCTCCTTTATGTCACTTTTTTTGGATCCTATTTGTTATATTGGGGTATGTTCTTTTATATTAATCATGCTTTAAATTTTATTTTAATATTATTAGAGACCCTATTTGATCTCATCAATCCATTTTTGGAAGTTTTAAGTGGTGCTATTAGGCTGCCAAGTTTTCATAAGGGATTTTTCATCTCACTTTTATTCCCATGAGATTTATGATAAATTTTCCACCATTTACTTTTAGTGGTATATTTACTTCCCATTATTCTAATCTTTGTGTCATATACTTTCATTTATGAGTATTTACATCAATTTTTTATTGTCCTTCTTTCATGGGGTGTATGTTTTGAAAGATACCCAAGTCGGTAAGGGAACCTTTCATCCTCCACTTTTTAAGACTTCTTTTGTTGGGTCTTTTTATTTACATATTTTAATGTTGGGATATGTTCTTATATATCCTTATTGATGTAAATTTTCTTTCCAAGTGATGAAATTCCCTTTGAATCTCTTATCAACTCATTTTCTGAAGTTGGAAGTGACGTCGTTAGGCTGTCGAATTTTTGCAAGGGAACTTCTTAACCCAATTTTGATTCTTTGGGATAAACTTGTACTCCTTTAATATGTTTTTCTATGAAAATTTTTGAATGAACTCTGATTGTTTTACATATAATATCCACTTATATTTGTTGTATTCTTTTTTCACACATAATTATGTAATTGATTTATCTTTAATCCAAACATACCGTCTTTGTAAGGGACTTCGTCTCAATCTCCTTTCATTGAGTCATATTTTGTTTTATACAGAACCTTATTTTATATGGTGTATAAACCCCTTTTCCTTTTACGTTTATCCAAAAGGAATATTTGTTATATGAAGCGTTTTACTAAATGAAAAAAGGGAATGCTTTTGTCATACGTATGCAGCGACAATGACTTCTCCGCCGCCATGACCATTATTTGAGTTTCGGCTTCCTCTACAATCCATACCTTTTTCTTAATGAAAAATAATTACCATGTTTTACATTTCTTTTATTTTGGTATTGAAAATGGTTTTCATAATTTTTTTATATCAATGTGTTGTATTGATATCTTTTTATTGAAAAGTGGAAATTTTATGATTCCTTTATGCATGTTTTATGTGATACAATTATGTTATGGTTCATGGGAATTGTTACGAAGATGGGTGGTTCCGTGATAAATTAAGGGCGGGTGAGCCCGATATAGCTCTCCATTTCATTGGGAAACACGAAGGGGTTAAACATTGAGGTTTCTCCAATGATATTTAGGGAATATATAGTGATGGGTATTCCAAACGTTACAAAGAGGGTTACTCCCTACGTAAGAATGTTATGAATGCCTCAATATAACTTTTTGTATTATGATTTCTATTATTTATACATGATTTTATGAGGTGTGTTAAAGTGCTTATGTTTTATGGGTAAAGTATGATTTCATTCTTATGTATATATGTACTCATGTTTCCTTTCGATACTTTTTATAACCCTTACTAAGATTTTTATGCTCATCCCAAGTTTTCGAAATGTTTTTCACATGTCAAGGGAATGGTACATGATATGATGATAGTGTCAAGGAAGTGTCAATAATGAATCTATGTTTTATTTTAAATATGTTTCCATTGATGGGAAAAATTAATACTATCATTTATGTAACCACTTTGTTTAAATGTAGAATGTAGTGCAAGTTTTATGATCTATTTCTCCAAAAATCTAAACCTGAAAAGATCCTCAATGTGTAATCTTGTAATAACTCAAGATTAAGTAAGGTTTAAGGATGGGGCCTTATATACTGTTTCTCCCAATATAGAGGAACAAACACCTTATGCACATGCTAATGCTACCAATCCATAGGATTATAATATTTATGATGTTGAATCCAAGGATATACTAGGTGATGAATATTTGATGCTACAAAAGAAACAACAACATCATAGCATGTCAATGTTTGAAAAAATTAATAAGGAAAAATGAAAAGGAATGAAATTCAATGTTAGATGGAATGTGCATATCTAGAAGGTTGACCCTTACAAGTTCATGTTAGCAGATACATTAAGCTTATCACCTAAACATATTTGTCGATTAATAAATAATGTTGGAACCACCATGTTCCGAGGATTAATGTACTAATTTGGGACAAGAATACAAAAATATTATTATATAATTTCTTTATTTTACTAAATAAAAAAATAAATAAAAAAAATGAATTACTCTAAATCATCCCTTATAGAATACATTTATAGTAGATGAATCCCACCATAAATATGTATTAATTAATGTTGAATGGATTAGTTTATTATTTTTCAAAATTCTAATGATATTTTATCTAAATGATGATGAATAAAAAATAAACCCACACCCACCACTTATGTATGAACTCTTAAAAACCCAAGAAGCATGGGATTTATTTACTAGCCATCATGTGCTAAGGTATTTTCATATACATTGTGGTTCGTAATACATTGTTTGAAAATACATATATTCATCACTTTGAGAAATTTGTATTCCTAAAAATAAACAAGATTGAGGAAAATAAGGAATGGGTAGAAAAACCGACGTACCCCAACTGTAAATCAAGGTTGGGTATGCAATTCTTGAAAAAAATGGTAAATATTTTATATCTAATGTTATTCTTTCATCTAACATGAAACAAAAACATAATTACATTGCTATATTTTTATATATATTGATGAATTAAAATCATAATACACTTCTATCTGACACCATGTGATATGGAATGAGACACATTTAAATAATAATGGTATATTAATAGATGAAAACACAAAAAAATTGTGGGAAACACGTGTAACTATGACATAATAATTTTTTATTTAAATCACTATTACCTAATCATAATTACTCACTTTTTTATATTTTATAACTTATTTATTCATAGGAATCATGAACAAAAGTACCATATGAACAACGACTATCAGTGTCCTTAATGCATCTATATCAGTATGGCTGCATTAGAGGTGTGCGTTTTTGACTGACACCACTAACATTTTTTGAGAAAAAAACAACAAGAGGATAAATATAATGAAATGGAAAAGGTAAAAGAATGATTATTAAACCATGAAGAAAAATTTCTTTAGTAGGAAATTTACTAGAAAAAATTATGGTGGGAGGAATGAGAAAGAAATTTTCAAGAACAGACATAATGTGAAGACCCCGCCCCACACCACCAGCATTGAGGTGAGCCATTCCCCTCAAAAAATATTATTATTTTAGAAAAATAAATATTCTAATTATTGGGTCTGTGAAATATGAATTTGAACGACAAAGATACATTTTTTTATTATTTTTATTCAAGTTGAAATTACTATGATTTATATCTATAAACACCAACCCATATTTTTATTAAGAGGTTTTTTTGTGTTAAATTTCCAAAATCAAATACTACACAATATAACACTTCCAACATGTCATGTGAAAGTGGTGATTAGAATATCTCATGATCCATGTATAGATCTACCTATTCCACATGATATTGAATATATTCATATGATTGAAAAAGTATTTGGAACATTCATCTCATGGCCAACAAGTATTCTAAAACACGTGTCTCCAAGGATTTATTCATTTATAATTTATTTTTCATGCTAAACCACTATCAATTAATGAAAAATGGTCTGAACCGATGAGTTTAATTTCATATAAAAAAAGGGAACGGGGGAAACCAAAGGTCAACTCAAAACCATCTAAAAGATCAAAAAATTAATTGAGAATATCATTTGAAGTCACCTTTAACCTTCATAATCAGTATCTGAATTTACTAACATTGAATGTTCATATAGATAAAATGTTACAAAAATGTTGTAGTCAAATTTTATTTTGAAGAATCACGATATGGAGAGGAAGGTAGAGAATAGATTTCTATTGATAATTTAAATTAAATATTAAACTAATGATGGTTAGGAGGAAGAGTTGTATTTATATACATTAGGAATGATTTCATGATTTTTTCCCAAAATAGGATATTCTATGTTAGTTATAACTAAATAAATTTCATATATTTGTAGGAATATATAGAAATAAAAAATTTTGTGATTACCCCAAGAAAATAAATTTGGACTCATTAGTCCTCATGTCACTTCAACAGAACCATCAAAAATTTATTAATAAAATTGATGAAATAGTGGTAGACCTGGCCATATTGTTTGAAAGTAATATTTTGGATGGTAGGATTTTCTTATTACCAATGATACAATGGTAAAACTCTAAAATTTAATCATATTAGATATATTTTAATTTCATCAAATACTTATTCCTTTTTTAGGAAACATTGGATTTTCATTGTAGTCAATTTGGATTCCCCAATGATTTATTTCCTTGATTCAACACATGGATACCCCAAAAAACCCACCAAACATTATAAATTTTGTCTATTTTTACGACACTACATCCATCATTTTAGTACTAAAATTAATGTTATATATTTTATATTATCTTTTAATGATAATATTGTTATTATAAAGAGGTGTTTAAATATTTTTAAAATCATGGAACGAGGATAATCCATGTGAACATGGAGCTTGACTTGTTATAAAACTAGACATGTATGAGGGTATATATGATAATATTTAACTATTGCAACACACATCACAACAAATAACTTATTTTTATCAATTTGTTTTCTGTGTTTGGAAATAAATGGAAAAGATCATGGTTATTATGTTTGTAAATTTATGATAGTGGTCATATTCTGTCACAAATCTACCATCCCTATAGAGGTATTTTTAATGATAATTACTATTTCATATAAAATATTTTTTATTGTTTTTTGTATTTATATATTTATAGAACTAATATGACTAAAAAAAATTTTATATTCACAAGTTTAAATATATTTTTATAGAAATGAATGGGTAGATTATGTGATGGAAGAATGTACAAAAATGGAATGAATAAGGTTAAAGTGATTTTAAATATACTATGTTTTTCTCACAATATTATATATTCTCTACTGCATTAAAAATATAAATCAAATGATTTATTACTCATGTAGGAAAATTTTTAGGATCATGATTATGCCATGAATCCCGTAAAAGAAGAGACTATACCTAAGGAAACACTTTTGGAAGATGTAAAGGTAATGCTACCATATACATTCTCTATTTTAATGAAAAATTATATACTAAAATATTTATTTAATTTTCATTATTCATTGTATATTTTGTTTATTTTATAATATTTCTATCCATCTGTCATGCGTTTGTGCATAAAATCTTCTACAGATTTTTTCCCCCAAAAAAACTTTTCACCCTTGCAGTGTTAACATTTATCAATCTCATTCAGGTTTCTCACACTAATCAATCACAAATGTAATATATTATGTTTTAGTGTAAAATAAATGACCATATAAATAATTTAATGTTTCATATTTGTGTTTGAATTATTTATTTTTAGTTTTACTCACATATGAATTGTTTTCTTATATAGGTGGTTTTTTTTCCAGTAACGATGGTATGTTCAATGATGCTCATTATCATTAGAGACTAGATTTCAACGATACAACTAAGATAATGAAACCAAGGAAATGCTTTAAGAATTTATACAAGCATCAAAAAAGGTGAATTCATATTACTTATCTAATTAATTTCATCATCATTTTATCTACTAATTTATATTAATTTTTTTATCCATATTATCTTATACTTATTTTTCTTTTAGGGGATGTTTTAAGATTTTATATTTTACATTAAAATATCTAAAAAATGAAAAAAAATAGATACAATGTTCATATGTTCTAATTTTACCATTACTTACATTGGATTTCTTTTCAAAACTATAACATTGCATATTAAGTTGATGTTTTTAGAGTAAAAAGGGTTTTCATCTAATAACACTAAATCAATATATAGTTTTGGATGTTGTAGAAAGTAGTCCAATGGAAGGAATGGTAAAATTGGAATTTTGAATTATATAGAAGATTTAGGACATGTAAGAATCATCCACACCTCAATGTGATACACAGTGTGACCGGTATGACACCAATAACTTATTTTTTTTATATTGATATTAATTTTAGTATAAGATAATACAGACAAATTCGAATCTATAAAACATATTTATATTGTTTTGATGCATTAAAGAAATGATACGATGTCAATTGTGAAATGTAGGAATCAGTCTCACCTCAATAAGAAAAATGAGGTAATAGTTATAATTCCACGAGTGTCTATTTATTTAAAATCGACATTAATTTTAGAAAAAACTACAACTGACATACAGAAAATCAAGAAATAATTTTTTTTATTTTTTTATGCATTAATAAACTGATCCATGAGTGAACAAGTGACATAATGAAAACTCATAAAAATAATTTTGATTGTTTTAAAACTTTAGGAAAATGATTCATAAGTTATGTTTTATGTGTATAAATCAGCCCCACCTCAATATAATGCACAATGTTACTAGTATGTATCATAGTGAATCTTTTTATTTAAAAATTTCATTAAATTAATAAAAGAATCAAGTGACATGCTAAAATTTTAGAAAACACATTTAGATTATTTTGATACACAAGGAATGTGGATCATGAGTCATTCTTGATGTGTATGAATCACCCAAACCACATTCAATCATACTATGTGACCAATATAAATTGATGTGTGCATTTTTATCTAAAATTGAAATTAATTTTAGGAAAAAGAAAAGTGAAAAATTGAAAACCATGAATACTCATTCAGATTATTTGGATATTTTAGAAAAATGATACTAAAGTCATTTTTGATGTGGAGGACCATCCAAACCTCAACCTGAATCCCGTTGTGATCGGTATTATTCAATGTGTGTCTATTTATTTAAAATTGACATTAATTATAGTAAATATAACCAGTGACATAGTAAAAATATGAATTTTAATTCATATTGATTTGATATTTAAGGAAATTTATTCATGATTCATTTATAATGTGTATGAATCAAATAAACCTCAATCTGATTCACGGTGTGACATGTATAATTTGAAGTGTGTCTTATTATTTTAAAATGACATTAATTTTTGTAAAAAATTGAAATATTGAAAATTGAGAAAATTTATTCATATTTTTTTGATACATTAGGAAAGCAATCAATAATTAATTTATGACATATGGGAATTATTTGTAGCTCAATCTAACACACAGTTTGATTGATATAATTCCATGTGTGTCTATTTATTTAAAATTGAAATTAATTTTAGTAAAAGAAACAAGTGACATTATTAAAATTAATAAAACACATTTAGATTGTTTTGATACAATATAAAAATTAACCATGTGTCATTTTTGACATTTAGGAGTCAACCAAACATCAGTATGATGCAAGGTGTGACTGATAAAACTCAATGTCTGTTTTTTTATTTAAAACTAACATTCATTTTATTAAAAATAATAATAGAAATGGAAAAAGACTATCAAATTCATTAATATTATTTTTAAACATTATAACATTGATCTATAATTCATATTTTTTGTGCAGGAATCATATTCACATTAATACGGCACTCGGTGTAACCAATATGATTCCATGCGTGTATATTTATTTAAAAGTGACAATAATTTTAGTTAAATAAACATGTAAAATACTAAAAATTGATCAAACACATTCATATTAATTTAATAATTTTAGAGAAAAATTGGTAAGCCATTTATAATGATTATGAATTAACCACACCTCCATCTGAGGCATGTTATTGCCAGTATAACTTGATATGTGTATTTTAATATTAAATCGACATTAATGTTAGTAGAAATAATAAGTGACTTATTGGAAACTGATAAAATTCATTTTGAATGTTTTTTTATATTACCGAAAAAATCTATAATTCATTTATGATGTGTAGGAATCATCTTCACCTCAATAGGATTCATGGTGTGATCGGTATGACTCAATATGTGTCATTTTATTTAAAATTGAATTGAATTTTAGTAAAAGGAACAATTGATATACATAATACATATAGAAATCATTCATATTATTTTGATTAATTTGGAAAAACACCCATTAATAATTTTTAATGTGTAAGAATCACCTTCTCCTTAATCCGACATATAGTGTGACTGATATGAATTAAGGTTTCTGTTATCATTTTAAACGTAATATTTTAGTTCCTAATGTGTCACTCACTAAAAACAAATAAAATGAACTAAAATTTCCATGGAAAATTCTTAATAGTAATTGAAAATTAATTTGTGATGTTTATAAGGTAGTCTCATTTCATACAAAAAATGATTAGATCGGTATGTCTCCAAATATTCATTTTTATTTTGAAATGACATTTTCGTAAAAAATATAAGTAAAATACTGAAAACCAAGAAAACGAATTTAGATTTTGTTGATACATTAAGAAAATTATCCACATGTAGTTTTTGACATGTAGGAATCACATACATGTCAATATGATGCATGGTGAGACCAGTATAACTCTAAGTATTATTATTTAAACATGACATTAATTTTAGTAAAAATAATAAGTGACATACTTAAAACCTAGAAAATTTTTTTTAATTATTTTGATACATTAGTAAAATGATCCATAACACATTTATTACATTTAAGAATTAACCTCACCTCAATAAGACACACAGTGTGAATGGTATTACCCCAGTGTGTCTTTTTATTTTAAATTATCATTTCCTTAATGCATTATTTTATATTAATATATAATTTTTTTCTTTACAGTATTACTAATATATGATTTGTTTTTTATATAGTTTTATTGTTTTACTAAGGTCGAGAATATTTTTTCAACAACTGATATGATGGGTTGACATTTAATAGAGGATTTGAAGCACATTAATATTAAACAATAATGTTTTTAAATGTGTGTGGATAATTGTAAATGTAATTGTACAAAATATTTTTGGAACATTATATAGTAGTGTTTATTTTTATCCATGACGTAAAATTTATTTCAAATTAAATATATATTTTTTACGTATACAGGTTAAATATTTTTATTGGGTGTGGTGTTATACAAAAAACAAACTACATCATGATGGGCCTTTATTAGCTTTATTTTTACTGCTGATAAAATTCTATATATATTAGCGCTAACAAAAGTGATGATAAAATATCTCTTTAATTATCTATTTTTTCACACTTTTAAAGGGGTGATTTTATCAGTACTTTTTTAGTGTTGATAATGGGGACCACCTTTAATGGTGTTGAGGACAATATCACGTTTTCAGAACTATTAATGTCCTTTTTTCTCAATAAAAGGGAATACATGTAGTTGGGACTTTTTATGATTTATGAATGAGGGAACTTAATTTTCTAGTTCCCACAATCTCTTTTTTTATCATTAGATAATATTACTCGAATTGGTTAGAAAAAATCATGTTTACATTAGAGGCGATCAACTCCAATTTTTAAAATTGTTTTCCATAATTCATGTTTTAGGTCGTGGGACAAGATAAAACAATTTTTGGTCCTTTTAGTGCCCCGATTTATGGTTGGACATCACAAGGTGACATTAAGATCACGTTTTTTCAATATAATTAATCTTATTATAATAATAATAATTATTATATTATTATTATTATTATTATATGTTCAGTGTGAATTTCATCCATCAAAACAGTCAAATACTATAATTTATTGTTCTTCCCTGTGGTGGAGGGAGATCAATGAAGACATTCCTCATTGGATCTTTATTGATGCTTAATGGTTTATTATTTTTTCTGATGGGTGGAGGAAACATCAGCTCAACTGTATAAACCTTCATCAAGCCTTGATTTTTGTGGTTCTAGAATCATAAAGTGCATGATTTCTCATTTAAACCTGTCAATGCACATCTATAGTTTTGGTTTTCATGATTTATGAACCCTTGGCTCGATATCACTGGGATAGTGACAAAAATATCTATTGTAAAATGGTTCAATTTATGGTCAACTAGTCGAGATCAGAGTCATCTTTTCACTTCTTTATCTTGAATGGTCTTCATTGGTGGGTCATCAAGATTATGGGATACTACTCTAGTGGTATAAGGGTGGAGGTGTACTGGAAGATGGCACAGTAGTAAGGGGAATTTATTCGGTAGCACATTAGGCCAGTAGCAACGGATTAATGGTAGCATTTGGTGACTCAGAGAAGATCCTAAAAATCTAATATTTTAAAATTAAAAACCATTATAAAGAAAAATGATTACAAGAAGAAGTTCATTAATAAATTAATGAAAATAAAATTTGAATTCCAGAAAATAATTTATTAAATATATCCATTTAATTTATTTAGACTCTGAATTAATTGTCAAATTTTATTAATTAAATATCATTGAATATAATAATTTTTATTTCATGGGGGACATAATTTTCAACATGAGAAATTAAATTACAATTTGACATAAAAAATTAATTTTTAGGAAAATTTTATTTCGAAAAAATAATAATAAAATTAAATAATTAAATTTTAAGAAAAATAATTTATAATGAATTCACTGAGATCGTAAAATTGTTTTTTCTCATAAAATTTAAAAATAATGAATTCTGAACAATTCACTAGTATTAACACCAAACCAATACATATTAATGAATATTACATGAATGAAAAAATGGGGTCAATTTACCCTTAATTGAAAAATATCAATTAGAAACAAAATTTCAAAATTGAAAATTTCATTAACAAGCCAAGAAAAGTAGAAATGTGCTTGAAAATAGCCACATCTGTAACAGCCCAAGATTTTATAAAAAATATTCTTTTTAATTTTATTAATGTCTTGTGTTGTACGCTACACCAAAAAGAGCTTGCACAACACACATCCTTGACTTGCCATGCATTACACGCAATCACGACCTTCCTCGATAGCGTGTGTAGTACGCAATAACGAGTTTGACTAAACAGCGATATGCTATTAAACTGTTATTAAAACTAGCCGTTATGAATAGCAATAACCACTTTTTAAAATTCTGTATATCTTATTTTTCAAAATGAACTTCATTTTTGGATTCGGAGTATCGAATTTAGCCTAAGGTGAAATTTTGGTACATTTCGGATAACTTTCATATTCTGATGAAAAGTGAAAATTACTAAATTATAATAAAAAACAACTTTTTTAATCGAAATAATTAATAGTGATAAATTATTAATTTGAGTAGTTTTAAAGTATATTTAGAATATATTTTTACAATTTAATACAATGTTGGTCATTGGATGTAATTTCACATTTAAACTAGACATAAACAAGTGTCAATCTTTTGATAGATATTGTTTCTTAAAAACACGCTATATGTTTTAACATCGGGATTTAATTATATAATTAATTAATGCAACTTTTATGTTATGAATTTGGTAAAATAGACTTCATTTTTGAATTCGGAATATGAAATATAGCTTGGGATGAAATTTTGGCATTGTTCTGAAAAACATCAATTTTTGATGAATAGTGAAACTACTAAGTGATAGTTAAAAAAAACTGAATTTTTCATAAAACTTAATTTTACCGCTTCTGTGAATGGAATTTCAAAAATCCGAGAGACACGGTTGATGTCATTAAGTAAAATGTGGTTCAATGAGATGAAAATAATTTTTGGTGAATAGTAACTTTTTACTTTTATTTACCACGGTTAAAAGTAAATAGGGTAATTAAGGGTAAGAATGATATTAATATTACACTAACACATGTCCTAATTCTATTGGACAAGTGTATCTCGACCAAAAACAACCTTAAGTGTAAAATATTATCATTTAGGCCCACTTGGATTAGATTAGTACATTTAATATTATTTAATTCAAAGAAGAGTTAAAAGAGTTAAAATCAAAGTTTATTCACTAAAACATTTTTAATATGGGGTTATACATAAGATAAATTAGACTATAAATATTCATTAGAAAGCTAAAACGATTTCCTACATAATGATATTTTATTTATAATTTTTATACTTTAAATAAATTAATTTATTTATGACACAACGATGATGCAGTAATTACCCTTTTAATGAAATATTAACATAATTGATGTTATAAATACTCAAATGAATGTAATTTGAGACTTTTTATGAATTCCACTAATTATATAGGATACTATGATATATTATTGTTGATTTAATCAACTTGGTTCGAACATATAATTCTGTTATGACTTTCAAAAAAATCATATATCAAATAGTGTCAAAATTGACACAAAATAGTTTTTAAATCAAATATTATATTATTAATTGTTATTTTATTCCTAAAAATCTAAGGTTCGGCCAAATGACTTAGATAAGGATATATATATTAATAATAAACAATTTGGGGTTAGTTTGGCATGTTATAGTAAGTGTATTAACCATATAGTGAAAGAAAACAAAAAGACACGGTAAAAGTTAAATTATTTAACTTAGAGTTAAATCTAATTGATAAGGTTAAAATAATACCCTAAACTTGTCTAAATCTTATTGGTTGGTAGGATTTCGACCCATCCCCACTTTAGCTTCGAAATAAGACCCTTTGGAACCATTATAAACCTATTTTGACTTTAATATAAAATAATATTTTGAGATATTCCTAAGGTGCCCCTCTCCTCCCCTATAAAAGGACACCTCCTCCCCCTCCTCCTCACAACAATTTGAGCACTCATGCTCGGCCAAACCCTCCCAATTTCTCCTCTCCACTTCCCTAGAAACATCCTAGAGGTTCTGGTCTTCCTCAAAGACCAATTTTAGTGCCCTAAGAGGAGGTCTCAAAGAGGCACTTCAAAGAAGAGGTAATTACCGTTACCAGTTCTTTCATCTTTATTTCTTCTTCCACTTCTTCTTCTTAGGTTGTTTCATTATGAAGTAATAACATCAGTATCACTCATATACTGATATGTTATTATAAGTATGAAACAACCCTATTTCACCATCTATCCATCCTACGGAAAAAGAAATCACCGCGCGTGCGTACGTACGGAATACCGTCTCCACGCCGTAGTGTAATCTATTTTCCACCACCACCTTACATGGATGGGTATAATGGTGTAAAGAATAACTATACATAGTTATTACAACATCATATTGATTCTGATATATTGTATAATCCACTCCACTCCAATTCAATATTTATAGAAATGATATCATCACTCGTGCGTACGTACGGAATACCGTCTCCACGACGCGATGAGATTCATTCTCCATGTTAACCATTTAAGAATGATTATAATGTATATATAAGAAATAATAATGAAATATATGACATTATAAAGCTACTGGATTTATGTATATATATACATATGTATGTCATCCACTTACTTCCATTTCAAGACAATAAGGAAAGGAAAACAGCGTTCATGCGTACGTACGGACTACCGTCTCCATGAACAGTGTTTTTCATTTTATTTATCTACCTATTATATATATATATATACTGAATATATATGATATATAAATCATATTTTATATTCTGGAAGTAAGTAAATCATGATATAAGTAATAATGATGTCAAGAACAACATGTCAAAACACCTACGATAAATGAAACGATTTTACCCAAAACGCTTCTTTAACATGGAATTTACAAAAGAACGGGTAATATAATGTCATAAGTGAACCATATATGATATCATAACAATGAATATTATTCTGTAATAAGTCAATAACATGATTTAAATCATTATACAGGAGGTTCGGACACTTACAAAGCAAGTCGGACCTAAGGTAAGGGAAATATCACAATCTCATTTTTATCCGAGATTTTTTATTCGTAAGTATTTACTGGGGTGTATTTTATCATCCACGTCCATGTTTCATCAATATGTAATATTACTTCCATCCACCTACAATTTTTTAAATCCATTTTTACCCTTCGGTGAGTTTTTAGTAAAAGAAATGAAAGGAATCTTTTGTCGTTTTTCGTACGAGGTACTTTTTGACTTTTCCGACGAAAGTGCGAAGAATGTTTTTTTTAACTTATACTGCATGAATGGATTTTTAAAAACAAAATTTCCAAGAATCTTCCTTTACAAGTTTTCAAGTTTATTTTTAATCAACTTCTTTTATTTTAAAGTCGTATGACATGTTATAAAAGGAAAAATGTTTTTGAAGAAGAAAGGATATTTTCCTCAAGAACGGAGTTCAAGTGTTTTATCAAAATTATTTTCCATCTAAGATAATAAAGGGTTCTGTTTTGTCCCTATTATTACATGGATTTGATTATGTTGTGATGGAAACATTTTTATGAATTCCTTTATCTTATAGGAATTGTTTTATGATGTCATGTTGTTTAAGAATCCCATTTTTATGACATGGGTTATGAAATGATGTATGATTTATGATTTTGTGGCACACATAAGAATGGTATCATTATGAGATGGGTGGGACCTATATCTCCCTCCAATGCATTGGGTAAAGATTTTATATCTCATGAGATAGACATGGCTTAAATGGTAGGTTATACCAGTTCAGTGAAACAGGACTGAAACGAGGGTTACTCGATTCAGAAAGGGACTTTGTCCACTAAGATAGTCTTGGCAATGAGTCATGACTAAAAAGAAATGATTTTCTATGATTATGTGTGCATGCCACAAAGTTTCAAGTTTCATGTTATGATTATGGGGATCTCATTTTCACTTCTATGATTTATACCATGTTATGATATTATGAGCTCTTTTGCAGGTTAAGATTTCCAAAAAGCTATGTTCTTATGTATATGATGTGATTGATATTTCTTTTGTTTACCCTTACTGAGCATTTGAGCTCACCCTTTTATGTTTTCTTTTCCCCAGGATATAAAGAAAGGGTTATAGGTAAAAAAAGGGAAGATCTTTATGGGAGATATTGAAGATCTTTCACCACGATTAGAAGATTACGTTCCGAGTTTCCAAAGACACTAAACTATTACGATCCTTGTGTGTGTGTTTTTGTTATGTACTAAGTATTCCGCAAAAGAAATGTAATGTCCATGTACGATAAGCTTCGGGTCTCTACAGTTGCTATCAGAGGAAAGGTTTAGTCAACCTTTGGAAACTAGGATGCGAAAACGTTAGTGAGATCCCTAGAGATATTTCTAAGGTATGTTTAGGGATGTCTCTAAGGTTAAGTATACGTATAGGTTATAGTCCTAGAATTGCTCTAACGATCTTAGAATTTAACCTAAGATGTTAGATATTGAGGGTACTACCCCTTTATTATGTTGTTTTCCCTAGCACGATTTTTGCCTCTCACACTATTCTTTTGGGGTTTTAGGCGATGGCTGGAACCCGAAGGAACCGTGTTGATCAATGCAATGGACAATGCAATGATGGTCCCCCTGAGCAACCAAACGATATGGGAGATGGAATGCAAAATCTTGTAGCCATGCTCACACAACTTTCTCAAGCTATGAATCATGCAGGACTTCCAAACGAGCAAAGGAAGGAGCAACATTCTGTTGAATCCTTCATGAGGCAGCGTTCGCCTTCTTTCAGTGGGTCTACTGATCCATTAGTTGCTGAACAATGGATTAGTACTACTGAAAAGATATTTTCAGTTCTTCAATGTTCTGATCATGATAAAGTCATCTTAGCAGTATATCGTTTGGAAGGTGAAGCTGATCAATGGTGGAATCTTATCAAGAATACGAGGCAAAGAGATGAAATTGATTCCATGGAATGGGACGAGTTCAAGAACTTGTTTTTCAATAATTACTTCCCTCGTATTCTCCGAACAAAGATGGAGAAGGAGTTTCTTGAACTAAAGCAAAAGGATGATGAATCTGTTGATATATACGAAGAGAATTTTACAAGACTTGCAAGGTATGCATCTGGCATTATCATCCAACCTGAAAGTAAAGTTGATCGATTTTTCAGTGGCTTAAAACCAAGTCTTCGAAGGGCATTAGCTATAAGAGACTTCAGTAGCTATGAATAAATTTTGCGTTGTGCTATCAAGGTAGAAATGGAAGTTGGTGTTACATATCCATCTCATGGTTTTGACAAGAAACGAAATATGGTGTTCAAGGAGAAATCTCAGAATAATGGTGAAAAGAAGATGAATGTTTCCTTATGCACAAAGTGTGGAAATAAGCATGGTGGAGATTGTCTTAAAGGGACTAGAAAATGTTTTAAGTGTGGAAAAGAAGGTCATCGAGCAGCTGAGTGTCGAAGTAATGGAAAAAGGGTTTCTAATGATCTGAATAAAGCAAACACTGCAGAGAACGCACCGCCAACACTTCAATGCTTCATGTGCAAGGAAATGGGGCATTATGCTAATAATTGCCCTAATCCAAGGGTTAGTGATGATCAACATGAGCAACCACTGAAGGCAAAGGACAAAGGGAAGTCACATGGGATCACTATTGGCAATGTTGAATATGACAACGATGTGGTGGAATGATTAAGTGTTTATGTAATGGGATTCCAAAATAATGTTGTATCATTGAGTATTGCAATATTTATTGATGTGGTATTCAAAGTGATTGAGATATTTTTTGGAAATAAGATGATATGCGCATAATGAAGACGAGAAAATGAAATGTTTAATAGTATTCATGAGCTCATGATTGATATAAGGACTAAGTGATATCATGGTTTGAGTATATAGAATTTTGAGGATTTTGGTATGTGGAAAGTGTTAACTTTTAACTGCACTCATGTTTTTACTAAGGTATTCAAGAGAATACACGATTAAGGACTTTGAATGTTAGGAATGTGACCAACAAGACATATCTTGTGATATGTGGGGATCAACGACAGTATTAAATCTCTGGTAATCATTGTTACTATATTATGAGAGTGGACTGCAGTATTATGTATAAGCCTAAAGATTAGACTGGATTATGTTGGACATAAGTTAGTATTGTTTAAGGATAGAAGATTTTCGATATTATTGATGGGATGTTATAGTAACGTAGTTTTAGAAAAATGACAACCTGCAGGATGGGCGACAGCCCATCGCTTCGGACAAGGCTGTAGGAATCGAACCCACAACCGAAGTGCGACTGGCCTATATCGCCTACCACTGACCTACAGGAAGTCCCTGTTTAGTAGAAACTAGTTTTATTATATTAAGCAGTATGATATATGAAGTATAAGTCCATTTTAGAAACCATATGTGATTAATCTCACTATAGATCGACTTATGTATATAATTTTTACTAACTTTTAGTTTGAGACAGATGGAATGACCCGTCATTCAATCACATGATCTGCTAACACTTCACGAATAACAAATTCAACTTCATTTAAGAGATGAAGTGGAAATTGTTCTAGGCACGAACAATAGTGAGATTGTACCAAAATAAAGAAAGTATTTATTCCAATTCAAATTTTCAACTTTAGGGAAATGATCTTGAAAACCAAAAATGTTGTCCTAGTGATCTTATACCTGATGAATCGGATGGTACCTTAGATCATCACAAATTTATGGATTTGTGATTATTGGATTTTCCATTGCCATGTTCTCTACCACTCTCTATCAGAACATGATGGTTAGATTTCTCTTCCATATCCATATTTTCACCTATGTGGAAACCCAATGATTAGTTTATTTGGGTAACCGTTACGTTTCATACTTTTGTTTTTAAAGATTGGTTTTGATATTCCTTTTTACTATGTGGGTTTCTATTAAAGAAACTTTCAAATAGTAAACCATTTATAACCCCGACGAATTTCGAGGGCGAAATTCATTTTAAGGGGGGTAGAATGTAACAGTCCAAGATTTTATAAAAAATATTCTTTTTAATTTTATTAATGTCTTGTGTTGTACGCTACACCAAAAGGAGCTTGCACAACACACATCCTTGACTTGCCTTGCATTACACGCAATCGCGACCTTCCTCGATAGCGTGTGTAGTACGCAATAACGAGTTTCACTAAACAACGATATGCTATTAAACTGTTATTAAAACTAGCCGTTATGAATAGTAATAACCACTTTTTAAAATTCTGTAAATCTTATTTTTCAAAATGAACTTCATTTTTGGATTCGGAGTATCGAATTTAGCCTAAGGTGAAATTTTGGTACATTTCGGATAACTTTCATATTCTGATGAAAAGTGAAAATAACTAAATTATAATTAAAAAACAACTTTTTTAATCGAAATAATTAATAGTGATAAATTATTAATTTGATTAGTTTTAAAGTATATTTAGAATATATTTTTACAATTTAATACAATGTTGGTCATTGGATGTAATTTCACATTTAAACTAGACATAAACAAGTGTCAATCTTTTGATAGATATTGTTTCTTAAAAACACGCTATTTGTTTTAACAGTGGGATTTAATTATAAAATTAATTAATGCAACTTTTATGTTATGAATTTGGTAAAATAGACTTCATTTTTGAATTCGGAATATGAAATATAGCTTGGGATGAAATTTTGGCATTGTTCTGAAAAACATCAATTTTTGATGAATAGTGAAACTACTAAGTGGTAGTTAAAAAAACTGAATTTTTCATAAAACTTAATTTTACCACTTCTGTGAATGGAATTTCAAAAATCCGAGAGACACGGTTGATGTCAGTAAGTAAAATGTGGTTCAATGAGATGAAAATAATTTTTGGTGAATAGTAACTTTTTACTTTTATTTACCACGGTTAAAAGTAAATAGGGTAATTAAGGGTAATAATGATATTAATATTACCCTAACACATGTCCTAATTCTATTTGACAAGTGTATATCGACCAAAAACAACCTTAAGTGTAAAATATTATCATTTAGGCCCACTTGGATTAGATTAGGACATTTATTATTATTTAATTCAAAGAAGAGTTAAAAGAGTTAAAATCAATGTTTATTCACTAAACCATTTTTAATATGGGGTTATACATAAGATAAATTCGACTATAAATATTCATTAGAAAGCTAAAAAGAATTCCTAAATAATTATATTTTATTTATAATTTTTAGACTTTAAATAAATTAATTTATTTATGACACAACGATGATGCAGTAATTACCCTTTTAAGGAAATACTAACATAATTGATGTTATAAATACTCAAATGAATGTAATTTGAGACTTTTTATGAATTCCACTAATTTTATAGGTTACTATGATATATTAGGGTTGATTTAATCAACTTGGTTGGAACATATAATTCTGTTATGACTTTCAAAAAAATCATATATCAAATAGAGTCAAAATTGACACAAAATAGTTTTTAAATGAAATATTATATTATTAATTGTTATTTTATTCATAAAAATCTAAGGATCGGCCAAATGACTTAGATAAGGATATATATATATTAATAATAAACAATTTGGGGTTCGTTTGGCATGTTATAGTAATTGTATTAACCATATAGTGAAAGAAAACAAAAAGACACGGTAAAAGTTAAATTATTTAACTTAGAGTTAAATCTAATTGATAAGGTTAAAATAATACCCTAAACTTGTCTAAATCTTATTGGTTGATAGGATTTCGACCCATCCCCACTTTATATTTGAAATAAGACCCTTTGGAACCATTATAAACCGATTTTGACTTTAATATAATATAATATTTTGAGATATTCCTAAGGTGCCCCTCTCCTCCCCTATAAAAGGACACCTCCTCACCCTCCTCCTCACACCAATTTGAGCACTCAAGCTCGGCCAACCCCTGCCAATTTCTCCTCTCCACTTCCCTAGCAACATCCTAGAGGTTCTGGTCTTCCTCAAAGACCAATTTTAGTGCCCTAAGATGAGGTCTCAAAGAGGCACTTCAAAGAAGAGGTAATTACCGTTACCAGTTCTTTCATCTTTATTTCTTCTTCCACTTCTTCTTCTTAGGTTGTTTCATTATGAAGTAATAACATCAGTATCACTCATATACTGATATGTTATTATAAGTATTAAACAACCCTATTTCACCATCTATCCATCCTACGGAAAAAGAAATCACCGCGCGTGCGTACGTACGGAATACCGTCTCCACGTCGTGGTGTAATCTATATTCCACCACCACCTTACATGGATGGGTATAATGGTGTAAAGAATAACTATACATAGTTATTACAACATCATATTGATTCTGATATATTGTATAATCCACTCCAATTCAATTCAATATTTATAGAAATGATATCATCGCTCGAGCGTACGTACGAAATACCGTCTCCACGACGCGATGAGATTCATTCTCCATGTTAACCATTTAAGAATGATTATAATGTATATATAAGAAATAATAATGAAATATATGACATTATAAAGCTACTGGATTTATTTATATATATACATATGTATGTCATCTACTTACTTCCATTTCAAGACAATAAGGAAAGGAAAACAGCGTTCATGCGTACGTACGGACTACCGTCTCCATGAACGGTGTTTTTCATTTTATTTATCTACCTATTATATATATATATACTGAATATATATGATATATAAATCATATTTTATATTCTGGAAGTAAGTAAATCATGATATAAGTAATAATTATGTCAAGAACAACAAGTCAAAACACCTACGATAAATGAAACGATTTTACCGAAAACGCTTCTTTAACATGGAATTTACAAAAGAACGGGTAATATAATGTCATAAGTGAACCATATATGATATCATAACAATGAATATGATTCCGTAATAAGTCAATAACATGATTTAAATCATTATACAGGAGGTTCGGACACTTACAAAGCAAGTCGGACCTAAGGTAAGGGAAATATCACAATCTCATTTTTATCCGAGATTGTTTATTCGTAAGTATTTACTGGGGTGTATCTTATCATCCACGTCCATGTTTCATCAATATTTAATATTAATTCCATCCACCTACAATTTTTTAAATCCATTTTTACCCTTCGGTGAGTTTTTAGTAAAAGAAATGAAAGTAATCTTTTGTCGTTTTTCGTACGAGGTACTTTTTGACTTTTCCGACGAAAGTGCGAAGAATGTTTTTTTTAACTTATACTGCATGAATGGATTTTTAAAAACAAAATTTTCAAGAATCTTCCTTTACAAGTTTTCATGTTTATTTTTAATCAACTTCTTTTATTTTAAAGTCGTATGACATGTTATAAAAGGAAAAATGTTTTTGAAGAAGAAAGGATATTTTCCTCAAGAATGGAGTTCAAGTGTTTTATCAAAATTATTTTCCATCTAAGATAATAAAGGGTTCTGTTTTATCCCTATTATTACATGGATTTGATTATGTTGTGATGGAAACATTTTTATGAATTCCTTTATCTTATAGGAATTGTTTTATGATGTCATGTTGTTTAAGAATCCCATTTTTATGACATGGGTTATGAAATGATGTATGATTTATGATTTTGTGGCACACATAAGAATGGTATCATTATGAGATGGGTGGGACCTATATCTCCCTCCAATGCATTGGGTAAAGATTTTATATCTCATGAGATAGACATGGCTGAAATGGTAGGTTATACCGGTTCAGTGAAACAGGACTGAAACGAGGGTTACTCGATTCAGAAAGGGACTTTGTCCACTAAGATAGTCTTGGCAATGAGTCATGACTAATAAGAAATGATTTTCTATGATTATGTGTGCATGCCACAAAGTTTCAAGTTTCATGATATGATTATGGGGATCTCATTTTCTCTTCTATGATTTATCCCATGTTATGATATTATGAGCTCTTTTGCAGGTTATGATTTCCAAAAAGCTATGTTCTTATGTATATGATGTGATTGATATTTCTTTTCTTTACCCTTACTGAGCATTTGAGCTCACCCTTTTATGTTTTCTTTTCCCCAGGATATAAAGAAAGGTTTATAGGTAAAAAAAAGGGAAGATCTTTATGGGAGATATTGAAGATCTTTCACCACGATTAGAAGATTACGTTCCGAGTTTCCAAAGACACTAAACTATTACGATCCTTGTGTGTGTGTTTTTGTCATGTACTAAGTATTCCGCAAAAGTAATTTAATGTCCATGTACGATAAGCTTCGGGTCTCTACAACATCAAACCCCCATACAAGAATGTTTGTTTTTTCAAAAATAATTCCATTCAATTTTACATTGTAAAATAAAAATATAATATTTTTAATGTTTTTTAAAAATAAGTTTTGTTAAAACATTTACTTACAGAGGAACAAAATATGGGGAGGTTCATGTTTTTCAACGAATGATCACAATAACCCCATACTAGATTCAAATACAAACTATAAAGAATGGTGAGACAGATTCATTTACATTGGAAAATGTCAAGTCTCCTTTATTACGTCACATACGTCCAACTTCAAGTCCAATTCATGTTACAATTCCATGAGTGATGAAAAGATAGTTTTAAATGGAAATAAAACCATAACTATAGGAACCATAAATATTAAATCTTAGTTAGGTTCTAAAAAATTAAAAGAACCATTTTTTAACTTCATTGATATAACTAAAATAATATTATTTTAATACAATTGTCCCATTTTTCATTTTGGATAAATATTCCCCTATCCTTAATGAATTAATTTTTAAATCGTAGAACATTATTTATTTTTTGAATTATTTTTCTCATATTCTTCTCACCCATTTTTTTGCAGAGCAGCCTATAAAATAACATATTGGATAAGTAGAAAGAGATTACACATACCTGGTGCTTAAAAAGTTTCATTGTGGGTTCCCAAGTACCCATATTACTCCATATTCAAAATAAAAATATGATTTTCATCTCAGATAGCACACTGAGGTACTTTATTTTCAAAAAGATTAGTCCCCTAGGTTTGAGTTCAAATTTCACATTTCCTTATGTTAATATAACTTTTTCACAAATATCTATCCTATCTCACTCCCTAAATAAAATCCTAAATATAATATCCAAATTAATAGTTTGTAACATCCCTTGATAATTATACACCGACAAAAATTTAAAAATTATTGCAAACCATTGTTAACAACCAAAAATTATTGTCTATGTGGGAAAATATTTAGGTGAGAAATGATGTTTTAGATAGTATCAATGTTTTAATGAATTTGAAATTTTTTTTCCAATTATTAAAATAATTAAGGGGTAATTTTATTATTCAATGATAAAATCAAAACTAATCATAGAAAAAGTTCCTCTGCCTTGAAACTTAAAACTAAACATTGTTCCCAATTTTGAATCCTAATGTGGAAGGAAATATAATTCACAACATATTAACAAGTAAATTGTAAAATAATATTGAAGGGGTTGCATCAATGTTCAGTAATCACGTTTTCCACACTTCCAAAACAATTTTGCAGTATTTGTGAAACTATAATGTTTTTGGTTGATTGTAAATACAAAAAATAATTTTCAAGAGGTATTATAAAGAAGAGGGATAAAAAGTGGTGTAAACCAACTATTGGATGATAGTGATTGTAAAGGGTACAAGAAGGATTCACAATGTATCTGAAATTAATTTTCAAATAACTAGAATTCAATAAGATAACAAGCAAGAATGAAATCAGGTTCACATTTTTTACAATATCAGGGAGAATTCAATGATATTCAGTTTATAATAACATTCAATAATTGTTTAGAAAATTATTGAAATAAAGAAATAAAAATTAACACTTCCCGGAACAATGGAGCTCTGATAATTTAAATAAATTCTAATGAATATACTTTTTAGCCTTATGAAAAGTTCTCTAGTTAGAACTTTTTATTTAATATAAGGGAAAAATAGATATAATATTATTTAACTGAATGGTCAAGAGAAATTCAATCCAAATATTTGTATTTGGAGGATTTATCTAGTTAATAAATTGTGTTTCTCTCATGGTTTTCCTTTTCTAAATTTATATCAGTGGTAGCACTCCAGTTGTAACATGTCATGTTATGATAGAATAAAGGAGTAGTGTTAGATATTATAATAAGGGAACAAGATTTAATGTAATTGTATAAGATAAATAAAAATAAAACATATAATATCCATCATTAAGTCCCCATGAAACCCATGAATTTATAATTACTAGTTAGTCTTGAGTCACATTTAGAATTCAAGATAGTAGATGCTAGCCAATATGATTTTCATCCCCTTAGCGAAGTGTTTGTATCTATATCCATTTACAAAAACTGGTCTGTTCTCCTCCCCGACAAGCTCTCTTCCACATTAACAGTTACTCTTAAAATATTGAAGGGTCACAACCTTTTGGTTTTTTATTTTATCAGGAAAAATTTTCATCTAGGAGGTAAATAATATGACTCTTTGACCAAACATGGAATTTATTTATTAATTAATTGATTCATGACTGGATTTTGTTTTTTATATAGAAATTTCATCATTTTTATCTGATTACCTTTTAAATTTCTCTATTTCACTCAACTTTAGAAATATCTTCTCACTAGTAGACTTGATGAAAATGTTTTGGGCCTTAACTACATAATAATACTTTTATATTTGTTTGAAAGTAATTTGATAAATCATTCCAAAGAGAACTAAGCTAGGAGACACCCATATAGTGGTCATATATAAGGTCTTGTAAGCCCATTGTGCTTCATAAAACATAAAATATTATTTTATTCTTAATATATAAACTTTCGTTTCCCAAATCATTTTGAAACCAATGTTAGATACTTCACCCATTCCACTGAATTGTGTGTGATATTTTATACCATTTGCATGAGAAAACCTATATTTATTAGTTAATTTTATGAAATTATCATTCTTTAAATTGGATCTATTGTTTGTAATGAAATATTTCTGCACCCCAATCCTAGAAAATATGTTCTTCTTGATGAATTTAACAACACTAAAGAATTATTGTTGTGCAGATCCACCACTAAAACCTACTTGTACACATAGTACACATCCACAAGAATATATTAATTTCTATAGTATTATAGGAGTAACATTAAATTCAATCAAATTTTCAAAAAATTAAACCCACATGATAACATATTTTGGAATATTAACCCATCTACATACATTTCCATTCCTTTTTCAATTATCACAGCCAATAAACAAACTCCTAGAAACATTAATCAATGTTAGCTATTGGAACATATCTTATAAATAATTCTAGGTTGTTATTTATCCTACATAATATTTACAACAATGTGAAAAATGGATACTTTCTATAAATGGGACCATTTCCTCCTCATCCAAACACCTTATAAAAATAACATCAACAAATATTATAAATCAATTTTTTCTCATTAGTCACAATTTTAAAACCACCCATATTAGAGAAAATTTTTACACACATGACCCATGGAATGTTATAAATATGAATAATTATTTCAGCATCAATTATCCTAATGAATTCAACACTAACTACCTCTTTCATGTTTAGGTTAATCTATCTCTCCACTCCAACCCTTGGTTTACACTCAAGTTACATGGGGATTTTTGTATGCATTATGATATAATTATACCCAAAATACCAATAATAAGCCTACCAATGATTGGATTGAAGTTCTTCAAGACAACAATCAAGTTATTCTCTTTACTTTCTTATAATTCGGATGATATAATGACTAGTAATATTGGGAAATCATACAAAATGAATATTTCAAATGAGATAGCTAGAGAATGACCTCCAGATTTGGTGGCACTTTGCTCGAGGGAAGACACACGGGCCTAGGAGTTCCAACATCATCATTTTACACTAAAATAAGACAATGTATAAATCTTTATCTTCATCTATATTATTTCCAAAAAAATATTATTCCTCATATCCATATTTCTTGATTGGAATAAAAATGTGTTTTATGGAAAACAAAACTAGGTGTTCCATGATTTCACACTAAACTCATCTAAAATATACTTTTCATTGATTTAGATATTCCCAATTATTGTTTTATTTGTGATAATAGTTTCACAACATATCTCCTCTAGAATCCTAAAAACTCCTTTTCTACATCATTAATAGATTCTTTATTTCCTAAAATCACATATCTAAGATATATTTTGTATTTGGTGGGTTCATTAATTTATTTAAAAACATTAAATTCCACATTATGTTCACCCCTAAAAAAATTAATTTCTACATAGATACATCAATCAAATCCACAACTATAGCTAGAAAGGGCCTACTAATAATGATACATTTCTCATGATCATATTACATATCTATAATTAAGAAATCAATAGAAAAAAAGAGATTCCTTACCCCCACTAACAGTTCATCCACCCTACCAAATGAGTAAGTAATGAATCAATATAAATGTAGTAAAATAATAGTGGTTAGTTGTGTAACTCCTAATATAAAGTGTTGTAATAAGTGAAATGGAATAATATTGATGCTAGATTCAAGACTACATAGAAAAATAAATTGTAAACCTCTCTCTTCCTAGGTGTAAGGGATGAAGAAATATGGTATCAGGATCTTTTGCAGTATCTTATTCAACAACACTACACTACACTTCTCTGTGAGATTGTAAGTAGAAAATTTTTCTATGCTATTCTTGATTGAGCTTTTCTTCTAGAGTGATTTAAGATTATATGTGATTTGAATGAAAAACTCAAGGAAAGGAATATCAATGTTATGTTTTTTTAACATCCATGAAATTATTTAAATGTTTAAAATCCTAGATTTATTTTTTTATTCGCTATCGTAAAGGGATTATTAGATAAACATTCCACACAATTTTTAGTATACCTTCAAATTAATCTTTATGATTTTTATTCCCTTTATATTCATTTTTTTCATGTAAAATTTAAGGTTGTTTTCCAATTGTAAAACATGATTTATATTGTTTTTAGTGTTTTAATCAATTATTCCATATTCACTATTTCTAGATATTAATTTCAAGATTCATCAATTTTTTATTTTTTAATAGATTAGGGAACATTACAATATTCCTAAAGGGTTTAGAAACTACATATAGTTGTCTCAACCATGGAATTTCCTCTAGGGTTCACTTTAGTGATGATTGGAATCCCACCATTGTCTTTTCATCCAATATCTCTATCCAACGTCACCTATTTTATTTATTCTTGTTTTGTCGTTTAATCCATTTTTTTACGTTATCAAAATAATATTGGGACTTTCTTTCAACCATCCAACCAAAAAAATAATAGAACTTACAGCTTTATTCCTCTTGAGAGTTAGAGGATTAAAACTTTTGATGGTTTTGTACTTAATGTCTCGGTTGTTGCTGAAAACATGGTGGAGTAGTAGGTCTTAGAACTCATTACTCTATCCAAGAGATATTTTAATGGTTTCATGTCATTACCCAACCCATCAAGGCCTTCCTATCCAGTATTAGTCCAAACCGTGAAAACCAAAATCCCCCCTCTTATAGGCTAAGGCTAGAGGCATGTATTGAGAATGAATAAATGAAATACTATTCCTTTTTCTAATGTACCTATACACACTCACCCAACAATATCTATGAAATAGTGCAAAGGAATAATGATGAAAAGACTAAAAAATAAAGAGTATAATATGCCAGGAAACAATATTTAGGGAATAGATCTAGGCACCATAGTATAAACCAAAGTAAAAGGAAAAAAATATATTCCAAACAATAAAATATGTCCTAGCCTTACAAGAAATGAAAAATAGTAATGTTGAGGGAACATGGATCCTAATCATTTATCCCAACTACTGAGTATGATTCATGCACCCATGTTCTTTTATGCTACACCAAAGTCACTGTTGGTTTTTTTGAAAACTATATAATACATTTCATGTGTGGGGGAATACTATTCAAGGGTGAGTATATACATATCGAGTTGGTTAACCTCGGAACCTTAATGTGAGAGATAATGATATTAATAAAGTTCACCTTAATCTATAAAAAAGGGAAAAATAAAAAAAATACATATGTATTCTGATAAATAAACCTAGATAGGAGAGAAACAGAATCTCCATCTCATAGCCATTCCAAAGATGATGAGTTTTCCTACCTCTCCAAAATTCATTCTCAAATTCCCAAAATCAATAAAAACTCAGAATAATATATATATGGAGGGGAAAACTCCTCATTATTACACACTACATATGAGATATTCACAACTCCCAAGGAGGACCCACAATGTTTCAGAGCTTGAAGATGAGGCATTACTATTACATAGGTAATAAACTCATACCTAGTGTAATGGAGTGATGTATTGGTATGCCTAATGAGTATGGGGATCATCTACTCTATTGCGATAGTGGAGTACAAACCCTAAAACATCTCCCATAATCATACTCAGTCACTTACAATTTCATGAATTAACTAATGAAGTTTCATACTCATAACACCTCACATCTTTTCTCATATTCCGAAATATATTACACTATAATGTTTTATGTGGATATAAACTCATGATTTGTTACTCACGAGACAAAATATGATTCCAAACTAATATGACATGAGAGGAAGAAGTTATAGGAGTGAATAGATGGAGTGTATAGGGGCCACATAAAATGTTTACCCAGCCCATTGCTTGGACATGTTGTTCCTTGAATTTTGATTGGAATTTATGTCATAATACATGGAATATATAGGTGGTAAATGGTATACCATAGCCACTCAAAGCCTTAATGTGTGATCTTGGATATTCTCATGTACTTTAGTTCATTCCATTGTACTGATCTATGTACCTCGCCCTATATGGGTACCACCTTTATCCTGGTAACTCTTGGAGTACAATGTGTATTAGACAACATGAGGTCCTGTGTGTGTGAAATATGGAACATGAGTTAGAGACCCGGGGAGGGTCACTTGAAATTTGGACCTAGCCACATTGTGGGTAATCCTTAACTCAACCCAAAACCCTAGAACTATATCAAGGCGGGTCGCAAGCAAAGTGTTCTTCTGATATATACAGTGTGTAGTCCAGAATTTTATAAATCCCAACTTCCCTTCATGTGTTTTCTAGATCCAGACTTTCTACCAAGGATCTCTTCATTTGACATCCAAAATTCGATGAAAACAACAAATATATATATTTTTTGTCCTCTGGTGGATTGAAAATGTAATACCATCATCTTCTCGGAGAGTCACTAAAATTCATATTCACCCCCTTTATCCAACACTACTCGAGGATCCAAAATCTAATAAAAATCATCAACAATCCATCCTGAACAATTCACAAACCCCAACACATTCACCCTGAAAACAACCATTGTAAATATGCGGGTTTGATGTTCTTGAATTTTCCATAACAATGTTGAATCATGAACCCATTATCCAATGATGAAGCAAGTGATGATATGGTGGGATAATGAGTAGAAACCAAGGATTAACCATCTTTGTCCAATGTTATCATGACCAACAAATGATATGTGTGAGATCATTAGTGAGAACATTGAATACTAAGCATACCTTGAATTAAATAATTTAATTTTTATACCAGGATCATGTGAAAAATTAAATAATCACAGATCAAAAGAAGATAATAATCCAAGATTTAACATTTTAATCAAGATTAAGTAAACCAAAATTGATTATTCCTATCTAATTTTGGATCAATCATTGTTAAAGAATTCTTTTTCCTGTGAATGTGATGTCTTGTTGTGTTTTAGTGCCTTTTTATCCACCCCATTCTGATCACCCACAATCCTTTGATTTGATCCACCAATGATGAATGTTTAGTAATCCTCTCATAGAATTAATGGTTATGCAGTAACCTAGGATAATTTCAATAATAATAATTATATAGAGGATTTTTTCTCTATGCATTTAAAACAAAATAAATACATATAATTATTTATTTTAATTGAACAGACCACCAATGACTTCATCAACTATACATCCAGTACTGACCAACCATTGGTCAAACCTAGGGTAAATTGCACATTTTAGATTCAATAGTGGTTACCTATTTTATATCTGAGACTATATTTTGGATTTGTTCCACTGTATTAGGAAAACTACGTGAATGTGATATTAATATACTTATTATTTTTTGTAATATAAATTCTGATATAACATGTCATCAAAATCACATGTCGTCTCATCATCTATCTCTGAAATTATTACATAATACAATTGAAATTCATATATGGTAAGGAATTTTTAATACATTTTCCCTATGATTTGGGATTTTCACCTCAAAAAGAAGAATATAAACATAAATGAGGGGATATAAAGAATTCATTTGTCTCTCTCACTTAATGAAGCTCTTCTACATTCCCCCTGGATCTACAAGACATGAACCAATGTAATGGTTCATCCCCACATGATCCTATCTTTCCAATACTTGATATCCACTTTGTACTCTATTAAGGTGACTCTATCTTTAATTTATAGCTCACCCCGGTCAATATCATTCATATGAGCATGGATTTATCTAATTAGCTATGAAAAATAGAAGAAACAATACACCCAATAAAACTATAGGGGAATGTCCAAACATAAATAACTTATCTAAACCTCCAAAGGATGTCTAATGGCCCGATTAACATGAATGATAGATTTCCTCTATGACAAACCAATGATGTCATAATCTTGGGGACAATATCATGATAACATGGTCTCCTTGATTGAACTCCTTGGGCCTAAACTGGTTAATATTTTTGTCAGGTTTGGGCTATCCTCATATGCTCACAGATCCCTGGAACCTTACTTATTATTTCATTCATTATCTCTCTGCCAATAATAGATGTGTATCCAATCTTATACCACTACACGGGTGACCTGTAGGGTCTTTTGTGCAGGTATTTGAAAAGATTCATTCAATCATAGAGTGGAAAATGTTATCATATGGAAACTATTCCAATTAAAAGTGACCCACCCATATTTGATCGATGTCTAACACACAATCCCAAATCATATCCTCAAATACCTAGATATTCCACTTGTTTTATTCATCAGTATTGGGGTGAAACACTATACACATCCTCAAATAAGGCCCGATGGTCTAACAACTTCAGATTTTAAAATAGGGATATCATGTTCAATAGAGTGTATGAAACAAAACACCATGTTTAGATTATAGTATAACAAGTCAATACTTGATATATTTATTTTTAACTAAATTTAGTCACTTTTATGGAACATGATGCATGCAACATTGGGCTTAAATGAAATTTGATACTCCATTGAGATACAATTTAAACATGACCATTATATACTAAATATAAAATAAGATAGTATGAATAATACTAACTAAATTATAAAAAATATATGGTCTAGACTTCTTCATTAATTTTCTATTTATTAGAAATAAAAAAAATCATTTGAAATTAAAATAAATGTTTTCTGAAAATTCAATATTTTTCCAAGAAAATGGTTTCCTCGCTTAGTGTGAACATATGATAAAATAAATTTTTCATAATTATAAAAAATTATTTGATAAAATTATCATAATTTTATAAATAATTATATAGTATTTACCTTAGAGTAAATGTTTGGGACATTTCTGAATTTTTTCATTTTTCCAAAAATAATGAATAGTTCGAATTTATATTGTAAACTGTATTTTAATTTTAAACTTTTAAAAAAGATAAATTCTATTTTAAATTTTTTTAAAGTAATATTTGTTCAATTATATTATCATAAATTAAATTCATATTAGTTTAATTAATATCATATTGAATTTTCATTTTAAAACCATCTGTACCTATAAGAAATTTCTTTTTGGCCAACCTCGTTTTAATTTCATTTGTGTGTGTAATTTTAAATTATATTATTAAAATCCTATGATTTTATGTTTCTAAAATATATTATATATTTTTAATATTTATAATTAATATTATATACCATGTTAATCCTAATTTTTTACATAATTAATATTGAGAACAATATAAATTAATTACAATGGTTATAGTAAAAAGGTATTTACCGAGGGTTAAACCTAAACGATAAAGGTCAAAAATGAATTAATATTTTACCAAACTCATTTTATGGACATATGTGTTAATAATAATCACAAATTTTCAATAATTAATCTTATTGAGGCTTTTATTATTTGAGAGACGTTTTTATCACTTTTTCTTTTAAAAAAATCCATGTGTGTCTTCTCCCACCACATACAAAAGGACACACCTCTACTCTCCTATTCACAGTTACATAAAATTTTTATTTGAAAATAAAAAATGAAATATTTTCATTAATAATCTAAAAAATCTTATATAACTTATTTTATCATAATTCCATTACAGGAAGGCTTTAGTTATAATCCTTAAAGAGTTATGTGAATAAGAAGTAAAATAATGACCCTGTGTATTTTATTTATTTCTTATTCAAACTCATTATAGAATTATTAAATAATTATAATATAATAAAAAATTACCTCCAATATATTGAGATAGTTTTATGTTAATGTAATAACCTATATCCATATCCACTTCTATCAAATGGAAGATAATGTTGTCGATAAAGTCTAAGTCAGACTATCACATTTTGAATCAATGTAATTTGTTTTCCATCACCACCTTTCAAGGATATATATAACTATTCATTTATCATATTAATATGATACTTATAAAACTATTATTCATTTTTAATTATCATATCATATTTACATTCATACATTCCATTCTACGGGGGACATAATAACGTCGCATGTGTGTATGGAAAACTACCGCCTCACAAAACAATGTGGTTATTTTTTTCCAAACACATTACATAGAAGGTATTAAAGATGTTTATAATGATTACATGTGATACATTTTTTCCTAAAATGATACTATAAATATAATATCATGTCTAACTTGTAACACCACAGCTTTTTAAGCGAGTCTAATTTTCCTATCCTTTTAAATTTTTTTCGTCGGAGGATGCGGCAAATTTCTTTTTGTAATTTGGAACATAATTTAGTGAGTTTAAAAACTGAAAGGAAAATTTGATGGGTTTGAAGTAATGGTGAGTGGATCAAGGGTTTATATGGGTTTTTTAGCATAAATAACTATGAAACCATTTTTATAATGTTCATACACAGACGCATGGTTAGATTTAACCATGCATCCAGTAAGGGGAAATCATGCGGCCCACTTTTTCATTAGACACAATTTTAAAACTATGATGGTTTGGGAATAAGGACATGTGTGATGTATGAAATTTTGAAAGAGGGAATTTACATGGGCTATTCATTATTTTCAAAACTATATGCCTATCTATGAATGGTGTGGTGCTTGGGTGGTGAAAATGGCATGATTGGTGCATGGACAGAAAAATAGTGTGGCCAAACTATGAGGGTATTTTAATTGGGTGAAATTAATATATCTCTCCTCCCTTATATTTATTTTTTCTTTATCTCTCACCTCTATTCCATACACCTTACACATTGGGATCTCCCATTTTCTATCCTCTAGGCCATGACTATAGAGACCCGAAGCCTGACGTACATTGACATTACATTACATTTGCGGAATACTTAGTACATAACAAAAACACACACACAAGGACCGTGATAGTTTAGTGTCTTTGGAAACTCGGAATATAATCTTCGAATCGTGGTGAAAGATATTCAAAATCTCCCATAAAGATCTTCCTTTTTTTACCTAAAACCTTTCTTTATATCATGGGAAAAGAAAACATAAAAGGGTGAGCTCAAATTCTCAGTAAGGGTAAACAAAAGAAATATCAATCACATCATATACATAAGAACATAACTTTAAGAAATCTTAACCTGCAAACGAGATCATTATTTCATAACATGGGGTAAATCATGGCAGTGAAATGTAATCACAATAATCATAACATAAAACATGAAACATTGTGGCATACACACATAGTCATATAGAATCATTTCTTATTAGTCAAGACTCATTACCAAGACTATCTTAGTGGACAATTTCCCTTTCTGAACCGAGTCACCCTCGTTTCAGTCCTGTTTCACTGAACCGGTATAACCTACCATTCCATCCATGTCTATCTCATGAGATATAAAATATTTACCCAATGCATTGGAGGGAGATATAGGTCCCACCCATCTCATAATGATACCATTCTTATGTGTTCCACAAAATCATAAACCATACATCATAGCATAACCCATGTAATAAAAATGGGAATCATAAACATCATGACAACATAAAACAATTCATATAGGATAATGGAATTCATTAAAATATTTCCATCACAACATTATCAAATCCATGTAATAATAGGGATAGAAACAGAACCCTATATTATCTTAGATGGAAAATAATTTTTATAAAACTCTTGAACTCCATTCTTGAGGAAAATATCCTTTTTACTTCAAAAACACTTTTCCTTTCATAACTTTTCATACAATTAAAAACTAAAAGAAGTTGATTAAAAATAAACATGAAAAATTTTAAAGGAATTTTCTTGGAAAAAATGTTCTAAAAATCCATTCATGCCGTATATGTTAAAAAAACATTATTTGTACTTTTGTTGGAAAAGTCAAAAAGTACCTCATACGAAAAATGAAAAAAGATTCCTTTCATATCTTTTACCAAAAACTCACCGAAGGGTAAAATAGTATTTAAAAAATTGTAGGAGAATGCAAATAATATTACATATTTAGGAAACATGGATGTGGATGATAAAATACACCCCAGTAAATTCCAAAGTATAAACAATCTCGGATAAAAATGAGATTGTGATATTTCCCTTACCTTAGGTCTGATTTGCTTCGTAAGTGTCTGAACCTCCTGTATAATGATTTAAATAATGTCATTTACTTATTACAGAATCATATTCATTGTTATGATATCATATATGGTTCACTTATGACTTTATATTACCCGTTCTTTTATAAATTCCATGTTAAAGAGCGTTTTGGGTAAAATTGTTTCATTTGTCGTCCGTGTTTTGACTTGTAATTATTCATATGTTTACTTAGATCATGATTACTTAATTCCAGAATATAAAACATGATTTATATATATATATATATATATATTCAGAATATAAATATATATAATAAATCAGTAATTGGATAGAAATACACCGTTCATGGAGATGGTAGGTCTTACGTACGCATGAACGCTGTTTTTGTTTCATTATTGAGTTGAACGGAATTAAGTACATGACATACATATATATACACATAAATAAAGTATCATTATTATGTCATATATTTCATGATTACTTATTATATATACTTTATAATCATTCATGAATGGTTAAAGTGGAGAATGAATCTTATCACATCGTGGAGACGGTAGTCCGTACGCACGCACGAGCGATGATATCGTTCTCATGATCTTGGGAATGTATTGGAGTGTTTTTATACTATTTAAGAATCAATATCACTTTAAAATAATAATATATAGTTATTATTTACACCATTCTACACATCAAAGTAAGGTGGTGGTGGAAAATAGATTTCACCACGGCATGGAGACGGTATTCCGTACGTACGCACGCACGATGATTTCATTTTCCGTAGGATGGATAGATGGTGAAATAGCTTTGTTTCATAATTATAATAACATATCAGTATATGAGTGATACTGATGTTATTACTTCATAATGAAACAACCTAAGAAGAAGAATTGGAAGAAGAAATAAAGGTGAAATAATCGGTAACGGAAATTACCTCTTCTTTGAAGCACCTCTTTGTGACCTCCTCTTAGGGCACTAAAATTGGTCTTTGAGGAAGACCAAAACCTCTAGGATGTTTCTAGGGAAGTGGATAAGAGAATTTTTCAGGGGTTGGCCGAGATTGAAGGCTCAAAGTTGTGTGAGTAAGAGAGGGGGGAGGTGCCCTCTTATAAGGGAGGAGAGGGGCACCTTTGGAATAACTAAAAACATTATTTTATTATAAAGTCAAGTTCGGTTTTAAATAGCTCCAAATTTATTTCTTTCTAGGCTAAGGTGGCGGTGGTTCTCAATCCTCTCATCCAATAGAATTTAGACAAGTTTAGGTTATTATTTTAGCCTTATCAATTAGATTTAACTCTAAGATAAATAATTTAACTTTTACCGTGTCTTTTTGTTTTCTTACACTATATGGTTAATAAACTTACCATAACAAGCCAAACGAACCCCAAGTTGTTTATTCTATATATATATAATCTTATATAAGTCATTTAGCCGATCCTTAGATTTTTAGGAATAAAATAACAATTAATAATATAATATTTGTTTTAAAAACTATTTTATGTCAATTTTCACACTATTTAGTAATTGATTTTTGTGAAAATCCTAAAAAAATGATAAGTTCTAAAAATGTTAATTAAATCCATAATAACATGTCATATTAACCTATAAAATTAGTTTAATTCATAAAAAGTCTCAAATTACATTTATTTGGGTATCTATAACATCAATTATGTCAATTTTCAGTAATAAGATAATTACTGCATCATCTTTGTGTCATAATAAATTATAATTATTTAATCCCTAAAAATCCTAAATAAATTCCTATTATGTATATAATTGAATTATCTTTCTGGATACTATTCATGTTCGAAGATTCATGAAATTTACCACTAGATTAAAATTATTATACTTATATAATTTAAGAAAGTGACATGTTGTCACATTCTTTGGTTTTAATAATAATTAAATTATTTTCATTGAAAAAAATTTAATTAAATGAATCTAATCCGACCCTTAGGTGATATGGGTCGACTTTTAGTCATACAATATGATTTTTACATTTTTTAGGGTAATTTTAAAATATTATATTTATCCTTAATTACCCGATTTACCTTTAACTATGGTAAATAAAATTTACCGTAGTTACTATTCATAATTCCCAAAAATAAAAAGTAGATTATTAACATAATTTGGATCCACTGATTTTAAATATGGAATCCATTTTTCCAAATTCAATAGACAAAAGTTGCAGAAATTAAATTAAAATTAATCTCGTTGTCGAAAGAAAACGGGTTTTCTTTAAAACATTGCAAATGATTGAATTGATTTAACCTACGAATTCAAGGTAAAATCAATGCTAATTTCATACATTATATTAAATGGTAAAAATATATTATGTTTATAATTAAACACCATTCAATATTATAATTTAACCACATAAGATATTACGATGAAAAAAAGTTGTTTTTAATTAAAATGTAGCGTGTTTTTAATATTCATTAAAATATGAATGTTACCAGAATAATATGAAAAATTTATCCAAAGTAAATTTTTATTTCTTGATTCCAAAGAAGAATTTTATTTTGACAAATTGAACTTATAAACATGTCAAAAACTATATTTAATGTGGGTGCGCCATCAAAATGAGGCAAAACTGCTTTTTTCGAAAAATACTTATTTTACCTGAAAAAATTATATTGTTCTTATACCATGTTCTAGAAAATGTGTAAGATGAATAATAATGTTATAAAATTCAAAATTTAGTTAATACTATTCATAACGGCTAGTTCATGACAATATTATAATAATATATCATTGTTTATTAAAACCCGGTATTGCGTACAACACACGCTATCGAGGAAGGTCGCGATTGCGTGTAATGCAAGCCAAGTCAGGGTTGTGTGTTGTGAAAGAATCCTTCATTGTTTCGTATAACAGAATCCAACCATATTTCATTTATACATTGAATATATATATATATACTCAATGTTGCGTAGAATAACTATTATCAAAATTGTGTGTAACATGGTCCAAGAATAGTGTTGTGTATAGCACCAGGTAATCTTGGTGTAGAATACAACAGAAGACATTAATGAAATTAAAATAATATCTTTCATAAAATCTCGGGGTGTTACATTCTACCCCCATTAAAATGAATTTCGCCCTCGAAATTCGTCGGGGTTATAAATGGTTTACTACTCGAAAGTTTGTTTAATAGAAACCCACATCGTAAAAAGGAATACCAAAACCAATATTTAAAAACAAAAGTATGAAACGTAACGGTTACCCAAATACACTAATCACTGGGTTTCCACATAGGTGAAAATATGGATATGGAAGAAAAATCTAACCATCATGTTCTGATGGTGAGTGGTAGAGAACATGGCTATGGAAAAGCCAACAATCACAAATCCATAAATTTGTGACGATCTAAGGTACCATCTGATTAATCGGATATAAGAGCACTAGGAAAACATTTTTAGTTTTTCAAGATTGTTTCCCTAAAGTTGAATAATTTGAATTAGAATAAATACTTACTTTATTTTGGTACAATCTCACTGTTGTTCATGACTTGAACAATTTCTACTTCATCTCTTAAATAAATGAAGTTGAATTTGTTATTCGTGAAATGTTAGCAGATCATGTGATAGAATGACGGGTCATTCCATCTGTCACAAAAAAAAAGGTTACCAAAAGTTATTAAATATACATAAGTCATTCTATAGTGAGATTAATAATCTATGGTTCCTAAAATGGACTTATACTTCATATATCATATTGCTTAATATAATAAAACTAGTTTCCACTAAACAGGGACTTCCTGTAGGTCAGTGGTAGGCGATAAAGGCCAGTCGCACTTCGGTTGTGGGTTCGATTCCCACAGCCTTGTCCGACGCGATGGGCTATCTCCCATCCTGTATGTTTTCCTTTTTCTAAAACTATATTACTATAATATCCCATCAATAATATCAAAAAACAAACAATACTAACTTATGTCCAGCATAATCCATTCCAATCTTTAGGCTTATCCATAATACTGCAGTCCACCATCGTTTATCCCCATATATCATAAGATATATCTTGTTGGTCACATTCCAAACATTCAAAGGCCTTAATCATGTACTCTCTTGAATGCCCATTGAACCTTATTGAAAACATGAGTGCTGTTAAAAGTTAACTCTTTCCACATACCAAAATCCTCAAAATTCTATATACTCAAACCATGATATAACCTTCTCCTTATATCAGTCATGAGCTCATGAATACTATCAAGCATTTAATTTTCTCCTTATCCCTTCATTATGCGCATATCATCTACATTCCAAAAATATCTGAATAACCTTTCATGGATACTGGTAACATTAATCATACACTTTCAAAACTCAAGGAAAGGCAACAGTGTAACAATCCATAGATGTCTCTTTATTCCATAGTACAATGAGATTACTTATACAACATTACACATGATAAACATGTAATCATTCCACTACATTCTTAAACCATTGACCGAGCTTCAACAATTCTTTCATCTCAAATATCATTTGTAGTCTCTTAATCATCATCAACATAAATACTACCCATATGACCATACTGATTCTCTTCATGAGACTTTACCTTAGGGAATTGGTTTGCATAATGCCCGTACATTCCACATTTATAACATTTAACCATTGTTGAGGTCGTAGCAATACCATTATCCTCATCCAAAGTGTTAACTGAACCTTTTCCTTTGCACTTACTTGCATTGTGTCCTTCTTTTCCACACCCAAAGAATCTTCCAGTTCCATTGAAACATTCTCCTTGATGCCTCTTCCCACATGATTTACATAGGGTAAATTTAACTTTCTTTCCTCTATGATCATCATGAAACTCCATATTTCTCTTATTAGCCGAGTCAGGAAACTTACCAAATTTGATTTTATTGATCGTTTTATGAGATTGCTGATTCGGCATAATAATGATGGTTGGACTTCCAAATCCCATTTCATTTGGTTTCTCATGAAGAATATCATTCCATTTTCCATAATATCCTCCATTATCGTGAATCATCTTGTTTCCAACTATTTTCTAAAACCCAAAAAAATAGTGTGAGGCAAAAATCATGCTAGGGAAAAAACATAGTAAAGGGGGAGCACCCTCAATATCTAACATCTTAGGTTAAATTCTAAGATCGTTACCGTAGTTCTAGGACTATATCCTATATGTATTCTTATCCTTAGGTACATCCCTAGACATACCGTAGAAATATCTCTAGGGATCTCACTAATTTTTTCGCATCCTAGTTTCCAAAGGATGTCTAAACCTTTCCTCTGATACCAACTGTAGATACCTGAAGCCTGACGTACATTGACATTACATTACATTTGCGGAATACTTAGTACATAACAAAAACACACACACAAGGACCGTAATAGTTTAGTGTCTTTGGAAACTCGGAATATAATCTTCTAATCGTGGTGAAAGATCTTCAAAATCTCCCATAAAGATCTTCCTTTTTTTACCTAAACCCTTTCATTATATCCTGGGAAAAGAAAACATAAAAGGGTGAGCTCAAATGCTCAGTAAGGGTAAAAAAAGAAATATCAATCACATCATATACATAAGCACATAACTTCAGGAAATCTTAACCTGCAAAAGAGATCATTATTTCATAACATGGGGTAATCATGGTAGTGAAATGTAATCACAATAATCATAACATAAAACATGAAACTTTTTGGCATACACACATAGTCATAGAGAATCATTTCTTATTAGTCAAGACTCATTGCCAAGACTATCTTAGTGGACAAAGTCCCTTTCTGAACCGAGTCACCCTCATTTCAGTCTGGTTTCACTGAACCGGTATAACCAACCATTCCAGCCATGTCTATCTCATGAGATATAAAATCATTAACCAATTCATTGGAGGGAGATATAGGTCCCACCCATCTCATAATGATACCATTCTTATGTGTTCCACAAAATCATAAACCATACATCATAGCATAACCCATGTAATAAAAATGGGAATCTTAAACATCATGACATCATAAAACAATTCATATAGGATAAAGGAATTAATTAAAATATTTCCATCACAACATAATCAAATCCATTTAATAATAGGGATAGAAACAGAACCCTATATTATCTTAGATGGAAAATAATTTTGATAAAACTCTTGAACTCCATTCTTGAGGAAAATATCCTTTCTACTTCATAAACACTTTTCCTTTCATAACTTGTCATACAATTCAAAACTAAAAAAGTTGATTAAAAATAAACTTGAAAACGATTAAAGGAATCTTCTTGGAAAAAATGTTTTAAAAATTCATTCATCCCGTATAAGTTAAAAAAAACATTCTTTGTACTTTTGTCGGAAAAGTCAAAAAGTACCTCGTACGAAAAACGACAAAAGATTCCTTTCATATATTTTACCAAAAACTCACCGAAGGGTAAAATAGGATTTAAACAATTTTAGGAGAATGGAAATAATAATACATATTTAGGAAACATGGATGTGGATGATAAAATACACCCCAGTAAATACTAAAGTATAAACAATCTCGGATAAAAATGAGATTGTGATATTTCCCTTACCTTAGGTCTGATTTGCTTCGTAAGTGTCCAAACCTACTGTATAATGATTTAAATAATGACATTTACTTATTAAAAAATCATATTCATTGTTATGATATCATATATGGTTCACTTATGACTTTATATTACCCTTTCTTTTGTAAATTCCATGTTAAAGGGTGTTTTGGGTAAAATTGTTTCATTTGTCGTCCGTGTTTTGACTTGTAATTATTCATATGTTTACTTAGATCATGATTACTTAATTCCAGAATATAAAACATGATTTATATATATATATATATTCAGAATACACATATATATAATAAATCAGTAATTGGAAAGAAATACACCGTTCATGGAGATGGTTGGCCGTACGTACGCATGAACGCTGTTTTCGTTTCCTTATTGAGTTGAATGGAATTAAGTAGATGACATACATATATATACACATAAATCCAGTATCATTATTATTTCATATATTTCATGATTACTTATTATATATACTTTATAATCATTCATTAATGGTTAAAGTGGAGAAAGAATCTCGTCGCGTCGTGGAGACGGTAGTCCGTACGTACGCACGAGCGATGATATCGTTCTCATGATCATGGGACAGTATTGGAGTGTATGTATACTATTTAAGAATCAATATCAACCTAAAATAATAATATATAGTTATTATTTACACCATAATTCCCATCCATGTAAGGTGGTGGTGGAAAATAGATTTCACCACGGCTTGGAGACGGTATTCCGTACGTACGCAGACGCGGTGATTTCGTTTTCCGTAGGATGGATAGATGGTGAAATAGGATTGTTTCATACTTATAATAACATATCAGTATATGAGTGATACTTATGTTATTACTTCATAATAAAACAACCTAATAATAATAAGTGGAAGAAGAAATAAAGGTGAAAGAATCATTAACGGAAATTACCTCTTCTTAAAAGCACCTCTTTGAGACCTCATCTTAGGGCACTAAAATTGGTCTTTGAGGAAGAACAGAACCTCTAGGATGTTTCTAGGGAAGTGGAGAAGAGAATTGGGCAGGGGTTGGCCGAGAATGAAGGCTCAAAGTTGTGTGAGGAAGAGAGGGAGGAGGTGCCCTTTTATAAGGGAGGAGAGGGGCACCTTTGGAATAACTGAAAATATTATTTTATTATAAAGTCAAGTTCGGTTTTAAATAGCTGAAAATTTATTTATTTCGAGGGTAAGGTGGGGGTGGGTCTCAATCCTCTCATCCAATAAGATTTATACATGTTTAGGTTATTATTTTAACTTTATCAATTAGATTTAACTCTAAGTTAAATAATTTAACTTTTACCGTGTCTTTTTGTTTTCTTACAATATATGGTTAATAAACTTACCATAACAAGACAAACGAACCCCAAGTTGTTTATTATTAATATATATAACCTTATCTAAGTCATTTGGCCGAACCTTGGATTTTTAGGAATAAAATAACAATTACTAATATAATATGTTTTTTAAAAACAATTTTATGTCAATTTTGACACTATTTAGTAATTGATTTTTGTGAAAATCCTAACAGAATGATAAGTTAAAAAAACGTTAATCAAATCCATACTAACATGTCATATTAACCTATAAAATTAGTGGGATTCATAAAAAGTCTGAAATTACATTTATTTGGGTATTTATAACATCAATTATGTCAATTTTCATTAATAATATAATTACTAAATCATCTTTGTGTCATAATAAATGATAATTATTTAATCCCTAAAAAATATAAATAAATTCCTATGATGTAGATAATTGTATTATCTTTCTGGAGACTATTCATGTTCGAAGTTTCATAAAGTTTATCACTAGATTAAAATTATTATACTTATATAATTTAACATGTTGTCACATTCTTTGGTTTTCATAATAATTAAATTATTTTCATTGAAAAAAATTTAATTAAATGAATATAATCCGACCCATAGGTGATATGGGTCAACGTTTAGTCATCCAATAGGATTTTGAAATTTTTTGGGTAATTTTAAAACATTATATTTATCCTTAATTACCCAATTTACCTTTAACTGTGGTAAATAAAATTTACCGAAGTTACTATTCATAATATCCAAAAATAAAAAAGTAGCTTATTAACATAATTTGGATCCACTGATTCCAAATATGGAATCCATTTTTCAAAATTCAATACACAAAAGTTGCAGAAATTAAATTAAAATAAATCCCTTTGTCGAAAGAAAACGGGTTTTCTTTAAAACATTGCAAAAGATTGAATTGTTTAAACCTACGAATTCAAGGTAAAATCAATGCTAATGTCATACATTATATTAAATGGTAAAAATATATTCTATTTATACTTTAAAACCATTCAATATTATAATTTAACCACATAAGATATTACATGAAAAAAAGTTATTTCTAATTAAAATATAGCGTGTTTTTACTATTCATTAAAATATGAAAGTTACCAAAATAATATGAAAAATTTATCCAAAGTAAATTTTTATTTCATGATTACAAAGAGGAATTTTATTTTTTCAAATTGAACTTATAAACATGTCAAAAACTATATTTAAAGTGGGTGTGCCATCAAAAGGTGGCAAAACTGCATTTTTTGAAAAATACTTATTTTACCCGAAAAATTTATTTTGTTCTTATACCATGTTCTAGAAAATGTGTAAGATGAATAAAAATGTTATAAAATTCAAAATTTAGTTAATACTATTCATAACGGCTAGATCATGACAATATTATAATAATATATCATTGTTTATTAAAACCTGGTATTGCGTACAACACACGCTATTGAGGAAGGTCGCGATTGCGTGTAATGTAAGCCAAGTCAGGGTTGCGTGTTGTGAAAGAATCCTTCATTGTTTCGTATAACAGAATCCAACCATATTTCATTTATATATTGAATATATATATATATATATACTCAATGTTGCGTAGAATAACTATTATCAAAATTGTGTGTAACACGGTCCAAGAATAGTTTTGCGTATACTGCAAGCTAATACGGTGTTGCTTATAGCGCAAGGTAATCATGGTGTAAAATACAACACAAGAAATTAATGAAATTATAATAATATCTTTCATAAAATCTCAGGGTGTTACAATGACCTTCCTCTATCATTGGTGTACTGAATTTAACGTTGTCAGTCATGTTGGAAGAATATTAGTAATTCCTTCACACCTCTTTCTTCTATTTCTATTTTATCATTCCATATATAATTTTTAATTTAGGTGAGATCATTTACACTAATTGTTATGGGTTTTTATAAATCTCTTATTTCTCCCATTTTAGTTCAATCTAGAAGAAAATATTGACAAGAGAACACCCGTGAGTGTAAAATAGGGGTTCATAGCTTTATCCTTAATTATAAATGTGTATGGGGATGTGCTATAAATTAAGAATGTTGTTTTGACCATGTGATACCCTAAATAAATTAATTTTTTCCTTTTTATTAATTACAAAATTTTATGTTATGTCATTGGGCATGCCTTAAATAATGAAATTATATGGTAATCTAGGATATGGGATTTTAACCAACAGTGATGGTTAGGCTAGTAGATTATTTTATAATAATTAAATTTTTATGTGATATCATTGGATCCCTTGGAACATTATGAGAATTTCATGAGGATTTGAGGTGATTTTGATCACTCATATTGAGGTGGTATAGACATCAGGTAGAGGTTTTGGCCTGAGATATATGGGGTGATTATGATCACCATGTTTAGGTTACACAATTCATTGGAATTGAGATGATGTGGATGTCAGGTTGAGGGAATGAAATACAAGACTAGAAATAGAATTGACCATCAGTATTTGGTTAAAATTGTCATGGGGTCATTATGTTCAACATGATATGTCTTAGGTAATGTTTGGTGATTTCTGCTCACCGTTATATTCCGACACGTCGTTGGAGGCATGTGAACACAGTTAGGAATCATTTAAGGTGATGTTGACCACTCGATGTGGGTGAAAAAATCTGTAAATATTCTGGATTATGGGTTGATTTGACCATATATTATATTGGAGGTGATCACCATTGAAATCCATGTTCGATAGTGATGGACCACAGAGATATGGTGTTGAGATCATTAGTTAGGGGATGGGGATCTCCATTGTATCTGAGGCCAATGGTCTGAGATTATTGGAGGTTGCTACTTTTCAAACCTTAGGATGTGGGTATGTAAAGATGATAGTGATTTATCATATGTTGTAGGATGTACCTTGTCATACCATGGGATTTAAGGATGTCGATCCTAAAATTATTATCTGGATAAATGTTAGAGGGACTTGGGATGTTTTGATGGGCATGCCTCTTGCACACTAGTTACTTTCTTGGTGGAATATAAGGTGTCAGATGTCTCGAGATACCTATGACACATATATGATATGTTTTCAAGGGATCTCTAGGTATGATACTCTTCAGGGTACTCTTTGAACTTAAGTATTGGTTCATTGACACTTTATATATATATATATATATATATATATATATATGTATATATGAATACATGTCATGTAGGATATATATATCTATATACATTTATATTGTGGGAACATTATTAGATATATACCGACATTGGATGAAGAAAGTGAAAATTTCATTATAGATAATGCGAACAAGTGAAATGGGTAAATTATTCAATTTACATCCCTTATCTTTTTATAAATATTTTTCATACAGTATAAAATTATGGATTTAAGATAATAACATGTTGGTTAAATACTACTAAGATCATAATCACACACTATATAGGACTCTCAGGATATGATTATAGTTGATGGTTTTGTGATCAAAAAAGGATTCAAGATCAGGAGGTAGAGCATAATGATTGATATTTATTAATTTTTCATGGGATTGATGGTAGTGGACCAATTTCATTATCTTCATCAAGTTGTTTTTTTCTTTTGTATTTAAATATATATGTACTTCTGTGGTTGGACACATGAGACCTTTTTTATCTATTTATAGGACCTGGAATGATTTATCTTCCATAAATGGTTTTATTCCTTTGCTATTATGATTAATATTTATTTTTATTATGTTGCTGCTATTTTTTATTCAGTTGTATTGGTCTTTCATTTGTTGTGTTTTATATATATATACAAAATTATTATTATCAGAATGTAGGGGCATAATGTCCCCACTATCACCTCATTAGACATCATTGATATTCAGAAACCATTGGTGTATAAAGATTAACACCTAAGACATAGAGTTCAACTAGATCCAATCATAGTTAAGGTAAAAACCATTTTGGGGTGCTACAAATGGAATCTAGGTAATTTATTTTACCTTTTGGTGTTACTATTTTTAATATCATATAACAGAGGCTTTGATCTAATCAGAACTAGATAAATATCTTATGATTGGGTGGCTAAATACCCTTTCTTGGGAGTTATAATATGTTTTCAATGGTTGGAAATTTATTTTATGCTTTTCATTTTTATATTATATTTATTTTCTCATAGAGTGGAACAGTTTGGTTTGATGTTATTTGATATTATGGTTTTGACCCTTGGCATGATATGGAAATTGAGGATGGTTTCTGCATCAAGGTAGGCACATAATGTGACATGATATATGTACGTGTATATAAAAAATTTCTTGAAAACATCAATAAGCTAATATGTGTTTGGCTATTTAAAGTGTCAAAGAAAAGATAAAAAGTATTTTCTACTTATCATTTTGGTGACATTATACTCAGATAGCCCAAGATTGTGGTTCCTATTAAGAATGATTTATGATATATGGTCATGGCCCAGATAAGGGTAGGAAGGGATCATAAATGGGGTTAAGTTGTTTAATGATTCAATAAAGAAACTAAAAAATTATTTATTTCTTAGTCATTTTGGTTGAACTCTACTTAGCTACATCTAATTTATATATGTGATATGGGATATCAGACTTTGTTATGGGTAGGAACTGTGCCATGAGGCTAGATCATATGTGATTCCAAACTCTATCTTGGGTTTGTAAGGAGAAATGAGGCTAGATGATTTATGATACCTGACCATGAAATAGGTAGGTAAGGGTCCATGTGGCCAAATTTCATCTGACATGGAGCAGTGAGGGAGTGTAAGGGAGTGAGATGTGCTTCCTATTAAAAAATTTTATATACAAGAGATATATACATATATATGAATGATGGGGATTTGGGACCATGGTACATTATTCTCTGTGTGATCCCCCTAGATGGATTTCAGCGGAGTGTTAGGATGGAATAGATATGGTGTTACATGAGTGTGCATGTGATGAGGACCCAAAGGGTTGGGATGATGCCCAAAAGGGACCATATGATCATGAGATGCATGTATGGGATTATATATAGGTGTGTATACACATAGGATGGAAGATTTTGGGATATGAATTTATGAGAATATTAGGGTGATATTGGTTCTTTTCATACATGGTATCGCCAGGGTAGCTGAGGGAGCTATGCCATAAATAAAATATAAGAATCATGAGTTCCAGTTTCAACAACAACCATTATTTCTGGGTGACGGATGGGTGAAGGTAGTATAGAAATGGATCAAGTCAGTGAATACTATATTCAATCAGAATGAGACACCTCCAGGATAGGGGGTAAATCTTGTGACCAATATGCTCAGGAGGTCATAATATAAATTGTGGGATGTACAGGTTCAATAATTTATACATAAGGGACTAGATTGGATGAATTTTGAGGCTAGTATCTTCATGTATTTCTTCCCTTTGATGTTTATTTCAGATAGATCCCATAAATTTATAACCCTCAAACAAAGAGATTCATCTTCTATGAATTATGTAGTAAATTTCATAGACCAGTCCAATTTTTCACAATCTATGGTGGGTGACGACATCGCTTGGGTGAGGTAATTTTAGGATGACTTTAGATATGCCCTTAGGTATCATGTGAGAATCTTCAGGATGATGTTTTTCTCGGAATCAGTGAATCATGCACTAATAGTAGAAGAAAACTTCACAGACCAGTTGTATTTGAGCCGAGTGAAAGTGTCAGATGAGCTTAGAAGCGATGCATTCGATATTAAAAAGAAACATCATAAATACTACCAGAAATGTAGTAAAAGGAGAGACTCTAGTAGGCCATCGTGGAGTGGTTTTTTGATGGTGTTATTCTATTGTAGTCAGCCATGGAATGTTTGGTCCCAGTGTGATTGAGTTTTGAAGGATTTTCAAGTGTGTTTTTAGATATACCATTTAGATAGGATATATTGAATACTTATTTTATAGTGGGAGCTAGGTACTAGGTAAAACATAGAGATCTAAGAAATGAATGAGGGTGGTACTAGGATTTGGTAACTAGGATAATACTTTCCACATAGGTTGTGGTATAGGGATAGTGACCCAGTATTTGTGTCAATAGCTTTTAGATAGTGTAGCCTTGTATGGAGGTCAGGCCACAGGTAGTAGGGATCAAGGATAGGTGGACATAGTTTAGATTCCCATTTTTGAGTTTTTTTGGGTATATGAAGATATTTAGAGGTTTGTTGCTGGTGTGACCAAGTTTAATTTTCTTTTCTCATGGCCAGTTTTGTTGCACAATAAGTTCATGTTGTTTTTGGGCTAACCATGTTCTGTTAAATTTGTTGGAATCTGTTTGGATGCATGGATCTTATGAGTATCATAATAATTGATAATATGATGGGAATGAAAATATATAAAAATTATTTGGGAGTAATCTTGAGAATATGTTGTGGTTTATGGATTATGGGAATCTAATGAGACATAATTTTTGATGAGTGGCATGTCCATCATATGAATATGATGAGATATAGGACATGATGAGTGTCATGTACGAAATATTAATTAACTGAGAACCGCATGAGTTCGGGAATGATGGTATCTCATAGGAGAAATTTTATGTCCTGGTATTTTTCTATAGAACCATCACATATTTAATTTTGGGTCAAAAATATATCAGGTAAGAAATTCAAAATTTCATGAATGAAACAAGAGGAATATACAAGACTAATAACCATAGTAGAGCAGGATGACATATAAGAAATGTGTATGTTTGGCATCATCTCTATGTAATGCTTGATATCTTAAGGATGAGTTATTATAACATGGAGAGAGTTTTTAAGTGGATCAACGTTTCCCAATATTTTTAAAATTTGAAGTTTGGTGGAAGAGACAACATTATTTTTTCTCTAAAATCCGAATTATTAGAGTTTTAATGCTACAATAAATTTTATATATGAGTTTTATGTTCAATGTAGTTACCCAGTGGTTTTGATGGGTTTTGGGTGTATCAAGTCTCAAAAAGACGATTTTTTTAGAATGTGAAAACACAAGATCATTGTTAGATTTAACCGTGAGACCTACAAGGGGAATCTATGTGGACCAATTACTCATATGATAAGATATATCAACCCATATGGGTGGTTGTGCATGAACATGCATGATATATGAAACTTTTATAGGGTAAATCTTCATGGTATACACATGGTGTGGAAAACTGTGTGCCTAACCGTGTGAGGTGTGGATCATGGATAGTGAGCACTACATGGTTGACACATTATTATATAAACCATGTTTCCAATCAATGTGATACTTTAAATGTGGTGAAATTATTATTTTCACCTCCCTTATATTATGTTTCTATTCTTTTTTCTCCACTGTTCCTTACGAAGCACACATGGGGCTCTCCCATTTTTCTCTCCCTTAGGATTTTCCCTTCCTCTATCATTGGAACATAGAAATGAACATCTTGAGTGTCATTGGAATCATATAGGTAAGTCCTTAAATCCTATTAATTCTATTTATATTTTATATCAGAATATAAAATTCTAAATCCATTTGATATTTTCCCCAATTTTCATGTAGTTTGTATTAAAATTTTATTTCTCCCATTTCATATTGAGTTAGAGGCGTATATGATATGATCAAGGACAAATGAGGGTACGGTAAATGGTTCCAAGATTTATCCTTAATTATATGGGTTTTGGGGATATTTTCCTAATTAAAAACATTTTATTAACTGAGTGGGACCCAAAATAAATTTGTTCTTTCCTTTTTGTTGATTAATAATTTTTATGGACTGTTGATTTGAATGTATTAGCATATGGCCTCATATGATAAGCTGGGTAACGGTATTCTGACAAGATGTGTAGGTTATGGTAGTCGTTTATTTTAAATCAATTAAATTATTATTGGATTTCTTTAGTTACATGGGAATATGATGATATTGGACTGAGTATTTGAGGTGATATTAGTCACCTGGACTGAGGAGACAAAATCAGCTAGTTAATTTCACGACCTAAGATATATGGGGTTATGATTACCATTAGTTTAAGGAAACAACGATTATAGGGATTTAGAAAATTGTGTTTTCATGTTTAGGGAATGACACATTAGACTTGTGATATTGTTGACCATCATTGTTTGGGAGACATTTTCATAGGTGAATGTTGTGCCAGATGATGTGTCTCATGTATGTTTTTGTGATTTCCACACACTGTGGTTTGTCTATGTACCTTTGGAGCCATGTGGACAGTGTGATAACTCATTTGAGGTGGTGTTGGCAACTAATTGTTGGTGGTGAACCATGTAGGTATTGTGTCCTAGGGTATGGTGTTGACCATCAGTTATATTTTAGGTTCTTCATAGAAATTTAAATTTTATTGAGACGGGACATAAAGAGATGGTAATGAGATAATCATTTGGGGGATGAGTGTCACCATTTTCTCTGATGGTGATGGTCCAAAATTATTGGATTATGGAGGTCTCCATGATTCAATACTTAAGGGTATTGACCCAATGAATACTTATCATATGTTGGGTGATAGAACTCGTCATTCCTTGGGACATCTGGTTTTTGAGCTAACTATGATTATCTAGATAGAGGTTATAGGGTCATGTAATGTTTTTAGGATAATGACACTTGAACACCAAATAAATTCTTAGTAGAACGTGAGGTTTAAAATTGCATGAGGTGCTTGTGAATCATTTATGGGAGGTTCCTAAGGGATCTCAATGTATAATACTCTTCAAGGGACTCTTGGGAATTAATTCATGGGTCCTCTCCAATGCATATATATATATATATATATATATATATATGGGGGCAGGTGTTTGAAGACATACTAATGTTGGATGAAGCAGGTGAATGTATCCTTATGGATTCTAAGCATAAGGGAAGATGATGAATTATTAAATGTGTATGTGTTATCTTTTTATATATGATATGAATACATGTAAAAAGAGAGGATTCAAGGCATGCTCATTTTTGTGGTGGCCTACTGAGTTCATACTCAAACCCTACTCAGGCCCCTCAAAAAATTTATAGAATTTATGGGTTTGAGATAAGGTAGGGATCTAGGATCTAGATCTGAACATTATTGATAAAAATTTATCATTTTTCATGGGATAGGTGGTAGTGAACTTAGTGGTTCCCCTATATTAAGATGGACCTTCTTTTGAGTTTTATATTTGTGAACTGATGTGGTAATCTTTGTGAGACCTTTCTTATCTATTTTTATTACCTAGCATGTTTTATCATGTACAAATGGTTTTATACCGTTTGGATTATAAGTACTATTAAAATTTCTTATGCTTAAACAATGTTTTTTGTTGCTTCATTTATTTTTGTTATTATTACACTATGTTATATATACAGGTACCATTATTATTATCATCACCTAATGGAATATTATCCATAATGTCACCTTATTAAACCCTCTCTGTTTGTCTCTAGACTTTGTTGTATGGGGAGGCCTACCTAAGTCCCGGTTTGCAACCTTTTTGGAGAAAAGATAAAGTGGAAAACAGGGTCAGGGAATTACATAACTTCTTACCTCCCCATACATTGGGAAAAAATGTCACTTGTGTGTATGTGTGGAATATCGTCTCTACTTAGTGACGTGGAATTATTTTCATTTTATATTTACATGGATGAAAGTATGGTTGAATTTCATTAATATAAATTATATATATAACTTACTAATGATTTTGGAAAGGTGAATTAAAATTTATTTTCATTTTGATCAATCCATCGAGAAAAATTGAAAAAACATTCAAGAATATGTATGGCCTACAGTATGCATGAACGATGTAATCCATTTTATATATCAAACTTTTATAAATTACTCTAAATACATATATAATGAATATATTTTACATTTATATCATCAAAAAATTTATTTATTTTATGAAACCATGATCAAATTAAAAATAAAAAACAACCAAAGTAAAGAATTCATTAATAAAGAAGTAATTATCACCTCAAAGAGTGATTTTAACAGAGTTGTTAAAAAATAAGTGATAAAATACTATAAGTAAAAAAAATATGGTATTAGATTTATGATTATGGGTTTTTAATAGATTTATAGTATAACTATATTTGTTAAATAGTATGTTGGGACACATATGAATGAAGTCGAACCTTACTTAAGGGTTTCTCGTCTAAATTTTACTCTCGTGAGGAATACACCATATTCAGTACATATTCCATTATGTTGTTTATATACATCCCCATTTTTATATTATATCATGAATATATTTATGTTCATTTTATTTAAAGGGTTATTTTATGATATATATTTAATGTTGATTAGGGTTAAAATGTTTCCAAAGTGGTAAGGGTTTATTTCTCAGTATCATCAATATTTGAGAATTTTAATATTTAAGTCTCATTTGGATGTATTAATTGATATTTATATCATAAAATCAATATATTTTATTCTAAAATAATTATTTGTGAAATTTCTCAAGTAATATTAACATTATATGATTTTTGATGCTTAAAATTAATAATAAAATGTTTTTAAGGAATTCGGACTACATTTCTATCTTCGGTCAAAAATCCTTTTTCTTCCAAAACCATAATTTATAAAAATTATTTCATTATTTTAATATTCTCCAAATTAATTACCAAAAATGTTTTACCCATGTTCTTTTTTTTACAAATGTTTTTAAAAAGAATCATTATGTCATTTTCTAAAAAATGCTTCTTCTACTTTTACCCTAATTGTGAAAAATAATTTTTTTTATTGTTTACAATATAAATACAATTTTTAAATGACCTGAGCAATAAATATTTTGAGGATCATTTTACAATTTTCCAAAGGTTGTATTCAAATATAATTATTTTCAAAATATATTTTTTACATCTTTTTCAAAAATATTTGCAAGGTGAAAATGTCATTTCACGAGAAAATGCTTTAATGAGATTACAATGGTATTTATATTAATCAATGACATAAAAACATTATTTTACTTATGATTTATTGAATATATTTTTTATTGATATCATATTATTATTTTTTGGGATTTTTTTGATCATTTTGATTAAGGATGGGAAATTTGATTACCATTCACCATCTTAAAGGACCCCGGAACACCCTAAGAGGGGAGGGGTTAATCGGGGTAATAATTTTTTTTAAGGAAATGGATATTGGAATAAAATTGTTAATAACATGTTAAATATAGGTTTTGGTAATGTTTAGTACTTTAAAAATTCACATACAGAAGGACCAAACAACAATTTTACCTCGAGCACCACTAATGTCTAGTTCGTGGAGCATACACCAATAGGTTGTCGGTTATACCAAATTCCACTAATCATCTCTAGTTGTGGAATAAAAAAGTTTTTCACATTCAATCGATGATAAGTGCACTAACATTACATGTTTTTATGGATAGAAAACTATTTTCCTCAGAAAACGTTTGTTGACCCCCTGCTAAATGTGTTGGGAAGAATATGAACTCATTTTATCGACATGAAGGTCGCTTCAATAGGTTATAATTAAATCATGCATCCTAAACTATAGATTGATGATCTATTGAATTATATTTTTTCTTCTATATATATATTTTACCTTTCCATGAAATATTTTTCTGTGGAATGGATTTCATTGTCTGCATACCGCACTACACCACATGTTCCAAGTGCTTCCTCAACCAGCACCTCATACTACATATGAAAACCATCTTCGTATACCACTTTTTCATACCAATTCTTCTTCATGGACTAACTCATAATACTCTAATTTTCTTCCAATAACATTATTCTAGAATCCTTTTTCTTTTATGGGCTTCAATTCCCCAGAAAACCCCTTCTGCAAACCACTTCTCCTTTCACAGAATCCTCATCACGAACCTCTTCTCCTTCACAAGGTTGTTTGCCTGTGAACCACTTTTGGAATTCAATAAACTCCTATGAGATTTTTTAATCAATGTGAAATTTTTTATAGAGTTATTAGTGCTCCTTATATAGGCTAATAGATCTAAATAATATGCTATACCGAGATTAACAAAATCATCACCATGTACTGTGCTCCAGCAAATCTATTTACTCTACGCAGACCATGCACCACCTTTTCCTTTGTGACTTCCCTTTGAAGTTCTGAAAATCACTCCTCAATTCAGAAAATGAAAAAACATCCCATGAACTATCTCTTCTTTAAACCGATCTCAACATCGTTTTAACCAATGACAAGCCATCCCAAATACAACAAGTCTTCACCAGGAACATTTTTCCATTCCACATACCATTTAGGATATCAGGTTCAGGATTTTCCAATAAATCTATAATTTTTCATGATCTGTTAATTGTTCATGAAACCCTATTATGTGTACTTCCTTTATGAAAAATCATCATTTTTTCAAAAAAAATCCTTATTTTGAGGCCCAAAAATTTGTAAAACACTGTGAAACTACGCTACCATAAACACCAACATCATATTGACCTATAAGATCACTTGACATGAAAATCCCTTGATCAACCTATTATGAATTGACAAAAAACACAAAACTTACTACATTTCCATCAAAGAATATACATGGTACTGACACATATTACTTTAGATGGACTATGATTATGTTTATCTGATTAGGTTATGTACTATCATTTATTATGATATTATTTTTTCCAATTGAGTAATTTTTATTATGTTAAACCCATTTAAATTGAGGAATTCATTTGAATTAGTATGTTATGGTTGTGTCCCAGTTATAGATATCTTCTCCATTTATTTATAGGTCTCATGAGACAATCAGTTGGCCAAATTGGATGAGTTTATACCTGTAAATTTAAACTGTATTGAGAAAATCTTTAACAGTATATTTTAGATTTATGGATTTATGAATTACCAAATTATTATATTAGTTATAGATGTTCCATGTGATTATTTAATCAGTTATAATATCCATTGTTATGTTTAAATCACACCTACTTATTTGTATGGTATTATTTTATCATTATTTATTCCATTCATATTATTTTTCAAATTTACATTATTGATTAAATGGAATGAGTTCCATTATTTACCTTGACATGTTTATTTTGTGTTATGTATTCATGATATATTCTGATGTATGCATACAATTACTGATAATTAGAGTGCAGCACATTCTTATTTTTCATTCCCTAAGATTTCAAGATGAATATTATGATTGATATGTGGGGTAATATTATACAAAATAATCATTCACTCAAAGAAAATAATACTTTGTATTTTGTGTTTTCAACTGTAACGTGTGAATAAAGTATGTTTATAATTTATCACGAATACTAAATTATACTATCCTTTGGGATTATATTACTTATATATAGTGCTAATGTAATAAATTAGAAACTGTCTCCAGGATATTTGGGTCAAGGTCATTACAATTAGTATCAGAGGAATTTTGGTATAAACAATGGGTACTACAATTTGGAAAAAATGAATTAGGGAATAATACCCTATGATTGACATTGAGGATAAGTATATATCAACATACTAATGTTTTTTGATGGTAGATATTATGTGGTATTCCTAGAAATAAATCCCTGTCTAGAAACTACAAGTGTATTTGGTTTTAAAATAGATATACCTAAGGGTGATGATTCCAAAAAATGCACAAAAAATATGACTCGAGCAATACGTAGTACATGGAAAACAACCTTCAGTGCACCTTGTTTGAAATGCATAATTGTTTTTTAAATTAATGTTAATAATGTCACTTGTTTTGGGATTATAAATTATGATTCACAATTTTATGATTTATTATTGTGTATTCCATTTTATTGAAATTGATTATATTAGAAGGAATAAAATTCATATCAATTCACATAAACAATATAGAGATATCCCTATTAGGCAAGATAATAAATCTACAGTTAGTTATACAGAAAAAATAATCAAATAATATCAATATTATGTTTACTAGAATAGGTTACGAGAAATATCCATTCTATATGGTTTATTATGATGATCCACAATACAAAGTTATAAGGCTATACCTCTTTATGACTTATAAACCACTATCATTAAATGTGACTACAAATTAGCTTTTAGCTGAGTACTGGATAAGTACCATAGAAAATATATTTATTTATTGGAGATGTAATAAAATGGATAATGTTTTCATCAAATTTTATCATATCTCAAGTGATATAGATCAATGCTATCATTTATTCAAAATGTTAAGGATAAAATAGAAATATCAAACATGTCATGAAAGGATTCTAAGTCACTATTCTTTAAAAAAATATTCTTCTTTTGAAATGAGTGAATAAGGAAAGAAAATTTAGAAGCTTGAGACAAAATTATGTAGAAAATGTAACTACGTATAAAGCCAACATTACAATGATATCAAGGAATTCAACAGATTATGTACTTATTCAAACATGAATGATTGATAATTTTTTTGATGGGTTAAGGGAAATACTTTGAATGACATTAATATCCCAAATATTCCCATCAGAAAGGAAGTTGTATTATATTCCACCCTGATAGATTAATAATTATCTATGTTTTATGGATTTGAAGGGGAAAAAATAAGATCACAATAAAAAAAATACAAATAAATTGAATATGGGGAGGAAGTATTTTTATAGATGTTATAATTGTGGACAAAAACATCCCGGTACTTTCTTGAAGTTAAAGGAGGTTTACTACATGTGTTGAGAGAAACGAAATCAAGTTTATGATTTCAGGTGTATAAAATATGATTCCAATGTTCAATGCTTCAACTGTATGGAGATTGGTTACTGTGAATATAGTGACCCAGACATAATAAACTTGGATTTAAATCATTTTAGATGAATATTGCACACATTAGAAAAGTACATGCCCAAGGACCATAGTATTTTAGTGTATTTGTAAATCCGGAACATGTTCAAATAAACTTCTGAAATACGTTCAATGTTTCCCACAAATATCATCCCATTTAGTTCTCCTACTTATAAACATTTATCATAACATGGGGAAAGGAAGCATATGAATGGGTGTGGTTATATTCTACGTAAGAGTAAATAAAGGATAACCATAAGCATAAAATGAGAATAAGGGTATTAAAACATTATAATAACATTTGAAGATCATGTATATCATATTAAAGAACCTATACATGAGTCATGGAATAAATATTGGTAGTTAAAAAGAAATTAATTATAAGGTAATGAAGAGAATAATCCATGAAATAATAACATATGAATAAGATATGGAATATTTGGCATATACATAAACATAGAAAATCATTTCATATTATTCAAGGCTCACTGCCAAGACCATCATAGTAGATAAATCCCTTTCCTAATCTAAGATCACTCTTCATTCATGCCTTGTAGTACTGAACCATGTTCACTCCTCCTTTAATCCCTATATTACTAAACTAACTTCACACCTCATTCAATCCCATAATTATTTACTGTTTTCACTCCTCATTCCAGAAATGTATTACTGAACAAATTTTTCTCCTCATTTGTTCCCAATATTACTAAACCAGGTTCACTCTTACTTCCATCTCAGTATTACCGAACCAATTTCACTCCTCATTCAAGCCCTATAATTTTGAACAGGGATCACTCATCATACCATCCATGTGTTTCTCGTGCATTATAAATCTTCACCAAATTCATTGGAGGGAGATATAGTTCCCACCCATCTTCTAATGAAATCATACATAGATGTTCGATAAGATAATAAGGATTTCATTATATCATTTCCCACAAAAAAGTGATAGCTTTCATAAACATCATATCATAACCCCTGGAATGAAAAGGGTATTATAAAAATTTTATCATATCATGACCTGGGGAAAAAACGTGGGTTTCTGAATAATTTAACTGTTGAATAACCAATGAAAAGTAGCAGACTTCATAAACATTTTATCATTGTAAAATCCATGGAAGAGAAATGGGTTTTATAAATAACATATCATCTTAAACACTAACCATTAAAATAAAGAGTAAGAATGATTTCCTTGGATAATATCACCGTTAAAGCATAAAAAATAATAAAGGATTCCATTATAGATGAAAAATAATTATGAAATTTATTTTAGAAACATATCATAATGAAAATATTAATTTAGATTTGAAAAAAAAATTTAACAACATAACACATTTTGAAAACATTTTTCATTAAAAATAACGATGAAAATTTATAAAAGATTCTTTTATACCACATTTAAACACCATATAAAAAAAATTCAAAATGATTGTCCTCAAAAAGGTGATTAAATATCAATTTAAAATATATGCAAACATTTTTTGAAAATAGTTTTTGAAATAACATTCATTTATGACCAAATATAGTGATTGTGTCAGATTCCCTTAAAAAGATATTCTAAATTATATTAATTAAAAAATATTAGAAAAAGGGTGCCATTACTTGGAGATATCATGAATAAACACAATATAATAAAATTAAGGATTTGTTTTGAGAAATGGATCATAATATTTGACAAATTTCAGAATAATCATAAAGAATGTCGATAATTGATGAGATTATAGCAATAAACTATTACCACTTTTTTAACATCGAATCCAAAAACCCATGATATAAAAACATTAAATAAAGATTAAGATATCCTGAAAATAATGATATTAATGATAAAAAATGTCAAATATTCCGTATATACACCCTTTAAAATAATATCGATGAATATCATAACATACGTATCAAAGATGGAAAATTGAGACAAAGATCTATTATCGAATTGGTAACTTTTGAACCATTAAACCCATGAAAGTGAGATCATAACATAGATATTTAAATCCATGAAATTATAATTATAATAATAATAAAATATATACATGGTTATAATACACATTGTAAGTAATAAATAGGATATTAACATGCCTTGTGTCTCATGGAACGGAAAAGTGAGACTAAAAATCTCTTTACTACTTGAGTTAGTTTGGAAGCTTTATATCTATAAAAGAATAAAATAAATTTAATATTTTAATATCACTAATAATATGAAATTATGGATTGAAAATTTCATAGGGCATTATATACACCACACCATATGAATATATTTAAATAGAGCATATATCTCACAGAAATAAAAGTCAGACGATAAAACCCTTGCATTAAGTCTTTACATTTTTCATACACATTAAATCCTGCAATATAATAAATATAAGTTTATTATAAATTTACCAATAAACCATATAATTATATGTAATACCATATATTATTTTATTACGACTTTATATTACCTTTTTATTATGAATTTTGTGTTAATGTTTTGTTTTGGGTAACGTCCTCTTTGGTTTTTATATGTTTTGACTTGTTATTATTGATCCACTTACGTAGATCATGATTTTATTATTTACATATTTTAAAAATGATATAAATTTCATGTATATAAATTATATATGTATTTATAAAAATATGTTAAATATAAAATGATGAAATGAAATACAGTTTTCATAAAGATGGTATGTCATACGTAGGGATGAACATTATTTCCATTTTCTTGTCAAATTTTGAAGGAAAGGAAAGTAAATATTATATATAAATATATATATTATCTTTAATGTATAATTATTAATTCATATATATCACATATTTTTATTAATTTCAACCTTAATATAGGCCATGTAAATCGTAAAAGAATCACATCACTTTGAGGATGTGGTAGTGCACACATCCACAAAGTTATAACATTCCAAAAAATTTAAATTGTGAAGGTATGTATGAAATAGTAATTAAAAAAATATAGATAAATCATAAATATGATACATATATTATGTAAATAAATAAATTCCATCATTATTCCCATCATTGAGAGGTGGTAGCGGAAGAACAAAGGACATCGGTTTGTGAGGATGTAGTATGCCATACACATGAATGATGATTGGGTATCACATTTTATAGAAATTTTTGTGAGTGTAGGTTATAAAATTAAGATATGTAAATATTAGTATATTCATGATACTAATTTTATTATATAATTAGTTAATAATAAGAATGCAGTAGGTGGAAAATGAAATAAAACAAAATTGATTGTTGAAGGAAGTTACATCTTCTATTGGTAACTCCTATTGTTTTTGAACAAAGGTATTCATTGGGTTGATTTATATCCAAATGGATGCTTATAAGATTAAGTGAGAGAATTTGGCATATTATTTGATTATGTTTATTCCATTAACCTGCCTTCTCCAAGATGAGGTAAGGGATGGAAAAGTGATATGCCCTTCCTTCTTCCATGTGAAAGAGATATAATGACCCTCGAGCCCTTCCATCAATAGGACCCGAAGTGGAGACTAGCACCAAGGGTATAAAATATCACATTAATGAATGGTATTACCCTTTTTATATAACATCATCTAGAGATATGATGGTAAATTCCAGCAACACCAAATACTAAAGGTAAAAGTAAAAATGAAAATTTATCCCCAAATGCATGTTCAAAAGTAAAACTGATACAAAGTAACACAAAAATCTCAAGTATTGTTAAAAAAAATGAATCTAAACAACAAAAAAACTATCATGATTCCTGAGCCAGTAAGGATCAGCATGTGCCTCAATGTCCTCCCAGATGCCTAAAAATAGTTTTACATATGTAGGGTGGGCATACAAGTATACTCAGTATAGAAACTAAAACTACTCATGCATAATTGATGAAACATACTAATTCCCCGGTGAGAAAATAGTAGAGCCTCAAGAGCCTACCAGGGAATAATAAAAATCCCAAGTTCACTAAGGTACACTCACCCAAATAACAAAAAACAAGTAAATTAATATTCTAAGCACATTAACTTTTGGGTTCCCTACACACCACTTTCCCTCTGGTTTACTACTTATTCCTAACGATCTGACATTATGACGATGCCACTCTTCCTGAACACAGTCCAACTACCGCAACCTACCTGCACACACATGGGACTCAAACTACACACATCCATCTCTACATCCCACTAGGCCATAAATACCACTGCTATACCCGAAGACACCTCGACCTCAACCACGAAACATAATGCCCAAAGACATATGTCCCTCATCCTGAAGATACATGGGGAAGCATAATCAAACCGCAAATACCTATACACCTCATCCAAAAAAACACTCTATTGAAGAATCGTGGACTATGGTAAGACTCACGACATTACAGGATGCCCAGATATGCCTGAGTGATAAGATCTGGAAGAGGGTGCGAGGAAGAATATCAATGACCAATCATACATCCTCCCACTGGGATGTTGGGAAGGACACCCTCCCCATAAAGTGGATGTGTTCAACAAATATTTTACAACATGAGTGGGTTGGGTATCAAAATCACAAGGTACTACAATATACATAAAGGTAAAAAAACTCTCAGCCCCACCCTATGGGTTTCACACAGTTGGACAATAAGCCCAAACCAGACTGCTTTTGCTGCTACTCCTATATGGACAACCATACAACGACCACTGCCAAAGCATAACCCAAACCCCTTTTCATTCTATTTCCATTTATTTATTTATTTAATGGGATTCAATTAAATTATTATAACTTTATTGGGAATATAAAAATTTTAACCACAGCAAGAAACCAAAAAAAACTAAGTCCTACTATACAACAACAAAAAACAATAGCACAAACTAGACTGTCAGTACCACAAAACATCCCCATTTGATTACTATCAATTATAATTATTCAATTTGATGTCGACTATTCCTTATCTCAAAACCTAGCTGTGCAACCCTGCTTCCCAAAAAAATCACCAATGCAGTCCCACTTTATAGCTAGTCCACAACCACAACGCTGCCTCATCACTCGATGACGCTTCACGAACACAACACAACATAAAGGTAGTTCAGCTGCCTATATGTTCATCCATTACACAATTAATTATTCTCTTAGACTATGAAACCAACACACCCCCAATACCACCCCATATACCAAGACCATAAAATAGTAACTAGAACACACAAGACACAACAAAAATCGTCAAATAAATAGTATTCAAATTTTACAAAAAAGGGTTATTTAATTTATATTTTAATATAACTCGGTTGATCAATGAACATGTTTGATACTAGGGATTAATTTTTTTTTATGTGTGTATGTGATTAACAAGATTTAAAGTTATCTCTGTATATCATAACATCATGGATAAATACCCCCAGTGTACAATAAAAACCAACAATAGTCATGATTTTCAGAAGCCATACAGCCACAACACCCATAAGATAATCAAAGATAACAAAATAATAATAGGCAGCCAAGACCAACCACACCCTTCCAATTAATTTATTTAGCAAGTTATATTGTTATCATATTATTTTCTTTATTAATTATCATTTCAAGTAGAGTATCCAACCACTACTAACAAGAATTATTTAATATACCCACCCATCATGATGATAAATTAAATGAAGAAAAAATGAAAATCTTACATGGATGATCAAAGATCGATGTTCCTTCTTTCGCCCAGAACAGGGGATGGCATGACATTCAGGAAAAAAACTCCAAGGGTGTGTGAGAAGGACTCCAAAATGGGTGCACAACTCATATTAGGAGGTAGTCTCTAGGTGCACCAAGAGAAAATAAATGGTATAAGGAAGAGAGGATCCCAAATTAAGAAGCCCTAGATCCTAAAATAAAAGAGACCATTTCTTAGTACATAAATGTCAGATCGTGGCTTGACCACATGGATTCATTGATTAACATGTTGTGATTAATTGATATTTAATAATTCACCTCAGAAAAGGTTAAGTTAAACTATTGAACAATTATGAGTTGATAGATAACTCTATATAGATAAAAACACATAATATGGCTGAAACTGGAAACCCTGAAAAACTGGCCAAGGAGGTGTGACACCGTTTGGTGAGAAACTGTAATGGTGAAACCATAAACGATGTAACTGGGACTATGCAACTATTACAGTGAGTCTGTAATGATACCACTATAGAGATTCCACTCAAATGGTGCGATCGTGATGGTGAAACCGAGATGGTGCGACAATGATGGGTTGACCGTGATTGTGCCACCGTAACAGTGTGACTACAACGGTGCCACTATTTCAGTGGAACCATTTGGTGGAACCGAGTTTTTGAAAAACTCCATGTTCATGTCACTTTGATCCCCATGAACACCATGACAAGTGGATTTTCAAAACAAAAAGGCATTGGGAAATATCTAGGTTATTACATCAGATACCTCTCAAACTATTCTTATCCTTGAAAATTTAAAACTGGCCCAGAAGAAAAGAGATCCTAACAACCATTCTTTATGATACCTCTCAAGAGTAAACCAAAATTTGATTAAAACTAGTGGGGAAAACACAACATCCAAGAAAACCACTCTTTTTTATCTCCTTAACAACTATTGAAACATTGAGTAACCACATAATCACCCAAATTCACATCGTCGAGACACATGGATTAGGGATATCCTTCCTCGATGTCAAGATACTATCTTCTTTGGGAGGCACATACTCACACACATGGGTTTAATAACAACCATATTAAGGCCTATAGATTGAGGTTCATTTCCTCCCCTCCCAAAAGATATTCCTTAAAAAAACGATAATGGGGAAACAACATATCATTAAGTAAGTACAGTCATACGTTACCTCATAAGCAAGGCACAATGTAAACAAAAGATCAAAACTCAGAACAACTATTTTTATTAGGAATGAATTTGTGACTCACATTCCCATGAACTCTCCTCAAAGCCACCATGCCTCCATAAGACATGAACTAATGGAATGGTCCCTCCATGAAGCACTCTCTCCTTACAATCCTCAATTATTACCGAACACTCCCCAAATGTCACATCGTCCTTGATATCCAACTCTCCATAGTCTAGGATGTGGGAGTCATCATACAGATAAAGAAAGAGCTGAGAGACATGAAATAAGTTGTGGACCCTTTCCAACAGCTATGGTAACACCAAATGGCATTCCCCCTCACCGACTGGTCCCAACACCTAGAAAGGTCCGATAATGTTGGGGGAAATATTACTCCCCTACCAATCCTCCACTATCCACACTATGGGGAGACCTTCAGGAACACATGAATGCCAAAAGTGGACTCCAAGGGTCACCTCATGTGATTGGAATATGACCTATGCTACTTCGGAGCTTCCTTCATCCATTCATGTAGAAGTTGAACCTTTTCTATCATGCTCTACACTACCTCTAGGAGAAGAAAACCTGCCTCTCTAACCTCTTTCTAGAACACGGTTCAACCTCACGGTCTTACATAAAAGGCTTCAAATGGAACCATAACAATGATAGAGTGAAAGATATTATTGTAGGAAAACTCCACCAGGGGAATGTGTCATACCCACGATCCCCGGAAGTCTAAAACATATGAGAACAACACATCCTTCAATGTCTGGACGGTTCTCTCAGTCTTCCCATCCATTTAGGGGTGGAAAGCAGTGTTTAGGCATAGATGGGTGACAAATGAATTATGTAATTACTTCTAGTCTCTTGATGTAAAGTTTGTATCCTGATCCAAAATGACAAATCATGGAACTCCATGTAGTTGTACCACATCAGTGACGTACCATTGTGCTAAGGCATCAAATGCACTTGTCTTTTTGACCACTAAGAAGTGATAGGTTTTTTTAATCTGTCCACCACTACCCAGATGGAATCATAGCCTCTCTAGGTATTTGGTATTCCGGTGACAAAATCCATTAAGTTACCATCCCACTTCCACTCGGGAACATATAAGGGATGCAATAGACCATCAGGAACATGATGTTCAACCATCACTGATTGACTTACGGGGCACCATTCCACAAACTCAGCCACTAACTTATTCACTCTGATCCCACAAAAATGACTTCTCAAGCCCTAGTACAACTTAGAGACTCACAGATATACCACCATGGGTGAGTTAGGGAACTCATTGAGGACTCCCTCACTCATCACCACCGGGAAAAATATCTTCCCAAAAGAAAACATCTGATTCTGACTATCCTCAAAACATTTTTCCGAAGAATCACCATGGCTACCGCAACCATGCATCACTTCAGCCTTAGAGTCCCCCTAATAAGACTCTTCCACCTACCATTGTAAGGAATACTACACTTTAATCTAAAAAAAATAGCCTCTACCATCCTCTACTCTCAATCCCAGATGAAAATAATCCAACTCCTATTTCGCTTTCCAGGCATCTATAGACTCCCTTACTATATCATTATGTTACTTCATACTCAAGGAATAAGCCTCCATATTCCCATTTTCTGATGTGTAGAAGTTGTTGAAGTCAAAGTCTTGAAGACTCTCCATCCACCTCTGTTTTTTCTTGTCCATGTATCACTAGGAGAAGACATAACTCAAGTTCTTGTGTTCTGTGAAGACCACGAACCATTCGACAATGAGGTAATGCCTCCACAACTTCAGTGCAAACATGACTTATGCAAGATCCAGGTCATGTGTGGCATAGTTACATTTTTGAGGATGTAACTTGTAACACCCAGACCCTAATTACACAAAGTCAGTGCATTATTAAATAACATTGGCCTGACCACAAAGAAATATTGTCTCGAAAGACCTGTCAGTTTAGTATTATTGGAAACAATATTCATACATAAGCGCCACATTACAACTTGATAAGAAATACAAAATGAATTAATTAGATTAGGAACAACCAAGTCTCCTATATTATACCGGCAAGTCACTCATAACTAACATCTTCATATCCTGGGAAAATGAAACATAAGAAAGGGGTGAGATCAAATGCTCAGTAAGGGTAGGAAATATAGCGGAAGATAACAAACATATTAATCATGGTGAATAATTGAAACCACATTCCTTTACCAATAATAAACAAGAATACTTTTATGGTAGGAGTATGGGATGAGTGAATAATGCCATAATAAAACATAATAATTGGTATTCTACTATTCGAATGACCACATGAACTATCAATATTGTTTTTATAATGAGGAAATGTAAATTTCTGGACATTCTGAAACATTTTGTCAAGGCCTCGGTCAATATGTCTAAAAATGATTAAGGCCTCGTCCAAAACCATATATCAATATTGGGAAAGGGCCTCAGACAATTCCATGTCAATTTGTCTCATGAGACCTACTGATGCATCAAGGAGCTATAGCGGGCTCCATCCATCACTTACTAAGTCCAATACATTCCTCATATGAAAAGGATTAAAATATCATAAACATTCGTATTAAAACTAACATACGAAATGTTAATACATTAACCATAAACAATTAATGGTATAAAAATAGCACATCCATAGTCAAACATATCACAAAACAATCAATACAATATGGATGTTTTGTATCATAATAAATCAAATTAAAATAAACATAAAATTCATCAAAGGATGTTGACATAGATGGAATCACAACCCTTTTTAGAAAAGTATCTCTTTCTATTTTGAAATCATTTAAAAGTCGCATAATTATAAAGAAAATTTTTATATTGAAAATATTATTATAATCTTGTAAGGGAATCTTTTATGATGTTATAACGGCAGAAAATAGCCGCACCCTCCATATAAGTTAAAAAACATTCTTACCTTAAATATGTCGAAAAGGTAAAAAAGTACCTTGTTTGGAAAATGACGAAAAGATTCCTTTCAAAAAACATAAGGATATAAATCAAATTATCCCATTGTTTAGTAAATAGTAAAAATGTTTTTAAATACATTTTTATGAAACATGGATGTGGATGATAAAGAGGTCCAAGTAGATAATTACGTATAAACAACCTCGGATAATGAAGAGATTGTGAAATAAAACCTTACCATGTACTTTTACTTGGTCTAGGGTAGGTTAACCTCATGTATAATAGATAAATCATTTTTATTAAATTATAAAAGAATAATATACATAGATATGATATCATATATGATCTTTTAATATTTCTTTGTTAATAATATTTAAGTATTTTCATCGTTTCGGGTGTTCACATACTCATTTTTTATATGTTTTGTTACACAAGTCATGTTTGTTATCCATAAGTTGTATCATTTTCATATCCAGAATTATATAAAGGTATAAAACATTATTTTTAATTATTAAATTAAATTATTTTTGAATGGATACGATGGGGAATTAATCTCATCGCGTTTGTGGAGACGGTAGTCCGTACGTACGCACGAACGCTAATTCCATTTCATTTTTCATTTTAATAGGAAACAAAACCAAATGATACATAGGTATATTATTATCCAATTAAAATATAATAAATTATATATGTTGCTTAAGTTCATTAACACTATCCTTTATACATTCAATGTATGGTATGAACGAGTCATATCACTTTGAGGGGGTGGTACTTCATACTTCCTCAAATGAAATTATCGTATATATATATACAACATGAAACAAATAATGGTATGCTATAAAATGGAATTACAGAAGCTTATATATGAAATAAATATCATTAATATCATATTTAATTATACTTCCATCATAATGGCCACCATGATAGGTGGTAGGAGATAATTGAACAATCATCGTTTCGTGAGGCATTTGGTTTCCATCCACAGAAACATAATGTTCTTCACCCATTAGATGAAGGTGTGTATAAGTGTAGTTATAATACTTATCATAAAAATAACCTAGTATATATATTATAATAGCATTGTTAAAAAAGAAAAGAATAAAAAGAGTTTAGGGGTTGGAGGAGTAAAATAAAAGAAAACAAGCTAAGAGAAATCGTTACCTTTAATATGGGTAACTCCCTTTGGTTTTGAACAAAAAAGGACTCTTTAAGTTCCTTCTGCCTAAGGTAAGGCTTCTAAGAGGATGATAGAGATGTAGGGAGCTTAATTGGGTAGATTTTGGATGATCTAAAAGGCTTGAGAGGTGTGAGGAAATTGTTAGAAGTTGTGTCCTTTTATAAGGGGGAGGAGGGGCTCTTTAGGAAAGATTGAAAATATTATTTTATTATATAATTATATTCTGTTTTTAAAGGTCCAAAACTCATTAACGTTGAAGATAAGATGACTCATGATCGAAACGAAATCATCCAATAAGAATTGGCCAGGTTTGGGGTATTATTTTAGTCTTTATACTCTTATTTGTTTAAATCATTTATTAATGAGGTAAACACTACATCATTATTGTGTCCTGAATAATTTAGTTTATTAGATGTCTAAAAATTATAAAAAATTACCATGATTTAGGAAATATTTTTAGATTTATAAATAATATTTAAAGTAAAAAAGATAACATATATAACTATATGTAAAAATTGTTTTACTAAAAGATATATGATTATGTCATTTTTGTATTTACTTTAACTTAATTAATATAAAGTGTTAGTATCACTTACAAGTGGCTCAATGGGGTCCCAAAATAGACCCAAAAATGACCATGGTCGGACATGTATCAAAAAATAGGGTTAGGACACGTTTTAGGGTAATTTAGTATTATTATAATATTATTTTTTACCCTTATTTAACGGATTTACACTTTAACCATGGTAAATAAAATATTTACCGAAATAATTATTAAAAATATCCAAAAATAAAAGACACCTATTTAAACAATCTGGATCACCTGATTCTAAATATTGAATATTTTTTTCTAAATTCAAAACACATAAGTGGGTGAAATTAATTAAAAATTAATTCTTATTGTCAAAATAAAAAGCGTGTTTTTAAGAAATAATAACTATCAAGAGATTGGCACTTGCTTATGTATAGTTTAAATGGGAAATTGCATCCAATGACCATAATTAGATTAAATGGTAAACTTATATTATAAATATATTTTTAACCCACTCAATATTATAATTTTACCGTATAAATTATTTGGATTAAAAAAAGTTGTTTTTAATTAATGTTTAGTTTTTTTCACTATTCATCAAAAATTGGATGTTCTCAGAAAAATACCAAAATTTCACTCTTGGATAATTTTGATATTCTGAATCCAAAAATAAAGTCTATTTTGGAAGATAAAATTTATAATATTTCAAAATGTTGCTATTACTATTCATAACATCTTGTTTGATTGGTTGTGGTGTGTATTAGAACTCGAAGTTGCGTACAACACAAGCTATTGTATTATTCAAAGAGAAGCGTACCATGGAATATTAGGGTGTTAAATTTTCTCCTCCATAAAAAAATTTCATCCTCAAAAGATCTAGAATATTACTACATAAAAATATTCAGGTGGATCTTCATCATAAACTCTTCGGGTTCCCATGTTGCCTCTTCCATCTTATGGTTTCTCCATAGAACTTTTACAAGACTAGTCGTCGAGTTTCTCAGCAATTGTTCTCTTGTATCAAGAATCCTAAAGGGTTCTTCTAAATATGATATATCATGTTCTAGTTCTACTTCGTCATAATTGAGTACATGCGTTGGGTCAGACATGTATTTTCTCAATAGTGATACGTGGAACACATCATGAACTTTGGAGAGACATGGCAGCATTACCAAATTGTAAGTTATAGCTCCAATTCATTCTATAATTTCGAAAGGTCCTATGTATATGGGACTCAATTTACCTTCCTTACCAAAACGTATAACTCCCTTCCATATATACACCTTCAAGATAACATGATCTCCTACCTGAAATTCCAAATCCTTCCTTCTATTATTGTCATAGCTCTTCTGCCTAATTTGAGCTTCTTTGATGTGGTTTTGGATTACCTTCACCTTTTCCATCATTTCATCCACCAGTTCTAGGTGTACAAGTTTTCATTCACCAACATCATCCCAACAGGTTGGTGTGCGGCATCTCTTTCCATATAACGCTTCTTATGGTGCCATCTGAATACTTGAATGGAAGCTATTGTTATAGGAAAATTCTACCAGAGGTAAATATTGATCCCACATACCCAGGACGTCATGTGAGAAAGATATCAAAATGTATTATAGGGTTTTAATAGTCTGTTCTTGTTTTCCAACTGTTTGAAGGTGGTAGGCAGTGCTTAAACGAAGTTCAGTATCGAAGGCTTTCTAAAGACTTTTCCGAAATCCTGAAGTATTTGGGGATCACGATCAGAAACAATCAATAGGGGTACTCCGTGATGTCTCAAATCATCATTAAAATATATAGTCTTGAAGGACATTCAAGTGGTAGATCTTATCTTATAGAAAGGAAATGTGTTGACTTAGAAAAATGATCAACAGTGACCCAAATTGCATTATTTCATCTAGGAGTCTTTGATAGTCCCATGACAAAGTCCATCATAATATTACCCCATTTCCACTCAGGTATGGGAAGTGGTTGCAATACTCCTCCAGGCTGTTGCCTTCTAGCTTTCAGTTGTTGAAAAACTATACATCCTGACACAAAATCAGCAATCTCCCTCTTCATGTTGTCCAACCAAAAATTTCCCTTCAAATATCTATACATTTTGGTGCTCCCAGGGTGTATAAAGAAATTGGAACTCTGAGCATCATCTAACAATTCCCTTTTTAGATCAGGTATAACGGGAACACAAAGACTCTTCCCAAACTTCAAAATTTCATCTTCATACACAATGTCACTCAATCTCCCATCATTCACAGCTTTAATATTCTTTTAAAACACTTAATCTCCATTCTAAGAACTATTAATCATTTCTAGTATAGATGGTTTAATAGCCATTTGAAAAAGTATTTATGTTTCACCTTCCATGGTTATTCCCATATCCATCATTACTAGATCAATGAAAATAGGATCCCTCTCAACCCTCATCTTGTTCAAAACTCCATGATCCTTTCTAATAAAATCATCTGCCACCTTATTTTCCTACCCCAGGTGGTAGTGTATTATGCAATCATAATCCTTGAGTAGTTAAATCCATCTCCTTTGCCTCATGTTGAGTTCTTTCTATGAGAAAATATACTTCAAACTCTACTGATCGGTATTTATCTCACATTTTTTACTATATATATAATGTCTCTGTATCATCAAAGAAACGATTATAGCAGCTAACTCAAGATCTTGAGTAGGATAGTTTTGCTCATGAGTTTTCTTCTATCGTGATGCATAGGAAATAACCCTATCATTCTGCATATGGACACAACTATGTCCTTTCTTTGAAAAATCACTATAAATAACAAACCCATCATTCCCTGATGGTAGATTCAATATAGGGGAATTGACTAATAATCTCTTCAATTATTCAAAACATTCTTCACACTCTTTTTTCAAAACAAATTTAACCCCTTTACATGTGAGCTTCATTAATGGGTTATCCAATCGGGCAAAATTCTGGACAAAACGCTGATAATAACCTACTAAACAAATAAATCTGTGTACGACAGTTATACTCGTCGGTGCTGGCCATTTGTGGATTGCTCTTGTCTTAGAAAGATCGATGAAGATTCCATCCTTAGAGTAAATATGGCCAAGAAAAGATATCTCTTGAATTCATAATTCACACTTGCTAAAATTCCCATATAATTCATGTCTTCTAAGAGTCTTCAGGATAATGCACAAGTGATTTTTCGGATCGTCGTAGCTTTTGGAGTATAACAAGATATACTCAATATTTACCACTACAAAATCAATGAGATATTCATTGAAAAATATATTCATTATATCCATGAATAAATAGGGTGCATTAGTCAATCCAAAAGGCATTATTGTAAACTCGTAATGCATGTACCTGATTTGAAATTTTGTTTTTAGAATGTATTCCTTTTTCACACAATACTGATGGTATCAAGATCGAAGGTCAATCATTGAAAAGTATTGATCTCTATGCAGTTGGACAAATAAATCATCAATACAAGGTAGGGGATACTTGTTCTTAATTTTTATATCATTGATCTCCCTGTAGTCGATACATTACCTCATAGATCCATATTTTTTTAACAAAAACTATATGGGCTCCCCACGGAGAAACACTAGGGTGAATAAATACCTTATTAGTCAATTCCTCTAGTCATTTCTTTAATTCCACTAATTCCACAGTTTCCATTCTATAAGGGGTCTCCGATATAGGCCATGAACCATGAATTAAATCAATAGAAAACTCAATTTCTCGTTCTGGAGGATGTCCAGGTAAATATTTTGGAAACACTTCTACATATTCTTTCACAATAGGTACATACTCTATATAAACATTCCTTTCCTCACCCATAGTCATTAAATTCTCTTCCTACACAATAATTGAATTTAGTTGAGCTACTGGTGGTGGATCTAGATAAGAATTAGGTGGTGAAGATTCTACTCTAATGATAAGGTGTTCCTTATCATCATCATCAAAAATCGTAACCTTTTTCTTCTTACAATAAATCATCGCATCATGGTCAGAAAGAAAATCCATACCGAGGATTATATAAAATTCAATCATAGGTATGATGATGTGATCAGCAGATAAAGATCATTTATATGCTCTAATGGGAACAGATACACAAAAAATTGTTGCAATGATACTTCCCTTAAGAGTTTTCACTGACAACTCCCTTGTAAAATCAAATTGGAAATATCTGATTTTCTTATCAAACTAGGAAGATATGAATCAATGCAAATATATATAATCAAATAAGTAATTTTCTATACTTGAGGAGACCATTAAATTAGCTGCTACAATATCTTTCAGAGCATCTACCTCAGCCGCAGTGATAGCATAAGTGTGGCCTTGATCCTATGGCCTTTTCTAAGGTAAGTTCCCCTGAATCATAGGAAATTCATTGTCATAATGTCCCATCTCCCTGAAGTTGTAGCATTGAACATTTTTAATGTTATTCTTTCCCTTACAATCACCATAAAGATGGCATTTCTATCTATATTTGTATAATACTCATTTTCCTTTTGGACAGGCACGAGGGTGCTTCCTTCCACAATTATCACATGGTGTAAATTCAATACTTCCCTTCTTCCCTATCTTCTTATTTCCTTTCCCAGAGTGTTTTGCAGATATAATCTTCTCTTGCTTTGATTTAATGTCATAAGACATAGAAAATTGATTTTATGTCTTCATAGCACATGATATAATATCTTCGTATGATGAGAAGGATTGTGATACTAAAGCTAGATTGTGAAATGGTTTTAACCCATCAAAGAAATGATCAATATTTCTTCTTGGGTTACATATATAATCTGTATAATTCCTTGCTAACCTTGTAAAGTTAGCCTCATACTTTGCAACATTCCTATCTGTCTTTTTCCTCAGACTGAGAAATTGCCTTTCCATATCTGCTCAATGGTCACGAGGAATGTATTTCTCTAAGAAAAGCTCTTCAAACTCCCTGCATTCTATATTTGATACTTCATTATCTTCCTTTGTGTTTTTAATCTATGACCACCATTGATCAGCATCTCTAGTGAGGCGAAAAACTGCCATGACAACATTTTCCCTTCCACTACTCCCCAAAGCCTGAAATATTTTCTCTAGGGAACTTATCCATTCCTCAGCTACCAATGGATTTTTATTCCCATTGAATTTCGGTGGTTGTTGCCTCATGAAGAGATCTAACATTGATCCTCCACGTTTTGGATCAAGGTGCTCCATACGGGTAAGGTTATTATTCATAACCTAAGTGAGTAGTCCTAGGATGGTAATATGTTGATCAACACCAGATATATCACCAGATCCACTATAATTATCTTGAACAGGAGGAAAATCCCTACATAGAGTGTGTGCATTGATACAATTTCCATTTCTTCAACTAGGTTCCATTTCTAAACAATGGAATACTCTAGATTAGTTATGGAATTTCAATACATAAATCCAAACTTGTAAAACACATAACATGAATTCAATAGTTTATGGATATAATCCATAATCATAAAAATATTTTCTTTGAGAAAGTATATACTCATAAACCCTTCATAATGGTTTGTAAGGAAAATGAGAATTATCGTAATCATATCCCCCGACAGTGCTGTAACCAAGAGTGCATCAAGGCCCGTTGTCGTGCACCAGTTCCTGTTCGAGTATAGCTCAAAGCGGTGTTATCAGGTTTTACCCGTAGGTACATATATGCAAGAGCTGCCTCTACCTACTCGTATCCAGACATGGATGTATTTCTCAGAAAACTCACAAAATCTCTATAATACCAAAATTCTAGGAATTGCTTCTATACTAATCCTCAAATTCCATCTTAGGTCTATGTGCTCTATTCAGAGTTCATCTAAATCTAGTTTCCAAGGTGTGTACTAAAATTCCTCTGATACCAACTATAACTCCCTAACCCTAATTACCCAGTGTCGGTGCATTATTACATAACATTGGCATGATCACATGGAAATCATGTCTCGAAAGACCAAACAATTTTGTATTATTGGAAAAAAGATTCACACATAAGTTCAACTTTACAACTTGAAAAGAAATACAACACAAATTTATTCTATTCGGAACATCCAATCCTCCTAGATTATTCCTGCAATTCACTCATAACTAACTTCTTTATATCTTTGGAAAATGAATCATAAGAAAGGGGTGAGCTCAAACACTCGGTAAGGTTAAGAAATACAGCAAAAGATAACATAAATATTAAGCATGGTAAATAATTGAAACCACATTCCTGTACCAATAATAAACATGAATAATTTTATGGAAGGAGTATTAGAAGAGTAAATAATGATATAATAAAACATAATCATTGGTATTCTACTAGTCGAATGACCACATGAACCATCAATTTTATTTTCATAATGAGGAAATATATAATGCCAGACATTTTGAAACATTTTGTCAAGGCCTCGACCAAGACTTATAGAATTTTTTAGCCCTCGTCCAAAACCATATATCAAAATTGGGAAAGTGCCTCAGAAAATTCCACATCTTGTTGTCTCATGAGACCTACTGATGCATCGAGGAGCTATAACGGGCTCTACCCATCACTTACTAATCCCAATACCTCTTCATATGAAAATGTTTAAACATATCATAAACATTCGTATTAAAAATAGCATATGAAATGTCAATACTTTAACTAGAAACAATGAAGGTTATAAAAATAGCCCATCTATAGTCAAAAATATCACAAATCCTTTAATACAATATGGATTTTTTGTATCATAATATATCAAATTCAAATAAACATTAAATTCATCAAAAGATGTTGACATAGATGGAATCACAGCCCTTTTTAGAGAAATATCTCATTCTATTTTGAAATCATTTAAGAGTCACATAATTATAAAAAAACATTTAATTTTAATATATTCATATAAGATTGTAAGGGAATATTTTATGATGTTATAATGGTGGATTATAGCTACACCCGTCGTATAAGTTAATGAAACATTCTTACATTAAATTTATCGAAAAGGTCAAAAAGTACCTTGTTTGGAAAGCGACGGAAAGATTACTTTCAAAACACATAAGGGTATAAATGACTTTAAACTATTGTTTATTAAATAGTAAAAATGTTTTGAAATACATTTTTAAGAGACATGGATGTAGATGATAAAGTTCTCCCAATAGATAATTTCGTATAAACAACCTCAGATAATGAAGAGATTGTGAAATAAACCCTTACCTTGTACTTTTCTTTGTCAAGGGTAGGTTAACCTCTTGTATAATAGTTAAATAATTTTTATTAAATTATGCAATAATAATATACATAAATATTATATCATATATGGTCGTTTAATATTCCTTTGTTAGTAATATTTTTGTATTATCGTCCTTTCGGGTGTTCACTTACTCGTTTTTTAATATGTTTTGTTACATAAGCTGTGTTTGTTATCCATAGGTTGTATATTATTCATATCTAGAATTATATAAAGTCATTAAACATTATTTTTAATCATAAAATTAAATTAGTTTTGAATGGATACGATGGGGAATGAATCTCATCGCATTCGTTTAGACGGTAGTCCGTACGTACGCCCGAACGCTACTTCCATTTCAATTTTCATTTTAAAAGGAAATAAAATCAAATTATACCTAGGGATATTATTATTATATTATAATATAATATCTTATATATGTTACTTAATTTCATTAACACCATCCTTTATACGTTCCATGTATGGTATGAACGAGTCATATCACTTTTAGGGGGAAGTAGTCTACACTTCCACAAATGAAATTATCGTATATATATATATATATAACATGAAATGAATAATGGTATGCTATAAAATGGAATTACAGAATCTTATATATAAAATAAATATCATAAATATCATATTTAATTATTGTGCCATCATAATGGCCATGAGACGAGGTAGGAGATAATTGAACAATCATCATTTCGTGAGGCATTTGGTTTCCATCCACAGAATCATTATTTTCTTCACCCATTAGATGGAGGTGTGTGTAAGTGTAGTTATAATAAATCTCATAAAAATATCCTAGTATATTGGATATACTTGTGTTGTTACAAAATAAATTAATAATAATAGTTTAGGGGTTGGAGATGTAAAATAAAAGAAAAGAAGCTACGAGAAATAGTTACCATTAATTCGGGTAACTCCCATGGATTGAACGAAGAAGGACTCTTGAAGTGCTTCTTGCCTAAGTTAAGTCTTATAAGAGGAGGATAGGGATGTAGGGATCTTAATTGGGAAGATTTTGGATGATCCAAAATTCTTGAGAGGTTTGAGTAATTGGTTAGAAGTGGTGTCCTTTTATAAGGGGGGGGGGGAAGGGACTCTTTATGATCTATTGAAAATATTATTTTATTATATAATTATTTTCGGTTTTTAAAGGTACAAAACTCTTTAGAGTTTAAGATAAGATGACTCATGATCGAAATGAAATTATCCAATAAAAATTGAATAGGTTTTGTGTATTATTTTAGTCTTTATAATCTTATTTATTTAAATCATTTATTAAATAGGTAAACACTACATCATTATAGTGTCATATATAATTTAGTTTATTATATGTCTAAAAATTATAAAAAATACAATGATGTAGGAAATATTTTTATCTTTCTAATGAATATTTTTAGTCTAAAAGATAACATATATAACTCTATGTAAAAATTGTTTTTTAAAAGATATATGCTTTTTCCATTTTTGTATTTACTTTAACTTAATTAATATAAAGTGTCATTATCACATTGATGTGGCTCTATAGAGTCCCAAAATCTACCCAAAGATGCCCATGGTCGGAAATGTATCAACCAATAGGGTTAGGACATGTTTTAGGGTCATTTAGTATTATTATAATATAATTTTGTACCCTTATTTACCAGATTTAATCTTTAACCATGGTAAATAAAATATTTACCAACGTAATTATTCAAAATGTCTAAAAATAAAAGTTAGCTATTTACACAATTTCGAACTCTTTATTATAAATATGGAATCCATTTTTCTAAATTCAAAACACATAAGTGGCATAAATTAATTTAAAATTAATTCCCGTTGTCAAAACAAAAAGTGTGTTTTTAACAAATAATAACTATCAAAAGATTGGCACTTACTTATGTCCAGTTTAAATGTGAAATTGTGTCCAAGGACCAACATTGGATTAAATGGTAAAAATATATTCTTACTATTCTTTAAAACCACTCAATATTATAATTTATTACTATAAATTATTTGTATTAAAAAGTGTGTATTTAATTAATGTTTAGTATTTTTCACTATTCATAAAAAATTGGATGTTTTTAAAAAAATACAAAAAATTCACCCTAGGCTAATTTAAATATTACAAATCAAAAAATGAATTCCATTTCGAAAGATAAAATTAATGAAATTTAAAAAAGTGGGTATTACTATTCATAATAGCTAGTTTGATTGGTTGTGGTGTGTATTAGAACTCGAAGTTGCATACAACACACACTCTTCTATTATTCAAAGAGAAGCGTTCTGTGGAAGCATGGTGTGTTACATAACTGCCTAGACCCACAAAATATTACTCCTCATTTCTGCATCAGCGCACATCCCATGCCTAGTTCGGAAGAATCATAGAACCCCTCAAACATCAACCCTTCTTCTAGAAACACTATCCCTAGTTCACTAACCAGCTTTCCTTTTAGATAATGTAAAGCTGTCTGGTACCACTCAATCCATAAGAAATCCTGGTCCTTTCATTTCAATGCATTCAACAGAGCCACAACTCGAGAAAAACTATGTAAAAACCTCAGGTAGATACCTTATAGGCCCAGGAAACTGTGAAACTTTTCTTCATTCTTGGGTGTTAACCAAGAAAAAATATCTTCATCCTTTGACGGATCTACTACTAATCCTTGTTGAGATACCATTTGTACAAAAAATTTCAACTCTCATGTCTATGATTTCCACTTGGACAACTTCTCATAGAGATGGTGGTGTTGGAGGACCTCCAAAACTCTCCTATCATGCTCGACATGATCCTTCTTTTGATCACGAGTAGATTACGATTTCTTCGATGAACACAACCTAAAATCGGTCCATATACTTGCAGAAAAAAAAGTTCATGAGCCACATGAACATAACTAGTGCATTCATAACACCGAACATCATGATCATGAACTCAAAGTTCTCATACTTACACCTGAAATTAGACTTTTCGATGTTTCCCTACTTCACCCTCAACTAGTGATCTCCAAACCGTAGGACAATCATAGAGAACCATCCATCTACCCTAAACTAGTAAAAAAGATCTTCGATCCTTGGGTGGGGGTAACAGTTCTAGACCATCAAGGGATTTTGCCTCTGGTTGTCTATGCACAACCTAAGACCAGTTCCTTCTAACTATGAAAAAAAGAATGGATCACCTCATGCAGACACAGTATGTCAGATATAGCCCTTATTCATCACGACATCAACTAGAATATACAAATCCCGCAAATTAGAAGTCACCATCTGATAGGGATTCATCGAAATCAGACGAGCATGAGGTTGAATGTCTATCCCAAACTCAACATCATGTCCCATGGGTAGATTCACAAAATCTTTGGGGAATAAGTCTTGGAAAGCATTGAAAATCCTTGGAACATCCACCATTTCTGAGTTTGAGGATTCCATTTCCATGTCAGCTAACAAATAATGAAGGGGCTCCAGGTGCTGGGTTCCCTCCTAGCAACTCTTCTCGCCAAGAAAAGCTACAATATGGCTACCCATATCTGATAACATTAAACTTTTACAGAATACATTGACAACAGAATGCACCTAAAATATTCAGTCAAGGCCTAGAATAACCTCGTATGTAAGCATTTGTAGCTGAAGAATAGCCCCACTTGACCGATGTGGCCCCAACATCAGTCTACATCCTCGACAATCATCAAACACAATGGTCTGATCTCTAATTGGAATTCTCAACACCAGGGGTTTGGAATGAATATCTATGTCTAGACCTAAGGCATTGACTAGACTGGAAAATAAAAAGGATTTTGAAGCTCGTAAATCAAACAAAGCACAAGAAAGAGTACTAAACAGGATGATAATACATCTAACAAGTTCTTATCCTAGTGGATCTGCTACCTCTACTACTTGTAACTACCCATAACCAACTCCTCTACCCCTCAGCTATTGGTTTCCTCTCCTAACATGCCATGCTCTAGGCCCCTCCAGAGCACCTCGAGTTTGAACTCCTCCAGAACCGTCCACCCTTAGTAGAGTAGAAGATAACATACCTTGTTTCTAGAAGGGTATCACTAGAAACTACTACTGCCGAGGTAGGTGTAGAACCTACCCACCCCCCAAAAAATGTATATGGATAAGGTACTAATTCCAAATATTCACATGTCTACCATAGATAAACCATATAGTTTCTAGTACCATGGAGAAAAGGCGATGATCGGGAGATCGAAATTGGAAATGGTAGGGCCAACTTCCTGGTGCATGGAACTTGGAAGGCCCTGACGCTGGAGACTTGCAAGTGAAGGCCATCCCATTTGACGAACTAATCTGGATTCCCTCTCACAGCACACCTCTCAGTGTGTGCATCCTATACACCACTTTTAAATTCTTCTGAACTTCTAATTATGTTGGTTGTTTAAAGGGAGTATCAACATACTAATGAGAAAGTGGGGGTGCCTCATCCTAGCCTCATTCCTGTGACTAATCATCCGGGAAGAGATCCAAATCAAAATGGAGCTGATCCTCGATATTTATCCCCAAATACCTTACCAACATACATCTATGCTGGTGGGAGACTAGTTCTTACATCTACTAAGCCTTCATTGTGGAAGAAACTAATTCTTCCTAGAACTCCTTCTCAATGTTAGTCCACAAAACCTCAGCTTCCTTCTTCTCCCCGGTGTAATGTTTCTACCACTGACGCACCACTCCTCGCATCTCGCTCACTTATAGAAGAACCCAGTACTCTGTTGGAGCCCATATTTAGTAGAAAGTGATCACTAGCACCTCGATCCAGCTCTCCATCTCCATTTCTGAGACACTGCCCTTGTACATTCCCAAAGTTTGCTGCAAGAAAGAATGAATCATCTTCTTCCACTGGTCATCCTCCGCCACTCAATCGGCCCTCTTCTAGTCAACCAGATCAAGTTGTTGGGCCTTGACTGCTCCTACTACTCATGAACGATATCTGGATTCCATTGATAAAAAGAGAAAAAAATAACCCCTAAGCCCGATTACTGAAATTTATATTTTTTTTTGAAATCTTTATTTATTTTAAATTCCAAAATCACACGAGACACAAAGAATACATGTCATTATGATGAATGTACCATTTCCAAGGGTCTATACCCTACAATCAGTGTACCCTCACCTAGTCATTCAGTAGGTCCAGAGTCCTTGCATCGGATCAATGGGGTCCCTAAAATCCCATGTCCCAGCCGGTCTTCTAGGGCCTATTTCATGATCCAAGATCACATAACACTATTTCCCTACCATCCCTTGTAATAATCACTGTGATTCACCCCAAAATCCAACATAACTCTCAACCAAAACCTCTAATACCATTATATCATTACATGCCTCCTCCAAGACGAGGTAAGGGATGACAAAGTTTCCTACCATACATTATTTAAGGAAAAAGAGATATAATCACCTCTGATTATCACCTTTAGTAGTCCCCAGAGTGGCGAATAGCACCAAGGGTATAAAATCTCTAATGAATGGAAGGAATTACCATTTTTATATAACAATATATGGAGATATGATGGTAAATACCCAAAACACCAAAGACTAATGTTAAAAGTAAAACAAAAAACCCATCCCTAACTACATGTTGAAAAGTAAAACTAATACAAAGTTAGACAAAACTCCCATGTGATGTACCAAATAAAAGAAAAAAAATAAAAACAACAACTATACCAACCACAATTGGACTTAGTAGGTTAATAAAAGCTACTCATTCATACGTGAATGGAAATTCTAATTCCCTAGTGAGAAAATAGTAGAGCCTCAAGCACCTAGTAAGGAATACTAACCAGCCCCTGATCACCAAGGTACACTCACCAAAATAACCCAAATCATGTAATGTAATAATGTATGCACGTCAACATTTGGGTACCCTACACACAATTTCCCACTAGTCTAATTCTCATTCCTAAGGATATGATATCTTGATGCAGCCACTATTCCCACATGTAGTCCTACTACTGCAACCTTCTCACACATACCTGGGCCTCAAACTGCACTTAGACACACCTGTAGAAACCTTGGCCACGACTACCACTGCCACGGCCGAAGACACCTAGGCCTCAAAAAACCACACACCATGCCCAAATACACCATACCTCATCCCAATGATTCTTGAGAAAACATACCCAACATGAAAACTCCTAAACCCCTCGCCCAAAAATATCTTTTCTAGAAGAATCATAGACAATGGTAATCCTCAAGCCATTACAGCCTTGTAGATTCCAAAAAAGTCCATAACTCCTAGAGGAAGTTTTGAAATGACGAAGCGAAGTCATATTCAGACTCAGAGGCCCGGTCTGAATGACCTAGAGGTGGTGCGTGAAATTAAGGAGGACTTGTGTGAAAAAAATGTTTCCCACCTGAAGGAAGTATGTGATTCGTGAAAAAGCACCAGGGTGGTGTTCAATTTTGCGCGTCAGGTTCCGCGCGGTGAGGCCTTTCGCGCAGACCGGTCCTGGCGCGGAAGATTTCACGCATCATCTGGATTCCATGATGCTGGGGGCCTATAAATAGAAGGGGAACCCTTTCGTTTCAGGTTTTCGGAATTCGGACTAGCTCCCATCCATGAAATTGGACTCCCGCGCATGCAATATGATTTTCCGGAATTGACCCTTTTCGTGCAATCTTGCCCCGAGTTCTCCTTTGAGCGCAATCCCACCAGCATAAATAAAGTAGAAAATTCCTTAGGTTTCCTCCTTTGCGTGCAATCACTTCCATTGCGCGCACTCCCTCCTTTTCATGTGAAACCCAATTCCATGCAAATCTCATAGTTAGGCTTTTCCCTATCTCAGGGATCGACCATTGACTCCGCGCGCAATCCAAGCCCGTTGTGCGCAAATCCCCCTAGCCACGTGCAATCCCTCTGCCCCAATTACATGCCATCCTGTTGTTTTTCACGCAAACCATCTCTTTGCGTGCAAACTCCAGGACCCCTCACCTTGATGCCCCTGGGGTGCCTCCCTGCATAGGCGCCTGATGTCCTCTATACCGGGCATGCACGCCATGCATTGTTTTCCCGTACGGCCATCCAGGCTTGTATGAAGTAATTTCAAGGTCCCTTGGGTGGTGGTTCCCATTGTGTTGCTTTTCCTTTTGCTCTTTCGCATAGGCACGCTAACGACTATTGCTTCTTCGCATAGTCACGCTAAACGTGGACCCCTCGATGGTTCGCCCTATCGCCCCCCTTCGCCACGGCCTTTCCGATTCCATCCCTCCCACAAGGGGTAGAGGGTGTTGGGCATGTAATCCCTAAGGGTGCGGAGTGAGCCCACCTCTTCCGAGCTGCAGGACGTTAAACTGCCAAGCACCTTGTCCTCAACACATGACGTTAAACAGTGATCTAACCTCGTGCCTCGCACACAGGGTCACCCCAGGCTCAAAAATTCTTTACACGAATCGTCTCCAAAAGAATGGAATCTTCCTCACATGGAATGAGATCCTCCCTCTCGGAGTGGCGTTTGTCCATGGGGGAAGGGCTGCCTCAGAGCGTAAGCCCCTAGCCTCTCTTAGGCAAGGTAGCACCCATGCCCCTCTGTACTCCCTCTCTGCTTTGTCGCACCGCAAGACTCCATCCTAGAGTAAGCCCCAGCACTAAGGGCCACTCAACGCATAATCCCCACTCCGCTTCTCACAGACGCACCCTTCACGACGTGATCGTCTGGTCCTTGCTGCCTCTTGTTTCTCACACCGAGCAAGACTCACATGGGATCAGAGTGAGCATGGAACATGACACACCATTATGGTTTGCCTCATAGCATAATCCCCATCCCGGTGAACTACGATGACTTTTATCCGTGCTAAAGCATGGTACGTAGGTAGCCTCCACAAGGTTCAAGCCCACCACCCGGTTGTTCCGACCTCTTCACGTCGGTTCGCCAACAGTTTGGGCCGCCTCAGAGCGTAAGCCCCAAATTGCACGTCCTACATGACGTTAAACTGTATGCCCATCCATCATGACATTAAACTACCTGCCTCATCCCATATGACGTTAAATGGTTTGCCTGAACTATGTGGACTTTGGTCCGTGCTAAAGTATGGTACATAGGTAGCCTCCACGAGGTTCAAGCCCATCACTCGGTTGTTCTGACCCCTTAGTTTCTGTTCACCAACAACCATTATGGGCCGCCTCAGAGTGTAGGCCCTTTATCCACCATTATGGGCCACCTCGGAGGGTAATCCGCATATCCACCATTATGGGCCGCCTCAGAGTGTAAGCCCCATATCCATCCATTGTGGGCCGCCTTAGAGCGTAAGCCCCATATGCCCTCATCCCGCATGACGTTAAACTGTACCACCTGAACTACATGGACTTTGATCCGTGCTAATGCATGGTACGTAGGTAGCCTCCATGAGGTTCAATCCCATCACTCAATTGTTCTGACCCCTTAGTTTCGGTTCACCATCCACCGTTATATGCCGCCTCAGAGTGTAAGCCCCATATCCACTATTATGGGCCGCCTCATAGAATTAGCCCATTATCCACCATTATGGGCCACCATAGAGTGTATGCCCCAGATCCACCATTGCAGGGAACCTTGGAGCGTAAGCCCCATACAACCTCGTGCCACATGATGTTAAACTGTACCACCTAAACTATGTCGACTTTGATCTGTGCTAAAGCATGGTACGTTGGAAGCCTCCATGAGTTTCAAGCCCCTTCACTCCATCACCCATCCTGATTCCTACTCGGGCCACCACATCCCGGTGGGATCATGCCACCCCATTCAACTCCATAGTATCCAAGAATCCACCCTCATGTTGGCCCTGACATCGGTGTTCCCCCCTAGGGGGTTCTTCAATTTGATCAACTCTCAGTGTTATGATCAATTTGATCCGTCTCTGCAAGACGATAAATTCGTGGCATACCCCGTGATAAACATGGGAAGCTGAGGAAAACCTTAGAAGACAAGCCCTTTCAATAATCGTCTCTACAAGATGTTAAACTCGCGGCATACCCCGTGTTGAACATGGGAAGGTGAGGAAAACCTCAAAAGACATGACCTTGGGATAACCATCTACACAAGATGTTAAAATCTCGGAATACCCCGTGTTAAACATGAGAAGATGAGTAAAACCTTAGATACATGCCTATGGCATGCCAATTCCCCGCGTTCGATCTAGGATGCCTCGGGTCTCCATGCCCTCGAGAAGCCCTACAATAAGTGACATAAGACAGACACGCCAATCCCCCAGCGTCAAGACATGCCAACGATGCCCTAGCGTGACCATTCTCCTCAAGGAAGGATGCTTCCCCGACTAGACCCCCTGGAGCGTCTCAACAGAAGTAGCGTAATTAACTGGTGTCCATGAAGATATGGAACTAGGAACAAGATTCATGAATACATCTTAAATCTTTGAGGGAGACCCAGACTAGGTGACGATCTCTGAGAAGGAATCCACGGAAGGAAGAACCGACATCCCATCATCCTGGTTTCGATCAAGGAGCAGATATCCCTGTACAAGGAATGGATGCTTCCCGCATTTAGAAAGTGGGAATGCGGGGCAACTAGCGACACATCCTTCCCTGTGTGAAGGATGTCTGTGATTTCCCTAGCGGAAAGCGTCGAAAACAGAAAATGGTGAACCCGATGTGAATCTCTTCTCCTCAATATGGAGACCGGTAGAATTTGGGGTGTCTGAAGATTAGAATGTCACCAAGTCCAAGCACCCAACACAAGGATGTGAAACCCGCTAGGGGTTTGGGTGGTCAGGAGGTTGAACACTCCATTATATGACGTTTTTAGCGTGGATCCCTCTTACCAACCATGGAAGCTGGAATAACGCTAGGTTGTTGGTTGTTGATTCCTTTTCCTACTAGTGTTAATGTGTTCATCTCCCTACTTTCAAGAATCAAATCGCTGCATCCGGAGCTCGATCGCCACCTTCCCATCGACGCAGGGTTATGGGAAGTACCGACACGACCACCCAACGCGGTCCTACCTTTTTCATAGCTTCTCTGACAACCACGACTTTCGGGCACTCATGCCCCCGCTCTCCATCAGAGGATATCCAATGGAGGGTGATTGACGACCTTGTGCCTACGTACGAGGAGGAAGGGGTAATCCCAACCAGGGACATGGCCCATTTGGATCTCAAGCCAGCTGTACCTCACTGCCAATGCCACCCCTAAGGGCTGTGTAGGGAGCCACCGCGCCCCACCCCAACGTTCAACCATTTTGGGAGCTTATCCTCGGAACGCCCCGACACCTCCCTTCCCTATGCCGATGAGGTGGGGGATGTCTGGGTTCGCCCGATCAGGGATCCGCTCTAGGGGTTCATGGTAAGGGCCCCCACCAGGCCGCATCGACACCATTGCCCGACTCCTCGAGCCGAAGGGCAGGCAATCCATGTGCCCAAACCACCGGCTCCAACCCATCTGACCCAGCGCCAGCGTCGGGCACGAGCGGAACAGGATGCCCACCCTGGGGCATCAGCGTCAGCAACCACTGTAGCCCATGACACTTCTAACTCTTTTTATCAAACCCCCGCACATGTTGAGCAAGGGCAGTTACATGCCCGACCCGGATCGAGGCCCCGACTACCCCACAGGCAGGTTGGGTCGACTCTCCCGGTCGCTGGCACAAGAAATGGCCACCACGGACCAATTCAAAGTAGTGCCATCCAGCATGAAGGCCTGCTTCATGCTACCGTTCTAGAAAGTAAAATGCTTCACTGTGACAACTACGCTCTGAGTTGGGCTCCTTCCAGTGCCCACTGCGCTGGATACGTGGCCACTTCCTCTACCGCAGGCCGCGAGTATGGAGCCATTGCATATCTGGTCACTCACCCACATGTAGGTCCTCCCCATGTCCCTTTCGCCAACATCCACGGTGCTCCTTGCACCCCGGCCTTCAGTCCCCTCGGCCCCAGTACCATTGTGGCCAGAGGACTCCATGAAGGAAATCAGCCCTGCCCCGAAGAACCGCCCAGGGGTAGGAAGGTGGGACATCATCGATGCAAGGGAAATACCAGGGAACGCCGAACGGAAATCAAACCAATCCGTTTCTCGGACTCTGAGGCGGATAAGGACTCTACGATGGAGTCCTCCCCTAGTCCTATGAGTCAAGGGTAGGGATAGGGACACGACGCTTCATACCTGTACTCCCTGAATGCGAGATCCTTTTGATCCCCGCCTCCCTCCGAAGGTATATCTAGGAGGACGAGTACTTGGCATACCCCCAGGGATCATACTTGCAGTTACCGTTGGACTCTCCAAAAACACCTTCCACCTCAGTCAGAGAGGGTGGCGAACATTTTTGGGGACCGACGGAAGATTCGCGACATGGAACACTCTCGACAAGCACATACACTAGGATAGGAGGCCCGTTCACCAGCCCAACCTATCGTGACGTGACAGCCGAGACACTGTAGCCCATGGATGGTGACTTAGGATTCAGCGGCCAATTATCCTGCTCACCGTATTCTCCACCAGCCAGCCCATCGGCCTAGTGGAATGCCTTGGCACCACTGCAAGTTCCCCAACCATTGTTGGTTGATGAGCTGGGCCAACGAGGGTTGGATCCTGAACCTGAGCCATTGAGCTTCTAGACCGTCCTCATAGTAGTCCACTTCTCCTAGAAGTTTAGGCCGGTCGTAGGATCAGATTTTCAAATACCAGAATTACTCACCCCGTGAGAGTTTGAATGTTTCAGCCAGACTCTCTGGGTGACTCAATCCCATCTTCTCCATCAGCATGTGCCTTATCCCAAGAGTCCAGCACATCTCGAGGATATCCATGAGTAGTGTCGTCTGGTCGACCTGTACACGCTCCCCTCGGTTCGGCACCCCGAGTCACTTGGCCACCACAAGGCCCTCCAACAACAATGCATCCAGAGTTTTCAAGTACTCCACAATGTTATCGAGGAATCCACCCCCCATATGCACGTCCGTGGATGGGGGTAGTATGTTTCCTTTCTCTTCATTACGATTCGCAGATGTCCTGACTCACTAGGCGACTCTGAGGGTATGCCCCCAAGGGAAGTGGCGGTCAACGTGGCCGACCTGTCAAGAGAGGGGATCCATTGGGAACATATCTATGGGGACTCACCCCCTGAGGAAAATCCACTACTGGACCCATCTGGGAGGATTACTCACCAACAGAGAAACCTCCTAGGTCTCCCTGCACCCACTGATGCATTAACACTGAGCTGGAACATCTGTAAGGGTAAAGAGCATGTTGGGGCTGTCAAGCTCGCTAACCCATCTGCCTCAGTGAAGAAGGCGAGGACGATCCCGAGAAGTCCGTGCTTCACCAAAAACATGATGATCAGAAGATGCTGGTTGATGAGCTTTTAGCCGAATGCATTGCAGAGCGGTGGCCCGACTACGGTTATCCTAGGTCGCGACATCTGGGTCAGGAACAACTACCCCTCAACGAGATTCTCCTGGGCAACCACGATCATGCCGTGTTTGCCGATAGAGGAGAGGCCAGATATCATGGAACGAGGGCATGATACATTTTGACGAACCCTCCTGAGAGACATGATCACCCACGGGATCCTTCTTGGGTTCCTCCCGCTGCCCCAAGAGTCACTCCACCAGCTGCCCGAGAGCTGCTAAACTTGACTACCGGATTGATGTGCCCAGAAATGAACTTATATTTTGGGATCCCCATCAGGATAGGAACCCGCGTTTAGACGATCTGATGGTGACACTCATCGCCCATTTATAGGCTTTGGAAACTTTGCAGGTGGCAATCCCACTGGACGACAAGCTATACCCAGCATGGGCAGATGATATGCCATCACCTCCGAGATTTGGAAACCCCACTTTTTCCTCCTTTAATGGGACATGAGACCTGCCACAGCACCAAGCCCACTTCAAATCGAGGTGTAGGCCTATGTTAGGGACTCTAGCGTAGGAGGAGGCCGCCAAGCTCCATTGCTTTGTTCAGTCACAAGAAGGTCCAACATTTATCTAGTATAGCCAGCTCCCTGTCGGATCCATGACTAGGTGGGAGGACCTTCATAGGAAATTACTCTAGCATTTCAGTTCCACAACACTTATGTCGAACATCATAGACCACTTCAGGTGCAAGAAAAATCCCGATGAGCGAGTCGCAGACTTCATCGCCTGGTGGAAGGGGCTCACATACTCCCTTGACATGCCACTAACTGAAGATAAATTACTAACAATGTGTGTAAGTAACATCAAGCCAGATCTGGTTCCTTCACTAATCACTTAGAATCACCCCAGAGGGTTCCGGGACTTCTCAAACAAGGCTCAGCACCTCGAAGAGGCCCTACAACAGGCCAGTCAGGCACCCCCACTACCACTTGTAATCCCTGCAAGGAGAACTGCTAGAGCTGAGCCCGCTGTTGTGGCCCAGATAGAGGCCCCCGGGAAACTAGAGTTTCTACCAGTGAGGCCAGATCCATGGCCCCATAGGGGTATTCCCCCACGGGGATAGCCTCCGGCCCATCAACAACCGCCTCAAAATCGGCAAGCGCCTGCACGTAACGCACTGTCACCACCTAGGCGAGATAATCAGGTTCCGCCTCCTCGACATGCTCCCATGACCCTTCCTCAAGGCCAGCCTCCTAGAGCCCCCTTTCTGGATAGAATAAATCAGACCTACTTGTTTGACATGGCCCAGGTCCCCATTTACTTCTATAGTGCATTGGAGTAGTGAATAGTACGGCTACTCGAGTGCCGAAAGCCAGAAGAGGCACATCTCACTGATCACCCCAACTACTTCCCTTATCACCGGACCCTGGAGCACACCATCCAGCGATGCTACACGTTCAAGGACTGGCTCCAAGACCAGTTTGAAAAAAATATAGTTAGGTTGGGCCTAGCCCCGGCACAAGTAGCAGGTGTCTTTATGAGATCAGAGGGCGGTAGCGGTTTCGAGGATGAATGGCAGCAGGTTTCCGACCGTGGGTCCCATAAGTACAGTGACTGGATGGCCTGCATGACGGTCTCCCATGCCCATGGCATCATCAGTTCATGCTTGAATCAGCAAGATCCCTCAAGAGATGCAGTTTCTACCTGGGCATTGTCATCCCAGCCTTCCTATTTCCCGTTGAGCAAGTAGCAGCGACGCGAGAAGAAAGTTCACACCCTTCCAACGCCGTCCTCATCCAGCACTCTTGGCGGCTTCATGCCCCAAGAAATGGGGATCCCTCTGAGACTCCACACGGTAATGGATGACTCCTTGAGTGATAGTTAGGGTTATTCTTCGGTTAACACCGTAATGTTGGCAAATCCCTTTTTGACTCCCGACTATGTGGGACGCCAGGTGGACCTTCCCAATGTCCCTAGCCGTCGACAACGTCAGTGGAGATGTGGCTACATGAATCCCTAAGGAATGGTATTTGGCACCTCCAACAAGGCCGTTCACACCACTGAGACTATGCAGTAGGCCCAGTACAGAGCTTAGCACATAAGACCCCTTTATCTGGTGTCGAAAGGTCTACCTCCACCACTGTTTGTGTTGCTGGATCAGGCAGAACCACCTCAGTTGTGTCATGACCAACTCTGCCCTGCTACGTGCCAACTCCAGCCTTCCGGTCCTATTCTAGTAGCCACTCTCCGGGCCTTGACTAGTGAAAAGTGAGACGTGCCTAGTACCAGTCAGCCACTGGTCGAGATGGTAGGGCCAGTCATGCATCCAATCGCAGAGAATCCTCCTGTATGCAGATGCTCGTGTTTGGCCTTAAAGTATGATGTTCTGATGCACCTGGACAGCATTCCAGCAAGGATTTCTATCCTTGAGGCTCGTCACCTATCATCTGAATTGTGTGAGGCACTCTCAGAGGCCCTAAAGAGCCCCCTCCAGTTTAAGATGTAGGTAGAAGCTGTAGAAGGGTTCCACACTGAGGCAATTGAGAACGCCGAACGCAAGGTGGTTGTCTCATTCTGTAGTGAAGATGAAGATCCTCCTATACAGGGCCACATTCTCCCACTATACATCACAGGCTAGTTCAATGGCATAGATGTTCACCGCTATCTTGTTGACACGAGTTCTGGGATTAACCTAATCCCAACTCAGACACTGTGGAAGCTGGGTCTGTCTGAGGATGATTTAACTCCCTCCGAGCTCCGGATTCAGGGATACGACAGGACATAGCAAATTCTAGTTGTAAAGATTCACTTGATGAACTGGTTTGATGGCCTAATTTCCAACACCGAATTCATGGTTGTCTCCATGGACACCGCCTACAATGCATTGATGGGCAGGCCGTGGCTCCCCCTTCACGTGACAGTCCCCTCATCATATTAGAAATGCCTCAAAAACTCCCTTAATGGTTGAGTAGGCATGATCCAAGGAGATGCGTATCCTTTTGCCTCTTGTGAATCCCATTATCTGGACGCCAACTACTACAATATCATGGATAATCAGGTTTTTCTAGGTGAGGTTGAGCCCGCCTCTGTCACAAGTGATCCCTGGGCGGGTTTGGATGACACCTACGTCTTCCCAATCCATCAGTTGGAGGCCACAACCCCCGACATTGGGCAATGTTTTGTTGTTTCCGGTATAAGAGGAAGATATATTCCTGGGTCCAAGCGATGGTGGAAAATCACCACATACTCTTACACCAACCATGTTGATGTGATTCTGGAACCCCCTACCCCTGTATGTTATCGAAACGTCTGGCTCATGGCAACGACAGTACATCATACGTGTCTCTTCTATCGGGATGGAATCAACTGGCTCAAGCCGACATGCCACTACTGCTTTGATGTCATCAAGTGTGGCCCCTTGGACCGAAGGCCGGTTGGGATAAGATAGACTACCTTCATTGCTATGGTCTCAATGGCGCATGGGTCTTCTGATATGATGACCACTGCTACCCAGGCCGGCACCAGCTACCCATCAGGGTTTGATAACCTAGAATCCACTCCCCCTTCCGAAGATCCATCCACATGCGGAGAGGAGGATCTGGAGGATGCTCCCCCTGCCATTGAAGAAGGAATCTCTACCACTGTTGATGAACTAGTACATGTGATCCTTGTTAGTGAGGCAGATATGATACCCACATTAATCAGTGTGGCCATGTCCCTCGAGGAGCAGCGATGGTACGTAGAGTTCTTTAGATAGCACCGTGATGTGTTTACTTGGAGTTATGATGAGATGCGAAGTCTAGATAATTAGGTAGTCGTCCACCGCCTTGGTCCCCCGACAAACCATCGCGTCTTCAAGAAGCCTCCCAAAAAGATGCACCCTTCTCATGGTGCCATGGTTGAGGCTGATGTTGACAAGATTATCAAAGCCAACTTCGTCAAGGAAGTTCAGTACCTCCGGTGTCTATCCAACATTGTTCCAGTCAGGAAGAAGAACGGACAGATCAGGGTCTGTATCGACTCCCTCGATCTCAACTCCCACTGTCCAAGGATGATTTTCCCCTTCCTATGACAGATTTGTTGATTGATGCCACTACCGGGTTCCAAGCCCTCTCCTTCATGGATGGGTATTCCGGGTACAACCTGATCCGGATGGCCCCTAAGGACAAAGAGTCCACTTCCTTTAGGGCCCCCCAAGGTACTTTCTCTTACCAGGTTATGCCTTTTGGCCGAAAGAATGCAGGCACCACTTATCAGTGGTCCATGCATCACATATTCAAGACAATTCTCGAGATGTTGGTGGAATGCAACCTGGATGATCTGGTTGTCAAATCTCGCTAGCGCCAGGACCATCTCAAGGACCTTGAGAATGTTTTCGGCATCCTCCGTTCCCGCCACCTGAAGATGAACCCATTGAAGTGTGCCTTCGGGGTCACCTATGTGAAGTTTATTGGATTTTTTTTCAGATACCAAGGCATCGAGATCGACCCGGAGAAGATCAAGGCCATCAACCAGATGCCTTCCTCGAGCAATATTCGGGAGCATTGAGTTCTCCAAGGCCGCATAGCCTACATACGCCGATTCATTGCGAATCTGGCAGGAATGTGTAATACCTTTTCCCGGAACATGAAGAAAGGCGCCACCTGTGAATGGGATAAAGAGTGCCAGACCGCCTTCGAGGAAATCAAGAAGTATCTTCTCCGACCTCTGATCTTGATGCCACCCGTTTCCGGGAAGCCGCTGGTCCTTTACGTGACTGCCTGGGAATGGTCCCTCGGCGCACTTCTTGCCCAGAAGAACAATGAGGGAACAGAGAATAGCCTCTACTACCTCATCCTCATTCTCCACAATATGGAAATTATATATTCTCCCATAGAGAAGAGCTACCTGGAACTCGTATTCGCCATAAAACAATTGTGGCACTACTTGCAACACCATGAGGTATTGCTGGTCTCTCAGGTAAACCCGTTGAAGTACATCCTGAACCGACCTATGATTCCTAGCCGAATAGCATGGTGGGCGGTGATCCTCCAGCAGTTAGACATCAGGTTCGTGCCTCATAAGGCTATCAATAGACAAGCGTTGGCAGAATTTTAATTTACTCACCAAAACTCCGCGGATCAGCCACTAGACCCAGGTTTTCCTGATGAGGTAATCCTCTCAGTTGATCATGCCATCCCATGTTGGAAAATGCACTTTGACGGTGCCTCCTAGAACCCCACCGGTAGGAGACTCAATGATCCCAGGATGAACAGAGTGGGCCTAGGTATCGTCTTCATCTCTACGGAGTAAGACGTCCTGCCATATTCGTTCCTATTGTCCGAGGGTTGCACCAACAATGTGGCTGAATATCATGCCCTCATCACTGGCCTCGAACTGGCCATCGAGATTGACGTGCCCCATCTGCATATTAAAGGGGACTCCGATATGGTCATCAGGTAGGTCAATGGTGACTATGTTGTCAGAAATCCGGAACTCATGCCATTGATGGAGTTCACCCTCCATCTAATGGCTTAGTTCCCTGCTCGTTCGGAAGTCATTCATATTCCCCGGTCACAGAACAGTCAAGAAGATGCTTTGGCCAGTCTGGCTGTGTCGCTTGCAGAGCCTGAACAGGAGTACCTGATTATCCACATGGTGCACTAGAGATTCATTTCTCCTGTTACCCCGAAGGATTATCATGGACCGTGGGTGAACCATCTTACCACTAGTGCTCCTACGTCGGGGGACCCGGGTACTTCACTTACGGTGATCGATGTAGTTCTTGATTAGAGTACACCCTTGGTTTAATACCTCCAATGTGGTAATCTTCTATTACACCAAGTCATGGGTGAGCGAATTTGATGTCGTGCACTACAGTTTACCCTTCAGAGCAGTCCCGGCTTTGAGCAGATCCTTTACAGACATGGATTTGATGGTGTTCTCCTCGGTTGACTTCAAGGAGTTGAGATCTCTCAGGTCATGCAAGAGGTTCTTGTTAGTTCATGTGGTGCCCATCAAGCCGGGTCAAAGTTTTCCCACCAAATTCAGAGGCTAGGGTACTTCTGGCCCTCCATGATCTATGATTGCATCGAGTTTCCCAAGAGCTTTCATTCATGCCAACTTCATGGTAACTTTTTGCATCGGCCACCGGAGCCCCTCCAAACTACCAAGTATTCTTGGCCCTTTGCATTCTGGGGGTTGGATGTCGTAGGACCATACCCACAGGAAATGGCTCGCCAATATAGATTCATTCTGACTGCTACATATTTCTTTTCCAAGTGGGCAGAGGCAATACTGCTCAAGGAAGTCAATGCTCGTTCTATCACTGACTTCATGAGTTCCAACATAATCTATTGATTTGGAGTGACTCACTCTATCCTCACGGATAACGGAACTAACTTCCGAGCGGCCAAGCTGAAGAAATTGTACGCCAAGTACAAAATTCGCTCCAACCATACCTCCCGCTATCATGCACAAGCGAATGGACAAATCGAGGCATTTAATAAGACCCTCACTAATATTCTGCAAAAAATGGCTGGCTAGAACAATAATAGTTGGCCTGACAAGCTCCCCAATGCTCTCTGGGCTTATCAGACGATGACTCATAATTCCACCCAGGTGACCTCTTGTTCCCTGGTGTACGGAGCTGAGGCCGTCCTTCCAAGAGAGATTCAGTTTCCCTCATTGTGCACGTCGGTCTACGACCATCAAGCACCGGATAGAGTTGTCGAAATACGTCTACCTGAATTGGAAGTACCGTACGGGAATAGGCTCCGTGCCATGCACAACCTGGAAAGGCATCAGAGCAGGATGGATCGAGATTTCAACAAGTGGGTTCACCTCTGCTCTTTCCTACAAGGCGATTAGGTACTGGACCTCAGGGGGCCAGTGATTCTTGGAAGGAAACCACCCAAGTTGGATCCAAAATGGGAGAGGCCTTTCAACGTCCATAAGGTCTATCCCAATGGTTCCTATTCCCTGGTGACTATGGATGAAGAGCGTGTAACTCTTCCCACCAACGCCATGTTCCTCAAGAAGTACTTTTCTTGAGCATAAGGGTCCTACATGCCCCTAAACTGCAACCACGGTCTCACATGACCTTAAAATGGATATGGGTCCCCATGACCTTAAACTAGATTCTGGTCCAGCACAACCTTAAACTGCACTTGGCCCATAATCTGGGACACTTTGGTATGAGTTCTACGACCTTAAACTAGGATCATTGTGGTCCAGCACGACCTTAAACTGCATGCTCCTCCTCACTTCAAGATGTTAAAGTGCAAGCTGGTCAGCCCTTCCTGACCGAGGCCCAGCCTCAGGGCCCTTGGCCTTCTCGGGCCCCTTAGCCTAGTCCTTACCCAGAGTGTGCGGTGTGGTGTGAGAATATTTACTCATTCACTATGGGTTACCCGCCGCACCATACACATTCCTGGATGAAATGCCTCTCATCATCCTACATGACATTAAACTGTGCTTCTAGAACTACGTGTCACTTGATTACCATCCTTAAGGGATACGTAGGACTGCCTAAATGTTTAGGTTTCAGGTCGAGCCCCATCTCTTAGGAGATCCCATGATCTCCCAGTCACCTCAGTCTCTTGGCATGTCCCTCCCCGCGGGGGGGGGGGGGGGATACATAGGTGTGGTACAAGGTTTTTGGCACCATGCCCCATTCTCCTGGGAATCCACCATCTTTTGACCGCTCTCAAACTAAGCCCTTCAACCATTTCCAATGGTTCGCTAATGTTCACAGAGTACTCTGGTCTAGGATCTGGAGTGTCAGATTCGACTTAGGTATGTTTTGTCCACTTTTCAAGCATCATGATCCTTTTAGTTCGGGCCCCTGTTATCTTTCACACCTAGAGGGACCCCCAAGAATGGCTTGGATACAATGCCCAAACTCTCTCCTACCGTCACGGTCCAATGCCCCAAGGGTTTTAGACAACAAATTGATACAAATATCACGTTGTAATCATGACCAGTGGTCAATGCTCATTTGTTTGTCCCCATATTAGGCTAACGCGAGTCGATGATGTGTTGCGAGCATGGTTAGTAGTAGTCCTCAGTCATCACGCCGGCACCTTCAGGTCCTAAATGTTGGTTGCATGATTCACATTATGTTCCCCCCATCGTGTCATGGTCGAATCTTGACACTCCTTTCACTAACCCTCAGTGCACCTCCACATGTCCGGAGGACGAAGCTACATGACAACGTCTCTCGGGGCACCTACGATCCGAGCGCCAAGGTTATATGCCTAGGTTTTCACTAAGGATCATGCGCAGCATGACCCTCATTCTCATGGGAAACGAGGAGTTGACCTGACATTGCGTTCCGGGCCCAGCTCAGCTGGAAGCTAGTGTCTCCTGCCCCCCTAATTGTTGGACCCTCGTCGACTCCTTGTCCCGAGTCTCATATCCCGGAATCACGCGCGGTGAAGGTAGGAGGATATTCTCTCATCCACATCAGGTGAGACTTATCACATCGTGCATGTTTTCCCAGGTCCAAGTCATACAACCTTAAACTGTGCTGGTCGGTGCTACCACAAGACCATAAATTGTGATGATATAGTGCCGACCGCACGACGAAAAACGGCACTGCATTGTGCTGACCTCCCCATAGGGGACATCACATTGGGTATTGGTCAATTACTATACCATTTGTCAACGCCTGTATACAGATTGATTATTGTGGAGATGTCAAGAGTTTCTACCCAAGGTCGGTTGTTCCATGAATGAAAAACCATTCACCATCAAGAACAAACAAGACATATCAAATGATGCTTCTTTTGGTGCGAGGGCTAGACCCACACACCTCTTTCATCCTTTGCACATGTACCATGTCATGCCGTGCCACCCTTCAAGAACTACATACAACTTGACTCTCATCCTTATGAGATATGTAGGAACTCCGAGACCTCTCGTCTAAGGGTCCATCATGGGGTCCGCTAATTCAATGTGTTTGTCCCGCCTTTGGGACCTTGACCATGGGGCCGTGTGGTGTGGTGAGAAAGACTATATCCTCATTCACATCAGTTTTGTGATATCCACACCACGTGCACCCTATTATCATAATTGGACCTCTTGTTTCTTGGCCTGCACGACATTAAATGGCACCCCCAAGAACTATGTATGGCTTGATTCTAATCCTTATGAGATACGTAGAATAACCTAGGCACGTCCCCACTGGCCCAGTCTAACTTTTGTGTTCGGTCTCTTGACCTAAACACATCTCCCAGGAGCACATGGTAAGCAGTACCTTGCCCCCATTCACGTCGGGTTTCGCAACCACATTACCATGTGGCCCCCATTTCCCTTACTCTTTTGGTCTGAGTTGTAAGACCTTAAACTAATATCCTTATATAGATCCACGTGTGGATTGATTCTCATTCTTATGAGATACATAGGAATTCCTAGATATTCTGTCTTGGGTCCAGCCCTAGGGATTACCAAATCCCGTCCCTCCTCACCATCGACCCCTTGACCTGGCTTCTTGGGGAGTTGTGTAATTGCAACATTTACCCAGAATATGTTCGGAATTCCCTTAGTGATGTTGGGAAGCGAGGGTTCTCTCACCAAAGAGGTCATGTTTGAATATTGTGATGATCTGTGACTATATTAATACGTCATCATAATGCGCCTCTACCACGGTGGGGAAATTTTGGGAGTGTTGGATTATTTTTGAACAAACAACCACTCCACTTTCCATGCTTTGCATGCCCCTTTTATTCGGTTCCTCATCCTCTTTCATGTTTGATGGGATAGACCATTGGTCCGACTATTGGCCCTCCTGCTGTAGCAATATGGATGATAGACCACTGGTCCGCCCATTGTAACAATATGGATGATTCACCAACGGTCCACCTGCTGTCATGTGACATCGTTCCGGAAGACTGGTCATGTTTGATGGGACCCCCTATCAGTATGGATGCAAGAACTGTGGTCCTCCTACCGTAGTAATATGGATGATAGACCTTTGGTCCGCCTATTGTAATAATATGGATGATTGGCCTACGGTCTGCCTGTTGTACTAGGACAGCATTCCGGAAGCCTGATCGATGATATTTGAGTTAGGCCCCATGTTGCGAACGTGGTCAGTGGTCAAACCTCATTTGTTGTCCCCATTTCAGGCCAATGTGATATGGATGCTGCGTTTTTTCCACGGTTAACAGTTATGCTCCATCGTCTCGCCCCCCCCCCCCATAGTGTTCCTGATTTTGGTAACATGATTCACCCTTTTCATCTCCGATTGTTTGGATGGATTTCAATGCCCCCGGCATTTCCCCGCTTGTGTGTCATAACACATTGAGAAGATGATATATCAATCAGCCTGAGTTTCCCTCCTCAGAAGTTTAGGACTGATTTCCGATTCCGGAAGCATGGTTGACGCTCCCACGAAGTGGTAGATTATGGTTGAGCATATTAATCCAAAGGTACAAATAAATATATTGGTCCACACATTGGATCAAAATATTGAGCAGTACAAGAAAAACGTTCAGGGGTTGGCCAAAATAGGGCCCTTACGGATAAGAATACAGGATTGATCTTTCCAATGCCACTACCCTTTGGTCGGTGGCCTCCAGGTCTGCCTCTCACTCCCTAAAAACTCTATCTTCAACAGCAGCCACAGAGCGGAGTTCTCCAACCCTAGCTTGGGCCTGCGCCCATTCGGTTTGAAGTAAATTCATCTGGTGACTCACCTCCATAAATTGTTCTTGGGAATCAGCTAGATGTGCTGTCAGGTGCTCCACGAGCTCAGATCATGTTGCGATGAATACCTCCTTCTCTGCCGCCTTCCCTCCGAGGTGCCAGACTTCCTGCTCTTCCCTTAAGAATGCTCGGGTGCTCACTGATATGTCCCGACATTGGGAAACGTCGGTGTGCCAGCTAATCTCACAATCATCTTAGCCATGTAATCAAGGACCATCAGATGAAGACGTTGAGCATCATCCCCTCCGGCATAGAGGAAGTGCATCCAGGTCTGGAGTGATCCCATCCGCCTCAGCCAATCCATCTGAGGCTGCCTGAGAAAGTGCTGAATACACTTCCACCCTTTGCATCATGTCAACCGGAACTCCTCGGCTGCTTCTGAGGCTGAATCATTTATCTCCTCAGGATCAGTGGGCCGGTAAGCAGGAAAGGCAGCCAGCAGGTCAACAGTAGTGTCTTCCTTAGGGAAGCCTTCACAAGGAATATGATCCTTGGTATCTAGGCGACCTTCCTCTCTTGCCCCAAAAATGGAGGTGCCTCTTTCATCTTCCAGCCTTGCTCCAATGACAACACCGCTGATGTCCGCCTCCCCCTACTCACCAATTGCGGGAGCCGACTCAAATTGGGAGGTATGTTCTGGAGGAGTTGGTATGCCTGACACTAGTCCACTCACGGACGACCCGGGCACAGCAGCCTGACGAGCCTCTAACGCCGAGATCACTATAAAAGGAGCATCCTGATTTGTTGGGTTTTCTGAAAGTAATCACCAGTAGTGAATAAGGGGACTTACAAGAACCCAGAGCGTCAGCCTTCGGTGTGTTGGCCACTATAGGAGCTGTAGTGGCAGGAGACCCCTCAGTGCTTATCAGTACGATGATGGGCGTCAGATCCCCATCTTTCCCCCTAGCGCTTCTCCTCCTTCCTCTATTGGGGACGCGTGATCAACACCTATATGCTCCTAAGTGAGATAGATAAATGGATTAGAAATTTCCAAAGAGAATGTATGAAGACAGAAGATTAATAAGGATAGAGGCAAACCTCGAGAATCTCGATTATGTCGAGATCAGAGCTGCCGAACTCGACGCTCTCCCGGAGACTCCCTTGGAAGGCCGCCACCTGCGACCCCTCATCTTCGGGTTGTCCTTCTCCTTCACCTTCCCATTTGACTTCTCCTTCACCTTCATCTCTCCTGTTTCCTCCTCTCCCTCCGACTCTTCATCGCTGTTTCCTTCTACCGGTGGCATCACTTCCAGATCAAGCTCTTGGCCAATCATCACTTTCACTAGGAAAGGTGGCTTCGCACACCGACCCCTTTGGTGTACGTATGTGTCTATGGATGTTAGATATGCATGCCACTGATGGAAGTTTACCAGATCGGTAACTCGAATGAGCCCATCCTCTGGCAGCTGGATCCTGACCTTCATTATCTTCTTCTAGATGGCCTCAACACTCATTGATTGTTGTAGTGTCATCCAGGCCGACCACAATGCCGGGAAAGTTGCATCTTGGGAAGGTTCGAGCATGTATCTTATCTGCTTCCTGGGCAGTTCTTTGGCCACCTCGTGTGACCCATCTCTGGGCAACGAGGTCGCAGCGACACCATGTGATGTCCCCGCTGCAGAGGTCCCGGCCTACGCAGGCCTTGCTACCTGATGCGTCCCTATATCCCCCTTTCTAGCAGCACATAGTCTTCTCCCCCGTCGCCCAGTTTCCATGCAGGTAGTCTTGATTTTCCAGAATCGCTTGCGTAAAAGCCCTTTAGGGTATGCGATGGTCCAGTGTTCGGCATACTCGGTTGATAAGCCAACATCGACCCCAGTGGGGGGAAGGGTAATGATGTCACCAGATCCGTAAGTGGTGACCAATAACCACATATGGCGAAGGACACATGGATTCTTCTCCTCCCAGATGACCGTGAATACCTTATTCATTATTATCTGGAGGCACTCGAACTTCCTGGCGAACTGGGATGGCACGTAAGGCTCATAGATGATCTTCCCATCAATCAAAGCTACAAGAACCCCACCTCGGATGCCCTGAAAGTTTTCTTGCTGCTCCAGCAATCCTTTTACCATTATCCATTGTCTAGTCGACCGGGGTGGGGAACATGCTAATGTTGAAATTGGAATGGTTAACGATTCAGATCCTTACACCCACCTCGTTGAGTGTCACTGGTGCAACCCCGACAATATTCAGGAGAGATGGTCAAGGTTGTTGCTTGGAGGACGAATTCCATTTAGGAAGGTGTATCCACTAAGATGAGCCGCCACCCAGATGTGAATGATCTGTAAGGGGCCACACACCCTCCAAGTTGAGCCCCTCCAGATATGCATCCTAGAATGGCATACAACCTAGCCAGCATGGGGACCCCCAGATTGAACATTTTGATGGTGGCCATGGGGCCTGCCATTACCACTATTGCTGGATGGATGCCCATTCTTGCATCCCGCACCGACAGGATCCACCCGCTCAGGAAAGTGGAAAGGATCCCGGCATATCATACGTTCGGGTCTCGGGCCTCAATGATGCGGTAGCCCCACAATTGGTATTTCCCCATCTCCAGGTTCCTCCAATACGATCCATTTGTGCTCCTCTGAGCTGCGGTTGGGCACTGTTTTCCCCTCCCTGAAATCCTGATAGCTGGTTCCTTCTCTAGGAACTGGCTGAACCAGTCCTTGTAGGTAATGTCCTTCAGGAAGCTCTTGACCCTCAGCCTCTCTTTTTCCAGCTCCAATAGGTTCCACGTCAGTATGGGGGTCCGTGACCTATCTTCCCAGGTGTTCATAGGTGGGATGAACTCATAATATTGGTACCCCTCCAGTGGGATACCTCTGACGTAGTGAACATCCCAGAGGCTGATGCCAACTTCCCCATGGTGAAGATCGAATGTGTTGGTGTCAGGGGACCATCAGGTAAACAGCTCTGGCCTGGGTTCGGGTTGACGGTAGAAGTGGAATTGTGACATCCACAATGCCTCGAACAGACCAATGTGCCACATCTCGACCAAGAATTGGTCAAACATAGGGAGAACCCGGTACACCTAGGCCCACTAACTGATGAAGTTTCCTCCGGACCGTAAGTCCCAATCTTGCAGCCAGCCCTTAGTGTCGTCTGTGATGCTCTGACGGAATGTGATCGCATAAAGGGCTAGGGATCACTCGGCAACAGGATAACCTCCATCAATGGTCCTGGTCCTCAGGTTCAGGACATACAAATCCATGTGTTTGGTCTCTCTAGTAGGATGACCATTATTTCTGATGTTGTAACGGGGATGGTTGTCCTCCCGGGTCACCCATGACCGCGTTGTGTCCACCTCGAAGCCTGGCAGTGGGACCTCCTCCAGGACGCCAAAGTTCTAGAGCGGTAGGTTGGTGGATAGAGGATACTCTTTATGGGTAGAGTTTAGTAGGTTGAACAAGGTAAGGTTGTCCGAAACGACCACCTTGGAGTCATAAACCTCTTCATTTTCCGCCATTTAAGCTCTACGAGCGGCGGCTTCCCCCTCATTGACTGGGTTTGCAGCCATCTCAAATGTTTTGAGAGTTGTGAGAAATCTGGATGAGATGCATGGAATTGGAGAGAGTGTCATGAAATTTGGGTCTTCGGCACGCAATACAAGAGTTAGGCATGAAATAAGAGCATTTGGCGTGGAATATCCCGAGTTCGCGCGTAAATGCGGCCGGAATTAGGAAGGAATTACGCGCTAAAACCATGTGTTTTTCGTGCCATTACTAGGTGAAATTTCATGCGCAGAGCTCGGAGCGTATCACATAGAAATTCTTGAGGACAGAAATTGGGACCCAGTGCCCATTTTTATTAGTGAGGCCAGGGTTCCGCGCCATGCAGAAAGAAAATTCCACGTTGACCCAGAGTTTTGCGCGCTCCGTTTGGTTTTTGCATGCAAATTTCTCACGAAATCCACCACTTTGGAGTTTCAGTGTTTCCCTCGGAATCTGATCATTGTGACCTCTCTCCAATCCAATTTTTAGGGGGGGGGGGCATTTGTAGACACCGAAAAAGTCTGAAACTCCTAGATTAAGTTTCAAAATGACGAAGTGAAGTCATATTCGGACTCAGAGGCCCGGTCCGGATGACCTGGATGTGGTGCACGAAATTAATGAGGACTTGCGCGAAAAAATGTCGCCCGTGCGAAGGAAGTCCGGGATTCATGAAAAATCATCAGGGTGGCACGCAATTTCCAACACCCGGTTCCGCACGGTGAGGCCTTTCGCACCGACCGGTCTTGGCACAGAAGATTTTGTGCGTCGTATGTATTCTGTGACACCGGTGGACTATAAATAGATGGAGACCCCATTCATTTAGAGGTTGCGGAATTCGGACCAACTCCCGTGCGCGGAATTGGACTCCCACGCACGCAATATGACTTTCATGTATTGACCATTTTCATGAAATCTTTCCCACGGGTTCGCCTTTGCGCGCAATCCCACCAACTTAAAAAAATATACAAACTCATCAGGGTTCCTCCTTTGTGGAAATCACTTCCATTGCGCACACTTCTCCTTTGCATGCGAAACCCAATTCCGCGCAAATCCCATCGTTATGATTTGCCCTATCTTAGGGATCAGCCATTTCCCCCACGCGCAATCCAAGCCCATTGCACGTAAATCTCCCTAGTCGCGCGCAATCCCTATACCCAAATTGCGCTCCATCCAGATGTTTTGAACTCAAAACTTCTCTTTGCGCACAAACCCATGGACCCCTCACCTTGACGCCCCCATGGGGCCACCCTGCATAGGCGCCCGATGTCCCCTATGCCTAGCATTCACACCATGCATTGTTTTCCCGTATAGCCTTCCAGGCTCGTACGAAGTAATTTCAAGGTCCCTTGGGTGGTGTTTCACGATGCGTTTCTTTTCCTTATGATCCTTCTAATAGGCACGCTAATGGCTATTGCTTCATCGCATAGCCACGCTAGCGTGGACCCCTCGATGGTTCTCACTATGGCCCCCCTTTGCCACGACCTTGCCGATGCCTTCCCTCCCACAATGGGGAGAGGGTGTTGGGTATGTAAGCCTTGGGGGTGTGGAGCGAACCCACCTCATCCAAGCTATAGGACATTAAACTGTCGAGCACCTCATCCTCAACACATGATGTTAAACTGTGATCCGACCCCGTTCATTGCACGTAGGGTCCCAACCCCGACTCGGAAATTCTTTACATCGCTCATCTCTATGGGAATGGAATCTTCCTGACATGGAATGAGATCCTCCCTCTCGAAGTGAAGTTTGTCCACGGGGGGAAGGGATGCCTCAGAGCGTAATCCCCTAGCCTCTCTAGTGGAAGGTAGCACCCACGCACCTCCATACTCCCTCAGTGCTTTGTCGAACCATGGGCCTCCATCCTGTAGTAAGCCCCGACACTAAGGAACTCTCAACACGTAAGCCCCTCTCTGCTTCTCATGGATGCACCCTTCGCGACATGATCTTCTGGTCCTTACTGCCTCTTGTTTCTCACACATAGCATCAATCACATGAGATTAGAGTGAGAATGGACCATGACACACCATTATGGGCCACCTCAGAGCGTAAGCCCCATCCCGGTGAACTATGAGGACTTTGATCCGTTCTAAAGCATGGTACGTAGGTATACTCCATGAGGTTCAAGCCCACCACCCGGTCGTTCTGACCTCTTCACGTCGGTTCACCAACACTTTGGGCTGCCTCAGAGTGTAAGCTCCAAATTGCTCATCCAGCATGACATTAAACTGTATACCCATCCAACATGACGTTAAACAGTCTGCCTCATCCCGCATGCCATTAAACAGTATATCGTCCCACATGGCATTAAACTGTATGCCCAAACAACGTTAACTTTGATCCATACTAAATCATGGTATGTTGGTAGCCTCCACGAGGTTCAAACCCATCACTCAGTTGTTTTGAACCCTTAGTATTGGTTCACCAACAACCATTATGGTTCGACTCAGTGTGTAAGCCCCATATCCACCATTATGGACCGCAATAGAGTGTATTCCCCATATCCACCATTGTGGGCTGCCTCAGAGTGTATGCCTCATATCCATCCACTGTGGGCCACCTCAGAGCGTAAGCCCCATATGCCCCCATCCTACTTGATGTTAAACTATACAGCTTGAACTATGTGAACATTGATCTGTGCTAAAGCATGGTACGTAAGTAGCCTCCACAATGATGAAGCCCATCACTCAGTTGTTCCGACCCCTTAGTTTTGGTTCACCAACCACCATCATGGGCCACCTCCGAGGGTAATCCCCATATCAACCATTATGAGACGCCTCAGAGTGTTATCCTCATATCCACCATTATGGGCCACCTCAGAGTGTAAGCCCCATATCCAACATTGTGGGCCGCCTCTGAGCATAAGCCCCATATGCCCCAGTCCTGCATGATGTTAAACTATTCCACCTGAACTACGTGGACTTTGATCCCTGCTAAAGCCTGGTATGTAGTAAGCCTCCACGAGGTTCAAGCCCCTTCACTGCAACACCCATCCTAATTCCTACCCAGGCCACTAGATCCAGGTGGGATTATGCCACCCCGTTCCAGTCCACAGTATCCGGGAAGCCGCCCGTGTGGTGGCCCCAACATTGGTGTTCCCCACTATGGGGTTCTTCAATCTGATCCACTCTCAGTGTTATGATCAGTCCGATCCGTCTCCTTAAGACGTTAAACTCACAGAAAACCACGTGTTAAACATAGGATGTTGTGGAAAACCTCAGAATACACTCCCTTGGCGTAACCATCTACACAAGACGTTAAACTCGTGGCATACCCCGTGTTAAACATGGGAAGCTAAGGAAAACCTTAGAAGACATGACCATGGCGTAACCGTCTCCGCACAACATTAAACTCGCGGCATACCCCTTGTTAAACATGGGAATATAAGGAAAACCTCAGATATATGCCTAGGGCATGCCAATTCCCCGCGTTCGATGTGGGATGACTCGGGATTTCGGGCCCTCGAGAATCCCTATAATAAGGGAAAGAATACAGATATACCAATCCCCCAGCGTCAAGACATGCCAAAGACACCCTAGTGTGACCATTCTCCTCACTGAAGGTTGCTACCCCGACCAGACCCCTTGGAGCATCTCGACGGAAGTAGCGTAATTAAATGGTGTCCATGAACATATGTCACTGAGAACGAGATTCATAAATACATCTTAAATCTATGAGGGAGACCCGGACTAGGTGACAAGTTCTGAGGAGGAATCCACAGATGGAATAACTGACACCCCATCATCCCGATTTCGATCAAGGAGTAGACGACCTTAAAAAAGGAACGGATGCCGCCCACCTTTGGAAAAAAGGAATGTGGGGAAACTAGCCGCACGTCCTCCCCTGCGTGACAGATGCGTGTGCACGCCCTGACAGAAAGCATCAGAAACAATCCTTATAGGATATGCCAGAGTGGCATGATTTGGAAGTGGGTGGGAGGAAAAAAATTAGCAAGAACCATCCATCATCCCCCCTGGAGGTTGGGAAAGACACCCTCCCCCATTAAATGGATGTGATAAGAACATAGTTCTCAACATGTTTGGGGTGCATATATAAACCACAAGGAATTTAATACATACATACATACATATATATATATATACACAAAAAATCATCCCAAACCTATGGGGTTCACAAAAACAGACAACCCGCCCAAACCAGCACCGCTTTTGTTGCTACTCTTAAATTCACACCCATACAATGGCCACATACAAAGCATAACTCATCCCCCTATTCATTAAAATTCTATTTTTTTACTTTTTATCATGATTCACTGAAATTATTCCAACAGTAATGGGAAACTAACAAATATGACCACACCATGAAACCAACAAAACTAAACTATGTCTCACTATACAAAAACATAAATCAACAATAAAAACTAGACTTGTAGTCCCACTTCACATCCTCATTTGATTACTATCAACTATCATTATTCAAAGTGATATTGAAAATTCCTTCACTAACAACCCATCCCTATAACCTAATTTCCCCAAAAAAATTCCTTATTGTAGTCCCACTTCATAACGATTCCACAACCACACCACAGTCCCACTGCTCGACATCGCTTTGAAACCACAACACAAAATAGAGGCAGTACAGCAGCCTATAAGTTCATCCATTACAAAGTAAATTATTCTCTTAGACTGAGACACCAATACACCCCATGTACCACCCCACATACCAAGCCCACAGAACCCAGACCCGAACACACAGTACATAACAAAAAACATAAAACCAAGCCTATTCAAATTTAAATAATAGGGGTTTTTTAATTTCCATTTTAATATTATTGGGGTGATCCCAGAACAAGTTCATCATGGGGAATTAATTAATTAATTTATGTGTATCTGATTAACCATATTTCTTATTATCTATTTATATCAAAACAACATTGTAAAATACCACTAGTGAACAAAAAAAGGCCACCAACGATTTTGATTTTCAGAAGCCATACGACCAAAACACCCATAAGAGAATAAAAGATATCAAAAAAAGGGGACCAAGATAAACCACACCCTACCCATTATTTTATTTATGCAATTTATCTTTAGATCATATTACGTTCTTGTTTAATTCTTGTTTCATGAAGACTATATGGATATTCCTTATAAGAAAACATCAACATACCCACCCAGAATGATACACAATTAAAGATAATAAAAATTTAATCCCTAATTGGATGATCAAAGATCAATGTTCAATCTTGTTAAAAGAATAGGGGATGGTGTTCCTTGAAAGAAAATATAACTCAAAGGATGAGTGGGAAGGGATATAGCATGGGAACAAAACTTATATCAAGAGGTAGTCTCTAAGAACACCAAGAGAATGAAAAGGAAGAAAGAATAGAGGTTCTTGGCATAAGAAGTGGAAAATGCTAAAATCATGGAGACCATTTAAAATTACATAAATGTCATATCGTGGCTTGACCATATAGCTTGATGGTTTCACATGTTAAGAGTAATTGAGATTTAATAATTCCCCACAGAAACGATGGAGTGAGAACACCAGATGGATTTGAGTTGATAAATTAACTCTTAATTGAGAAAAAATTTTAATAGTAGAGAAACTGGAAAACTGGAAAAACTGGACGAGGAGGTGTGACCTCATTTGGTGAGACACCGTAAAGGTTCCACTATAAATGGTGCAACCATGAGGGGGGGCATGATAATGTGATCATGAACAATGAGACTGTGGCGAGTTGACCATGATGGTGCAATTGTATCCAATGCCACTGTTTCGGTGGAATCACTTTTTGGAACCATGTTTTTTAAAAACTCTAAGCATGCCGCTTTGATCCCCATGGATACCGTGACCACCACATTTTCTCAAAGAAAAGGCAAGGGAAAATCCAGATTATTACATTTTTGGATGAAAAAAGTGCTCGAGAGGTGTGAATAAGTGATGGGTGGATTCCCTTCAATAAGTGGGGTAAGGACACACTAGGAATTGTTTTAGAATACTATTTGTGATGCCTACATTTTTAATAACGAAGTGGAGTCCATAACATAAAAAATGAGATCCATGATTGTTTAAAGTAAAAATATTTCCATCCAATGGGTGTTGGATGAGTTTAGGGACATTGTTACACCTTATATATTAATGTAAGTCATTAATTATACTTTTTTAAACATTGATCACTATAATTAATTTTAACTACATTCAATAATCACTTTGGTAAAAAAAATATAAATTTTTTACACATTATAAATTACAATTATTATTAATATTGAAACCATTTTTTCAAATTATAATAATAGAAGCAACAGAAATTAATTAAAAATTAATATCACTGGTGGGAAGAGATGCCAGACATTTAAAGTGGGAATGTTCCATACATTGAAATGTTTTTACACCAAATTTCAATGTGAAATTCATTGAAATGAATTAAATTGGAATAATTAATGTATAATTGATCTAATTATACATTAAAAATATTTTAAAATATAACTTAACAATATAAGTAAATTATAAAAAAAATGAAATTTTCAATTAAAAATTCCATGTTTCCACTATTTATGAAAAAATGGCACTTCATATAAATATACCAAAAACTCCCCGAATATAAATTTTGATATTAATATTTAAAAAATAATGTATTTTTTTCATATAAAATTTATAGACGTGTTCAAAATCTGTTTCAAATCATGTCTTCCAATAAAAGGAGGAAAAGATGTCTTTTAGAAAAATATAGCGTTTCAGCATTAAATTGGATTTTTTCTTATTTTATGCCAATAAAATAATTAAGTGAATTTCAAAACATTTTTTTGTATTTGTAATATATAAATTTCATTAATATCTCTTAATAATAGTGAATAATTTATAGGAAATTATGTTGTTGGCATAAAAATAGTTTTTGATAAAAAAAATCATTTATATTTAATTGGTTTTTATTTTCATTTATAAATAATTGACAATAAAGAATTTATTTTATAAAAATTAATAAACCATAGATTCATAATTTATTTAATATTATTCATATTTACCTTTACAATTGGTATGTGATATCATTAATAATAATATTATTATTATAATAATAATATATTTTCGTTCAGTAAAACTTTGTCTTATGTTCAACACAAGCTAACGATGAAATTCAGAATTGTGTGTAACACAATAAAAACATATTATTGTCTGTACAAAATTACGATTTAAGTGTTTAGTATAGATAATCATTATCTTGGTGTTGCGTATAATGTTGTGTATAAGGATTTATTAACTCAAGGTATTGTGTAATGTAAGCAATCAATGAATTTTAATTTATCTAAAAAATTTAATTCATAAAATTATTGGGTGTTATATTCTACCACTTCAAAAAGAATTTCTCCCATGAAATTCATCCAGGTTGTTAAAGGTTTAATACATGAATTTTCCTTTCATATGAACCCACATCCAAAAATTTAATACTAAAAATTTATTTAACAAGTGTGGAAACATAAAGGTTACTAGAAGTAACTCATAATACAGATTCGACATAGAAGGACATAGGTTGGTAGTGAAAACATGGACATTGAAGAGAAAGAAAACTATCAAGTTTTGAAAAAGAGTGATAGAGAACATGGTCTAGATATTTTTTAAGATCAGAAATCCATAAACTAAGGAGGATTAAAAATGTTCATTGGTATCTTCAAAAATAAAGATAGTATGATAACCTTTTACTTCACAATATTTTTCCTATTGTTGATGTTTTTATCAAAACAAATAATTATTTGATTTTATTCCATTTCAAGTACACAATCACACCATTTGGTTGTGCCTTGATCATGTTCTACCCAATTTCATATTCTATGAAATGAAAGGGAATTTACAATTCCAAAAGCACTATTAGATCATAAGAACAATAACTAGAAAGATAAGTCATTTAGTCTGTTTGTAGTTATCAACACAAGAAAAATTGTTATCATAGGTTATAAAATATCTAAAAATCCACATATTGTGAGATAATACATTAATCTAAAAAACCTCATCCAATTTTCAGCTTCAACCAATCCATAAATGGTTGACCTTTCAACCCTTCCAAAAGATGAAAATCTTGATCATTAAAAACAAGGTCACTAAATTTCTCAAAATTATCATAACATTTATCCCTAATATATCATAAAGTAGATATTTATTTTCACATACAACACATGTGAATTCATTTATCATGTTTTCTAATGAAACACTTAAATAACCTAAATTATTATAAAACGATATTAAAAAGATGTATTCTTTATTATTACAAATATTTTTGGATATATTACTTAAATCCAAAAGAAAAATTTAAGCTTCATCAATGATAACACATAACGCCTTTTCATTAAATCAATAATCAGTTCCATAGTATAATTAAATTTACTTTATCCATATCAATCATATCGTTATCCATTAAAAACAAAATTTTCACAACATCATTAACACATTAAGGGTTACATTCTCATAAGAAAATATCACATATCCATTGAATCACATTTCTAGTTCATCGACACCATTGAATATATTTTGGAAAATATTTAATGGAAAAAATTAAATTCACGATTCATATAAAATAATTCTTGAATTCTAATATATTTACACTTTAATCATCCAACTTTATTCCTAAATCATTACATATGCTTCATCATTATGTTCCTTAATACCCCTTTCATAGAGTATAAACAATATATAATGTATTAAGGTTCCACAAATGAAATTTAATCATTCTTCCTATGCTTAATATATGAGATATTATCCAAACACCCCATAGCATTCACATGTAATATGATATATCTTTATCTTTATCTATATACTCAATAATCTGGCCGCCTTCTTGATTCTCATCATGAGGTCCACTTGAGACATTGATTAGTATAATGCTCATAATTTCAATATCTAAGACATTCAATGTTTACCCTACTCCTTCTAGTTCTCTATATTGACTAAGACCATAAAGAATAGTGTGGGAAACACTTATCATATAAGAACACCACATAATCAAGAAAAACATCTTATAGGATTTCTAAAACATAATTCCATATTTTATATCTATGAAACCTTATGATTATGCTTAGTGAAATCCCTAAAAGCATCCTTAGAGATCTCCCTTGGATACTTACTAATGTTTTCATACCATAGTTTCAATAGTTGACAGAGAGTATCCTTTGATACCAACTATATAGATCCAAGATTAACATATATAGGTATGACATTATTTTAGATGAATATTAATCATATTAAATAAGTTATTATCCTAGGACCATAACATTATAGTGTATTTAGAAACTGGGAATATATTCTTTTAATCTGGTGAATGATCTTCAATGTTTCCCATAAAAAACATCTTATTTAGTGCTTCTAATTAAAATATTTTATCATTACTGGGGGAAATAAAACATAAGAAATGGTAAGTTGAGAATCATAATAATGGTATATAAAGGAGGAAAATAATAATAAAATGAGAATATTGGTATAATAACAAATGAATATCATTTGGAGATCATACCCTGCATATGAAAGATTATATGCATGAGTCATGGTATAAATATTGGTAGTTCATAAGATATAAATCAAAAAGGATTCATGTACACTGTCCATGAAATCATAACATAGGAATAATACATAAAATATTCTCTTTATACATAAATGTACAAAATCATTTAAAATTAGTTGAGGATCAATTACAAGACCATAATAATTGACAAAGTCCTTTACTGAACCAGTTCTACCCTTCATTATAGCCCTGTATTATTGAACTGATTTAACTCCCCATTCCAGCTTTGTATTACTGAACTGAGTTCACTCTACATTCAAACCCTATATTACTGGACCAAGTCCACTCCTCATTCCAGATCATTATTATGGAACTGAGTTCACTCCTCCTCCAATCCCTGTAGTACTAAAATGAGTAAAATCCTAGTTCTAGACATTTATTATCAAACGGAGTTCACTCCCCATTCAATCCATGTATTGCTGAATCGATATCACATATCGTTATATCTATATCCAAACTATGAGATATAAATCATTACCCAATGAATTATAGGGATATATAGTTTCCACCCATATCATAATGAAATCATACATCGATTTTCTATAAGATAATAAAAAATTCATAATATCATCAACCATAAAATGAGATGGGTTTTATAAACATCATATCATATGAAATTTAATTTATTATTAATTATAAAACATTCATCATGTCATAAATTATGGGAAAAATAATGGTTTAATAATCATTTAATATTATAATAACATTTAAAAGAAAGTGGGTTTCATAAATGTTTTATCATTGTATAATCCATGGAAGAGGAATGTGTATCATAATCAACTTTTCATCATAAAGAAAATACATTCAAAAAAGGATAAGAATAGTGTCATTGGATCATATCCCCATTGAATCATAACATTAAAAAATAAAATAATCTTAAATGACAAACACTTTTTAATGATATTTTAGAACCATTTAATGAGGAAAATATCATTATTGTTTTGAAAAATTATCCTTAAAACATAAATAATTTTGATTTTTTTAAAAAAATATCCCCGATAACATAAAAATGAATATTTGAAAACCCCTGTAAAAACTTGTTAAAACATTAAAATAATTAAAAATCCTTTTCCATAAATATAATAATAAAATATCAATTAAAATAATTTAAAGCATTTTTTAAAAACATGTTTTGAAAGAACACACATTTCTGGCCGACAGTAGAGATAAAGTCAGATTCCATTAAATTGTTTTAGTAAATAAATTAAGTACCAATCTGTGGAAAGTGGTACCATTACATTATGTTATAATGAATAACTGGAGGATAATAAAATCCAAATTATTCTTGAGATAAAGATTATAATATAATATAAATGGAAGCATAATAAAAAAAACCCAATAAATGATGATATTGTAGAAATAAACTATTAACACATCGGTAACATTGAATTATAATAACCATCAATGAAATAAATAAAAAAACATTAAAATATCAAAAGAAAATAATATTGATGATATAACATGTCAATGATGAAATATATACACATCATAAAATTATATAGCTAATTATCATAAAAAACACATCAAATAATGAAAATCGAGACATGTGTCCTTTACCAATTTGGTAAATTTTTAACCATAAACAAAATTAAAGAGAGATACTAACTTAGATATGTAAATAATTATAATTATCTGTATTATAATCATAAATACCTACATGGAAAGTATACACAGCACATATAAGAAATAAGTGGGGTACATTGCTTGTGTCTCATGGAAAAGAAAATCGAAAGACCTAGAATTATATAAAATATGCCACAATAATAAGTGGTGAAGATATAATATATCTTTTATAAATAGAATTGATAGGATAAATATCTTAAATTTTGTATTGAATTTAATCACTTGCAATCAAAATGCATGTATAATAAATATATGTTTTTAATAAATATACAATAAAACCATATAATAATATCTCATTTGAGATATGGTTTTATTATGAAATTATATCAACTTTTTATTAACAATTCAACAATAATGTTACATTTTGGGTAATATCCTCTTTATTCTTAATCTATGTTTTGACTTATTATTCTATATTAACATACTTAGATAATAATATACAAATTTAAAGAATGTAAAACATAATATAAAAATCATATATATTCATTAAATAATTATTTATAAAATATGTAAAATATAGATGTATGAAATGAAATACATGGTTCATGGTGATAGTAGGTCATAAATACACTTGAAATATGTTTCCATTTTCTTTTTGTATTTTTAAATAAAGAATAGTAAATTATAAATATTACATTTATAGAATCATTATTGTTTCATATATATAACATTTCTTATTAATATGATCCTTTAAACATTCCATACAATGCGTGAATGAATCACATCGCTTTGAGGAGATGGTAGTTCGCACATCCCCAAATGAAGTTATCATATTTCCAAAAAATGGAATGCATGAAGGTATGTGTTATAAAATAATAATAGAAGTGTAAATATATCATATATATTATATATATTATATAATAATAGTATGGAAATCATTATTACCCACCTTGAGAGGTTGTAATGGAAGAAGGATCAATATCTATTCTCAAGGTAGTAGTCCTCTATACACTTGAATGATGACTATGTATCCCATTTGATGGAAGTGTGTGTGAGTTTATTCCAAAACCTTCAAAATTAATAATCCGTATATATTTAGTATAATGATTTTATAATATTACTAAGGAATAAGAATAATTTAGGGGGCAGAGAATAAAATAAAATAAAATTTCTTGTTGAATCATTATAATTATTCTTTGGGTAACTCATTTTGGTTTCCATTAAATGATTCATTGGATAGATTTATAACATAATGGAGGATTCATGACATAAGGGCTGAAATTTTAGATCTTATTTGGGTAGGTTTGGGATGAGCCAATGGGCTTGAGAGGTGTGGATATGTGAGGGGGTGAGTGAATTTTTATAAGTGGGGTAAAGAACACACATGGCATTTCATAAAATAATTTGGGTGATACCCGCATTTTTACCAACTGAGAGAATTAAATTACACCACAAATTAGATCCATGAAATGGTTATGGTGTAGTTATTTCCATGAAAAGACCTCTTTTGACTATTTTGTAAAGGCTCTTACTTGGAATCCAAAATTTCCATGATCGATTAAGGGAAGGGACAAAATACTTGTGTACTATAGCAGTACTATAGTAGGATACTATAGGAGTGGTGGAACTGTAGCGGTGGAGGTACTGTAGCGGTAATTGTAGCGGCGATGGTACTATTATAGCCCGATTAATATAGAAGTTCTATTCATTGGAGTTCCCTTTGGGCCAAAAACTAGGATTTCATGCCCTTGGGCCATATAAATGTGTAATGGGTCTCCCTATACCCAATAAAATGGTGTCATTGCTTTTAATTTATAAAAACTGATTATTTTTCCCCAACATTTTAAAAAATCAAAAACTTTGGTAATAATTTAATTTTAACTTAATATATATTTTTAAATTATTATGATTAAAAATATTCAATAAATTTTCCAAATTATAATCATATAAATGGAAGAAATTAATTTTAAATTAATCCCATGAGCAGGAAGACACATAGGTTTTTAAAGTGAAAAAGAGAAAAAGTTTGAAATGTTATATATCCAATTTTAATTTGAAATTAGTTCTAATGAAATAAACTATAGAAATTTATGTATAAATTATATTATTATACATTAAAAATAATTTAAAATATAATTTTTCTATATAAATAAATAAGATTAAAAAGACTTTTTCAATTAAAATTTGTTGTTTTTCAGTATTCATCAAAAAAAGTTAAACCGCTCAGAAAAAAAAATCACCATAAGTGAATTTTAATATTCTAATTTGAAAAGGTATCTTTATATTGTAAAATAAAATTTGGAAATGTTTAAAAAATAAATATAAAAAAATATTCCATAAAATGGAGGAACATCTGCCAGTAAGAAAAATATATCTTTTTATGAAAAAAAATTGGATTTTTTCTCATTTAAAGAATATCAAAATTATTAGATAAATTTTAAAAAATATGGATAAATTTATAATATCTTTTAAAACTAGTGATTAATTAAGATTAAATGACTTTTTGGGAATAAAAATATCTTTTTCATAAAAAACATCCATTATATTCAACTAATTTGAGTTTCATTTACAAATAATAATTGCAAAATAATTATATTTTAAAACTTATATAAACCATTTTTTCATAATTAATTTAATATCATTAAAATATACCATTATAATGGATATGGGATAACTATAACAAAATATTAAAAATAATATTAATAAAATATTATACTACTGCAAAACCCAGTCATGCATTTGACACAAACTATATTAGAAAATCAAAATTGTGTATAACAAAAGGCAGACATAGTGTTGTATGTATTAAATTCTAATCTACGTGTTTAATATAGAGTATTGTCAAATTTGGGTTGTGTATAATGAAATTTTAATTTGGTGTGTCATGTAATGAAATAGCTCAATGAATTTTAATTTATTTATCCAAAATTTATCTATAAAAACTCAAGGTGTTACAATGAAAATGAATTCCCCACGATTCAATGGAATCATCCTCAAAATAATCTATGGGATCATGGTCGATATTTTAATATTACTATTGAACATGTGTAATGATTAATGTGATTCTTTTTGTAATCAAGAATTTTGATATAGGATTATTAATGTCAATGATGCTATTGGTGTAACACTACTAGAAACCACAACTATACAAAACTTTTAAAACCATTGGGATAGGCTGTCAAACTATTGGTATATGTTACACCAAAATGTTGGCAGACCGTTGGGTGATAAGGCATGGGGATATCCATATACCAATCGTTATAGGAAAACTATTTTCTTAGATCTGTAAAAAATCCTATTTTCCTATGGTTTTGGACAACTATTGCAATACATCATTACCAACGGTTTATACCGATTGGTAAATATAACATTATAACCTATACAAATGATTTACAAACCGTTGGTATATAGGTTTACCAATGGTTATTTTGAACCATTAGCATATATTATACATAGAACCTACATACCAACAGTTTGTTGACCATTGGTATAGTGTTTTACAAAATGTTCAGCTAAATCTGTTGGTATAGAAGAATTTATACATCTTTATAAGAAATTTTTTAAACAGTTTGTATATAGTACTCCATGATTTTATACTGCATCCTCCCATCTTACCTAACAAATATAGAATTACATAGTAAGCATACCCTATACCAAATTACACAACAACCTATATCCCCTCATGTCTCCCATTTGAAATATATATAATTAATACCTCAAGATAAAAAAAAGAAAATATAAAATAATTATCTAAAACCTTAAAATATAGAATTCAGAAAAACACTCAGGCCCACAATACAATGTATATATTTCAAAAAAAACTCAAGGATATAATATACATAATCACACTAGAACCAATACAGAAACACCTAAAAATACCCTACACCCTTTGAATAATAATCCTATGATTATGGGCTTTATCCCCTATATCCATATCCTCTATATGATGGTTATGAATCTTATTTGACATGAGGGGGGATGTGCAAGGGGTTAGGGGTGTCCGGTGGTGGGGGGGGGGGATGTCCAAGGGGGTGGGGTACGGGGTGTCCAGGGGGTGGTGGTGTCTAGGGGGTGGGGGTGTACAGGGGTGAGGGGCTATCCAAGGGGTGGGTGTGTGTAGGGGGTGGGGGTGTTTGTGGGAGAGTTTTCGATGGGGGGGGAGTTCGGGGGGGGGGGGTGGCTATACCAGAAGTGGGGGAGTCCAGGGGTGGGGGTATCCATGAGGGGGGTCTAGGGGGGATGGGGTGTCTAGGGGGTGGGGGTGTCCAATGGGTGTGGCTGTCCATGGGTGGGGGGTTGTACATGGTGGTGGGGCTGTCTAGGGGATGGGGGCTGTCCAAGGGGGTGGGGATATCCATGGGGGTGGGGACTTTCCATGGTGGTGGGGGTGTCTAGGGGTTTTTCCATGGGTGTGGGGGTTTTCCAATGGGTGGGGGTGTCCAGGGGGTGGGGGCATGTCCAAGGGGTTGGGGGTTTCAAAGGGGTGGGGTGTTTGGGGGGGTTGCGAAGGGGTGGGGGTGTCCAGAGGTTGGGGGTGTCTAGGGGTGGGGGGGGTTCTAGGGGTGGGGGTGTCCTTGTGGGGTTTTACAGGGGGTGGGGTATCCATGGTTGGGGGATGCTCAAGGGTGGTGGTGTCCAAGGGCTAGGGGGTCTAAGGGGGTGGTGGTGTCCAAGGGGTTGAGGGTTGTCCCCAAGGGGTGGGGGTTGTGTAACACCCTGAGATTTAATGAAAAATATTCTTTTTAATTTCATTAATTTCATGTGTTATACGCTACAAAAAAAGAAGCTTTTAGAACACACATTCTTGACTTGCCTTGCATTACACGCAATCACGACCTTCCTCGACAGCGTGTGTAGTACGCAATACTGAGTTTCACTAAAAAATGATATGCTATTAAAATATTATTAAAACTAGCCGTTATGAATAGTAATAAAAACTTTTGGAAATTGTTTAAATTTTAGTTTTCAAAATGGATTTCATTTTTGGATTCGGAATATCGAAATTAGCTTAGGGTGAAATTTTGGTACTTTTCGGATAACTTTCATTTTCTGATGAATAGTGAAAATTAATATATTTTAATTCAACACATCCTTTTTAATCGAAATAATTAATAGTGATAAATTATTAATTTTAGTGGTTTTAAAGTTTATTTAGAATATATTTTTACAATTTAATACAATGTTGGTCATTGGATGTAATTTCACATTTAAACCAGACAGAAACAAGTGTCAATCTTTTTATAGTTATTATCGCTTAAGAACACGCTATATGTTTTGACGGCGGGAATTAATTTTTCAATTAATTAATGCAATTGATATGTTTTGAATTTGGTAAAATAGACATCATTTTTTAGTTCATAATATTAAATATATCTTAGGCCTAATTTTTGGTATTTTTCTGGAAACTTTCATTTTTTGATGAATAGTGAAACCACTAAGTGGTAGTTAAAAAAATGAATTTTTCATAAAACATAATTTTACCACTTCTGTGAGTGGAATTTCAAAAATCCAAGAGACACGGTTGATTTCAGTAAGTAAAATGTGGTTCAATAATATGAAAATAATTTTTTGTGAATAGTAACTTTGTACTTTTTTTACCACGGTTAAAAGTAAATAGGGTAAATAATCGTAAAAATAATAATAATATTACCCTAAAACAAGTCCTAATCCTGTTGGATAACTTTAATTCGACCAAAAACAATCTTATGAATAAAATATTACCATTTAGGCCCACTTGGATTAGATTAGGACATTTATTATTAATTTATTTAAAGATGGGTTAAAATAGTTAAAATCAAAGTTTAATAAATATATCATTTATAATATAGGGTTATAGAGAAGATAAATTTGTCTATAAATATTAATTATAAAGATAAAAATATTTCATAAACAATGATATTTTATTTTTCATTTTTAGACTGTAAATAATTTAATTTATTTATGACACAAAGATGATGCAGTAATTATCTTATTAATGAAATATTGACATAATTTATGTTGTAAATATACAAATAAATATAATTTGAGACTTTTAATGAATTACACTAATTTTATAGGTTAATATGACATGTTAGTATTGATTTATTTTACTTTTTTCAAACTAATAATTCTGTTATGATTTTCACAAAAATCAATTACTAAATAGTGTCAAAATTGACATAAAATAGTTTTTTAAAAAAATATTATATTATTAATTGATATTTTATTCCTAAAAAAATAAGGTTCGGCCAAATGACTTAGATATGGTTATATATATTAATAATAAACAACTTCGGGTTCGTTTGGCTTCTTATAGTAAGTTTATTAACCTTATAGTATAAGAACACAAGAAGACACGGTAAAAGTAAAATTATTTAACTTAATGTTAAAACTAAATGATAAGGTTAAAATAGGAACCTAAACTTGTCTAAATTCTATTGGATGATATTATTTAGACCCATACCCACCTTAGCTTAGAAATATATCAATTTGGAGATATTTAAAACCGAATTTGGATTTATAATAAAATAATATTTTTAGTTTTTCCAAAGGAGCCCCTCTCCTCCCTTATAAAAGGGCGCCTCCTCCCTCTCTTCCTCACACCACTTTGAGCCTTCAAGCTCGGCCAACCCCTTCCAAATTCTCTTCTCCACTTCCCTATAAAAATCCTAGAGGTTCTGGTCTTCCTCAAAGACCACTTTTAGTGCCCTAAAAGGAGATCTCAAAGAGGCGCTTCAAAGAAGAGGTGTTGTCTGTTACCGATTCATTCAACTTTATTTCTTCTTCCACTTCTTATTCTTAGGTTGTTTCATTATGAAGTAATATCATCAGTATCACTAATATACTGATATGTTATTATATGTATGAAACAACCCTATTTCACCATCTATCCATCCTACGGAAAATGAAATCACCGCGCGTGCGTACGTATGGAATAACGTCTCCACGCCGTGGTGTAATCTATTTTCCACCACCACCTTACTTGGATGGGTATAATGGTGTACATAATAACTATATATGATTATTGTAAAGTTATATTGATTCGGAAATAGTATACATACACTCCAATACAATTCCACGATCATGAGATTGATATCATCGCTCGTGCGTACGTACGGACTACCGTCTCCACGACGTGATGAGATTCATTCTCCACGTTAACCATTCATGAATGATTATAAAGTAAATATAATAAGTAATCATGAAATATATGACATAATAATGATACTGAATTTATGTGTATATATTTTTATGTCATCTACTTAATTCCATTCAACTCAATAAGGAAATGAAAACAACGTTCATGCGTACGTACGACCTACCATCTCCATGAACTGTGTATTTCTTTCCATTTACTGATCTATTATATTTAGGTATATTCTGAATATATATTATATATAGATCAAGTTTTATATTCTGGAATTAAGTAATCATGATCTATGTAATCATATGAATAATTACAAGTCAAAACACGGACGAAAAATGAAACGAGTTTACCCAAAACGCTCATTAACATGGAATTTACAAAAGAATGGGTAAAATAAAGTCATAAATGAACCATATATGATATCATAACAATGAGTATGATTCTGTAATAATTCAATTACATTATTTAAATCATTATACATGAGGTTCAGACACTTACAAAGCAAATCGGACCTAAGGTAAGGGAAAATATCACAATCTCATTTTTATCCGAGATTGTTTATACTTTGGTATTTACTGGGGTGTATTTTATCATCCACATCCATGTTCCCTCAATATGTAATATTGTTTCCATCCACCTACAATTGTTTAAATACAATTTTACCCTTCGGTGAGTTTTTAGTAAAGGATATGAATGGAATCTTTTGTCGTTTTTCATACGAGGTACTTTTTGACTTTTTTGTCAAAAGTACGAGAAGAATGATTTTTTAACTTATAAGGAATGAATGGATTTTAAAAACATTATTTCCAAGAAGCTCCTTTTACAAGTTTTCATGTTTATTTTTAATCAAATTATTTTATTTTAAATATGTATGACATGTTAAGAAAGGAAAAATGTTTTTGAGGTAGAAAGGATATTTTCCTCAGGAATGGAGTTCAGGTGTTTTATCAAACTTATTTTCCATCTAAGTTAATAAAGGGTTCTGTTTCTATCCCTATTTTTACATTGATTTGATTATTTTATGATGGAATTATTTTTATTATGTCATTTTATTTTATATGGATTATGTTATGATGTCTTGATGTTTAAGATTCCCATTTTTATTACATGGGTTATGCAATGATGTATGATTTTTTGATTTTGTGGCACACATAAGAATGGTATCATTACGAGATGGGTGGGACCTATATCTCCCTCCAATTAATTGGGTAATGATTTTATATCTCATGAGATAGACTTTTCTGGAATGGCAGGTTAAACCGGTTCAGTGAAACATGACTGAAATGAGGAGTGAACTCGGTTCAGAAATGGACTTTGTCTACTAAGATAGTCTTGGAAATGAGTCTTGACTAATAAGAAACGTTTCTATATGATTATGTGTGTATGCCACAAAGTTTCATGTTTTATGTTATGATTATTGGGATTACTTTTCACTACTATGATTTATCCCATGTTATGAAATTATGATATCTTTTGCAGGTTAATATTTCCAAAAGTTATGTTCTTATGTATATGATGTGATTGATATTTCTTTTGTTTACCCTTACTGAGCATTTGAGCTCACCCTTTTATGTTTTTTCTTTTCCCCAGGTTATAAAGAATGGTTTTAGGTAAAAAAAAGAAGATCTTTATGTGAGATGTTAAATATCTTTCACCACGATTAAAAGATTATATTCTGAGTTTCCAAAGACACTAAACTATTACGGTCCTTGTGTGTGTGTGTTTTTGTTATGTACTAAGTATTCCACAAAAGTAATGTAATGTCCATGTACGTTAAGCTTTGCGTCTCTACAGTTGGTAACAGATGGAAGGTTTAGTCAACCTTTGGAAACTAGGATGCGAAAACGTTAGTGAGATCCCTAGAGATATTTCTAAGGTATGTCTAGGGATGTCCCTAAGGATAAGTATACGTATAGGATATAGTCCTAGAACTATGGTAACGATATTAAAATTTAACCTAAGATGTTAGATATTGAGGGTGATCCCCCTTTACTATGTTGTTTTCCCTAACATGATTTTTTCCTCTCACAATATTCTTTTTGGATTTTAGAAAATGGTTGGAAATAGGAAGATTCATTATAATGGAGGATATGCCGGACAATGGACTGATATTCTTCATGAGAAACCAAATGAAATGGGATTTGGAATTCCAAACATCGTTATTATGCCTAATCAAAAATCTCATAATATGATCAATAATCTCAACTATGGAAAGCTTCCCGACTCAGATAATAAGAGAAAGATGGAGTTTCATGATGATCATAGAGGAAAGAAGGTTCAATTTCCCTCATGTAAATCATGTGGGAAGAGGCATCGAGGAGATTGTTTCAAGGGAACTAGATGATTATTTGGGTGTGGAAAAGAAAGACACAAAGCCAGAAAGTGCAATGGAAAAGGTTCAGTTAACACCATGGATGAGGATAATGGTATTGCTATGACATCAACAATGGTTAAATGTTTTAAATGTGGAATGTACGGGCATTATGCAAACCAATTCCCTAAGGTAAAGTCTCATGAAGAGAATCAGTATGGCCGTATGGGTAGTATTTATGTTGATGATGATGAAGAGACTGCAAATGATATGTTAGATGAAAGAATTGTTGAAGCTCGGTCAATGGTTTAAGAAGGTAGTGGAATGATTACATGTTTATCAAGTGTAATGTTGTACAAGTAATCTCGTGGTACTATGGAATAAAGAGACATCTAAGGATTGTTACACTGTTGTATTTCCTTGAGTTTTGAATGTGTATGATTTATGGTACCAGTATCCATTAAAGGTTATTCAGATATTTTTGGAATATAGATGATATGCGCATAATGAAGGGATAAGGAGAAAATTAAATGTTTGATAGTGTTCATGAGCTCATGACTGATATAAGGAGAAGGTTAAATCATGGTTTGAGTATATAGAATTTTTGGATTTTGGTATGTGGAAGGAGTTAACTTTTGATAGAATTCATGTTTTCACTAAGGTTTAATGGGTATTCATTTTTCAAGAGAATACATGATTAAGGTATTCACATGACTGGAATGGGACCAACAAGATATATGGGGGATAAATGATGGTATTCACATGCTTGGTTGATGACATTTCAAGTAGTCAATTTCTTTATACCATGATCTTGGACCGAAGTATTTTAGATAAGCCTAAAGATTGGAATGGATTATGTTGGACATAAGTTAGTATTGTTTATGGATAGAACTTTTTTTATATTATTTATTTGATGTTATAGTAATGTATTTTAAGAAAAAGGACAACATGCAGGACGGACGACAGCCCATCGCGTCGGACAAGGCTGTGGGAATCGAACCCACAACCGAAGTGCGACTGGACTTTATCACCTACCACTAGCCTACAGGAAGTCCCTGTTTAGTAGAAACTAGTTTTATTATATTAAACAGTGTGATATATGAAGTATAACTCCATTTTAGGAACCATATATGATTAATCTCACTATAGATGGACTTATGTATTTTTTGATAACTTTTCTAACCTTTTGTTTCAGACAGATGGAATGACCCATCATTCTATCACATGATCTACTAACACATCATGATTGACAAATTCAACTTCATTTAATTAAGGGATGATTTGGAAATTGTTCAATTCACGGACAACAGTGAGATTGTACCCAAATCATGTAAGTATTTCTTTTAATTCATCAAATTTAGGGAAATGATCTTGAAAACCAAAAATGTTTTCCTAGTGCTCTTATATCTGATGAATCAGATTGTACCTTATATTGTCACAAATTTATGGATTTGGGATTGTTGGCTTTTCCATAGCCATGTTCTCTACCACTCTCCATCAGAACATGATGGTTAGATTTCTCTTCCATATCCATATTTTCACCTATGTGGAAACCCAGTGATTAGTTTATTTGGGTAACCGTTACATTTCATACTTTTGTTTTTAATGATTGGTTTTGGTATTCATTTTTACGATGTGGGTTTCTATTATAGAAACTTTCAAGTAGTAAACCATTTATAACCCCGATGAATTTCGAGGGCGAAATTCATTTTAAGTGGGGTAGAATGTAACACCCCGAGATTTTATGAAAAATATTCTTTTTAATTTCATTAATTTCTTGTGTTTTACGATACACCAAATGAATCTTGCACAACACGCATCCTTGAATTTCCTTTCATTACACGCAATCACGGCTTTCCTCGATAGTGTGTGTTGTACGCAATTCCATGTTTCACTAAACAACGATATGCTATTAAAATATTATTAAAACTAGCCATTATGAATAGTAATAACCACTTTTTGAAATTTTGTAAATTTTAGTTTTCAAAATAGACTTCATTTTTGGATTCGGAATATCAAAATTAGCTTAGGGTGAAATTTTGGTACTTTTCGGATAACTTTTATTTTCTGATGAATAGTTAAAATTACTAAATTTTAATTAAAAACAACCATTTTAATTGAAATAATTAATAGTGATAAATTACTAATTTGAGTGGTTTTAAAGTATATTTAGAATATATTTTGACAATTTAATACAATGTTGGCCATTGTATGTCATTTCACATTTAACCCAGACATAAACAAGTCTCAATCTTTTGATAGTTATTATCTCTTAAGAACACGCTATATGTTTTGACGACGAGAATTAATTTTTAAATTAATTAAAGCAACTGATATGTTTTGAATTTGGTAAAATAGACTTCATTTTTTAGTTCATAATATTAAATATATCTTAGGACTAATTTTTGGTATTTTTCTGGAATCTTTCATTTTTTGATGAATAGTGAAACCACTAAGTGGTAGTTAAAAAAATGAATTTTTCATAAAACTTAATTTTACCACTTCTGTGAGTGATATTTTAAAAATCCAAGAGACACGGTTGATGTCAGTAAGTAAAATGTTGTTCAATGAGAAGAAAATAATTTTTGGTGAATAGTAACTTTTTACTTTTATTACCACGGTTAAAAGTAAATAGGGTAATTAAGGGTAAAAATAATATTATTGTTACCCTAACAGATGTCCTAATACTATTTTATATATGTAATTCGACCAAAAACTATCTTATGAATAAAATATGACCATTTAGACCCACTTGGATTAGATTAGGACATTTATTATTAATTTATTTAAAGAAGGGTTAAAATAGTTAAAATCAAAGTTTTAAAACCAAATCAATTTTAATATAGTGTTATACATAAGATAAATTCGACTATAAATATTCATTAAAAATATAAAAATATTTCCTACATAATGATATTTTATTTGTAACTTTTAGACTTTAAATAATTTAATTTATTTATGACACCAAGATGATGCAGTAATTATATTATTAATGAAATATTGACATAATTGATATTATAAATACCCAAATAAATATAATTTGAGACTTTTTATGAATTACACTAATTTTATAGGTTAATATTACATGTTAGTATTGATTTAATTAACTTTTTTCGAAATAATAATTCTGTTATGATTTTCAGAAAAATCAATTACTAAATAGTGTCAAAATTGACATAAAATAGTTTTTAAAACAAATATTATATTATTAATGGTTATTTTATTCCTAAAAATCTATGGTTCGCCCAAAGGACTTAGATAATTTTATATATATTAATAATAAACAACTTGGGGTTCGTTTGTCTTCTTATAGTAAGTTTATTAACCTTATAGTATAAGAACACAAGAAGACACGGTAAAAGTAAAATTATTTAACTTAATGTTAAATCTAAATTATAAGTTTAAAATAGGAATCAAAACTTGTCTAAATTCTTTTGGATGATATTATTTCGACCAATTCCCACCTTAGCTTCGAAATATATCAATTTGGAGATATTTAAAACCGAATTTGGCTTTATAATAAAATAATATTTTTAGTTTTTCCAAAGGAGCCACTCTCCTCCCTTATAAAAGGGAACATCCTCCCTCTCTTCCTCACACCCCTTTGAGCCTTCATTCTCGGCCAAGCCCTGCCAAATTATCTTCTACACTTCCCTAGAAACATCCTAGAGGTTCTGGTCTTCCTCAAAGTCCAATTTGAGTGCCCTAAAAGGAGATCTCAAAGAGGCTCTCAAAGAAGAGTTAATGTCTGTTACCGATTCATTCAACTTTATTTCTTCTTCCACTTCTTCATCTTAGGTTGTTTCATTATGAAGTAATAAAATCAGTATCACTCATATAATTATATGTTATTATATGTATTAAACAACCATATTTCACCATCTATCCATCCTACGGAAAACGAAATCACCGCGCGTGCGTACGTACGGAATACCGTCTCCACACCATGGTGTAATCTATTTTCCACCACCTCCTTACTTGGATGGGTATAATGGTGTACATAATAACTATATATGATTATTTTAAAGTGATGTTGATTCTGAAATAGTATACATACACTCCAATACAATTCCACGATCAAGAGAACGATATCATCGCTCGTGCATACGTACGGACTACCGTCTCCCAAACGTGATGAGATTCATTCTCCACGTTAACCATTCATGAATGATTATAAAGTATATATAATAAGTAATCATGAAATATATGAAATAATAATGATACTGGATTTATGTGTATATATATGTATGTCATCTACACAATTCTATTCAACTCAATAAGGAAACGAAAACAGTGTTCATGCGTACGTACGACCTACCGTCTCCATGAATGGTGTATTTCTTACCATCTACTGATCTATTATATATATATATATTGTGAATATATATTATATATAAGTCATGTTTTATATTCTGGAATTAAGTAATCATGATCTATGTAGTCATATGAATAATTACAAGTCAAAACACGGATGAAAAATGAAACGATTTTACCCCAAACGCTCTTTAACATGGAATTTACAAAAGAACGGGTAAATTGAAGTCATAAGTGAACCATATATGATATCATAACAATGATTATGATTCTGGAATAAGTAAATGACATTATTTAAATCATTATACAGGAGGTTCGGACTCTTACGAAGCAAATCAGACCTAAGGTAAGGGAAAATATCACAGTCTCATTTTTATCCGAGATTGTTTATACTTTGGTATTTACTGGGATGTATTTTATCATCCATGTCCATGTTCCCTCAATATGTTATATTTTTTCCATACACCTAAAATTTTTTAAATCCAATTTTACCCTTCGGTGAGTTTTTAGTAAATGATATGAAAGGAATCTTTTGTCGTTTTTCGTATGAGGTACTTTCTGACTTTTCCGACAAATGTACGAGAAGAATAATTTTTTTAACTTATACGGAATGAATGGATTTTTAAAACATTATTTACAAGAATATTCCTTTACAAGTTCTCATGTTTATTTGTAATCAACTTCTTTTAGTTTAAAATTGTATGACATGTTAATAATGGAAAAATGATTTTGAGGTAGAAAGGATATTTTCCTCAAGAATGGAGTTCAGGTGTTTTATCAAAATTATTTTCCATCTAAGATAACAAAGGGTTATGTTTCTATCCCTATTTTTACATTGATTTGATTATGTTATGATGTAATTATTTTTATTATGTCCTTTTATTTTATATGGATTATGTTATGATGGAATGATGTTTAAGATTCCCATTTTTATTACATGGGTTATGCAATGATGTATGATTTTTTGATTTTGTGGCACACATAAGAATGGTATCATTATGAGATGGGTAGGACTTATATCTCCCTCCAATGCATTAGGTAAATATTTTATATCTCATGAGATAGTCATGGCTGGAACGGCAGGTTAAACCGGTTCAGTGAAACAGGACTGAAACGAGGAGTGAAGTTGGTTCAGAAATGGACTTTGTCCTCTAAGATAGTCTTGGCAATGAGTCTTGACTAAAAAGAAATGATTCTCTATGACTATGTGTGTATTCCACAAAGTTTCATGTTTTATGTTATGATTATTGGGATTACATTTCAATACTATGATTTATCCCATGTTATGAAATTATGATATCTTTTGCAGGTTAAGATTTCCAATAGTTATGTTCTTATGTATATGATGTGATTGATATTTCTTTTGTTTACCCTTACTGAGCATTTGAGCTCACCCTTTTATGTTTTTACCCATGATATAAAGAAAGGTTTTAGGTAAAAAAAAGGAAGATCTTTATGGGAGGTGTTAAAGATCATTCACCACGATTAGAGGATTATATTCTGAGTTTCCAAAGGCACTAAACTATTACGGTCCTTGTGTGAGTGTGTTTTTGTTATGTACTAAGTATTCCGAAAAAGTAATGTAATGTCCATGTACGTCAAGCTTCGGGTCTCTACAGTTTGAGGGCTTCCCCTGGGGGGGGGGGGGGGTTGTTGAGGGGGTGGGGCTGTCTAGGGGGTGTGGTTCTCTAGTGGGTGGGGCTCTCCCGGGGTGGGGTGTTTAGGGGGTCGGGGTGTCCATGGGGGGAGGTGTCCTAGGGTTGGGGGGGGGGGGGGGTTCAAGGGGGGTGGGTGTTTCTAGGGGGGGGGGGATCCACGAGGGTTGGGGTTTCTCAGGGTGGGGTTGTACAAGTTGGTGGATGTCTCTTGGGGGTGTCCAGGGGTGGGGTTTTCCTAGGGGTGGGGTGTCAAGGGGGTGTCCAAGAATTCCAAGGGGTGAAGGTATCAATGGGGTGGGGGTATTTCTCTCGGGGTGGGGGTGTCTAGGGGGTGGGGGTGTCCATAGGGGGAGGAGGAGGGCTGTACATGGGTTTGTGGGGGGGGGGTGTTGAGGGGGTGGTGGTGTCCAAGGGGTGGTGGTGTCTAGGGGGTGGTGGGGGTGTACATGGATCTGTCCAGTGGGAGTGGGGGATATCCAAGGGGGTGGGGTGTCCAGGGGGTGGGAGTTTACGTTGGGGGTGGGGTTGTCCAAGGGGGTGGGGTGTCCAAGGGTGTGTGCGGCCTATCCATGGGGGTGGTGTGTCCATGTTGGTGGGGAGATATCAAATGGGTGGGGTGTACAAGTTTTGTATAGGGGGTGTGTGACTGTCCAAGGGGGTGGGGTGTCTAAGGGGTGGAGGGGTCCAGGGCTGGGGGTTATTCGGGGGGGGGGGGGGGGTTGTCTGGGTTTTGGGGGCTTTCCATGGTAGAGGGAGATTCATGGGGGTGGGGTAAATACAAGCTAGTGGGGGTGTATAGGGGTTGAGGTACTGTCCAAGCGGGTGGGAGTGTCTAGGGGGGGATGGCCAGGGGGTGTGGGGGTTGTCCAAGGTGGTGGGGGTGGTAAGTGGAGTGTCTGTAGGGGGGTGTCCAGGGGGTGTGGGATGTACAAGGGGGTGGTTGCTATCCAGGAGGTGGGGGTGTCAAGGGGGTGGGGTGTCCATGGGTGGGGGTGTCTAGGGGGTGGGGCTGGAGGTTGTCCAAGGGGGTGCTGGTGTCCATGGGGTTGGGTGTTCAGGGGGTGGGGGCTATCCAAGGGGGTGGGGAATCCAAGGGGTGTGGGTGATGTCCAAAGGTGTGGGGGTGTTTAGGGGGACGGGGAAGTACATGGGGGGTGTCCAAGGGGTGGGGGAAGTCTTATGGGGTAGGGGTTGTCCAGGGGGTGGGGTGTCCAGGGGGTTCCATGGTGGTGGGTAGGGGGTGGGGGGCTATCCAAGTGGGTGGGCTGTCTCGGGGTGTGTGGGGGTGTCCAAGGGGGTGGGGGGTGTCCAGGGGGTGGGTCAATCCATGGGGGTGCTTATCATGAGCTGTTTCTAGGGGGTTTCCAAAGGGGTGGGGGAGGGGTGGGGTGTCAATGTGGGTTGGGGTGTCCAGGGGTGGTGGGGGTGTCTAGGGGGTAGGGTCTGTCCAAGGGGGGTGGGGTGGCCAGGGGAGGGTTGAATCATTCACACTTATATTCAGTCACATAAAATCACCAAGTAAAGTATAATTATTTATAGATAATGAAATTCAGATAATGTGACCTACCTAATCACACATATATTCCGGCACAACAAATCATCAAACATAAAATGTTAGTAATATATATAAAAAATGTAACAGATCTATGTGTCCCTCATCACCATAAATATGATCAACATCATCATCAGCCTCATCCATGTCCTCATTTTTGTCCACATCATTGTCCCTGCCCTCCTCACCACCCTCCACCCCCCCCCCCTCGTACTCCGTCTCGGCAACCTCATCTGCCTTGGCCTCCTTCCCGCCCTCCTCGACCGCCTCTCCCTCCTCCTCACCCTCCCCCTCTATATCAGCCTCCTCCTCTCCATTGTCTCAACCACTGCTAGAACTACCACATGGTAGACCATATATAGAATGAATCGATGACATATATTCATCACAAGCTGCGCTGGACTCTAGTAGAAGTGTTGTACGTAAAAATTTCATCAGATTCATGCATGCAATGTTTTCCCTAAGAGATTTATATGCCATCTCTATAGACCGTTAATTAGCATGTTCTGCCTATTCCATAACCTAATCAATCTCAGTGGCACTACCAATCATAATTGAGGAGGTCCAATACCTCATCGGTACTATACTCTTCCTAGGTCGGCAGCATACTCTGCCATGGTGCACATCTCCCAAAACCAGATGTAAGTGATCTTTTGGCCCAAAATTGTCAGGTTCCTATGAATAAAGGGAATCTAATGTAGAATATTAAAAATATAAATATATTATTAAGTTATAAAATGGATGATAAAATTTTAAATCAACAATGTAAAACATACAATCTACTTCTGAGTCAGTTTGTTAACCACACTTCCATCTTTCTTCCTTCTACATGAGAAAAACAGGTTTTCTCAAGGCACACATCCTTCAATACTCAATGTTTTACTCTAAAATTACATTGAATGTAGGAAACCATAATTAAAAATAGGTTACCAATAATTAATTTGATAATAAAAATTATGTATCAACATTAGTGATCGAATAGATTATGTAGGAAACAACAGAAATCGATAGTCTTAGTGACAAAATAAAAACAACTGTCATACCAGCTTCCTCTCATGATCTATCATAGTAGTACATACCAATGATTCTAGGTATTATTTATCATAAATATTTTTATATTTCTTTCAGATAATTCCAAAAAAAATTATATAAAAAAATATATTTGTAACGAAAAGGCTAAAATTTTTCATTTAAATACCTCAAATTTCATAAATAACCTAAACTAGATAGTCATCCATTGATTAATTATCTACCGATAATGTTATATCAGAAAATCATCCATGAAAGGTACCCCCAATAACTCTGGACCAACTCTATCACACCATCCAATATACAACACATGCTTACAAGCTCTCCCAAGCTCGCCTAAATCCTTTAGACGTGCTGGCAGTGCTACCTCACCTTCGCTAAAATTAAACCAAATCAGACACTAAAATTTTAAATCATATAAATTAAAAAATAATATATAGAATTATATACAAAATATTTTTTACCCATATCATTGCCTAAGAATTATCCTTATCTTCATTTGGAAATTATCTCTACGAGAGTGGGCTGACATGAATGATGTCAAATAATTTCGAAAGAGTCGGAAAAAAAACTAAGACATTGCTACCCTATTTTTTCAATTATTTGATTGTCTTCATTTTAGTTCACAATCAAATGCATGTGGCGGTTCCGCTCCGCACACATGCATGTACACCCCTTACCCCACCTCCTACCAATATATGTATCTTTTATAAAATAAAAACAAATATTTATCAACACATGTTACAATGAAAAAAATGGTATAAAAACATGATAGTGTTCTATAAATATACCTGTGGAAGTCATATCAATTAGCACCACTGGATCTGCATAAACTGAAGGAACACCAGGTACATGTGAAGTGGGTCCCAATGTATGCTCCATAAGGACAGACTCTAGCGAAGCAGGAATTGAAGAATATTAAATATAAAAGATTGGAGATAAGGAAGTATATATAAAAGAATATGACACAAATGGTTGTATGAATGCTGGATGGGGAGTGGGAATCATCATTGGATGTTGTAAATATGGTTAAGGAGACTCATATGTAAAGGGTGGTGAAAACATGGGAGGCCTAAATATCTTGTGAGTCCCTAATGACACCCCAATATCAGAATGTGGGATAGATGGTATGTTAGTGGGTGAGGCAGAGTCTAATCAGGTATGCTGACCAGATCACCTTGCTCTAATACCCCCCACCCCCTCATACAAACACTCTATGTATAGGGACCACTAATATGCTGCTCATCAAATAATTTTTACCTAAAAGGTGGATCCTACAAAAATGTTTAAAAAAAATTAATAATATGGCATTATATATTTTTAATATATATATATATATATATTAAAATACTCACTAAAAGCACTAGTGGTGGAATGACCATCTCATCCATGTGATTATTGTTGTCCATCATCTTTTTCTATCTCATCTCTTCAATTAGTATCATTTCATGATTTTGAAAACAAATATGGAAGTAATTAGAAAATTATAATTAATTTGTAACCCAAAAAACAAAATATATGATAGGGAATATGGGGATTTGTAGATAATTTAATTATCCAGATTTTTGGTTGGGAATGAATATATGTATAATGAATTCAATAAATCATACAAGATGTAAAAACGAAATTTAATTTTGATTAGTATGGTTATTTACTAAGTGTCATCAGTCTATTAAAGAACTTGTTTAAATTAAGAAAAAAACATAATTTCTTTAGCCCATGTTGATGATTTAGTTTTCTATACATGTTTTGCAAATGAAGACCGACCATCATGTTCATTATCTAGTGAAATGTTGAAGGGGGGTCTTAGAGTTATTCTAATTTTATACATGGTCAATAAATCATTAAAATGTTCACCGAGTAAGAAATGTTCGTTTCACAAGTTTGAATAATGTTCAATTCCAAATTAGAAAATGCAATTCAAATAAAATTGAAACCAATAAACATTGAAAATTCACATATCAATCATTTCCGATACAACATATTTGTAATCAAATTTAAATAAATTTAAATAGTTCCAGCCTTAAAACCCCATGTCTATCTAAAACAAAAGAATTGAGAACAAGGATGGATGATTCTATATATTTCCCACCACAACTTGAGGTTCACAGTCAACTCTAAAAATTGAGGTATTATAGTCATCAAAAGTAATATATGGATTGCTTTCAATGGAAGTAGGAATGTTTTAAATTTCATCATCACCATCATAAAAAATATGTCTTTTAATTAATTCAATAATGAAAAAAATTCATGTCATAGATGGTCTTTGACATAAAAAACTTTTTCACCTTTGATGACAATACATATGGTTCATCGGTATAAAGAGGGCGAGTTATATAAATTACTCGAAATCCACAATCATCAATAAATGTTCCATGCCTCATAATTGAATCAAACCACTATCATTTCTTTATCGTGACTTGTCGATAAGAGTAATAATCCAATATTATTATTTTTCCAACAACTCCATAATAACCTAAAATTTCAAATCATGGTCTTCAATCTCATGCACTAGCATAATAGTTTGTTGTGGTCATAACCATAACACCATCTTGTTTTGTTCTCATGTTCTTTTCCCATTCAGTGATAATAAATTTATGTCATTGATAACCATTGATTTACAGTCACGAACAGTGATATTAGGACCAAAACCCAAAGCTATTATTTTCTTAGAGACAGAGCAAGTAGGAAAATACAATACCTGAAATATAAATGAATATTAAATTAATTAAATATTTATTTAATCATTTTAAATAGTATTATTTTTACCTTCAATTTTAATGAAGAAGAAAACTATTTTCTATGAAATGTATTCCTCCTCCTCAAAGATAAAGAATGACGCTTTCTATTTATCAAATCATTATGTTCCCTATAGATAAAAATTGGAATAGTTAAATAGATATATATGTAATATATACATATTCAATTTATTTTGCTGATGTAGTCATTGGACAAATCACAATTCAACAAAACTATGCAATTTTCCATCTCCCTCTCTTCAAGGCATAATGTCGTCAACGTATATGATCTATGAATTCCACATGTTTGATTAAGTGATGGAAAAATGGTTTCATTTTTTACACTATTATTCTTCATTTATCAATGGTTTTTTAATTCTAGTAATAATATCATACAAATACATACATGAGAAATCCATACATTCTTTAGCCAAGTAACTATTCAAGATAGAACCTTCGAGATGATCCATTTATGGGACATAAGACTTAAATTTGTACATATTTATTTCATTTGGATACATCCAACAAAAATAAATATGTCTTATAAGATGTATTTTATTTGAAATATTAACATTTAGATGCAACATGCATGTGAAAAATGAGGGAGGAAATATTTTCTCTACCCCACACAAAATTAATGGGGCATCTGCAAACATTTTTGTAGGAAAAACATAGAAAACTTCTTAGAAAAATGAACTCTAGAAAATGGAACAAATGAAAAACAACCACCCTTACATTATTGGAAAAAAATGACGTATTTCTATTGGAATAAATTCATACAGAAGTACGTGACAATAACAAGCCTTCAATAATTTTAGATTCAACTCTCTTATGTCTACTCATTTAGATATTTTTCTTAAATATCCATCAATGACATTAATATTATCTATTACTTTATAGAAATTTACTTTTTAGTAGGTTTTATGACATTAGAAGAACATGGAACATGCCATTTATTTTCCCTGATATGAATAGGATTCAATTATGGTTTGATTCCCCAATCCACCAAGTCCCACCAATACAGTAAATCATCCTTTTTCTTTCCCATAAAATTTATATGAATTGAAAGAATCATTTAACATTTATTAATTTCAATGTGAATTATGTTTAAAAAATGATGTAACAAATTAGTTTGCTAATACTGAAAATCAATAAAGATACTCTACTTATTCCAATTATAATAGTTTTTAGTGGAAACTTTTTTTCTCTTTCCAAATTAAATTTTACCCTTCCCAAATGAATAAATGAAATCTTTCAATTCATTAAGAACATCTATTCCATACATATGCTGAGGTGGATCATAGGTCTCCATGGTATTGTCAAATCATCGACGATTATTTCTATATGGATTGTCCATTGGGAAGAATCGTCAATGTCCTGTAAAACCAAAACTACAGTGATGATTCTATCTTCTATATTATGTATTCTTCATACAAAATATACTTGATATTTTTCTCTTCATGATATATGTAGACATTATTGCATAAGAAAAAAATCATTGATCACCCATATAAGCACCACAGGCATATGAAACATGTCTTTCAGACACGCATCATATGTGTGCACACCTGTTTCCCAATGAAGTTTCAACTCTTTTATTAAATGTTTCATTATACATTAATATCATTTCTAGGACCATAAGGTCCAAATATGAGTATACTCATGAACGTGAATGGTTTTTTCATACACAACCATAAAGGAAGGTTATAAATGTGAATAAAAATCGGTTATGTGTTGTTTGAAGTAAATATATTCCCAAATGGATTAAAACCATCAAATTAAAGACACGTCCTCACATTACGAATGTCCGCTGAAAAATCCGGATATTGAGCATCAAATCTCTACCATGAAAATCCAATTATAGGGTGAACCAACTCATCATTATACTTTTTTCTCTTAGTATCATTCCATCAAATTTTTATTAATATTGCATTAGAAATAAAAAAATTGGAGTATGGGGATCAATAGAAAGTATCACATTACTTTCTGTGTCACACAAGATGGTGTTCCACCAGCTTTCTACTTCTAGTATAATTTAACACATTTTATACAATCATTTCATTCAACGGTTTCCTCAATTAATAAACTGCAATCTTTTAGAAAATCATGATTTTTTTTCAAAATCAATGTTCTAAAACTAACTTCTATTCCATATAGTGGTTTCAGGGATCATCAACATCATATAGAAGTAATGCCTTCAATAATGTAAGAATATAATCGATGGTAGTATTAGAAATCCAATACATAGATTTCTCTTGAAACAATTAGATTAAAAATTATAGTTATTTCATTTTACAGCATTGTCCACATACTAGAGTTGTGGAAACATCATTCAATTTTTTCACCCTGACAACATCATCGTTTTCATTATACTCATCATGTGTTCTCATATAAAATTCTTCTTTGGTCGGAATCCATTCATTTTTATGATGATGAATAAATAGAAGCTTATTATATAACAAATTTTCCTATCCCTTCCTCTTATTTGAATCATCAGCAATTTGAGATTTCATTTTCCCCATAGTGTGACAGAGTAGTTTTATTGAAAACCATATTTGGTTATGTGGCAGATGATTTTATCATGGCCCAACCAAGGACTTCCAACATTATTGTAACATGTAAAATTTCAAAAATATTGTTATAAGTCTCCTAAGATCTGATCGGATTCATACATCCAATATCTATCCATTCTATAAAAAAATTTATAAGTCATATCGTCAAAATTAATTCAATAATATTGAAGATTCATCGAAAATGTATTTAAGTAAACGAGAATTGTTCACATTATATGAAACCATAAGTGACACTCTACTCTATATGATAATAATAAAATAAAATACAACAAAATATTATATTAATAATAAATTATCTTTGAGGAACTATACAATAGTGTATAAGATCATTTACACTTGTGGAAGAGTATTATTCAAGATTTGAGTAAATTTTAGATCGATGAAATTTTATATTTTAGTAGATTATTTGTGTGATATTCATAATATCTATTTTGAATAAATGGGAAATATAAACTGAAAATGATGGTAAACAGTTCCTTAGGGCCTGAAATATCATGGTCATACATGTGGATCATGATCCATGAATGATTAAATAGAAATAAATGATTTTGATGTCATAAGATAAACGTTAAATATAGAATAGAAGCATGATTCTTGTACAAATAGATTTCCAATGATGAGATTGAAATTTATTTTCTAAATGGGATAATCTATCCCTACTTTAGATATCTATAACGGAAGGGGTTTTGATGGGACACTAGTCATGTGGATGTGAGACTTGTTATATCATTAGATGATATGGAGTTGTATGAATGTTAAATTTGTATGAGATCAAGATAGATAGTGGATAAGAACCTGAGTTATATTTCTTTGAAGAGATCACCGCTTCTTGGAAGGGTAGAAGTGAGTGTTTTTATGGAACTTCATCAAAAGTCATAATGTGTGAAAGCAATTATACATTGGTTATATGTGATTCCAATTTTTTGAAGAGTATAAGTTTGGAAGGCCGACCCCTCCCTAGATGCCCACCCCTCCCCACTTGGATAGTCCCCAACCCCCCACCTAGACAGCCCAACCCCCCTCCTCCCTGGACAACCCACACCCCATCCCCCACCTATATAGCCCACCCCCACCCCCAGAAGATCCCACCCCTCCCTAGACATCCCACCCCCTCCCCTACACCTCTGCATCCCCTTTACCCCCTACAACCCCCTGAATAGCCCACCCCCTCCATGGATAGCCTACACCCCCTCCCCCACACCCATTCAGCTCCCTACGCCCTACAGCACCCCTGGATAGCCCACCCCCCCAAGAAGACCCCCACCAACACCACCGCTTTTGGATAGCCATGCCATATCCCCACATGGACACCCCCCCCCCCCTCTTTGGATAACCCACACCCCATTCCCCATCATGGACATCAATCCCCCACCCCTGGATATCCCACCCTGACCCCCTGGATAACCCACATCACTCCTTGGACTGCCCAAACCACCCTCCCCCACACACCTGACCCCCCCCCCCACACCCCTGCAGCCCCACTACACCCTAGACAACACCCCCACCCCCTACATCCCCCAAATAATAATTTAATTTAAAACCATTTTATTCATTAAGAATGGAAAACCATCATGCATTATCCATTTCATTCAAAACAGGCCATTCAATTTATCAAAACATGACAAATTAAATTTATAAGGCTCTATGGGTAACATAGGAAATTTCATTGGGAAGGGGGAAATCACCTACATGGTTAATTCCAATTTAAAAAAATGTGCCAAGCAGTTATGAGGTGACTTGTGTAATTTAACAATTGTATTCAAAGGTGAAAAATCATTTAAGAATAACAAGAGACCATGAATAACATGCCACTTATTTAACTGAAACAAGATGGCATAAATAGACTCTATGACATAAAATATGAATGATATAAATAAAAAATCATTACTTTTTTAGATTATAAGTCAACACACATCATTATAGGTGTTTTATTATAAAATCATAAAATTTTTTATAAAACAATTCATTTTTTCAATTAATCATCACATCCTTTTATCAAATATCTATTCTATAGGTATGTGTCAATTTATCAAAGAAAGTATTTATTCTAAATCATACCCCACTAATTAATGTATATGGATTGTTTGAAGAATAATTAATTAATGTATTCTTTAATTTATGAGGCCATGAATAGTGATCCTACCCAAACATCCCACCCCCACCCTCGGACACCACCCCCTACCCACCCAGACAACCCACCCCCACCCTCAGAAATCAATAATTCAAAATCACCGCCATTAAAATACTAATTTTATTAGTGGAAATATAGTGATGAATGTGGTGAAAATAAAATATATGTAATCTATGTGAGGAAATACTACATGTTCTACAAAATCATTTGCAACACTCTATGTATCATGAACGAACATGTTCCATGTAGTCAGTGATTTCAGCTATGAATGTGTTTTGGCTAACCTATTACTACCCACTATGTATTATGGCTTACTCATCACCCATGAAACAAATCCATGTGCCATTGGTCCATTTCCTATACCCCATTTGGCCAATCATACCTTCCACCATAAGGGTTTAGCTATGTATATTCATATGGCTATCCACGTTGTGACATGTGTGTACATTTCAAGGCCCCTAGATTATTATAGACACCATGTGAATCCTTATACACACCATTTCAACCCATACACCGTGTCTTGTACTATGTGTATATTCCCTAATGTGATGATGCAAACATTGATTGATCCACTTAAGACATACCACATAGACCTCTTCTTTAAAGAAAATCAAAAAAGGAAAAAAAATAGATTCAAAACAACAAAACAATACAACCAATTATATATTAGAAGTATTGAAGATAACAAATGATTGATTGAAGATGGATCCATAGAAGAAGTTTGGCTGTGGTAGATGGAGGTTGCATTTAGGGCTTCAATCGAGCGGAGGGGGACTACAGACCCGCTCAGGATTTAGGTGAAAACTTTTCCAACAGTTTTAAAAAACCTTTGGGATATATAGTGTATCTATGTGGTATAAAAACCTTTGGGAAATATAAAAAATTGGAGACTATCCCAATGATTCAAGAAAAATATTGTGATAGAGATCATAATTTTCTTGTATCGCAACATTTCTTAGAAACCGTTGGGAATACAACATTTAGACATCCTCTTCCAAATAGTTTTATGAAACCGTTGGTATACATGCATTTGTATAGGACATAATTCCAGTTGTGTAAGAATTATAACTAATGTAGGAATGAAAATATAATATTTTTCTATAAGGATTTTAGAGAACATGTTAAATGGTAAAAATATACAAGATAATTGATTTAGAGTAAATCATAACCTACAGGAAAAAAACATTGATGGAAGATAACGACGAATATAAACTCTATGTTGAGATAAAAATTATATAGATATCTTCATGGGATAGTATTGGTGACCTTAAAATTTTTATGTGATTTAATTTTTTATGATTTCTTTGCTGGATTTTACTACAATGTTCAATTTATGGAATATTTTCAACAATATGAGACATAATGTTTATAAACAAACATGTGATAATTTTGTTTTTATTTTTATAAAGGTATTAATCTAATAGCAATGTTTCATTAAGATCCACATTATATAAAATGGGGAATACAATGTTGATATAGTGACCCTCCTAAATTTTTAGAATATGGATTTGATTAGACATATTTTGGACGATTCATAGGGTTATATATATATGGAATAGATTATGTTGAAATTTTGGTGTCATTGGATAACATGTGTTAACCATTTTTTTTTGCAAAATATCTAGATATAAGAAAAATACTTGTTATTATAATGATCTTTTAAATGTGCATTAGTTAAAAAAATTCATTTTGGATATAAATTTCATTATGTAAGAAATGAAGTGGTAATTTATCTAAGAACAAAGTACGAAATTTGACCCATGAAATAGAATTATATGAATTAATTATATTTTGTTATTATCTCACTATAGAATGTATATGAATTTCTCAAATGTAGGAAAATGATCTATAATAAAAAATGTTATCTTAGTACCATAATTTATGAGGAATAAAATGTTACCATAACCCATCATATAATTTTTATTTTATAGTTAATAAAATTTCAATATCATTCAATTTATTATGATAAATAATTGACATCACACTCGATACTTATTTATGCTTTTCTTCTACATCAATATCATCACTTCCCACCAATGTTCTTTTATTTTTAAACACGGTGCTGTCATAATTTAAAATAACTATTTTAAATAAATTTATATCTTATCAATAGGATTTTTAATTAACCATTCTCATGATATTTTATTTCAACAGTGGTATTTTAAAATTTAAAACCCATGATTGATGAGATCAAGATTAATTTAAAAGGACACAATTTATTTCATGCGGTAGAACGTAACACCCTATGATTTTAAAATAGGAAAATAATTCTCTATAGTGTGTATGACAAGAAAAAATAAGAATATAATAGAATATAACTTCCTTATACTTTCTAATGTATTTATATTTAAATTAATTAATAATATTTGATAGCTTGAGAAGCACGCAATAGTAGTTTAAAAAAACTTGATACTCTTAAAATATTATATATACAAGTCCATTGTAACATAGCCATTTAATTGGAATTTATGAATAAGACAAAATAAATTATGAAAAAGTTATGTTTTATAAATTTTCATGGTTTATCTGTCCCTTATAAATAAAAATAATAACTATTTAAAGGTAAAAGGAATGTTTTCTGAAAAATATTATTTCACATAGAAGTCGGTTTCAGCACTACTTACACACATAGGATAAAATTAAATATTGACACATTTAGAAACTATATTTTATCAAATTAAATTCGTTTTCGATATCAGTACATAATAATTATATTAGGGTAAATTTCTTATTTTTTTGAATAGTTTCATTTTGTGATGAATAGTGAAAAGTGCAAATTTTTATTGAAAACAACCTTTTAATATAAATAATTTAATATGTTAAATCATAATTTTAGATTTTTTTGATGTTAAACGAATTAAATTAATTTATTATAAATTAATTTTAGTTCATTCAAATCAATTTATTATTTAATATTGATATTAAAATGGTCAAAACTTATGATAGTTTTTTCTATGGAAACATTTATCTTCATAGATTCTCTAGGTATAATTTAAAATTAAATTCATACAAATATATGAATTGAATTTTTAAAAATGGATTCGATATTTTAAATCAGAAACATTTATATTATCTATGATGTTCAATTTTGTTTTTTAACACAATGAAAAATGAAAACAATATAAATTAATTGTTGTTGTTTTGCTAGAAATGGGTTTACTGGGGGTTAAACTAAGATTTTAATGGATAAAAATGAACAAAAACATATACAAAACAATTTTTATGGTCATATTTAGACCTTATAAACCTGAAAATTTTACAATTACACATTTATTTGGGCTTTTTCGTTAGAAAAATGTGGTTTTCACTTTTTCAATTAAAAAATAGCATGTGTGTCCTCTCCCTCACTTATAAAAGGAAACCACTCTACTATCCTATTAAAATATAAAAAACATTTGGTTTCACAAATACCGGCAAAAATAAAATTTTAACCCCTATAAAAACATCTTATAGACATATTTTTATCATAAATTCAATATGGGAATGTTTTAGGTATATACCCAATAGTGTTCAATAAAGAAGATATTAAATTAGTAACAAGAATAATTAGTTTATTTATTATTAAAATTACTTAAAATATTATTAAATAATTATAATATAAAAAATTATCTACCATATACTTGAATGTTAATTTTTTTACTTTATATCCTATATCCATCTATACTTCCATCAAATGGAAAATGAATCTCAATCATGTGTAAGGAGGACTAATACCTCTCGAATATATGTAATTCTTTTTTTGTCACCAAATTTCATTGATGGAGATAATGATGTATTTTAAATACATATGATATTTATGAAATTATTATACTTATTTAATAATCATATCACATATACCTTCTTACATTCCACTCGGTGGGATATACAATTATATCTCTCAGGTGTACGTTAGAGTACTACATTGCGAAGTGATGTGATTCATTTTATTCATACGCTTTAAATGGAAGGTAGAAAGGGAAAATTTAATCCTTACATGTCATATATAATATCTAATTATACATCATGAATTATAAAATCACATATAAATTCTTACCTTTCAATCCGTTGGAATTAAATAATGTAACCCATGTGTATGTGTGGAAAATCGCCTGCGCATGGTGATGTGAAATTCTTTTCATATAATTTTTTGTTGGATGGTAGTAAAGATGTATTATAAATAATATATATAACAAAATAACTATTTTTTATGGCTAAATAAAATTAATTCTCTTACACATTGTGAGAAATGGAAACAATGTAATGCATATATATATTGTACCTTCTCTAGAAACGTTGTAACCCATTTTATTTCTCTAAAATTTATTGATTATTATAATAAATATATATTATATTTATTTGAATTTTAATTATCCTGATTTTATGTAACCATGATAAAATTAAAGGGTCCAAAATTTTCAAACAAATTCATACTTGAAAAATGAAACAATTGTCACCAAAAAGTAGTTTTTAACATAGATTTGTTAAAAAATGAGTGATAGAATAAAATAATTAAATAATAAATGGTATTATATATATGATTTCGGTTATTTAATATTTTTATAGTAATCATATATTTATTATATAGTAGGATCACACACATACAAATAATTTCTAACCTGGGGTAATGTTTTCTCGTCTCACCTTCACTTATGTGAGATATAAAACGTATTAGCTCCTTTTATGTGTAGTGTATATAATAAAAATTTTGTTTATTTATATCATGAATATATTTATCCTCTTGTTATTTAAAGTTTCATTTTATTTTATATATTTTATGAGGATTATATTTCAAAACATACCAATGTGGTAAGGGTTTATTTCAAAATCTTATCATTATATGATATTTTTAAAATCTAAGTCCACACTGGGTGAATAATTTGATATTTAAATCATAAAATAAATCTATTTTATTATTCATTTGTAATTAATGAAAACTTGTGATTACGTTTACCATTTTTATCTCTTTGGTACTTAAACTGACTGAGAAAATTATTTTAATAAAACCAGACATTATTCTTCTCTTCTATCAAAAATCTAATTTCTTCCAAAACCAAGATTTATAAAAATGATGTAAAAACTATTAAAATTATTTATTAATTACATTTTTTCCCAATTTTTATTTTTTACAAAATAATTATTAATGAATATTCATATCATTTTCCAATCAATTTTTATGTGGTTATAATAAAATATCATAAATGAATCATTGTTTTAACATGTACGATATGAATGGAATTTTATGAAATCATGACTTCTCAATGTTTTAAATATAATTATGCATGTTTTAAAAATTTTATTTAAAAAAATTATGTTCACAATATGTTTTAAAATTTTTCTTTTAAAATATTTTCCAAGTAAAAATGTTATTTTCCTCAAAATGTTTTCTATGACATTCTTAAGGTATTTATATTCATCAAAATGCATAAAACCATAATTTTACGTATGATAAACTAGGGATATGTTTTATTGATATCCTCATTCTTCTTTATTTGGATTTTTATGATCATTTTGTCCAATTATGTATAATTTTATTACAATCCACCATATTTGTTTTGATATTTTATGATTATGTTTATTTTATTGGGGTATGTATTAACATTTCATATGATTAGTTTTAAATAAGAATGTTTATGTTCATTTTTTTCACCCTTTTCATATGAGGAATAAATTAGAATTATCAATTTATGGATGGTGTCTATTTATATATAGCCTTATGATCCATCAACAGGGCTCGTGAGAAAAATCAATTAGAAAATTATATATATTTAAACCCGCAAATTTAAACTATATAGTAAATGGTTATTATTAAAAGTTTTGGATGTCCATAATTATGATTTATATCATTATAAGAGTACTTATTTATATTCCATGTGGTAATAAAATTAGTTGTAATGTTAATCGTAATTTTTTATCCTCATGTGATGATTTATACAACGTCATTTGACCATCATTTATACCTGCTACATCGTTATTCATGTTCAATGTATTAATTAAATGGTATATTATTCAGTTATTTAATTTTCTATAATAAATATGTCTTATGAATTTATGATATATTCCACAGTCTTCATACCCTTACTAAGAATTAGAGATCGTCTATTTCTTTTGTTTCTTTCCTAGGATGACAAGATGACTGTGAATATTGATGAGATGTGTTATTATAGAAGAAACACTTATGTGCTCCATGAAAATTTTCTATTTTATTTAATATTATCAATTGAAATTTGAGATTTTATTATGAATCTACTTTATTAGAACAACAAAACAATACAATCCATGGGGGTTTATTTTCTTCTATCTAGTGCTAATGAAATAATATAAACATTGGGTTTAGGCTATTGGGGTAGATTTAATTAAAAATTTAATAATTCAATACTATCTATGATCACGACAAAAACCAATGATCATTATCAATGTCATTCATCAAGGGTACCCCACACAATCAGATGATATATTGTATGTTCAACAACCCCAAAATGTCCACCAAAATGTTCCCCTTGATATTAAAGAGGTGTTCGAACATGGTATGTCATTATGTTTAAATCGAGATGGAATGGTGATTTATACTTATCTTCTGATCCCTGAATAAAATTCTCTGTATTTTTTATCCCAATTTTTAATCCAATATATCACGAGGCTGCATCAAACATTCTAAAACTAGGTGCTCATCCTTCACCTAATGACATGTGAGACATCGAGAGATGAACTCATTTACCATTCACATCCAATTATCCTACCATAACAATCATTGTATATAGTTATATGTCATTCAAAAAATGTTTGTACATCCATGGGGGATGTGTAATACTCCTTCATAACCTCATATCACAACATGGATGAGACCATTATCCTTTGGTGGAAAAGGATGATGTTCTACCCCTATAGAAAACTCCATATAGTAAATCCCCTAAGGATATCTGGTCATATCAAACCTCATAGTTGATATGCACCCACTGTTCATCCCATAAATATAGAAAAATTGGAGGAGCTGTCAACACCGTCAAATGAAAATAATACCCCAATCCATTCCACCATGGTCATCGACAAAAAAGCTAATTACTCAAATTCATCTTCTACTAATCATGAATAAGACTTCATACTATGTTCATCTACCATCACATTTCCCTTCCCAAGAGTATATAATATCTTGATGTTATATTCTAAAATGAACTCCATCCAATGCCATAGTATTAAGCTAAGATGTCTCTACGTAAAGATATACTTGTGACTCTGATGGTAAGAGATTAAAAAAAGTACTCTCTAAGAAGATAGTGCTTCAACATATCCATAGTGAAGACTACTACTACAAACTATAGGTCATGCGTAAATTTTTTTTGATCATGGTCTCTCAACTACCGCATACTATATGTGATCATTTATTACCTATCAATTAATATAGATTTTATCCCAGATCTAGAGGCATCATCAAACACTAAGTACTCTACACCAAACTCTTGTAGTCTCAACACCTGTGTAATGGTCACCCTTAGCCTTAACCCCAAAAAATATATCTGTGAACACTCAATCTTTGTAAATGGATTCCCATTCCATATCAGGGTGTTAAAAGAAGATTTAATCTAGGATGAGTCTGCTATAAACCTCATAATGTACACTACTAAGATAAAAAATCTACATACAAATGTCATAAGATTGGGTTTATCCAAATAAATCACTACCTCAATCTTCACCAGATTCATAGCTAAAACATTCTCAAAAATGAAATTCTACAAAAAGATAACCCCACATATCCAAATTTGTCACCTCAAGAGCTTAAAATAAAGCTATTTTCCAAAATGTATGGTTAGGATCATGGTTGGATACACTCCATTCTCATTCTCTGATGGAGAGTAATGAGTATTAAATCTCTGATGATAACCATAAAAAAATACAAGAATGTCTAGAGGATCGAATTTATAAGTGAAATAAACATAGTGAGGGTATTAATCACACTTAAAAGAATAACTAGGAGATCATAGTGTTCATAGTGACATCAGAATGAAATCTTCATAATATCAGCCTCTGAAACCCTCAACTAGTGGAAGTTGGGCATGAGATTAGTCATTGAGCACCATCTTTCTCCTCCCAAATAGTTGAACAGTCAATAAATCCTAGAGAATGAATACATCTTCATTATCATTTCCTAGTTTAAGTGAATATAATAAAAACAGTGCCACAAGATCCGTTCATCCTTTTGAACAAAAAATCTATAGTAGTCTACGGGGATACACTAGTTCTAATAAATCCCATCTCACATAAATCCCCCAGTTGCACCCTCATCCCATTGATATTGATAGTGTACATTTGATATGATGATGATGATATCATTGTGGTACTAAAATGTTAGTCGATAGAGAAGTTCATCTCACACCATGAATTTTGTCCCTGAATAGCATCAGGGAAGGTGTCCATATAATCCTATATGACAGAAGGGATAAATTACATAAAAATACCACCACACATAGGTATAAACTCTCTATCTAATGGATGATCGTTTCATCATCCTACCTAAAAGACCCACTCAATTCTACATGTGATCTCATTCACCAAAAAACGAGGTTGTAATCCCATATTTATGAAGGCATCTAACTTGTATGTGATGATAGTAAATATGTTATTAAACCATAGACAACCAATCCATGCCCTAGATGATATTATAAGGTCTTATCATGATGAACATGTGGTCCCACAAATAATCCCTCACCACCAAGTGATTGTTTAAACTATTTGTAGATATGTAACAATGAAGAAGTTTCCCTCTATGGACCAATAGCCATATATTTTGGGATAATGTCTTAACATGAATCTCATGTTCATGCACAAAGAGTAAGGAGATGGAGGAAGGAATAACATGTGTGTCTACTAGTAGTTATAAAAGAGTAGAATAAATACATATTTCACACTATATAATCTCATGTGAATCCTGGTCATATCTCTCTATTGCTTATAATTGTCCATGACCCTAACCACCAACTCCCTAATAATGTCATCGAAAACCTAGCGATGGTTGTGGTAACATCACATTGTGTTGTTCCTCACCAACTCCTAAACCTTCTAGGGTATGTGTTTCCCTTCTTATAAAACATCCTCCCTAAGGATTGGCCTTACCATATCTGGGAGATCCCTAATCATGGTACTACGTTTACTATGGTGTTCTATCCACTAACTGGCAGTATACTCAACATGATATGTCAGGAAATCGTGATCCAAGTTACCTCTCCCATAAAAATCGTAGAATCTATCCTCAATAAGATCACTAGATCCTCTGCATAATCCCTAATCTTCCAACCCATGTGTCTTAGTCTAGGAATGAGTAAACCTCTAATATTGATACCTCAATATTTGTTTCTCACTTGACACTATAGATGACTCAACCCTGTGATATCCACTTACAACATCAACCACCTAAAGACTCTCTATTAATAGGCTCTCCATAACTAGTGATCACTCCAATTTTCCCACATAGGTTTGGGGTTATAAGGATATTATACTAGCCAGAATGTCCCTATAGAGACCCTTCTCAATGGTATCATCTCGAAAATGACTTCACGTACCATGTTAATGCAGAATCACATAATTTCAATAAAACCAATAGAATAATATAGAATTTTCATACTACCCTTTTGAGGATCAAGTAGATCTTTTATCCAAATTGTGTGAAAGAACAAAGGGTAATACTCCACATGAAATAGTTTGTGGAAGTATATCTAAGAGAGAATCATCTCATAATGTGTCTATGTGATAAGACCCCACCCGAACCCTTCTACTCAATAGAAAATACCAGATTTCAGTAAAATAATATGATCGGTTGGGGTATAAATATGGTTGATGACTTGATCCACCATCTAAAGACAATCCTCCACCACATGCGGGTCTATCTTGTTATGGATCCTCAATAGCCCTTAAAAATAGAACTTGTGATGTGCACTATGCTTGTGCGCATCATCATCCAAAAATTATGCTACCGAATACATCTCAATATATGGGTATGATTCCCCCTATCCTCAAGATAAAAAAACTCATGAGATATATGATAAAGTGATGTCTCATTACACATCGAGCAACCATTATGATCATAAATCTATAACCTGGTGAGCTTTATCCACAATTGTCACACCCCGAGATTTTATAATTTTTTTTAATTTCATTAATGTCTTGTGTTGTACGCTACACTAAATGGATCTTGCTCAACACGCATCCTTGACTTGCCTTGTATTACACTCAATCACGACCTTCCTCAATAGCATGTGTAGTACGCAATACCGAGTTTCATTAAACAACGATATGCTATTAAATTTTTATTAAAACTAGCCGTTATGAATAGTAATAAACACCTTTTAAAATTTTAAAAATTTTATCTCTCAAAATGGACTTCATTTTTGGATTCGGAGTATCGAATTTAGCCTAAGGTGAGATTTTGGTACTTTTCGGATAACTTTCATATTCTGATGAATAGTGAAAATTACTAAATTTTAATTAAAAACAACTTTTTTTAATCAAAATAATTAATAGGGATAAATTATTAATTTGAGTAGTTTTAAAGTATATTTAGAATATATTTTTACAATTTAATACAATGTTGGTCATTGGATGTAATTTCACATTTAAACCAGTTATAAACAAGTGTCAATCTTTTGATAGTTATTATCTCTTAAAAACACGTCATTTGTTTTGACAACGAGAATTAATTTTTAAATTAGTTAATGTAACTGATATGTTTTGAATTTTTTAACATAGACATCACTTTTTCGTTCGTAATATCAAATATAGCATAGGCCTAATTTTTGGTATTTTTCTGAAAACATTCAATTTTTGATGAATAGTGAAACCACTATGTGGTAGTTAAAAAACTGAATTTTTCATAAAACTTAATTTTACCACTTCTGTGAGTGGAATTTCGAAAATACAAGAGACACGGTTGATGTTAGTAAGTAAAATTTGGTTCAATGAGATGAAAATAATTTTTTGGTGAATAGTAACTTTTTACTTTTTTTACCATGGTTAAAAGTAAATAGGGTAATTAAGGGTAAAAATGATATTATTATTACCCTAACACATGTCATAATTCGATTGGAAAAGTGTAATTCAACCAAAAACAACCTTAGGAATAAAATATGACCATTTAGTCCCACTTGGATTAGATAAGGACATTTATTATTAATTTATTTAAAGAAGGGTTAAAATAGTTAAAATCAAAGTTTAATAAGTAAATCATTTTTAATATGGGGTTTTACATAAGATAAAATCGATTTTAAATATTCATTAGAAAGCTAATAATATTTCCTACATAATTAAATTTTATTTTTAATTTTTAGACATTAAATAATTTAATGAGGATGCATTAATTATCTTATTAATGAAATATTGACATAATTGATATTATAAATACCCAAATAAATATAATTTGAGCTTTTTTATGAATTCCACTAATTTTATAGGTTAATATGACATGTTAGTATTTATTTAATTATCCTTGTTATAACTAATCATTCTGTTATGATTTTCACAAAAATCAATTACTAAATAGTGTCAAAATTGGCATAAAATAGTTTTTGAAACCAATATTATATTATTAATTGTTATTTTATTCCTAAAAATATAACGTTCTGACAAATGACATAGATAACGTTATATATATTAATAATAAACAACTTTGGGTTCATTTGTCTTGTTATAGTAAGTTTATTAATCTTATAGTATAAGAACACAAGAAGACACGGTAAAAGTAAAATTATTTAACTTAATGTCAAATCTAAATGATAATGTTAAAATAGGAACCTACACTTGTATAAATTATATTGGATGAGAGGATTTCGACCCATCCCCACTTTAGCTTCGAAATAAATCAATTTGGAGCTATTTAAAACCGAACATGACTTTATAATAAAATAATATGTTTAGTTTTTCCAAAGGTGCCCCTCTCCCCCCTTATAAAAGGGCACCTCCTCCCTATCTTCCTCACACCACTTTGAGCCTTCAAGCTCGTCCAAACCCTGCCAAATTCTCTTCTCCACTTCCCTAGAAACATCCTAGAGGTCCTGGTCTTCTTCAAAGACCAATTTTAGTGCCCTAAGAGGAGGACTCAAAGAGGCGCTTCAAAGAAGAGGTAATGTCTGTTACCGATTCTTTCAACTTTATTTCTTCTTCCACATCTTCTTCTTCGGTTGTTTCATTATTAATTAATAACATCAGTATCACTAATATATGTATATGTTATTATTAGTATGAAACAACCCTATTTCACCATCTATCCATCCTACGGAAAACGAAATCACCGCGTGTGCGTACGTACAGAATACCGTCTCCACGCCGTGGTGTAATCTATTTTCCACCACCACCATACTTGGATGGGTATAATGGTGTAAATAATAACTATATATGATTATTGTAAAGTGATATTGATTCTGAAATATTATACATACACTCCAATACAATTCTATGATCATGAGAACGATATCATCGCTCGTGCGTATGTACGGACTACCGTCTCCCCGACGCGATAAGATTCATTCTCCACGTGAACCAATCATGAATGATTATAAAGTATATATAATAAGTAATCATGAAATATATTACATAATTATGATACTGGATTTATGTGTATATATATGTATGTCATCTACTTAATTCCATTCAACTCAATAAGGAAACGAAAACAGCGTTCATGCGTACGTACGGCCTACCGTCTCCATGAACGGTGTATTTCTTTCCATTTACTGATCTATTATATATATGTATATTCTGAATATAAATTATATATAAATCATGTTTTATATTCTGGAATTATGTAATCATGATCTAAATAATCATATGAATAATTAAATGTCAAAACACAGATGAAAAATGAAACAATTTTACCCAAAACGCTCTTTAACATGGAATTTACAAAATAACGGGTAATATAAATTCATAAGTGAACCATATATGATATAATAACAATGAGAATGATTATGGAATAAGTCAATGACATTATTTAAATCATTATACAGGAGGTTTGGACACTTACGAAGCAAATCGGACCTAAGGTAAGGGAAATATCACAATCTCATTTTTATCCGAGATTGTTTATACTTTCGTAATTACTGGGGTGTATTTTATCATCCACATCCATGTTTCCACAATATGTAATATTTATATCCTTATAAAATAGTTTATATCCAATTTTACCCTTCATTGAGTTTTTAGTAAAAGAGATGAAGGGAATCTTTTGTCGTTTTTCATACGAGGTACTTTTTGACTTTTCCAACAAAAGTACGAGAAGAATGTTTTTTTAACTTATACGGCATGAATGGATTTTTAAAACATTATTTCCAAGAAGCTTCCATTACAAGTTTTCATGTTTATTTTTAAAGAACTTCTTCTAGTTTAAAATTTTATGACATGTTAAGGAAGGAAAAAAAAATTTGATGTAGAAAGGATATTTTCCTCAAGAATGGAGTTGAAGTGTTTTATCAAAATTATTTTCCATATAAGATAATATAGGGTCATATTTATATCCCTAATTTTACATTGATTTGATTATGTTGTGATGGAATTATTTTTATGAATTCCTTTATCTTATATGAATTGTTTGATGATGTCACGATGTTTAAGATTCCCATTTTTATTACATGGGTTATGCAATGATGTATGATTTATGATTTTTTGGCACACATAAGAATGGTATCATTAAAAGATGGGTGGGACATATATCTCCCTCTAATGCATTGGGTAATGATTTTATATCTCATGAGATATACTTGACTGGAACGGTAGATTATACTGTTTCAGTGAAACAAGACTGAAACGAGGAGTGAAATCGGTTCAGAAAGGGACTTTGTCCACTAAGATAGTATTGGCAATGAGTCTTGAATAATAAGAAATGATTCTCTATGATTATGTGTGTATGCAACAAAGATTCATGTCTTAATTTATGATTATTGGGATTACATTTCACTACTATGATTTATCCCATGTTATGATATTATGATCTCTTTTGCAGGTTAAGATTTCCAAAATGTTATGTTCTTATAAATATGATGTGATTGATATTTCTTTTTTTACCCTTACAGAGAATTTGAGCTCACCCTTTTATGTTTTCGTTTCCCCAGGATATAAAGAAAGGTTTTAGGTAAAAAAGGGGAAGATCTATATGGGAGATGTTGAAGATCTTTCACCACGATTAGAAGATTATATTCCGAGTTTCCAAAGACACTAAACTATTACGGTCCTTGTGTGTCTGTTTTTGTTATGTATTATTTATTCCGCAAAAGTAATTTAATGTCCATGTACGTTAAGCTTCAGTTCTCTACAAAAATGTAATCATGAGGTACAATAGTTAAATGAACATATATGCCTAGTATAATAACTCAAGAGTCATGATTAATGTACTAAATATTATATGAAGTTTATACCATTTTTCTTTGCAACCAATTTATAGTTATTATGTGCAGTAATATAGGTAGTCTGGGTCTTGGTGAATGGATATGTCCACTACCGAACCAACACTTGGTTCCCCGGACAAAAAATAAACCTGAGACACTATAAAATCATTTCCCAATTTCTGAACCATTCCATATAAGTGGAAATAATGTAACACAATCCTAAGGATGGAAATTCTATGATACCACTCTCACACGACCCAACACCTTGAGGCCCTCCCGGCTACAAATAGGATGAGTCTTGAAAATCCCATGCAAAACTCCAATAGGCTAGGGGCTGGTGATAAGTTTTCCATGGTCATAAGTGAATTGGGAGGACTTTCAATAATGTATCTTTATGCCTGACCCAACCATATAAATGCAACAACACAGAGGAATAATAATTAAAGGATGAAAATATGAAGAGTATAACTATGCATACAATAATATCTAGGGAATATATCTACGTACCATAGTATAAAACAAATAAAAAAGGAAAAAATATATTCTAAATAAGAAAATAGGTTCCAACCTAAGAAAACTAAAACAAAAAATAAATATGATAATGCATGACTCCTTATATCCATGATCAACTCCCAAAAGTGGTCTATGCACCCATGTATCTCTATGCTCCACCAAAGTAACCAGTGATATTTTGTCATATGGATAATACATTTCACATGTGGTAAAATATCTTACAAAGGTGATTATAAATTTACGTATTAGGACACCTTGGAAAACATAAAGGGACGACATATAGATACACAAATGGCTATCTCAACCCATAATAAGTGAGAAATTAAAATGTAATAAATATATATGTTAATAAAGAAACCCAGATGAGAGGGAAAGGGGGTGCCTATCTTAGAGCCCATCCAATGTCGAAAATTCCACCCATAGTTCCAAAAACCCATCTTTTATTCCTCGCATCAAAGGAAACCTGACCAAAATCTATGGGTAGATGGACATGCTCCTCAATATTGTACTCTACAACAGATTGAGCCACAACTCTCAAGTGTTACATTCACCCCCATCAATGATTGAAGATGGGGGAGTACTGGTATATTGATAGCAGACCCATGAACAATTTAGGGGAGTACCATCTTTATCTATAAAATGATTTTGGGGAACCTAAAACCTCGCGTGACAAGGGAGTACCAACCATGATAAATCTTCTATGATCATGCTTGATCACTACCATCATCAACAATCTCTTAATGAATCATCACACTCAAAATAACATTCTTTGTATCTAAAATAAAAAATTATTTTCGAAGTCATATTCTACATGAAATGACACTCTATTAAAGATTATCACATGCCAAAATCCATTTCAAATTTAGAGAAATATGAGATTAATTTTTTTTATGAGCGAATACATGACGTGATGGGTTCCACACTATGTGTTCCCCTACCGTGTTTTCTGGTAGTTTAATCCTATGGAAAGTCATTGAAATACATTCCATCATACATGGAATGTAAACTTGTTACATGGAATACCATAACCTCTTATGGACTTCATGTATACTACTGGTTATTATTGTGTACTTCGAGTCACTCCCATGTACCTTCTCATGTACTAGGACATTCCTAGTTGAAGACCATACCCGTGTACTCCTAGAGTACCCAGCATGTCCATCCACATGAGGTCCTGGGTGTGTTAAAAAAACATTGAATGGATATCGGAGGAGGGTTAAATGTCATGTGGAACCTTCCATAAGGTTTTTGATCTATAATTCCACCCGAAACCAAAGTGTTGCATCTAGGGGAGCAACACACAATGTGTTCATCTGAGATACATAACATGTAGTTGGAAAATTTCATGACATCGAATTCCCTATAAAATATATATATATATTTTCTATTATCAAGGGATATCACCTTTTAACAAGAAAAATCAAAGTAAAGAACCTTCATCCATCATTCCCTTCCCTTCTATAGCAAAATAACAAAATCCATCCATCTCATAGAAGAGCACCTATGAATCGCATGCACCTACCATCACTCATCGACACTCATGAATCCAAAATACACTAGAAGAACCAACAATATATCCAAAATTTTCTTTAAACACAAATACATTAATCATTAACACATTCACTTTGATTCTAGAGAACTGATCATTCTCAGACACCCCCTAGAAATTTTGAATGCTAAACCCATTGACCAACGGTGAATAACTGGACAAATGGGTGGGGGAAATCACAAGAACAAATGTGTAAAATTCATTTCCTGATACAATCCAGGACAATGATTGATATGTGAGGGAACATAGGGGATAACATTGAATGAAAATAATATTTAATTTGAAATTTTAATTCTTATAGTATGTTCCTGTGATGGATCAAATAATCTCATATCAAAAGATTATAATAATCCATTATTTAATAATTTAATAAATATGGATGAAAAAAATTGATAAGTCATACTTTGATTTTTATTGAGTATTGGTGAAAAATTCATTTTCACGCAAAATAGAAGTCTTATTGCATTTGAATCATTTAAATTCACTTCAATATTATCACCCTGCATCCTATGATATAATAAAACAAACAAGATCACTCATAACTCTTCTTAAATCCCCTAGGTTATAACTCTAACCCTGGAGAATTGATATAATAGAAATTATGAAAAGGATATTAGGTGTGTGGAATTTTAAAAATAATAATTAAAATTAATTAATTATTTAAATTAACTGTGCTACCACTAATTACCTCAACTGAACATTTGGTGCCGACCAAACCTGGGATTCAACTTGTGTATGACATGTTCCATATTCAACTACGGTCTTATAATTGTAATTTGAGACTCCATTCAGGAGTTGTTAGACTATTTTTTGGAAAACTCTATTTTTTTTAATGTTAATCTATTTTATATTTTTATAATATCATTACCAAGAACACTGGGCCTCAGAATCTCACATCATCTCAGTACATAGCTCTGAAAATATTTTATTATATTTTCCATTGTCTTAAAATGAAAAACAAAGTTACTATATTTTCATACCCATAATTTTATGTGTTTTAGAATGTTTCACACAATGGTTGCATCTTATGATTAAACCTAACAAGATTGGTTTTCTTATGAGGATGGGATGTAATATTAAAATTGGGAAGACATTATTGTAAATTACCAAGTATACCAACATTATGTAAACACTATATAAGAGTGTTTTGATTATTTTTATTGAAAAATAAAACAGATTGTGGTCCAATCTATGGAACATTATTGTGTTATTTCCTCAAAATTTTTCATCTTTTAAAGAATTTGTGTTGTGAGTTTTGTGCCAATGTGTCAAATATTTTCTTAAATATTTCTATTTCTATCACGAAAGTCCCAATCAGTAGATTGGTTTACTAATGAATTATGAAAATGGGTGTGTCTATTATTGAAAATTTCCACATGGAATGAGGGGTGAATTGGTGAATTGGTAATTATTTATGAATTCCCTTAAATCATTCCCAAGCTACATGAACACTTCTCCCCCATATATTAAAAAACATATGATTTTATGCCAAACTTGATATTCCATTCATATAGTTTAAAATTTTATGTTGTGATAATTATGAACCTAATCCTAAGTGTCATACAATTCCTCTTCAAAGTATTCAAAACAATTCCGTAAATTTACTTTTAGGAAAAAGGTATAATACTAACATTTTAATTTCTTCCTCACTATGGCCTCTTAGTGGAAGATGCTAAACACAATAGTAGAAAAACGTAATTACGTTAAGAGAGTCTTAACTATGGATTCTCTTTAATGTATGAATCTGGGATAACAAGGATTTTTGTTATTTCATAATTTTGAGACCATGGTTAAATAATAATTCAGGATCAATTATCAGAAATAATTGGCAACAAGAATTCTTTTAAACAATTCCTCTCTATAATATATTTTCAAGGTCGATTTGAATTTTCATGTGGTATATTATTTTGGTTCATATCCTCTCTGTTATCCTTGATTTTAATTTTCTATTTTTTATACATAAAAATCATATGGTTTATCTAAATACAGAATTATTAGGTATTATTACAATCTATTGAGACATAGAATTCATAAACACAGATCCTATAATATTTATTTTTAAATTTTCATTCATTTGTATTGGAATTTTTAATATATATATATATATATATATATATATATTAGATTCAATAATTTGTGTTTTTTTATAAAAATTGTAGATTTTTTGTTGACCACACATGCCTCTGTAGAAATGGTGCCTAAAGTTTAAATGATCCTTGGTCAGCATCATAACTCAAGGAAAATTAATTATTTTTAACCCTATGTAAAAGTTGTTTAGTGATGAGAAGGGATGAATTAAAATGGAAGGACTGATAGTAAATGATTTTTTGTATGACCCAGTCAAGAAAATCAAAAACAAAAAAATAGTTAAAGAGGGAGTTGAAAATCGGTTTGGGATGAAAAAAGTAAATAGTGTGATGCATTTTTGTGTGTTCATGTGTCAATACATGTGAAGAAAAAGGAGAGACATATGAATAAAATATTGGGAGAAAAATTATTTGATGATGTATGTGAATCATTGTTTTTATAATGATTTTCATTCATCCATGAATTTTAATTAAATGTCCAAGATCTAAATGAAAGTGGGTAAGATGATTTTTCATTATCTCAACCTATTATTGATTTACTATAATATCTTTCCAACCATAGAAGTCAATCATTCCTTGAATGAAACTGAATTAGTTATCACTATGTTCATTTTTTTAGTTGAACTTAGTGTCCAACACTATCTTGATCTTTATTAGCTTTTTAGTAAATTTCAAATATTTAAAAACATTCTGAAATATAGTTTGATCAAGATCTATTTTCAACGATACCCAATGATTTGCAGAAAATGACTGTATTCAAATAATTGAGATAAAAATACACTTAGATAAATTCATGAAGGAAGTAAATGTGATTAATTAGATTATCATATTCCCCAAAGAGTGTTTATACAAAAATAATTATTTTATTATACAAATTAAAATATTTTATTATTTTAGAATTAATTCCTAAATAAAAAATCAACAAAAAAGATAGACGAGTCTTCTCTATCCTATGAATACAACTCAATATTGAGTCTTGTTATCTCTGTCAGCTATCATGTATCACTTGTTAGGGGGGTCTTCTTTCATTCTTGGTCATAGAAGGGGGTTGGGGATTTCTCCCATTCCAAATCCTTAATATATAATAAATATAAATTTATAGTCCAATAAATTACATGAGATTATTAGCATCACATGGGACATTCACTGTGAATTTTCCTCCTCACTAATGAAAAGTACATTAGCACATATAGTGGAATTTAAAACACCACAATGTAGAATGACATACAGTGTATATAATCCCCAACACAGATTTTCTCTACATTTAAGGATCAATGATTATGATTACTATGTGAGGGCGCTCGAATCCTAATTTTCCACAATCTATAAATCATTTTATCATTTAATCATATCACTTAATATTTCTAGGAAAATAGAAAAACATCAAGTTTACATCTTAGGTATGTAGTTCCAATTTGGGAAATTATATTCCCAAATTCATATTTTAGGTCACAGGTCATCTTGAAACAATTTTATGGGCCTAGAAGTTCCCCACATTTAGCACACAAATAAATAAATTACATTGAGAACATATATTTTTTTATTTTTACTCTTATTACAAATAAATAAAAATATAATAATAATAATAATAATTATCATTATATTTGATCAGTGTGGATTTCCTCTTATAACACAAGTAACTATGACCCCGAATTCTTTTTCCTTGAGGTAGAGGGAATGAATCAACAACAAGAAATAATGGATATTTAGTATAAAATGGTGGTTTGTCATTTCTTAGGACATGCAGAGGTGGAATGGACTTAGTAGAATCCTTCCTCAGTAATCCTCAATATCCAAGTATCTAGAATTTTTTAATGTTAGACTCCTCTTAAAATTTTAATGAAAATATAAAGTTTTGTTTTTTACGATTAATCAGGACCATGGAATAATCTCACTAGGATGATGAATAGAATTTCAATGAGAAACTAGTTTGATTTTTGCTCACCTGGTCATCCTTAGAGTCTCCACTGTAGTACATCAATGTGGTAGTTCTTCTTTAGTATATCATATAGCTCAATGAAATGTGTCATTAAATTTTCATCAAAGACATCAATTTCCTCCAGCATGCTTTGGAACTCATCTGTTGTTTGATTGGAATGATATCTGGATAAATATTGTAGATTAACAGTACAAGGAGATGATAATGGATATTAGTTCTATGGTTACAATGGTGGTACCAGTAGATGGTGATTGAAGGGATTATTTTTTAAATTATGTTGTGGTGCTTGTGGTATAAGGATGATAATATCCCACTAAGAATGATAGTTTAGGGGTGACATTAGTGCTGGAAAGGGTGAGATATACCAGATGAGTGTAGTAGTTGTAAAGGGTTGTAGAAGTAGAAAATTGATAGTTTTAGTGTAGGTATATGGTTTTAGGAGTATTAACTGCTGCTAGTAGAGTGGAGGAACGGTGGAATATGGCACAGTATCATGGGAAATTTTTACTGTTATACGTTTGGATGGAAGCAAGGTAAGAATGGTAGTATTTGATGAAAAATAGAAGATCCTAAAAAACAATAGATTTCAAAATATTATACAACTCCCCAAAAAATGATTAGAAGAAAAATTATCAATTAATTAATTAAAATTAAATTATTATTCCTTAAAAATGAACAAAATAAAATCATTGAATTTTATTATACAATAAATTAAATATCCAAAAAAATGTAATTCATTCCGAATGAGTATAATTTGTATCATTTCATAGGGGATAGAATTTTCAAAAATATAAAATTAATTCAATGTTTAATTATAATATTAGAATTTTAGAAAAAAAATTCTCTAAAAAAATGAATATATAAAAAATTAAAGAATTAAATTCTACAAAAAATCATTTATAATTAATTCTCTAAGATCATAAAAATTATTGTTATCATAGAATTAGAAAAAAAAGACTTAATAACATTTTACAGATTTAAAGACCAAAGAATATCATTGTAATGAATATTCAATGAATGAAAAAATAGTTTCAATTTACCCTCAATTGATAACTATACATTAAAAACACAATTTCATTATTAAAAATTCCTTTAAATCCTTAAAAATGTCGGAATGTGAGTAAAAAACCACCACATTAGTATTTCATGCGATGGTACATTTCATGTACGTATTAAACACAATGAATGAGTTTAACCTGTAGTAAAAGAGTAATATTCATGAACCCTATAGTTTACATCATATAAAGAGTATATTTTTATTAAAATTTTTGAATTTAATTTATTTTAAATTACAGATTATCATAATTTCAATGGTTGTTTAGATAGAAAATCAAGATAAAATAAATAATTTTTTAATAATATAATATATTTATTTATTGTATAAATGTTTTATTAATTAAAATAACAACGAAATGAATACATTATGGTTCAATTATTAAGTCATTTATTTTTTGTATATGATCTTGAGATTAACCTAGTTATGTATATATTAGCTTTTCATTTCTTATAATTATTTATTTCTAGTGTTTGTGTGAGAAATTTATTTTCAAATTAAACATGTTGATCAATATATCACCCCTTTTTCATTATTCTGTATAGATCTATATATCCACATTTTGATATATGTAACTCTAAAACCCCTCACTCCCCTCTCCAAGGAGTGAGTAAGAATATGCCAAGGGTGGAGATGCCAATGACTGTAGATGATTGAAAACCAAGGTATGTTGAATCTAACAAATAACATACATGGGTTACAATCAAAATACTAAAACATAGTCTAGGTATCAGCTCAAGGATTTTTTCCTTTCGGTTTAATGGTTTTTTATCTTCTTCTTGATAATATAACAATTAGATAAAATCTCATAATGATATAACTTGTTTATTGTATTTTCTCAAGGTAATGATTATTTGTTATTTATGTGATGAAATGTTTATTTTCAGTTTAAACGAAATAATTTAAATTATGATTAATAATATGAATTAAAGATGAAATAAAATAATGGTTTTGTGTATAAATAATTTAATAGGATTCTGATAACTATTTAAATAAAATACCCATAATATTAATGAACATTAAAGTTATGAAATAAATGATATTAATTCATACCCATAAATAATCACTAAATAAAATATAAAGTCAAAATTTTATTCTATATTCTATATAAAGATATAACCATAGTTAAAATGTTTTTCGTACCATTTATTTAGACATTTTTCAAGTATCTGGGATTGTTAAATATGATAATATATTAAATTTTCGAAATTAATATTAAAAGTATGGGACATTGTTTTTTAAAATAATTTAAAGGCATGTGTCATGTAAATATAATCCTAGGATTTCTATATTGGTGTTTCCATTCAATGTAATAATTAACCATGAGTTAATTTCATTGGAAATGATACATACCTAATAATCGTTGAGTAGTTTTCATATCCATAATGTTATCTATGATAAGATTAATGTGGATCCATTCCACTAGAACATCCAAGTGTTATGATATTATGGATATTATGGTGAAGGATATTGATATTTGATAAAATAATGAGAGACTAGTAAAATTAAATTTAACATGTTAAACTTTTTAATCAGTATATTTTTTTTAAATATGGTTTTATTTATTATATAAAGTGGAAATAGGAACCACTAGAACACTATGATCATTTATAGATATTGAACACGTCCTAACCAACATAAATTTAGATGGGAGGTATAGTTTCTTATACACTTCACTTATATAGAAGAGTTGTATTATGTATTGGAATCCTGAATTCTTATTCAACCACATTATCAAGTGATAGAGGGTGACGAAGTGTCTTATAAAAGATACATATAAGATGATTTAAATGTCTATTGTATCATGCTATCAACTATTTCCTAAGAGATGAAGATGAAAGACATTGACATGAATTCATACACTATCATAACTCCACTCCATTATCATTAAGAAGTTGAAGGAGAATATGATGATAAATGAGATTATCAATAAAAAATAAAAATGAAACTAGAAGAAAAGTATTTATCTACAGATATTACCCTTATGATATAGAATTAAATTTACTTTTTAGTGGTGTTTGGATTATTATTGAAATTAAATTTTCTATTAATCTCATATTATCATTTATACCCCCATGACTTTACTTATTAATAAATTATTTATGGATGAAAATCATATAGAATCTATAAAAAATCCTTTTAACTATAATATTATAAGGACATAGTGATTAATGGGGAAAAAACTCCTCACCCATTAATGTAAAATAGGTGAAATACATTGTTAATAATCCCAATAAACGATCAATGTAAATGGGTCGACTTAAAAATGATGTAATGAGAAAAAATATTTAGAGGGAGGTCAGTTAAAAAAGGAAATATACTTTGTATGTTCCAAGAATGGTCATTGGAAGTGGAGATGTAAAAAAGTATTAAGAACTAAGTAGAAACATTCACATTAGGTATATTATTCAATTAATGTAATATTTCCATCATAATTTTTAGGTATTAAGTAATTTCAATATCACAAATATATGTATCCAAATACAAGAACCTAGGAACATTATAAATATTACAAGAAGTAAGGTGGATTCTAAATTAGTGAAAGAGGGTGATTACTATGTTAAAAAGGAGTATTAAAAAACATTACACTTCAATGTGCATTAATTTATTTAAATATATTATTAATTATTGATTATTACCAAATAATTTATCTTAATGATCAATTATAGATATGATGAGACATTATTTCATATTTGATATGAATGTTTTTGTTGTACCTCATACAAAATATTTTATTAATACATGAATCCAAGATATACAAAATCTGTAATCAATTATGGATATAAAATATAAGAATCATACCCATTTGTAGAAAAAAATATATTTTTCAAGTAAAACTTTAATAAGTTTTCAATTGTATAATGTAAATATTGTTTACAATCTTAAAAGAAAAAACATTTAGGTATTTTCCATTCTTATTTTTAAGGTTTTTTATAAATAATCGTTTGAGATTAAAGGTATGTCCATAAATATTCTATATATAGTTCAAAATGAAAATTTAAACTATTATAAAGTGAGTATACATTCAATTTCATATATATCATGATATTTAATTAATATATTTTATAAATAAAAAGTGTAAGAAATGGATGAACTTGGTAAAATAAATATTATCCTCTAGGGATTCCTATCAAATATTATCTTAAAAAGTATCCATCAGACATATAAATATAGTGTAGTGGTATTATTAATCTCAGATTACATTATACACATCAAAGAAGTAATGGTAGTGTAAGGAGGATCAACTAGGAGTCTTATATTTATTATAAGTCTTACATACTTCCTTTTATGACATGTTCCTCAATTAGCAGTGTAATAGGAAACCATATGAAAACTAGATTGACTAATTTATATCAAATAAGTTACAATATTAAGGGAATAAATTATTTCATAGCATCATGTGTTTGATGAGAATCATTTTTTAAACATGTCTCTAGTTAAAAACATACATTAAAGAGTGCATATAATTTAATAATCATATATCAACTTAGTATATGAATATTATTGAGATGAAGTAGGTACTAATTAGGACTTACTATATTTACTAAAAAAATAGTCCTCTAAAGTAATGATAAGTTGACTTTATCTTTGATAGAGGAGTTCTAACTACTGGAGAGATATTAAATGTCAAATCCATTTATCAATGTAAAAATAGGGGTGATAAAGGGGCACAAAGTAGTGTGATATAATAACAAAGGAAAACATGAAAAAGTCCAAAAAATTAGAAAAATAAAGTATCAATAAAAAATTTAAATGAAATAGAATTTTCACATAAATATATGAAAAAAAATTATATTATAGACATTTCAAAAATTAGGTTATACAATTACATATGTAATAATTATTACAAACATTAAAAAACAATATTTTTATTTTTTATTTTCATTTTATCCCCATGTTAAAAAATAATAACCTATATTGGAAAAATAATTCTTATTTTAAAAAATAATATAAAGAAATAAATTAACAGAAGGTGTAAATTTTAAACTACTCTTTGTGTCATACTATAACGAATGCATATAAAATTGAGTTCCTATTGATTCTAACAGGTCACTCCATTTTATATTGTTCTTTAAGAATTTTTTTTATTAAAATTGTCTAAATAGAAATAAGGTAAAAATTATAAGGAAATTAAATATATAATATAAGATAGAGTGATGAAGAAAAAATCTAGGATCATTTTCATGGTTTTGGTGATGTGATGCACATTTTAAACTAAAATGATAGTTATATATTGAAAAGATAAACATTGAGTCATATTAGTCACACTACATGTTAGATTGAGGTTAGTATGATTCCTACATGTCTCAAATTACTTATGGATAATTTTTCAAAAGTATAAAAGCAATCCAAATGTGTCTGCTCAGTTTATAGTATGTCACCTGTCTTTTTTATTAAAATGGCATATAAAATAAAAAACACACACAATGACTCATTTATGTAACATCTTGTGTAATATTTATGTTAAATAAATTTCTACAAATGATAAATTACCTATGAATCATGTTTTTTTTTTGAACTCAATCTGAGAACATTTTATTAGTTTTCAAGAAGTGACATATTTTGAACAATAATGTTGATTTAAAACTGATAACGGACATATTGAGTCATAAGGAGAACATAATGTATAGTTTTTAGGTGAAGATTAGTCATACATGTTATAAATTACATATGGATCATTTTAAAAATGTATCAAATTAATCTGAATGTTTTTTTTAGTTTTGAGTTGGATAGTTTTTCTTTTTTCTAAAAGTTATTTCAATTTTTGAAAATAGATGAACTTAGAGTCATAAAAATCATGCCACATATCATATTGAGTATTTTATAATTAATACACATAAAAATGGCAAATGTTTCATTTAACTAATTTATGAAAATAATCTTAATTCATTTGCTCAGTTTTGAGAAGGCAAATTGTCTTTTTTACTAAAATTGAAGTCAATTTTATATAAAAATGTGCATTTGGAGTCATACCAGTCACACTGTGTGTCATATTTAGGTGAGTGTGATTAAAAAATGTACCATATGACTTATTTATTATTTTCGAAAGTTTTCCAATCAATATGAATGTGGTTACTACATTTTGATTACATCATTTTTCTTCTCTATTGAAATGTCATTTTAAACTGGAAACATAAACATTGAATCATAATAAAAAAATCATGTATCAGAATGACATGGGAATAATTCCAACACATAAAAATGGATTATGAATCAATTTACTAAATTATCATGAAAATACAATTTCATTTTCTTGGTTTTCATTTAGTGACAGTTTTGGTACAAAACTGTTGATTTTAAACCAATAACGTACACATTGAGTAATATTGGGAACATCATTTATCATATGGATGTATGGGTGATTTATATAGTTTTTAAATGAAATATTAATATTTTTATTAAATAATTAAAACAATACAAATGAAATTTCTATACTTTGAGTATGTCCTTGACCTTTTTACAAAAAATGTTGACAATTTTAAATAAAAAAGAAAAAATCAAAGTAATATTAGTCACACTATCCATTGAATTGAAAAGACACTAATTCCTACACATCCCAAATGAAATAAGTATTAATTTTATAAATTATCAAAAAAATAAAAATGTATTTACTTGGTTTGGAGTATGTCGCTATTTTTTACTAAAATGTCATTCTGAACTAGAAACACATACCTTGACTCATACATATCACATATTGTATCAGTTCTACATGATATTGATTCGTACATGTCCAAAATAACATATGAATAGATTTATTATTTTATTAAGAAAATATGAGCATGTTTTCTTTGTTTTTAGTGAGTGACTCTTTTTGAACTAAACTATAGATTTTAAACAGATGACATAAACAACAAGTCATACCTATAACATCATGTATAGAATTGAGGTGAGGATGATTATTAAACATAAATTTGACTTATTTATAATTTAAATAAAGTATAGAAATAATTTGAATGTGTTTTCTTAGTTTTGAGTAGTACAATTTCCTTTTTATTAAACTTGATGTCAATTTTAAAGGAAAAGGCGCACTTACAGACATATCGATCACACCATGTGTCAGATTGAGGTGTGGATAATTCTTAAACATCCAAAATAACTTATGCATTGGTTCTATAGAGTATAAAAAACAACCATAATATGTTATCTCATTTTTGAGAATGTCAATGGTCCATTTTACTTAATTTAATGACACTATTAAATAAAAAGGTCCAACTACAGTTATACTGGTTACACCATGTGTTAGAATGAGGTTCATCTGATTCCTATACATATAAAATGACTTATTTGTTATTTTCTTTATGTATAAATAATACAAATTTGTTTTCTCAATTTTTAGAAAGTCGTTTTTCTTTACTAAAATGTCATTTTCAACTAGAAACATGCAATATTTCTCATACAGATCACATTGTGTATTAGTTTGACATGAGTTCAATTCCTACAAATCTAAAATTATTTTGGAATATATATAATAAATTTTCAAGAACCTACAAGCGTTTTTTCTTGGTTTTCAATGATTGAAACTTTTTGAAAATGATGATTTTAAACTAATAATAGAATATTTGATTCATACGAGCTACACCGTGAAATATATTGAGGTTTAGATTATTCATACAAGTAAAAAATGACATATAGATCATTTTCATAATGTATAAAAAGAATTGGAATATTATTCATCGGTTTTGAGTATGTAAGATGACTTTTTTACTAAAAATAATGTCACTTTTAAATAAAAATAATCACATTGATTCACATCAAGTACCATGTATGTCAGTTTCAGGTGTGTATGACTCATACATGTCCCAAAGTCTCAAAAAAAATATTAAATTATAATGTTACCATGATTTTCATTTCCATTATTTTTTGAACTACCAACACTTCTTACTGACTCGATGTTCGTAACCAAAAAAAACTATTCTTGTTGATGAACGTCAGAAGAGAAGTGAAAGCTAATGTGCCCATTATATCAAGAGAAGTAACCCTAATGGGAACATGATCTTCCTATACTCTTTTTTATTTCAACAATGTGAATGGTTTTTTGACTAAGAAAATTAAATTAATATATAGTGTTGGCAGTTAGACAAATAATGTCAATTGAAGTGGAAATCATGGTAACATTAGCCGATAGAAACATTTAATCACTTTTGTGACTTTTTGAAAATAGATAAAAGAAACAAATGACTTCCCAATGGTATGTAAATAAATTAAATGAGTATAAGAAAAAAAATATAAGGAAATTAACGTTCAAATAATAGATCAAATGACAACGAAATTGATTAAATAAGTAGAAGGAAATCACCTTTTCCTAATGGTTTTATAAATTCTTGATGAATTTCTTTTTTTCATTATCTCAGTTGCAGTCTCGAATTCCAATCTCTCATGAGCATCAGAGGTTTCAAAAAATCACCCCCAACTCGAAAAAAAATTCACCTATATAATAAAATAATTATTATATGATTAATACTAAAAATAAATAAATAAAACATACATATGAAATAATACATTAACATGATGGATAATAATTTTACTTTGTAGACTTCATTATTATGAATGAATCAACTTTTTTTCCTTCCACGTTGATATTCATCATCACAAACACCATTATGAACATCCCCACTTTTATCCATTGAATTCATTTAATCGTGAATGTTATTGAAACTGTCATCCTCATTAGCTCATCTCCCAATCATTTATCATTTCATTTTTTTGTTTGACATACATCTTCTATCTCTTGTTGACATAAAACTATATTTATTAAAATAATATAAAAATTAGTCATCCATGGGATGAATAATTTTTAGAGTAGTACAAGAAACCTAAAAGAGATGGGGGATGAGTCTTAAGAAACCACAACGCAATAGTAACTATTCGGGAGAGGAATTTCATGAGGATTACAATATTATTTCAATTAGTTCTCTAAAAGGTGTAATTCCCCCCATTTTTGATAATTACACCATTATAAATAGTTATTAACATGGGACCTATTGATGGTTACATTTAGGTGTCATAAACATACTTTTTTGTTATTAATGGAGTCTCAGTAGGGACATGTTATGATATATGAATCATTGTGGCCTATATCAATTCTATATTCATAGATGAAATATCACATTTAATAATTTCTATCATCTAAATAAAAACAATCCTACTTCTATTAAAATGATCCATAAAGTCTTTAATAAATACCCTTAAAAAATGAAAATATAATATAGGCAATTAAGATGTAATAATAAACCGTAAAATGATAAACAAGAATAGTAACTTATCATTCCATTAACTAAAATATATAGAAATGTATTGAAAAATCATTTAAATAAATAAAGATATATTTCATATACATGGATATTAATCAATGTTTACTAGTGTTGGACCCAATACCTGTATACCTAAAATGAATAATACCTCAAAATATTTTCTAATAATTATTCTAACATATATTGAATTTGATAACCTGAATTATATTTGTTTTGAACATGCGATGTAATAACCTATAAATATTACATTTTATAATAATTCTATATCAAATATTTGAAAAAATATCAAGATTTCAATTTCAATTAAAAATTGATAAGGAATGGAAAAAATACTTTTAAAAAAATAGTATACCTAATAACGATAATGGTTTTAAACATCTCTAAATTCATAGTTGAAAAATCGATTCAATAAAAATGTATAGACATGTTGAAAACAAGAATTATTTTCAAGAAAAAAAAGAGTAGTCTTTATAAAAAAAATCATTTTCATGGCCATTAGTGGTTTTGTGGGGATTTTGGACACATAGTATAAAATTTGATTCATAATGAAATATATAATAGTAATTGTCAAAGATATAGAGTTTTTAAATATTAATTAATATATATACATATGGTTCATAAAAATATATGTATTATAAAAAAAATTATATATTATATTAAAAAATTATAAAAAATATAAAAATATATGTTATACAAATAAAGATATATATTACACAAATAAATATATAAATAAATATATGAATTATACATTATAGAAATATTTATTATAAAAATATATATTACACAACTATAATATACAAATATATTTTAAAATTTTAGGATACAAATATATTATACAAATATATTATACAAATATATTTAAATAGAGTTCATTCAATGGTTGATATTGACCATCAAATTTTACTTATGAAGATTCGTCACACATAGAAAGTATTTTTATAAGATTTGTTCCTAACAAATTTGTATTTTTTAATTTTATACATATAAATTTGTGTAATATATTTCTATAACCTATTTTTATAATATATAATTTTATAACATAATTTTATAATATATTTATATAGTATATTTTAATATTATATTTGTTTAATATATTTGTATAATATATTTTTTGTGTAGTACAATATTTATTTTTATTTGTATAATATATATTTCATAATGTATTCATATAATATTTATATATATATATTATATATTTTTTACTTTTAAATTACACATGTGTGTGTCTATATATAAAAAAATCCTATATTTTACATCTTTATCAAAAAACACAGAACTCCGAGTAATTTGACACATTTCATTCGAGAAACATGTGTCAAATCCTACTTCATATAGCTGACAAAAATAAATTATGTTCATCCATAAAATTATTATGTGTCTAACTCTTTCTATGTTCAGGTAAAATTTATATGGAAAATAATCTTTAAGAATACCCTTCCCCATAATCTAAAGATATTTATAATGGACAAAATGGATATTTCTGAAAAATGAGATACATAATAATCCAAGCATCCTTTCATTATTATAGGGTAGAATGATGTCTCATAATTAATGATACGAGATTCTAATGGAATTTTTAGACTCAACTATAAATAGATAATTCCTTCAATGGGGTTGGGTTAGGTGGGTTGCATAGAATTATCAAGGGGAGAGGGTGGGGTGTGTAAGGATTGATTAACCTATCTCATTGAAAGAAAATTTCCCTAACAAAATTTTTTGACCATAGGGATATTCCAATGGAAATTAATTAATGATGATAAAAATTCAATTAGATTTCTCCAAAAAATCAATCAATTAATGAGGAGAATGAGGATAAAATCAAATACCATGTACTGGAGGATTGAATCAATAGAGAAAATGTTTAGATATCGAAATCTAGGAAAATATTTGATCATTAGATTTGTTCGAACCTTGGATTTGAGGCCTTAAATTGTTCGATCCTTGATTCGAGCTGCGATTCACCGAGGAGGAGTTCTTGCAGAAGGTGGATTCTATGGAATGATTTTCATATCATGGCAAGTTCAAAATAGGTTAGGTTTAATTTAAATAGATCCAAACAATTTTATTAATGCTTCTAAAAATGTGCAGATAATGATATCTTCTATCAACACTAATTAATCTAGCTCTTATAAAGGGGTTATAATAATAATTATGAATACTTTTTTTGTATATATATTTATATAAATATAAATATGTATATTTATTTAATATATACATATTATAATTTAGTAAATACATATTTTATTTAAATATGTTTATTATAATTTTTCATTTCATTAAATATTTAATTATATATTTATAATTATAAAGATTAATTTTTTAATAAATCATATTTTTATCATTATATAAATATATATTTAATTAATAAATATAAATATAAATATAAATATAAATATAGTAAATGAATTCAATATTTAATTAAATTTATTATAATTTTATATTTAGTTAAATATATATAATTAATTATTTAAAATTATGAAAATATTTTTTTAAAAAATAATATTTATTTATTTGTATTTATAATTATATAAATGTATAAAAATATGAAATATAAATTTATATATATTTGTATTTATAAGTATTTATTAAAAAATATTATTTTAACATTATTAATGAATTTTAAATCTTGAGTGAATGCATGTTAAAAATCATTGATATTGAATAATTAGAAATGAGTAAAAATTAAATTTTTTGAAAATTTTGGATAATATTGTTTAATTAAATATAAATTATTTAAAATTGAAAATATATTCAAAAAAATATGAATACATATTGAAAATAGTAAAGCATAGTAAATAAATATATAATACATATATAATAGAAATTGATTAAATTCACAAAAAAATTTATATGTGTGCATTATATGTAAAAATTCCTTCATTATGTATATGTGGAATGAATATAATATAAATTTATTCTATGTTAATTTGAGAAATAAAATGACATTTAATTGATTCCATCTCTCGATGGAATTATTCATTATTTTTAATTCATATAAATTTTCAATTATAAACCATTATTCACAATAAAATTACTATTTAATGTTAGGCATAAATATTATGTATTATTTAAATCATATTTATATCCATTCATATATATATATGTATTTAATATATACTATTTATTAACTATATAAATAATTACTAAATTAGAAAAATATTTAATATTTTTCTTATTTTATTTTTTTATGTCATTTTTTTGCACACACACACATATATATATATATATATTATACAGACTATTTATTAGTATTTCTAAATAATATATAGTATAATATATTAATTAATTTTATAAATAATTTTTTAATTAATAATTTTTAATAATATAGGCATTTTTTATTTAGTTAGTTATTTCATATTATTAGGACTTTTATCATCACAAAAAATCAATACTAAATTATCTCTTTATAGGTGATGAAAGTAATGTGTTGATAATGGGTATACATTATCAACACTGATAATGTGTATCCGTTATCAGCACAAAAACATAAAGTGGAGATAAAGGTTTTCCATTATCAGCACTAAAAATAATGATTTGATAAAGGGTACCCTTTATTAGTGGTAAAAATATAATGATGACAAACGTAAATATTTACAAGAACTGAAAAAGGTACTGATAATGAGTTCCTTTTATCAGCGTTAGAAAAACACTGAAAAAAGGAACCCTTTATCACTGCCTTTTTTTCTATCGTTGATAAAGTATAGCATTGTTAAAGACCTATTTTGTTGTAGTTATTTTTATAATATGTAATAAAATATATTTTGGGTTATTGGAAGAAGTATAGAATTCTATGTATTTGAGGATAACGACAAAGAAAAGTTTATTTACGAATAATAAAATGTAAATGATTTAGTGGGAAGAGTTGTTCATGATAATTATATAGAATGAAAAAGTATATATAGAGACACTTATTTTTATAAATATATTCTAAATTAATTTTAATGAAAAACAATATAAAAACATTACAAAATTATGATCTTTTGTTTTACCTCCTTGGGAAAATTAGGACCTTAGATTACATTTACAAAATAACACATAAAAATAAATTTAATTCCTTCTTGTTTAGCTTCTTAAAGGAATTCAAATTATCCTTAGTACAAGTATTTTCCTGAGGATATACATGAAATTGGGTGATCTAAAATCCTAGTGAGCGGATAGACTAGAACATGAATCAATACTTCATGGCCTGAGAAAATTGATAACAATGAAATATAATAATAATAATAAGTGTATATAATTAATATAAGGATTATAATGTGGCAATGTATAAAAATGAAACATCATTTCTTAGTTGTCAACTACCACACATAGTTGTGAGAAAAGTTAACATCATGTAAACACATATTTCACATTAATCACAAGATACATCAAATTAGAAAATAAATTAGAGTGCTATATAATTCCTTTCACACGGATCACATTGTAACATTTATTTGGGGATATATATTTCTTGGTGCACCCATAGAAACATTACATTTACATTATCATGAATTCCACATAGATCATATATCAATCCTAGAAATTAAATAACCCATTTGATTGAATGTGTTTCATTCATAAGAATACATTCATAATTTCTTTTTTCTAAATGAAACAGGTAATAAAAAACATGATACATGTATAATCAATCTTGAGTGAAGTTGAAACAATCTCGAGAAGTAAAAGGTGTGTTTTTTTAAAGAGGAGTTCTTCTGGAAGACATTGTGTTTTCCATAAGCTAATGTAGACAAAATTAATATCCCATAAAAAATAATATGATGACTATAAATTGTTTTTAAGGAATATCTATACTAAAAATGGGGTGTAAGGGGGGAACCAAAAGAATGCGAGTTGGGTTTGATAATTCCCCTTACCTTTACTATAAGTTATTCCTTCAATTTAATATCATATATAATCACATTATATACCTTAATTAAAAAATAGAAAACATTTTATTCTTTAATTTTATTCATTTTGGTTTTAATAAGTACATTTATGGGATTTTGGAAAAGTTATAGAGTTTAATTTAATCGTTCAGGATCATTCATTTTTTTGGTTTTCCTGATCAGTTCGCTTATATACAAGAATGAATGTTTTTGTAATATGTTGATAAATTTCCAGATTTCTTATTATATGTTGTTAATTATATATAAAAATTGAAATTATCTTATAATGAAATTGGTTATATTCCCTTATAATGAATCATTATATAAAAGATAATTATTTTTGATTTAGGTTAATTTTTTGTTGTTTTTCGATCACAATGAACTCATTTTTTATCATTTAGTATTATGTATATATGGTTGTTCTAAAACATAATAAGATATTAAGAATAAAATTTATAATCTATTTCAACCATTATAATGGTTTTATTAATGCTCTAGAATGGGTTTATAGAAAATAAAAATGCCTCGTCCATAATGTTGGTAAATGGATACATCATAGGTGATGATATAATTTTTATAATAAAATAGGGTGATAGATGATTTTAATGGTTTAAATTACATTATAATTATATAATTACATTATATTTATTTTAATTTATATATAATATCATTTGGATGATGGTATGTGGGGACAAAATAAAAAATTTGCAAATGAAATGAAAATAAAACAAAAAGAGAGAGAATTTTTATCTTGAATTCTCTTATTGAGATACTCCTCAAGGCACCTAGTCTTCATCTTATGATGATAATAAGAGATTTTATATGTGATTTTTGGGATATGGAAGACTGTTGAGAAATTTTTCATAATGTCTCAATTCTTGAGTGGTGTGGGAAGAAGAGGGTGTGAGGGGTGGTATTTATAGTGCAGGTGAGGGGTGTTTTCTTATTATTTAATTCATTATATTTTTTTCATGAAAATAAATAGTGATGATTAAGGATACAAAATATAGTAATTTTATCATGTGAGTTAGAAAAGGAGGTTCTTACATCATTAATGAATCAATTAATAGTGTATTTATCTTATAATTTATATATACCATAAATTACCATATTTCACTATTCACTAAAAATTCAACAAATTCAGAAAAATCCCAATAATTCACCCCAACTATTTTTTTGACATGTATAATTCAAAAATGAACATCATTTTTTGAAAAAAAATTTAAATTATGATAAAATTAATTTTTAATAAAGTTCATCATTTACATGGAAAATACATATTTTAAAATTTTATCTAAATTAATAACACTTTAAAAAATTGCTTAAGTTCTCATAATGTTATATTAAAATCATAAGACCTAAAATTATTAATTTATGGATACATTTTATGAATATAAATTTTCATTTAAATTATTAAAATATTCATCAAATATTAATTAAATATTTATGACTTATAAAAATACCAACACTAAATAAATAAGTCCTTAAATATTTACATACTTATATCATGATATAATTATAACATAATTTTACTTTTAAGATCCCTAAATTTTCATTTACACTTCGAGGGGTAAGGATACTATTCATTTGTCTAGTTTACTATTCATCAGGGTCATATTATTATTCCTATGGTTAGGTTACTTTTCCAGCAGAATTGGTTCCTTAACTACTATAAATTCTTCTTAAAATATTCATTATTCATTTATAATGTTTTTATTATGGTATATATGTGATTATATATGACTTATACTATATGAAATTACTATAATAAGGGAGAAAATCCATTGATAAATGTTTGGATCATTACAGTCTTCCCCCTTTTGAAATTTCTCCCTCTAATTTTTTATTTACAATAACATGTGAGGGTTCTTCTCCTTCATCACCTCCCCTAGTTCCCAATTTTCTTCATCATAATTATGGTTACTCTACAACACTTTTACAAGTTGGGTTGTCTATTTTCATAGAACCATATCTCTTTGGTATCGAATCATTACAGGTTTCTCCTTATAGGATACATCATCTTCTAGTTGTACCACCTCCGAGTTACTTCCTTAGTAGTGATATGTGGAACACATCATCCATAGTCTGTTGAATTTCAAGACAATAGTCTATGGATATTATGAGATAAAGGATCTCAAGGGGTCCAATATACCTTAGACTTGGCTTCCCTTTCTTTCTAAACTGCATCACTCTCTACCATGTGGATATTAGAAGAAAACATTTATCTCCAATATTAAAATCCATGTCCCTTCGACAGTTGTGGTCATATAACTTTTAACAAATATTTTTTTCTTTGATATTTTTCTTGTGGGATTGAACCTTATTTGTCATCCCTTGTACAAGACTCGGTCCAAGTAGCTTTCTATCACTAACATCTACCCAATAGGTCGGAGTTATACATCGTTGTCCATATAGAAATTAATATGGATCCATCATTATACTTGTGTAGAATCTATTGTTTTTTGAGAACTCAACCAATGAGAGATACTGATCACTTCGACCTTTGAATTACAAAATAAAGGGCTCATAGTATTTCTTTCAGTGTATGAATAGTACTTTTAGATTGGCCTCTAGTTTTGGGGTGATAGTAAGTGAAAATAATTAATTCAGTACTCAAAGAATGTTGAAGACTCCTCCATGAATTTATATGTGAAGCTGGGATCGCAGTTAGATACAATTAAGAGTGGAACTCTTTTTAGTCTCCCCACTTCCTTCAAATATATCATTGCATGTGGATCAAGTGGGAGATCATCCGAAGTAGAAATAAAGTGGGTAATCATGGTGAGTTGATTCACCATAACACATATCACATTTTTTAATTTGGATGTATTCAAGAGACAAGTGATGAAGTCCATAGTGACATTCTCCCATTTCCACATGGGTTTAGGCAATGGTTGCATCAGCACTTTGGAATTTTGTCACTCTTCTTAAACATTTTGTCCTATCAATCACCTTGAGATATACTCTTTAACATCTTTCTTCATGTTTTCCCACAATATGTGCTCGCATAGATCACAATAAATCCTGATACTATCAAGATGGATAGATAATTTTGAGCTATGGGAATTTCCAATAGATCATTAGTTACCATAGGTGGTGAAGGCACACATAGCCTCATTACTCACCAAATCACACCATTATCATCGATATGAAAATATTATGGCTTCCCATTATTTACTGCATTCAACTATTTTAAAAATCTAGATTACCAATTTTTGACTCATTAATCGTCTCTTAGATAGATGGTTGGGTAATCATTTGGGCAAGAAAAGATGTATTCCATACTTGTATGATTTCAAAATCCATCATTTTCTTGTCCATGAAGATAAGATCTTTCTCAATCCACAACATGGATAGAGTAACATGTTATTTTCTTCTTAAAGAATTATATACCATGTTTGCATTCCAAAATGATACTGAATTGGGAAATAATAGTCATTGATTTTCTCTAACCACATCATATGATGCATGTTGTGCTCCTTTTGTGTGAATATATACTTTAGTCTCTTGTGATTAGTAAATTTTTAAAACTTCTAACAATAGAGGTAGTTCCACATGTATTTCAGGGAAAAAATCGTATCTTCTAGCTCTAGATCATGCATCAAGTAGTTCTGATCATAGATCTTCAAATTTTGGGATGCATATACTATCAAATTATCAATTTGTATGAATACAAAAACTATGCCTTTCTTGTATAATCAATATATAGTAAAAAAAAATTTCTATTATTCATTAATGTGAGTATAGGTGTACTGATCCACCTTCTCTTTTTCACCTTGAATAATTCCTCACATTCGTATCTCAGAAAAAAAATTACCCATTTCATAGTTAACATCGTTAGTATCCTTGAAAATAGTGAGAAATAACTTAAAAAAAATCAATAGAACACTTTAAAAACAAGAAAACTACTGATTTTTGGGACACTAGAGTGTCCAAGTCCTTCCTAAATTGCCATTTTTTGTAAGGGTCCACATAAATTCCCACATTTGTGATCACGTGTCCCAATAATATATCGTGTTTCATTCAAAAGTCAATCTTGCTGAACCTAGCATACAAATTATCCTTCCTCAATGTATCCAACACAAGACTAATATTTTCTTCATATTCTTCCTTATATATAGATTAGATGAGAATATCATCAATAAAAACTACCAAAAATTGGTTGAGGTAATGTCTAAAGAAAATATTAATTCAATCCATGACTATTTACAGTGAATTAGTATGTCCAAAGGGCATTAATAAAAATTATAGTTCCCATACACTATACATGAGGTAGGTTTCTGAATATCATCATTCTTAACCATTAGCTAATGATATCTATAATGAATATCCACTATTCAGAAGTGTTGATCTCCCCACAACTGATCACGTAAGTCATCAATCTGTGGGAGAGGATATTCATTCATCAAGGTGATCTTGTTGAGTTCATGATAATTGATACAAAGTCACATTGATCCATCATTATTCTTATGAAATAGCACTTGTACACCCATGGTGACGTACTATGGTTTTTTAACCCTTTTTAAAAATCATTTTGTATCTTCTTATTTAACTCCTCAAGTTTTATTATAACTATCATACATGAAATCGTTGAGGTAAGAGTATCTTGGGATATGAGTTTTATTGGGAACAATACCTCATGATTTGAGGGATGTTCGAGTATCTCTTTTGGAAATACATCACTATATTCTCCCACGATGGGAATTTCCCCTAGGATAATACTTTCCATTGACTCAACCATTTGATCAGGGTATGCTTCTTCATTGGGAATCAACACCCACACCATTGAAAGATATTAAAAAGTATAATCATGATATTCCTTTCATTTTTAGATGATCATGATATTGTTTTAAATAAGAAACGATATTTCCTTTTCATGAATATTGATATGTTCTCTATATAATGAGAACCAATCAATTCCTATTATTGTTTCAAATTACAACAAGGGATGTATTTCGAGATTTATGGGATGAATCGTTCCACATTAACCAATAGGAGAAGAGTCCAACAGTTGGATCAAATTATTACACAACTAGGTGTTTTTACAGATATCCATACTTCAAGGTTTGGAGGCTTTGATTAAATAGTTCTTGATAACATGCAGGATATTAAAGAATTTACAGAACCAGAAACAATGAAGACTTTTTCCATTCATGATTTAATAGGACATATACCTTTTACAACATTGCTTTCATTCTCCACTTTAGTGGTAGTGATTGAATTAGCCTTACTTTTCTCCTCCATCATTTGTGGAGGCTAACACTGATTACCATTGAGGACATAAGTTTTTAAGAACAAGATTCAATAGTTCGTTTTCTATCTATAGTTATATCGTTGGAACATGGGTGGTTCTCTCCTATCATCCACCATATTGCGTTTATTCTTCATGTATTTTCAACATTAATGAGCTTAGTTACCTTTTCTCTGAAACTTGATGTATTTTCCCACTCAATAAGGCAGCTCCAATGACTCATTTTCCCACATTTTTTGTCATGTGGGTGGTTGATTTTTCTTTCAAACAATATCATGAGATCCTCCAGCTAGAAAATCCATCATTTCTTTCTTATCACTATATACATGGGACCATTATCAAAACTCCATCACTACATTGACATAACATCATAAAACTTCTTTATAACTCTGAAATTCCCAAATATAAAGTGGCTTTAATAGGTTTGGTTTTAAACCACTAGATAATCTATTAATTTTTCTATCATTGTTTATGACACAACTGGAAGCATACCTTTCAAGCATTGTGAAATTAGCTTCAAAATTCATGATAGATTCACCGTCGTTTTTATTACACTATTAATTCTCCCTCTATATTTGTTTGAAGAGTTAGAGGGAAATATTTTTTGGGAAACATTATCTTAAAGTCTTCCCACTCTATCTCTTCAATTTTATCCCTTAGCTTGGTGATATTAATAAATTACCACTATTGGTTGGCCTTTAAATATAGAAGATAAATAACTACAATCACCTTCTCCATCTCAGAATATTAAAGCATAGAAAATAACTTCTCCATTGATCTCACCCATTTTACCATTTCTATAGGATAGGAAGATCCACTAAATGTCATGGGTTATTGACAGATATAACACTCGATAGCTAGTTTCTCCTTTATAGGTAAAGGTGGATGTTCCACATTATTCAGATTTTTTTCGTAACCTGAGAAATCTAGGTAAGAATTTCCATATAATTGTTTACTCCACCTCCCAAATAATTGGGGATGTAATTTAGGCAATCAATGAATTTTCCCTTACATGGGTTGTTGTCATTGTTTCTCATGGTTCCAACTATTTTCTAAAATAGAAAATGTTTGAAAAAACAGAAGTAAACATGTTGGGGATAAATAACATATTTAACTTTAAATTTATATATAATGATTTATCTTTTGGGATCCCTAGGTTTAAAATTTCCAAAAAATACACTTGGGATCATACATATACTTAGTCCAATACTAAGGGTTTTTACTAAGGCTATGTAATCCTAATTCCCATATTAACTAAACCATAATCCGATACCAACTATAAAGATCCTTTTTTTCTTACATATCTTATTACATGACTTTTAATATAAACAAAAAAATCATTTATAATTGAGGAACCAAGGGTTTACTTCCATGTGAAAATGTGGACTATATATAGCATTCAAAATATAAAACATAAACATTTATTTAATTTATTTTTCTCATGATTCATAGAGGATTTATCATTTTCATTACAACGAGTAATAACCTAAGGATACACATCAAATGAGGTGAGATAAATCCCAGTAAGAGGATATATAAGAGTATGATGAAATAAAAAATTGGCTGAGAATAATGATAACACAGACATAGGATAACAATCATGATAGTAAGTTACTAAAATAAGTGTTGGAATGTGGGAGTATATAAAAATGAAACATCATGTCTTAGTGGTAATCTACCACACAAAGTTGGGAACATTGATAACATCATGTTCATTCATTTTTCACTTTAATAATGAGTTAAATCACATTAATCAATAATTTTAGCACTATATAATTATAGTTTCACCTTTTACATCATAACACTTAGTTTGATCTATTTACTTTCAGGTGCACCGGTCACAAAATAAAATTTACATTATCAGGCATTACACATAGAAAATATATCAATCTTGGACAATAAATGACCATTGGGATGAAATGGGTTTCATTAAATAATAATTAATTTATAAACATTCTATTAAAAAATTAAATAAGGAATAATATACTTGATATCTGAATCATCATTATTGAGTGAAGATAAAATAATATCAAGAAGAATGAGTGTGTTTTTGAAAGAAGAGTTATTTTGGAAAAAAATGTTTTTTAAATAACCTCATGTAGAATAATTTTATATCCTATTATTGATGAAATATTTATGAAGAAATTATTTTTATGGAATAACAATATTAAAAATGGGGTGTAAGAGGGAATACCAAAAGAAGTAGTGTTGTTTTCTAGAATTCCCCTAACCATGTGTTTGAATGATTATTTCACATTAATACATTTTATAATCAAATTAGATTAATTAGTAAAAAAATAAATAAACTTTTATAAATTATTTTAATTCATTATGGTTTTTCAACGTTCATTTATGGGCCATTTTAGGAGTTAGAGTGTTTAATTTCATTGTTTGGGAGCATTAATTTTCATGGTTTTCATGATTGGTTCACTTGTATACATGAATGGAAGTTCTGTGAATTTTGGATAAATATACAGGGTAGTTATTATATTCATTCAATGATATTACATAATTTGTGTTGTTATTATATTTAAATTGTTTATATACCATTAGGATGAATCATTAGATAATAGTTAATGATGATTTTTTTGAGATAACTTTCAGGGTTTTTCGATTACAATGAACTAATAAAAATAAAGACACATAAAATTTTAATTAAATATTTATGACTAATAAAAATAGCAACACCTAATAATTATTTTTTAAAATATCTACTAACATATACTATGATATAATTATATCATATTTTTACTTATAAGATCCCTAAATTTTTATTTATACATTCATGGTGAGTATACTATTCATTTAGTAGGTTTAGTATTCATCAGGGGAATATTAATATTCCTAAGGTCATGTTAATATTTCTTCAGAATTAGTTCTTTAAAAACTATAAATTCTTTTTATTTCTGTAATTCATCATTTATAAATGTTTTATTATGGTCCATATGTGATTATATGTAATTTATATTATATTAATTTACTATATAAATGGATAAATTCTATATATAAATGTTTGGATCGTTATATTTAAAAAAAATTATGGTGTTGTATTCACCATGTTGAGTGATTTGTTACTCCATAAGAATAAAGAATCATAAATGGTAGCGGTAAATGAAAACTAAATATATTTAGAGATATCATATGAAACCATATAGGAATTATATATACAAATTCTTTTGGTAGATTCTCTAATTAATATATTGTGGTTGGTGGGTATTGAAGAAGAAGATAGACATGGATTGATCATGTTGTACCAATAATATCCCAATTGGATACTAAAGGATCAAGGAATGTCTATAAATTTTCTATAAAAAACCATTTACAAATTTTAATGTTAAAATACAATACAATTATACTTTCCAAATAAAAACCTGATATTTTCTAACATGACTATTAGATCATTTTAAAGATAAATAAAAAATTGTTTATACATGAAAGGATGGAAGTTTTACTATATTGGGAATTTTAGGATCATGAAAAAATTATAAGTAAAAACACATAAAATTTTATTTAAATCTTTCTTTATTATCCTACTAACATCTCAATTTTTTCATAGTAAAAATATTCACATGATGATGTACATCAAAATAGGGGTTATATAAAATCCTAGTAAGAGGAGGAATAAGTGAAATGAATCAATGTAACATGGGTTAGGATAATAATAATAATAATATAATAATAATATAATCATCATTATAATCATTATGGAGAAACTTGATAAAGTCATTAAAGGTGGAATATGAATAAAAATGAAACATCATGTCATTGTGGTCAAATACCACACATTGTTGTGAAAAAATCTAGCATAATGTTCATGCACAACATATGTTTGTAATCACAAAATATTCATTTTGAACAAATATATAGTCATTTTAGGCATAATACACATTATCTCATGAGATACCTCACAATACCAAATTCATTAATGGTATATAATATTTTTGGCCCCACTCATCACATCATAATAATTACATAATCATGAATGCCACATAGAATGTATAACAATCATAATCTAGAAATGAACCCTATAAAGTATTGGGATTCATAAGGAATTCAAAAAAATAAATAAATTAACGACAAGAGTTTGGGGCTCCCAAATGAAAAATTTTGATCATACTTTTTAATAAAAGATAATTTTCCTTGTATAAGAAATAATACATGAGGAGATAATGATTTTTTAGAAAGAATTGTAAATTTATAAAATCATACTATTTGGATTAAAAATATAGGTGTAGATATTTATTTCCTGAAAAAGAAAATGGAAGAATATTTAAATGACAATTATATAATATTAGATCAATTTCCATACCAAATATTTCATCAAAGAGGTATAACCTAAAGAAAAAGAGTTGGGTTTAAAAATCCCCTTACCTTAAATCCCACTTCGTTTCCACAATTTTTCAACTCATAAATAATAAAATTTGGTTATTTATAAAATTTATCCATAATGGATTTATGTTAAATTTCATGATTATTTATAAGTTATCACAATTTTATTATATTTGTTAATTTCCATTTTTTGGTTGAATAATTTTGATATCTTGGTTTCCTTAAAAATTTAATTTTTGGCATCAATTTTTCTATTCTATAAATGGAAATTTATACATTAGTATAATAAATTAAAAAGGATAAAATACATATATTTTTTAATTTATATAAATAAATAATTTAGTTTATCCATCCATAAGGTTGGTGATAAATAAATAAGTGGTAAATGTCCTCATTGGCCGTTAACCGACCAATATGGGGAACATTGTCTAAAGGAGGAGAAAGAGATATATAAAATACAAATACATATGAAATATAATTTTCATTGAAGGATAAAATCGTTAATGCAATTTATATATATTTCTTAACTAATATTATAATATATTCTTTTTTGAATTGGATAGTGAAAAAGTGGATGACAAGAGTAAAACACAAATAAAATTTGATGAAAACATACCCTCTTCTCTGTATTGCTTCCCATGCATGTCACTATAATCCTTTTATTATTGGAGTTGGTTTACTCAAAAAAGAACTAATGGATTATAAGAGTCATAATATAGAGTATTTGGTAGATATTTGTATTTGTAAAGGACACACATGGGTTTTTTCACCCTTTATTCTAGTTCCTTATTGGATCATAGTTATCCTCTCATGTTTTGGGTGTTACGAAGACTCTAATACGGGTGTTTGTTTGACTATTTTTAATCTTGGGGTTATTTATCAGTATGTTCAAGTGTTCTTGGGGATTTTTTGGTATTGGAGGTAGCCTATGCACGATTGGTGCATGATTTTTTAAATGTTTTGGTTCATCCCCAGTAACCATGGAGTTAGGTGATGTTTTTGGGTAGTGAAAATTTTCAAGGTTGGAACACTATATATAAACCAAGATGAAAAACTAGGTATGGGGCCTTGTGTTTCTAGTGAGGGACACACAGTTGGTGAATAGTTTGGTAAACAGTGCATCCAACCCGTTTGAGCTTCCCAGATCTAAAACATTTGTGAAATTCCAAATATTCCCTCTAAGGGTGTTAAGAGAAAATTCCTACCCTATTCTTCTCATGGTTTATGAGACCTAAAGGGAATCCCTACCATTCTATCTAATCCCACAATCCTCCATCATGGGTATATCAGTGGTGATTCATCATGTTTGGGGCTATATTTATTAGGGTATTTTTCTACTATCTTCTCCCTCTTCATCTTTCCTAATTTCTATTTTGTGTTTTTCTTATATTATGGTCAATTAGATCTAGGTTTCATGTTCCCCCTTTGTTTATGTTGTTTTTTTGTATAAGGTCTCTCCTTCCATATCTTGTCTCTTCTAACCCTTATTGTGCATTTATAGGTGTGTGTTGTTGAAGCACTTGTGGATTGAGGTAGGTATCCCTTACACTATTCTTTTAAATTTTATAATTGTTGATTTAATGCATTTAAAACCTTTATTTAATATTATATATTGATATTTGATCATTGGAATAGTTTTTGGAGGTTAAAATGGTCATTTTATCCATGTATTTGATAAATCATACTGTTTTGGTTAGATTTTGCAGAACAAGTGTTTGAGAAAATACCTGATTGGATTTTATGAGGGATTTGTGATAAAAACTCTTGGTTTGAATTTTTAAATAAATTTATGTTATTTGAAATGATGATTTCAGTTAATTTAATGGGTTATCAAAGGGTTTTAGATTTAAACATAATGTGTATTTGGCTTTTAAATTTGGTTTGGCATGTGTCGATAGTAAGTGGCGTGTTTTTCATTTTGATAAGAATGGTTTTAGATTAAAAATAATATGTGATTATTTTAATTGATTTTTTTCCAAGTGGTTTTGGAATGTAAAAGGTTTTTTTTACTATTTGAAGAAATCTATTTGTTTTATTAGAGGATGTCGGCTCTATGAAATGTGATTGTGTCTCGTTTTAATATATTTTTAAAAATGGTGAAAATTTTTATTATGAAAAATCTCCTTGGATGATTTTATTGAATTTTTTATGTCAATGGGTAAGACGTATTCATTGTGGAATCCTCAGGAACAATTTACTTGTAGGGAATGAGAGATCCTCACTATAGACTCCTTTGTAATCTATGAGTTTAAAGGAAAGGGATATATCCTTTGGGTGATTCAAGTGATGCATATTTTGTTGACTGTTATCTATTTGTATGTTATTTTATTCTTGGTTGGCATCTTATGGATCACCCTATTTATGAATTTTTACATTGAGAACCTGAAAAAGTTATTCATTCTTTTTTATAAGTATTCTTGTAGTAGTTAGATTATTTACTTACTAGTGGCTCTTAGTAGGGGGTATTTGTTATTATTGCTATGGGATTGTGCCCATCGGTTGGACTGTTTGGGGTGTGGATGAGTGTGTTAGATCATTTTGATTTCATAGAGTGAGAAATTCTTTTTGGGATGACACATCATGTGTTAGTATGTTCTATATTATTAATTACAACTTAGGTTCACCCATGTATGTTGGAACATAGTTACTTGTCGTGTATGATTGTGATGTATTATTGGTTGGATATTCATGAGTGATATATTTTTCTATTTACCTCATTTTATGATCATATTCATTACTTCTTGAGTAGTATGGATTTATTCCAAAATAATAAAATAACTTCAAATTGTTTTGAGAAAAGGTTTTTGAAGTGTTTTTCACCCTTTATTTCCTTTATAAATTCAATTTCACATTTCCCTTTCAAAATCTATATGTTTCTTCCTTGGAAAATAATGTGTTTTTAAATAATAAAATACGAAATGGATGATGATTTGTTTTGATATAAAAAATGTGTTGAAAATTCATACTTTGAATATTTTATTTGAAACTTTAGGTTGATGTTTATTTTGTTTTATAGGATGTTCTTTGAAAATAGATTTTTTGGCCATTACTACTAATTTTTAATACTCACCCTTATAGTTTTTTTAATATTTAGCTTTTGGGGAATGTATCATATTGGTGTTGATCACAATGGATGAGAATTATTCTTGGCATCGAAGAGTGGCCCTCAGGGTCACTTGGATAAGTTTTAGTTGTCAGGTCCCATTTTGTTTTGTTTTTCAGTTCTTTGTATTTTTATTTTTTTATAAACGATGTTTAATTTTGAAACATGAATATATATTAGGTTTCTTTGATTATAAATCCACTATTCGGTTTTTTTATTTATCTTTATTGGGTGAAATCGTCCCTCTGTTTAGTCAGATGATGCCAAAATTTATTTCCAAACTATGAGGATCAAGAACACCCTTCGGGATAGATTGCAGATCAGATCAGGTGATGAGAAAAGGGTCCACATGGGTTGGTTTCTAACAAAAATTTATCATAGAATGTCATCTATTTGAAGACCTTGCTATGCCGTTTCAAACCCAAATACCACTTATTAGGTTCCCCAAACCCAGTGAGGCACATGGACTCTTGCACATCTCCCCAAACACCAGAGGTTTCTAACTAGCAGTGAGGGCTTATGGTGTGTTTGTGGGGGTATTATTCCCTCATAAATAGAGTGTAGAATAATAGATAGATATACATAGAGGTAAACATTGGATGTAATGTATGTAAAGAGATGTTACATCAGAAACAAGGACAATATTAACAATAACACAAACAACATGAATGACATACTACAACTAAGGATGATATTTCATGTTTCAAGAAAACTAGAAAACATGGATACAAAACAACATACTTAACATGGTACAAAAAACTATAAAGGAAATCAAAGACTCTCCCAAGAATCCTGAGCTCTGGCTGGGTCATCTACTATCAAGATCCATCTTAAAAATAAATAAATCAAGTGTTCAAAATAGTATTCCTCCCTATATAAATAACTACATTCATATAATCGTCCCCAAGAAGGAAATGGTTCCCAGAGATAGTGTGAGATAAATCTCAGTGGACCACCACCAATGTTTTATATAATATTTGAGTGGTGTAGTGGAAATTAATAGTGTGCAAGAATGTATGTATAATTTAATGTAGCAAAATATAACTAAATACCCAAGTACCTAATTCATCCCTAAGCTGGTGTCAGATCATATAACAAGTTCATTAATTTATTTTCACTTGTTTATAAAGTAGTCACATGTTAGAAATAGTGAAGGTTCCATGATTGAACTTGGAAATATATAATGATATTTAATATTGAAGTTCCAAGGTAATAACCAAGGAAATATATACCACAAGGGTCTCTAACTCAGTAATGACTATGGCCTGACTATGGGTTAAGAGTTTAATACAAGGAGCATAGTACAAGTAATTCCACAATAATACTCCTTCTACGTCCAAGACATTCATCGAAGGTAATACGAGGCTAAAAAATGACAGGGCCTGATAGGATTTAACAATGGGACCAACTTGTGAATGCTAGATCCACGGAGTGCGTCTAATGCATCCTATAAAAATACATGAGGGATCCATCAGTATCTTATTGTAAATACAATGTTAGGTAAGGATTGGGTTCTATGTTGGTGTTTATATTAGATAGACATATCCTTTAATCATAATGGAGTTCATGAGTTCTCAAGTTATTCCCAATGGAATCCAAGGTGATATCGAGTCAGGAACCTACTATTTGATCATTATTTCATAAAATATTTCATACAGTTCAAGTCATTACGTTTCATTATTGGTCTATTCTAATTTAGAATGAATCCTTTTATTCATGTCTTAATTAATCATTAAGTGCATTTGTTTCAGGCCTTTTCTTTCATTAGTGTGGAAAGTACAAGTAGAATTAAAACAATAATTTAATTCATTTATGGAATTTTTAATAATCAAGATTCACTCAATACCTTCCATCAAATTGGAAGGGGTTCTATAGTCATGAAACCAAACATTCATTTATATTTAATAATTCATGTTCATACACCATGAATACTAAAAAAAATTTATTTAACATTTATTTACCAAATTAAAACACATAACATAGGTAGTTCAATTGGTTATAATGTAAGGTAACTTCCATTATTCTATTCAAAATTTAAATCATACCATATAATATTGAATATCTTACCCTTAGAATGGTTAATCCAAGGTGCACTCGAAGAAGCCTCAATTTTTTCATAACACTAAAATGAAATTTTTTTATTAAATACTTAAATTATTCAATGCTAGAATATGAAATTGTGGAAATGGATCTCACTTCTCATTCATACATGTGACATGTGCATCCTGTGATTTTGAATTTTTCATCCATTTTCCTCATTCCATATGTGCTCCCGATGGTGGCATTTCCAGCTCTGGAAAACTTTGATCCTGGTTCTTCGTCAGATGTTCCTGCATTCTTTCTCTCCCTAAAAGAGGATGGTTCGATTCCTCCTAAAAATGGTCTCTCCTTAAATGATTCTCTGTATGATAAATCTTGTTCCAAATGAATTGCATGCTTCTCAAAGGATTCTTTTGTCACCCCAATAGTTCGAGTAGATGGATCTTGTTTGTCTCGTATTATTCCACCAGAATACTTCAATACGGACTTAGAGTACCTTCAATGGAAGTTGCGGGTGAAATTTTTTGCTACTTTTCCCCTCCTCACCTCCTTCCATAGAATTATAAAATCATGGTATCTGGATGATCTGACTAGGGTTTCAACCTTGAACCACAAGTCTGTCTGCAACATTATGACCTCGGGGGAGGATTTTATTTCAGCTGGGTACAAATATCTCGGGGTCCTGGGTAGGTGGAGGATCAATTTGATATAGTGGGACATGGAGATTCATCATGGTAAGGACTTTTTATGCACTCATGTGTTGGTCTCTATTTTAGTCCTTCCCATGACCTTCCAAAATGGTGATCTCCTTTGTCCTGTTAATGATTATCTCGAGCAATTCCACTGTGAGGATGACTGGACCTATCTTCTGGTGGTGTCTTCCATTGATCTCATCTACATGGATGTGGATCTATCCAAACCTCTTCTAGAACAGATCACTCTCCATGTTTAGAAATCCATTAAATGGTGACAAGACCTTATCTACCCTGTTATGCCAAGGTTTTTTCCATTTTCAGCATTAAATGAAACTATCTTCGTGGTTTTAGGAGAAAGAAACTCACTTATAACAATAATCTCATTTCTTCGTCTCCATGAATGTGAATTGTTGCATCCTCAGTCACATCCTCATTAGGTACCGACCATGTTTTTTCATCCCATGTTTGTTTGAGTGGTCCTCGTTTTGGTTCTATGGATACATTGGTCATAGGCTATGCGAGATAGCCTACGACTCTTGTTCCTTCTTCTCCTTAGGAATCGAGTGGAAATTATTTAATTGCTCGAGTACCCTCTATGAACCTGGGTGTTCCTACTCTAAGTGTTATATTTCCACCCCATATTGTCATCTCACATATAGATGAGGGTATAACTCTACTTGTTCTCCCTTCTGGACTCCCACCTCTTTCCCTGGCATCCAGATCATTCGTCAAACTGTACCACCTTCCCCAGTACACCTTTGGAAATCCATCTAAATATCCTCTTGTGAATATGATCTCCATCCTCGACTGGGTCCAAACTATGCCATCTCTATCCCTACATCCAAACTCCAATATTGGGACATATTTCTTTAATGTATCATGAATTGTCTCGTATTTTTCCATCGCTAGTCCTCATGACCTATCTACCCCTCTTCTCCATACCCTCATTCGAATTACATTGGTGCTAGAACCTGATCCCAGATGGACTACAAAGTATTTATTCTATCCAAAAAATGTGGCTAAGATTCATGATGCCAAATCTAGTCTTAATCTTTCATTGTGTCATCTCTTCTCCTTTAGAATTCCCAGGGCATGGGAGCCCAGATCAAAACATATAATATTGTCAAGGTGGTTTGATATAAAATTCATCTCTTATTGCAGTTCTGGAGCCCATTAGGACACTTAGGGCCTTATATTATGAGTTAAGGAATTTCCATCCAAACACAACATTCTTGTTTCATGCATCTAGATCCAAGATCCACATATGGATGATAATGTTAAAATAATCTGGTGTCAACCCGGTTACAAGATGCTTGTGCCGTAGGGATCCTTGAGAGGTGAGTTTGGATAATCTATTCACCAATATTGAGTGGGTGTGTAATGTGTTGTGCGCCTTTGGTGACTTCACTTATTTTGTTATTCTGGATCTGATGAACTTCTCCTTCCTTGATCTTTGGTTCCATGGTGTGAGTAAAGTAGGCCTTTAGAGAAAACTTCATGCCATTATATTATCAAAATGGAGGTGGTTCATTTGGATGGTGCAGAACAAAGCTAGACCCGAGGTTATTCAATACTCCATTAGGTCCCTGGTGGCTGAAACCATGTTAATTATTCTTGATATGGTTATTATGTCATATTCTGAAATAATGTCCCTCTCTTAGACCACTTTGTGTGGGAACTCTTGCTCTATTCATCTCAAGAATTGGGATATATGGTTCCCTCATCCCCTTGGAATAAACCTCAACATTGAAAAATATTTTTATATGAATGACATGGATGGTAGTGGTGTGGATCAAGACTCCATGGGTGAGGTGATCCTTAATTTTTATACACATTTTAGAAGAGTTCATTCCCTCCTAGACATGTCTCTATGGATTCTCACCAGTCTTCAGCATTGTAGACACTAGAATATTGGACTTTTATGGTCAAAACAAATTCAATCATCAATCATAATTCCATGCATGGAAGGTGTAACATTCCATGGTCTTTATCCAATCCTTTGAAGAGGTTAATCACACTTATCAATGATGGCACAAAAATTATACATGCTTGGAGGGTGGGAGATAAGGTTTCTAAACACCTTGCCTCTTTGGAAATGTAGGGTATTAATATTTTTATTCCATTAGACATTCATATCTTTCATAATGAATGGAAGAATATTATTAGAGGGGATGCACTTGGTATTCACCAATTCAGTCCTTGTTATCTTAGTTATTTTATTTTTTTCTTTCTTATTCCCTTTTTTATTTTTTTACTCATCCTAAATTTGAATTAAAATGATATTATAGTTGGAAAGCTATGGAAATACATCCTATAAGGGATGGATAGAGTTATGGGAATAACACCTAACAAATAATCCCATATTTATATAGACAATTATCATATGATTCTAATGATTATAATTATTTAATATAAATTTAATAAAAGTAACCCAATGGAATCGGAGGGCCCCAATTGACAATTTCCAAAATCAATGGACATGAGGGATGGGTTATAGACCACCCACCTCAGGATTGTAATACTCTCCTCCTATAATATTAGCCTTTGGTTTGAGAGGATCAGATTAGATCTGAGAAAAAGGAAATCATTTACACCATGATAATTAGGTCGAGAGCAAGGGATAATAAGAAAGACTCAAACAGACTCAATTAGTTACCATTGCACATCCAACATGATGAATGAATTCTAGAACCAATCCTAGAGGATGTAGATCTCATGAACACTAGTATTGGCCTTCCAAAATATCCATAATTTTAGGAATGCAGGCTATTATTTCTAGAAATTAGATTAGTAAAAGAATTTTGGTTAAATAGATCAGTAAGGGTAAATTGGTAAAATTTCCCAAAATTTAGCATGTGCATGGTTTTTCATTACAGATTGAAAATTCGTATGAAAATAATAATTTAGGAGTACCTCATGAAGAGTGGAACTATCATGGCAATTCATTACAAATAGGGACACGATGCAGTAACCGTGTGAGATGGATCTATCAAAAAATTCAAACCACCTAAATAGTTACATCTAACCGTGCGACCTACCCACACAGTTTTCTCTAACCATACGCTAGGCCCAGATTTTCCAATAATATAGGATTTAGGCTCTGAACCAGCCCTGAACAACCGCAAAACCTTATATAACCTTTTAAGTGCCTATATAAGGTCCAAAATAAATAATTAGACTGATATTTAAAAGGATAGATAGCTAACTGGAAAAATGGGTTCTTATATACTCCCCCAGAAAAGAACTCATGCTCGAGTTCACCTTCCAAGGGTGGAGAAAAACTTTTTTAAAATGTCTCAATACACTGGGCATTTATATCATCCTCCAGCTCCAATGTCCCATATGGAATGCGAATGTGATTCTATAACATCCATAATATAGGGAAAGACCATCCTTTAGGATCCTATGTGCTCTAGTTGTAATTCCCCGACCCTAGTTACCTAGAGTAGGTGCATTATTAAAAAAAATTCACAATACAAGGAATCATGTCCTGAATGACCGCTCAGTTTAGTATCCTTGGAAGTACTAGATACACAAATATTTTTTACATTAAATTATTAAAAGAAAAAGAAAAATTGTGTCTCCACAGAATACACTCATACCCCTCAGCCAATCCTTGCTGGTCCATCATAATATACTTCTTCACATCTGGGGGAAAAGTAAACATAATGAAGGGGTGAGCTAAGATGCTCAGTAAGGATAATAATATTGGAGAAACATTCATAAATAAGAATAAACATTTAAGGAAATGTCTAAGACTAAAACACATGAATTTTAAACATTAATTTGAGCATAATGTGGAAATTATAAATCAAATAATTTCTATTTACTTATTCACATGGATATTCTACTAGTCGAATAATCACATGTAATATCAATATTTAATTTCATTATGACAGATTGCATAATACCAGACATCAGTACCACATAGTCAAGGCCTCATGCCAAGACTACATATAAGATTTTGTAAAGGCCTCCTGCCAAGACAGTAGTTTGTGTCATGAGACCTACTGATGCATCGAGGAGCTATAGCTGGATCTACCCGTCAATTACTAAGCCCAATGCATTCCTCATATTAAAGGATGAAACACAACAAAAAAATTTATATTAAAAGAAGCATACAAAATGTTAACACCATAACCGTAAACAATTAATGGTATAGAAATAACACATCCATAGTCAAACATATCAAAAAATCCTCAATACAACATGGATTAATAAATCAACTTCAGACAAGCGTAAAATCTATCAAAAGATGTTGACATAGAAGAAATCAAAACTATTTGAGGGAAATATCTCTTTCTATTTTGAAATTTTTTAAGAGTAACATAATTAAAAAAGATAACATTTATTTTGAAAATATTATTATATGATTATATGGTATTCTTCGAAGGTGTTATAATGGTGGGAAATATCCACACCCACCATATAAGTTAAAAAACATTCTAACCTTAATTTGTCGAAAAGGTCATAAAGTACCTTATTTGTAAATAGATGGAAGGATTCCATTAAAAATATTTTATACAAATAAAAAAAAGGGTATAAATGACATTAACTCATAGTCTAGTAAATTGTAAAAATGTATTGAAATAGATGTTTAAGAAACACAGATGTGGATGATAAAGAGGTCCCAGTAGATACTCATGTATAAACAACCTCAGATAATAACGATATTATAAAATTAACCCATATTTGTACATTTCCTTAGTCGAGTGTAGGTTAAACATTTGTAAAATGGGAAAATAATTATATTTAAATTATAAAATAACCACATACAGAAATATGATATCATATAATATCTTCTAATATTTCATTTTTAATGATATTTCAGTAGTATCATTGTTTCGGGTGTTAACATATTCATTTTGCATTATATGTTTTGTTATATAAGTCATATTTTTAATTGATAAGAAGTATTTGATTCCTATCCTGAATAATATATAGTTCTTAAACAATATTTTAAATAATAAAATGAAAATTATTCTTGAATGGTTATGATGGGGAATGAATCTCATTGCGTTCGTGGAGACAGTAATCCGTATGTACGCACAAGCGAAAATATCATTATATTGATTATAAAATCAAACGTAATTGGATGGTATATTACATATAAATAATAATTAAAATTTTATATTTATTATTTACATAAATTATATTCATTATTATACCCATCCAAATAATGAAGTTTTTAATAACAATCTACAACACGACGTGGAGACGGTAAGCTGTACATACGCATGTATGGTGACTTTGTCATTCATTGGATGGACAGAATAATGAATATGGTTGTGCCCTATTTATAATAACCTCAAAATATTTAGAATGTACTAGATTTATTATTTTGGTATGGAAACAACAAAGACAAAGTAATTGGAATAAGAAAAGATCTTTTAGATATGTGATGAAATTATTACATCTTCATCAGGTGATTCCTTTTTATTTGATCAAAATGGATCCATAGGTTGACTTTTTGGAAAAGGTATGGCCTATATTTGGACTTGGAGGTAGTTGGGATGATAGTTTAGTAGGTTTTGGCTGATCCATATGGCTTTGGAGGTGTGAAATTAAGAGAAGCGGGAGTATCCTTTTATAAGGGAGGCGAGGGTCACTTATGAAATGCTTGAAATATTAATTTATTATACAATCATATTCTGTTTATATTTTCTCCAAAAGGATTTATTTCTAGGATAAGTTGGGGTTGGGTTGAAAACCTCTCAACCAATAGGTTTTAGACATTTTTAGGTCAACATATTAACCTTATCATTTAGATTTAACTCTTTGTTAAAGAGTTTAACTTTTAACATGTATTCTCGTATTATTATAATAAATGGTTGATAAACTAAATATAAATATCTAATATAACCACAAGTGGATCATTATTGACACATATAACCTTATCTATTTTTTTGGAAGATATTTATATTTTTAGAAATATAATATGAATTAATAATATAGTTTTTCTTTTAAAAAGTCATTTAGGTCTATTTTGATACTATTTAGAATTTCTTTTTTGTGAAAGTCATAAAAACTTCATCCCCTAGAAAAATTTTATTTATTCCACCCTAAAATTTCATATTATCTTATAAAATTCATAAAATACATAAAAAGTCTCCATTTAAAATTATATTAAAATTTATAATATCAATTATTTTACTCTTTCAATAATAAGGTAATTGCTTCATCCTCATTGGGTCATAAATAAATTTAATTATTTAATGTAAAAAATTTATAAATAAACCTCCATTATGTAGGAAAATTATTTTATCATTCTAATTAATATTTATAGTCTAATTTATCTTATGTATAACCCAATATTGAAAATTTTTTAGTTATGAAAATTTGAATTCAACACTTTTAACTTTTCTTTAAATAAAATAATAATAAATGTCCATATCTTATAAAAGTGGACCAAAATGACAATATTTTTTTCATAAGGTTGATTATGGTGGAAATAGACTTATCCAATAGAATTAGGACATGTGTTAGGTTAATTATAATATCAATTTTACCTTTTATTACCCAATTTATTTTTAACGGTGGTAAATAAAAATCAACAGTTACAATTCAACTAAAATTATTTCCATCCTATTAAGCCACATTTTAATTACTAATGTCAAACGTTTCTTCTTGATTTTTTAAATTCAATTCAGAGAAGTGGTAAAATTGAATTTAATTCAAATTTGCAATTGTTTCTAAAAGGTGGGTAAAAGACGATAAAATGTTCAATAAAATTTTATACATCAAATTTTATTATAAAATGACCCTAATAAATTAATTTGGCCTTATATAGGTATTATGTATCTATTTTTGAAATAAAATAAATTTAAATAAAATAATTAATTATTTATATAAATATTAGGTTTTAAATAATAGCGTAGTGTTTTTCAATATTCAAAAAAAATTAATGTTTTTAGAAAAATACCAAAAAATCACCAAAAGATATTTTTGATATTCTGAATGCAAAAATGAAGTCCATTTTGAAAAATAAAATTTCAAAAATTTAAAAATGATGGTATTATTGTTCAAAATTTCTAGTTGATTGGTCATGGTGTGCTAGAACTCGAAGTTGTGTACAACGCGAGCTATTGAATTATTCAAGAAAAACACACCGTGGAAGCATGAGGTGTTATATTCTTCCCTCATTCAAATAATTTCATCCTTCAAATTTCTTGAATACTAATGCAAAAAAAATTGTGTGGTTCTTCATCAGAAGATCCTCAAGTTCGCACATTACATCTTCCATGTTATGGTTTTTCTATATATCTTTTACCAGAAAAATCATCCAGTTACTCAAAACATATTATCTAGTATCAAGAATCTTGATAGGCACCTCACAATAAGATAGATTGGGTTCTAGTTCTATTTCTTCATCGGTGAGAACCTGCATTGGGTCAATCGTGTATTTTCTCAATAGTGATACATGGAACCCATCCTGAACATTGGAGAGTCATGGAGGCATTACCAAACAGTTAGAAACAAATCTAATTTGTTCTAAAATTTCGAAAGGTCTGATGTACCTGGTACATAATTTACCCTTCGTATTGAATCATACAACACCCTTCCATGGAGATACCATCAAGAAAGCATGTTATCCTACTTGAAATTAAAAATACTTCTGTTGGTTATCAACATAGACCTTTGTACTACTTTGAGATTAATTGATATGGGTTTGGATAATATTCACCTTTTCCATTGTTTCTTCAAAATGTTCTGGGCATATGAGTTTTATTTCTCCAATATCAACCCAAAAAGTTGTTTTATGACATCTCTTTCTATATAATGATTCATATGGTTCCATCTGAATACGTGAATGGGAGATATTGTTATTGAAAAATTATACTAGTGGTAAATACTGATACCACAAACATTGAAAGTCAACTGATCACGATATCAATGTGTCTTCTATGTATTTATTAGTCTGTTCTGATTGTCCATCAGTTTGAGGGTCGTAGGTAGTGCTAAAATTAAGTTCAATATCTATGGATTTTTGATGAATTTTTCAGAATCATGATGTAAAATGGGGATCATGATCAGAAACAATAAATTATTTTACTCTATTAAGTCTTACAACTTCATTAATATATAATATTTCTAAACATTAAAGTGGTAAATCTTTTATTATAATAAGAAAATTTGCTGACTTGGTAAGAAGATGAACAACAGCCCATATTTCATCATTCCTTCTAGGTGACTTTGGTAGCCTCATAAAAAAGTCCATCGTAATATAATCCCATTTCCAATTAGGTGTGGGAAGAGGTTGCATGAATCCTCTAGGATGTTGTATTCTAGCCTTCACATGCTAAAAAACCATACAACTTGATACATAATCACAAATCTCTTACTTCATGGTGTCCCACAAAAAAATGTTCTTTCAAATATATATTCATCTTAGTGCTACCATGGTTTATAGAGAAATTTGAGCAATGAGCATCGTCCAACAATTCCATTTTTATATCATGTATTTCATGAACACATATCCTCTTCCCAAATTTCAAAATTCCATCTTCATATAAGAAGTCAATTAATCTCCCATAATTCACAGCTTTAATTTTATTTTGAAACTCTGAATCATCAATCTGAGATATTTTTACCCTTTCCAGTAATGATTGTTTAGAAATAATTTTAAAAAGTATTGATGTTTCACATTCCATGATAATTCACATATCTATCTTTACTAGATCTATAAACATAGGATACCTTTCAACTCTTATCTTGTTAAAATCTACATGATCTTTTATAGTCAAAGAATCGACCACCTTATTTTCCTTCCTCGGGTGGTAGTGTATAGTGAAATCATAATCCTTGAGTAGTTCAAGCCATCGTCTCGGCCTCATGTTGTGTACTTTCTGTGAGAAAATATACTATAAACTATTTTGTTCGGTATATATCTCACATTTTTCACCATAGATATAGTTTCTACATATCCTCAAAGAAAAGATTACATATTCTAACTCAATATAATGAGTGGGATAGTTTTGTTCATTAATTATTAACTATTGTGATGCATAAGAAATTACTTTATTGTTCTGCATAAGGGAAAAACCAAGTACTTTCATTAAAGAATCAATATAAATAACAAACCCATCATTCCCTGATGGTAGAGTCAAGATATGATCATTGACTATTATTCTCTTCAGTTCTTCAAAACATTCTTCACAATATTTTTTCCTATCAAATTTAACCCTTTTATATGTGACCATGGTTAAAGGGGTAGCTAATCAGAAAAAATTATGGACGACATGCCTATAAAAACCTACTAAACCAATAAAACTTCATACCTTAGTTATAATAATTGGTGTTGGACATTCATGTATTACTCAGGTTTTAGAAGGATCAACATATATTCCATCCATAGAGACAATATGGACATGGAATGATATCTCTTGAAAACAGAATTCAAACTTGCTAAACCACCAATAAAATTATTTATATTAAGTGTCTTTAGAATAATGTGCATGGGATTTTCATTATATTTGTAGATTTTGGAGTAAACCATGATCACATCAATAAATACCACTATAAATTCATCATGATATTAGTTGAAAACTCCTTTCATTAGATCTATGAAGATAGAGGGTGCATTAGTCAGTCCAAAATGCATTACTGTAAACAATTAATGCCCATACCTGTTACGAAACGCTATCTTCAGAATGTCTTCCTTCTTTATACATAACTGATGATATATATATCAATGGTAAATATTTAAAACATATTTTTCTCCATGAATTTGATAGAATAAGTCCTCAATGGGAGGTAGGTGATACTTGTTCTTTATTGTAATAGCATTGATATTTTTGTAGTCAATGAACAACCTCATAGATTCATCTTTCTTCTTAATAAAAAAACATGGGATCCCTAGGAAAAAACAACAGGGAGAATAAATAATTTATTTATCAATTCCACTAGTTGTTTCTTTACATAGACTAATTCAGTAGTGGCCATTCTATAAGGGGCCTTGATACCGAAATTAAATCAATGGAATATTCAATTTCTTGTTCTAGAGGATGTCTAGGTATATTCTCTGAAAACAGATCAACATATTCTTACACCATAGGTAAGTCCTCTATTTGAACATTCCTTTCCTCAACCATAGTTATTATACTCTATTTCTCCCAAATAATTGAATATAGTAGAGCTACTGGGGGGATCTAGATAAGAATCAGATTGTGAAGTTTTTTCTCTAAAGATAAGGTATTCCTTATCATTATAAAAAATTGTAACCTCCTTCTTCTTCTTATAAAATTTCACATCATGGTTTGAAATCAATTCCATACCGTGGATTATATCAAATTCAATCATGGGTCTGATGATGAGATCAATATATAAAGAATGTTTATATGATTTAATGAGAACTAATTCAAAAAACACTGATGTAATGATACATACCTTAAATTTTTTGACTAAAAACTACCTTGTCAAATCAAATTCTAAAGTTAAAATTTTCATTGAAAATAATGAAGATATGAAATAATGTGATGATCCAAAATCAAATAAAGCATTGGATAAATTTGAGTAAACCATTGAATTAACACCCACCACATCATTCAAAGTTTGAACCCTATCAGTAGTGATCACATAAGCTTGGCCTTGCTCCATTGTCATTTTTTATGTAATTTTATTTGGATCTTAGGACATTCATTTTTATAATACCACATTTCTCTAAAATTGTAGCATTCAAAATTGACAACCTATTTCCTTCAATTATAATAATGAGCATTGTAGACTTTTTCACTACACTTGAAGCAGACTCCTGTTCCGTTCAAAAAAGTACCGGGGAATTTTCTTCCCAAATTTACTGCAGGATGGAAATTCAACTTTTCCCTTCATCTACTTATTTATATTTCCATAGTGCATAGAAGATATCTTTATATCCTTCTTTGCATTAATGTTATAAGACTTAGATAATTACTTTTCAGTCGTGATCACACTTGAGAAAGTACCTTCGTATGATGAGAAGGATAATGAGACTAATTATCAACAGAGAAATGGTTTTAACCCATAAAAGAATCAATCAATCTTAATCCTTCAGTTACGTATATAATCAATTTCATGCCTAGCTATCCTTGTAAAGTTAGCTTCATACTTTGCATCATTATCAACTTCCTTGTGCCTCAGACACAAAAATTGTTTTTCTATATCCACTCTACGGTCATGAGGAATGTATTTTTTTTATAAAATCTCTTTAAACTCCATTCATTCCATATTTGATACTTTTTCATCCTTCGTTTTGTTTTGAATTAATAACCACCATTGATCTGCATCGTCTGCGAGGCAATAAACTACCATGAAAACTTTTTTCCTTTTCGCTACTCCCCAAAGCATGAAATATTTTTTTTCTAAGTAACTTATCCATTGCTCAGCTACAAATAAATTTTAGTTCAATTGGATATTGGTGGTTGTTGCCTCATGAAGCAGTCTAACATTGATCATCCACATTATGGACTAGGGTTCTCCATACGAGTAAGGATATTATTCATCACCTTAGTGAGTTGTCCCAGTATGGTTATATGTTTTTCCTAACCAGTTGCATCACCAGATCCACTATATTTATCATGAGTATGTGGGAAATTCTGACATGGATTACGTGCTAGGATAAGGTTACCATTCCATCCACTAGGCGCCATTTCTAAACAGTATAACACTCTACATCAGTTTTTGAATAATAATACATAATTCCAAACAAGTAAAATTCCTATCATAAATTGAACAGTGTATGCATATAATCCATAATCCTGAAAAAATGTTTTATTTGAAAAAATATTACCCATAAATCCTTCATAATGGTTTGTAAATAAAATGTGAATTATCTAAAGCGTATCACCCGGGAGTGTCGTTCCTGAGAGTCCAGCAAGGCTCATTGTCGTGTACTAGGATACCCTGAGTCAAGACCAAAACTCCTTGTCCGAGTTTTTACTCATAGGTTCATCTGTTCAAGAGACATCTGTACCTGCTCGTATCCAAATAGGGATGTAATCCGTTGAAAATACCCAAAATCTATAAATACCAAAAATCATAGGAAGTTCTTCTACACTAATCCTAAGATTCTATCTTAAGGTAATGTTCTATAATCAGAGTATTTATAAATATAATTTCAAGAGTTTTTACTAATCTTACTCTGATTCAATTATAAGTCCACGACCCCAGTTACCTAGAGTTGGTGCATTATTACATAACATTGGCATGATATAAGGAATCAGGTCCCAAAATACTGATAAGTTTAGTATCTTTGGATGTACTAGATAGATACATAAGATTTACATTACATTATAAAAGGAAATAGAAACATTATGTCTCTATAGAAAACACTCATATCCCTTATTCTATCCATACAAATCAGTCATAATATACTTCTTCACATCCTAGGAAAATAAAACATGAGAAATGGGTGAGCTCAAATGCGGAGTGAGGTTAAAAATATATCGTAATCATTCACAAATAAGCATAAACATTTAATGTAATGCAGAAGACTAAATAACAATCCTTTTAAACATAAAATTCAGCATAATATGACAATATGAAATCAAATAATGTCATTTACATGTCCACATGGTTATTCTACTAGTCGAATAATCACATGTAATATCAATAGATAATTTCATTATGATGGAATGTATAATGTCAGACATCATAACCATATAGTCAAGGTCCAATGCGAAGACTACATATATGATTTTTCAAGGAAATTTTCCAAGACCCTATTTTGTCTCATGAGACCTACCGATCCATTGAGGAGATATATCAGGCTCCATCCATCACTTTTTATGTCCAATGCAATCTTTATAAGAAAATATCGAAACATAACATATACATTCAAATTAAAACTAGCATACAAAAAGTTAATACATTAACCATAAACCATGAATGCTATATGAATAACACATCCATAGTCAAACATATCACAAAACCTTCAATACAAAATCAAATAATAAATCAACTTCATATAAGTATAAAATTCAACAAATGATGTTGACATAGATGAAATCAAAACTATTTGAGATAAATATCTATTTCTATTTTGAAATTGATTAAAATTCACATAATTATTGGAGAAAAAAATATTTTGAAAATATTTTTATATGATTGTTATGGATGATTCGAAGGTGTTATAAAAACATAAAATAGCTGCACCCACTGTAGAAGTTTGAAAAACATTCCTTCCATAATTTTTCAAAAAGGTCAGAAAGTACATTATTTGAAAAGTGTCCGAAAGATTTATTTCAAACCATTTTATAAAAATCCAAACAAGGGTATAAATTATTTTAACACATAGTCTAGTAAAAAGTAATTTTTTTTGAAATACATTTTTAAGAAACACAAATGTCGATGATAAAGAGGTCCCAATAGATACTCACATATAAACAACCTCAGATAATAAATATATTGATAAATTAACTATTACCTTATACTTTTCCTTAGACTAGGGTATGTTAACCTCATGTATAATGGTGAAATAGTTGATATTAAATTATACAATAACCACATACATAAATATAATATTATATATGATCTTCTAATATTGCTTGTTAATGATATTTTAGTAGTATCATCATTTCGGGTGTTAATTGATTCATTTTCTTTTATATGTTTTGTTATGTAAGTCAGGTTTTTTAGGGATAGGATGTATTTGATTCATATCCCTAATGATATTAGATTCTTAAAAATTATTTTAAATCATAAAATGAATATTATTCCTTAATGGTTACGATGAGAAGTGTATCTCGTCACGTTCGTGGAGATGGTAATCTGTACATATGCATGAGTGAAAATATCATTCTATTGAGGGTAAAATCGTATGTAATAGGATGATATATTACATATAAAAAATTAATAACATGTTATATTTATTATTTACATCGATTTTACTCATTATCATATCCCTCCAAAAAATGAAATGTGGAATAACAAACTACACCACGACGTGGATACGGTAATCCGTACGTACACACGTATCATGACATTGTCATTCATATGATAGATATAATAATGAATATTTTTGTCGAATATTTATAATAACATCAATTTATTTAGAAGGTACAATAGTTATTATTTTTTAATGGAAACAACAAAGAAAGAGGAAGTGGATGAAGAAAAGAACATTTAAAGAGGTGATAAAATTATTATATCTTCTTTGGGTCCTTCATTTTTGTTTGATCAAAAGGGAACCATAGGTTGGCTTTATTATCATTGAAAGGCCTTTAGGATGAAGTGAGGGTAGTTGGGAGGATAATGTGTAAGGGTTTGGACAAGACAAATGGATTTGGAGGTGTGAAATTAAGAGAAGTGGGAGTTCGCTTTTATAAGAGAGGTGAGGGTAACTTTAAGAAATGCTTGAAATATTAATTTTGTATACAATCATATTCAGTTAATAATGGATACATTAAGATTTATTTCTATGCTATTGTATCTTTAGGTCTAAAACCATTCATCAAATATGTTTTAGATAGGTTTAGGTCACCATATCAACCTTATCTTTTAGATTTACCTCTTTGTAAAATAGGTTATCATTTACCATGTATTCTTGTATTATTATAATAAATGGTTAATAAACATACAATAAATAACAAAGAGAACCCCAGGTGGTTAATTATAAACATATCATACCTTATATACATACTTTCAGAAAACCATTGATTTTTAGTAATATTATATCAATTAATAATATCCTATTTGTTTTAAAAACATATTTAGGTCAATTTTGTCACTATTTAGTATTTGTTTTTTTGAAAGTAAAAACACATTATCAGTAAAAAAATAAAAAGATTTTATCAACCAAAAAATGTCATATTAACATATAAAATTTGTGGAATACATATGAAGTCTTAATTTATAATTATTTTAATATTTGTAATATAAATTATTGTACTCTTTCACAAATATTGTAATTACTACATCATCATTGTTTCATAAATAAATTTAATTATTTAATGTCTAAAAATTTTAAATAAAATAGATGTATATAGGAAATATTTTTATGATTTTATAAATATTTACAGTCTAATTTATCCTATGTATAACCCTATATTAAAAATGCTTTGGTTATGAAACATTGAACCTAACACTTTTAACTCTTTTTCAAATAAAATTATAATAAATGTCCAAATCTAATTGAATTGGACCAAAAGGATAATATTTTATTCCTAATGTTCATTTTAGTCGAAATAAACTTATCCAATAGAATTAGTACATGTTTTAGTGTAATTATAATATCTTTTTTACCTTTAGTTACCCTATTTACTTTTAACCATGGTAAATAAATTTCAAATGTTACTATTCATCCAAAATTATTTTCATGAAATTGAACCAAATTTTACATACTTATGTAAACCGTGCGTATTGTAATTTTGATATTAAATTCATAGAAATGGAAAAATTATGTTTTATGAAAACTTTCAAATGTTCCTAGAAGGTGGGTAAAAGAATTTAAAATGTTCAATAAAATTTAATACATCTAATTTATTTATAAAATGACTCTAATGAATTAAATTTATCTTATATAGAAATGATGTATCTATTTTTAATAAAAATGAATTTTAAAAAAATAAATAATTATTTAAATAAAAGGTTGTTTTTGGACAATAACTCAATATTTTTCACTACTCATCAAAAAATGAATGTTTTTAGAAAAAATAACAAAAAATCACTCGATGATAATTTTTATATTTCGAATCCAAAAATGAAGTCCATTTTGAAAAATAACACATATTATATTTCCCAAAGTGGGTATTACTATTAATAACTACATGTTTGATTGGTCATGGTGTTCTATAACTTGAACTTGCATACAATGTAAGCAATTTCATTATTCAAAGAGAAACGTACCATGGAAACATGGGGTGTTACATTGGTCCAAGATGCGTACTTGATACTCTTCAATGGAAACATCATCATCAAAATAAACTTCCTCAGGATCAAAGAAATGAGTAGTGTCATTGTGATATTGGAGATATTGTTAAACCTAGAAAACATCATGAATGTTGCGGTACCTCTGAGGTAGTAGTAAAAGATAGGATACCAGCCTAACTCTATCTAAAATATAAAATGTCCCTACATAATAAGGTGATTTCTTCCATTACTTCTATAACAATATATGACCTATAATGGGAGATACCTGAATAAAATAAGGATCATCGCCTCATACTATAGAGGTCATCAATGGCGATCAACATAATATTTCTGTCTAGACTTAGTTAAAGTAAAATTCCTTCTGATCAGATAAAACTAATCTAAATTCCCCTCAACTTGATGAGGACCTAGTAGGGATGCCTCACTTACCTCTATCCATCATAGGGGTGAATGGTATAACCTACCATATAAGGCCATTAAAGGATACTTCATAACTGTCTCCTAAGAACTCAGATTATAGGAGAACTCAACAAGAGGGATGTTCTTCTCCCAAGAACCGTCAAAAAAAGAACACATGATCAGATCATATCCTCTAGAACATGTATTTTCCATTCTGATTTTCCATTAATCCAATTCTAAAAAGTTTCGATTATAATCACATGTGTTCTCATAGCCTTCTATAATCCTTTATTGAACCATGATGTGAAACGAGTGTCCCTATCTAAAATGATAGTCACAGGCACCCTATGTAGATGTATGATTTCACATATATATAGTTTTCCCATATCATCAATAGAGAATTTCTCCCGAATAGGGATGAAGTTATCCACATTCGTCAATCATTCAATGGAATCCCAAACAACATTGCTACTGTTGTGGGACCTTGGTAATCTGATAAGAAATTCCATGGAAACATCTTCCCACTTTCATCCTAGGACTGAAATTTCCTATAACATGCCTTCAGGTCTCTGGTGCTCCACCTTCACTTGCTGACAGGTGTAACACCTAGTGATAGAGCCTATTTTTTGAGACTTTATCCTAAGACACCAATACTTGTGTCAAAATTTTGATACATCTTGGAGATACCTTTATTAAATCCCCTCTGAGAAGGAATCCAATCTTGCATTAAATCCTATATGGTATATGTTGGATCCCATACAAGTCTATGTATGCATAGGATTTCATCTCTATCCACAGACCACTCTAGAGGGGGGTTATCTCTTGATATACTCTCATGGAGGACTAAGCCCTTATGATCTGATAATTTTATACACTTCGCCTTCTTAAGAAGAGAATAAGTGAATTTGAAATATTAAGGGTTATACTACTCCTGAATATCATGAAACATCAGATTATTCTCTGAGAGTAGCTCCCTTAACATACATTCATCACTACATTCCCATGTGGCTTATGATTGAGTTTTCTGACTCTGTGCATCTACAACGACATTTCAGTTTCTATATGTATATGCATGATCAAAATAAATGGAAAGTAGAAACCCAACCCATATTTATTTTTTGATATACTAGTAACAATATGAAAAAATATAATTGAGGATTTTGTGGTCTATTTATACCAAAAAGCAATTATGCAACATATAATGTAACCAACAATGTAAGGTAGTGACAATTACAGCTAGATAAAGGTTGTGCATCAGGTAGTTTCTCTCATGAGGCCTCAGCTACAAAGATCCAAACACAATGAATCTATCCCCCTTCATCATAACTACTCTTATACTAATTCATGATGTATCACAGAATATGGTATAACCTATTCATGTATCTGGAATAGTCAGAATAGGTGTCGAGACAAGCCTCCCTTTCAAATATAAAAATATTTCTCACATGCGTTGGACCACATGAACTTTACACCCTTATTTGTATGGCTAGTGAGAGGTGAAGAAATGAGTGAGAAGTATTTTATGGAATACATGTAATATCCATAAAAACCCATGAACCTCCATATTTTAGAGACTTTATTGGGAAGCTCCTAGGAATCTACAGTACGGGCATTTTTTGGTTCAACAGTGTCTCTCGATTCCGATATGATATGACAAAATAATAGAACTTTGATGATCTTGAAGTTTCACATAGAAGGATGGTCATAATGTTTTCTTATCTCTTAGTGAACATAGAATGATATCAAGGTTCTTTTCATTGTCTCTATGAGTGTAATAATACAGTAAGATGTTATCCACAAATACTATGACAAATGAATCCAAATATGGGTGGAACACCATATTCATCAGAAACGTTAAAAGGGTTGGTACATTCATAAGACCAAACAACAGAACATGGTACTCATATAGGACATACCTACTATGGAATACATTATGAACTATGTTTAATGTCTTAACACACACATGATGATATCCTAATCTCATGTCAATATTATAGAACACACTATCTCCTTGAAGCTGGTCGTAGAGATCATCTATTCAAGGAAGTGGATAATAGTTCTTGACAAAAATATAGTTCAACTATCTTTTATCCATGCATATACCTAATTCTCCATCGGCCTTATTCGTGAAAAGCACGAGTGAACCCCATGAGTATGTACTGGGCCATAAAAATCCTTTCACCACAAAATCTTATAACTACAGCTTGAACACCTGAAGCGCAGTAGGTGGTATCATGTATGGAGGAATTAACACTATAGGTTATCCTATAATAAGATCTTTTGTAATATCTACCTCTCTCTCAAGAGGTAATCCGAAACTATTTTCTAAACATACAACCCTAGAACTGACCACTACTGAAGGGAAAAAATATTTTCCTATACATTGATCCTCCATGAAGAGATTTGAAATCTAGGTGATAACTCCACCTATCCCATGATTATTTGGTTCCACACTACCATCATATACATTCCACTCACCTATATATAAAAACATTCATACTTCTAGTCAGCTAAATGATAGCCTACAATGATATCAGTATACAAAATCATGACACTGAACCAACAAAACCATCAAAAGAATGAAATCAAATCCCATCATCTCGAGAAACAAGATGTTCTACAAGAATTAGTAACTTCTTACCTCACGGGGATATCCCTACATTGGCATATTCCCTCTGACTGCACTCATAACAAGGTGTCTAGGTTCATTACCCCAAAATAATATTGTATATCTAGCTCGAGACATTCCATGATAGATATATAGATAAAATAGTTATAATAACCTATATCAAATAAAGTAGATACTATAGTAGATGCCACAAATATAGTATCTCATACTACAGATGGTCCCAGAACATGATACTCAGGTATCAGTTGTAGTGCATGAAATTCTCTTGATCCACGACCCTGTGTAATAGCTGGACTACCATGATCACAACTGCTCTACTAGTACTTCTGGTTATCAGGAGTGTTGCTATTGTGTCAATGACCTCCTCCATTGCCGGTCATACTAGTGTTATTTCATCTGTCCTCCTAACATGGTGTAAAACTACCCACCCTTAAAGGTGGAGTAAGCATTGATATTTTTTCACTTGAAGATGATCAAAATGTCCCACCGAATCATTGAATATGATTCATGAAAAAATTGGACTAACACTCCAGTAGGTATATATCACATCGATGATTCTGATTAACCCATCGTCCACACTAATGACACATCATGGAGTTATCAAAATGGGATCTCAAGTTCCCCTCCATGACGTGAAACCTCAAGGGAATGGTTCCTTCCACTGGGAGAATTACAAGCCTACCACGACACTCATCCTCAATACCCAGTACTATTTATGTCCCTTAGGATGAATTCAGTGATAAGATCCTAATTTAATATTTCATAAAAAGTATGTTTGTTAAATGAATTCATCTTCATACAGATAGCGTAAAAAATACCATCCTTGAAGCGTCTAGCATGAGAAATCTCATCGCCAGATAAAAGTGGGGTGGAAATATTTATAACTAATTGAATGATTTTGAATATTAAATTACTGACATAAAACCTTACTCAAGATAAATAAACTCTCTATCCCTATCAACTCTCAACATATGAGAAAAGAAATAATAATATAAATAATTCTATAAATCAACACCTAACATGCCATATTGATGACCATCCTTGTAATCATCATCTTACCAGGGATTGGATGAATCATGAAACATTTATGTAGAACCTTTTAACTTCACTAGGGAGGCATCTCTAGATGATCAATGATATGTAGAGTGGCCTCCATCCATGAATAAGCATCCTATAAACCACCATTTTATGAGAAGGTAGGAGAACGCTACTGCTGGAACTCACGAGTCAATGTAGCCATCGAAGGTGAAAATCATGGATCACCATGCATGGACTACATCAGATGTAAGAAACTATCAAAAATCAAGGCATATGTTCCAAGATTTGGTATAGTAGGCAGTTCCTCGAGTGACCCTTCTTTGATCGATGTCATTTGGTTAGATTATGGTCAGTGGTAAATTAGAACACATATTCACTCTAAAAAGGATAAATAATTGAGTATAGGGGTTATATTTTATCTCTACAAATTTAACATGTGTGTTCTTGTATTATCGATTAAGATCGCACTCTCAAAATATACAAAACTTCGGACCTCACATGTTTTTATGTCAATTGTTCAATTGAATTGATAGTTTCATTTACATTAAAAAATCAATAAATAGATATTATTATTAATTTAATTATAGTATCCATGTGATTCGAAATAAATTAATGAATAAGTTTATAGGTAGATCGATTAAAAAAATAACTACTCTTCCATGGGTGGTGTAGTCATCATAAAAACAATCTGCATGTGCTAATGCTTAGAAAGGGTAGAACCAAATATCATTTCTACTCTTGGTTCCATCCCAATTAGGAATATTAAGATAAGAATAAATATGAATAGAACATAATAAAATAGAAGAAATAAAATAATAAAAAAGTTTTTTTTTATGAAAACACTAACATTAAAACATGAGGAAGAAGAATAAGGCTTTGACGAAGGGATACTTGATTCAAGAGAAACCATTATTGATTTTCTTAGAGAATTGTAGTGGAATACCTTATCTTCATCCCACCACTTTATAAATCACGTACCAACCTATCCAAATTGGAAAAACACTAATTTATAGATTGGATGTGAGTCTAGGATTAAAGAGGTTTCATGTGTGAATGGGGAACCTCTGATAAATATTTTAATTCAATTTGCAATGCCCATATGACCTCCAAAAGGCATGAACCAACTGTTATTACTGAAACACGATTTTCAAAAAATTGTCTTGGCATGATTCTCTCAAAATTTTGGCCAAATACAAGCTTGGATGAAGGCGTAATGACCAAAATACAGAACCAATTCCCAATTCGGTGGGTCCATCCCACCTTTGATTTCAAGGTCCAATTATTTCAAACAATTCACGATTTAGATCCAATGTCTTGAACAGAAGTTTTATACCATTATGTCAAGAAAATAGTTACAATGTTTGAATTTCAAAAAATAAATATAAAAATAATAATCCCTGAAATGCTACAATGCACTATAAATGGTAAAACTAGAATTTCCATTAAAATTTCAAATGAATGATCTTATCCCAAATTTTTATAAATAAACATATTTAACATAATGTGAAGAAATTTTATCAACCATCGCACACTTACCCTTTTTCAATCCTTTGAAAAACCTAATATCTTGTATTTGAAAAATTTGTGTCAAGATATGAATATTAAAATTTGTCAATCCACAATGAAAATATAGGCAAACAAATAATCCAACAAAGAGTCAATATCAATAAAATTTAAATTCATTATCTCATAAATTGTGTCAAAAAAATCCAATGAGATTCATAACACTGATCATAGAAAAAAAGTATTGCATCTTTCATGCCATTAATTCTCCACGTGTGTGTGTGTGCCAACCATTATAGGTTCCAAAATCCACTCTTTATTCAGTATATTCATTTCATGTAAACCAATTCTACATACCAAGTTTAATTCACTGAACTTTTTTCACATTCCTTTATAATCTAATTTCAATACCCACTCACTTAAGTATTCTCAAAAATCAATCCTTAAGCTCTCAATATTGATATACCTATATGTTGTAAATTTCATCACTCTACTTATTTATTATTATTATATATATATATGTTTTTTTTTCATTTGACTTGGAAAAAATCTCACTCTCAACTCTCAACCGTTGTTTGATCTCATCACGACACTAATTTTAATAGTTATAACAAGATCAATGGTCGATGATGAATGTTTTTTGTATTGTAGAAGACACAGCCAATATTATTTTTGAGGGTGTAGAACAGTCGAATAATAGGTACACACACATAGGTAAATTAGGTACAATAATAAAACCGATGGGAAGAGAAACAAAAATATGGATCAACCAATGAATTTTATTACATAACATGACTATACCATCAATTTAGTAGGAAAAAATTCATAAGTTATGGATGAGTAAAAATTTGTGTGGAGAAATCAATGATGCAATTTACCATGAATAAATATCACAAATAATGATGTAAAAATACAAAAGGTTTTATAATGAAACAACCATTCATATAATCTACGAGAGTAATTTTTATAAAAATCAACCCTTGATGTTGATGTCTTACTCATGCTCATAATTCTACGAATGAATTTTAAAAACATGAATTTTCCATATGTTTCAAATGAGATTCATAAATGATATATTTGTTTCTTTTTTACTGATTTTATTGAATAATGTAACCATAAACTTAATAGAAAATACACATAAAACAAACAAATGAAAATATTAAATATCTACCCCAAAAATTTTTCCCCTCCCCCACACATAAAATATTTCATTTTCCTCAATGTGAACCTATGAGATGATATATGAACATAAAATGTATAATTTTAAATAGGATGAAGAATAACAAAGTAAAATGGTTAGGAATAGTCTGATATGCTCAAGTGATGATGGGGTCATGCAGTGTGATGAAATCCATTGCCTTAGTTGGACGTATCTCAATGTATTTCTTAAAAAATTGCATGTTGACTGTTAATATCCTTCTTATGTCCTCTTGTGAGACCTCCACTGCACCATAAGGAAAAATATTAGATACAATATAAGGACCTAACCCTCTAGAACTTGACATACCAGTCATCGTATTCAGTTGTGAACTATAGATAATAACTTTCTCTCTAACATGAAATTCCCTTTTATGGAAAATTCTTTCATGTGATGCTTTGGATAATTCCTTGTAGTTCCTTGAGTTCTCATATTATGATAATCTAATCTCCTCATGCTCTTGAATTTGTAGAATCTATTGCATACTATCTTGTATAACATCCATGTTAAATTTCTATATAGCCCAATAAGCCTAATGCTCAACCTCCACAGGTAGAAGAAAAGATTTCAAAAAAAATATCGAAATGGGGACATAAAATGGGTGTCTTGTATACTGTCCTATAAGCCCATAACACCTCATCGAAGTGCTTTCTCGAATCCTTCCTATTTGGTTAAAAAAATTTCTCCAAAATTTGTTTCAACTCACGATTAAGAACCTCCGCCTAACCATTTTTTTGGGGGTGGTATGGTTTTAATGTTTTTTGTGTTACCCCATACTTCCAAAAGAGGGAAGCCAAATTCAAATTGTAGAAGTGTGTCTCTTAGTCACTGATGATGGACTTTGGTACTCCAAACATACAAAAAACTATGTGTCTTGACAAATTCTACTACCACATGAAAATCATCTGTTGTGGTGGCCTTAGCCTCCACCAATTTACTCACATAATCAATAGCAAAAAAATTATACAAACAAAAAACAAAAGGAACTATACAAAGGACTTATTAAATTTTTTCCCCATTCATAAAAAATCTAATACAATAGTATGTGTTGTTGGGGTATACCATGTCTTCTAGAAATGTTCCTAGTGTGTTCGGAATGAGTGCATGACATACAAAACACACGGGAATCATGAAATGAACTAGGCTAATATAATCCATAGTCTACGACTTTCATAGCTTTCTATTGCGGTCCAATGTGTCCATCATAAGAAAGTGTATGAAATATTTGAATAACTGAATCAATATCATTATCAAGAACACACCTCCTAATAACATGATCACTACACATGCGCCAGAGGTAGGTGTCATCCCATACATAAAATTGTGAGTCACACTTTTGTTTTTGGACATTATGTTTCTTCAAATTTGAAATAATTTCAAATTGCACAAGGTAGTTTACTAAATCTGCATACCAATGATGTGTACCTAGGAGTTCATGAAGATACTCATCGGGGAAACTGTCTTGAAGTCGTACATTGTCCAAGGGGTCATCCTATATTGTGTGAGTAAGCCTACTGATGTAGTCTTCCACTATATTTTGTTACCCATTATTCTCTTTTATTTCAATATCAAATTCTTGAAGAAATATCATCCATCATATATATCTAGGATTTGCATCTGAATTCTTCAAGAGGTACCTCAGAGATGTATGGTAAGAGAAACAACTACTTTAGAACCCAATAAATATAAATAGAATTTATCTAAAGAAAATATAATTCCAAGTATATCCTTTTTTGTGGTTGTGTAGTTTGATTGGGATGAATATAATTTCATGGATGCATAGGCGATAACATTTTAAAGTCCCTCCATTCACTGAGATAAGATAGCCCCATTTTCCAAGTTGAATGCATACAAAATCAGAATCCTTTTAAAGTAATCATGATAAAGGAAGAGCAATCTTACTAAAATCATTGATGAAGCACTGATAAAACCCTGCATGCCCTATAAAATATCTAACATCATGTACACATGAAGGATATGTTAAGGACGAAATAATATATACCTAAGATCTATCAACCACTACCAAATGTTTTGACACTACATTCCCTAAGACAATGCCATGATCTACCATGAAATGACACTTTTCAATGTTCAAGACCAGACTCTTCTCAATAAAACAATTAAAAACATTCCGAAACTACTTAGACAGTCATTAAATGAGGATATATACACTATAAAATCTTCCATAAATACCTCCATGTAGGTCTCAATAAAATTAGAATGAAAATACTCACCATGCTTTTATAAATGGTACCTGGGGCATTGAAAAGTCCAATTGGCATCCTTTAGTAATAAATTGTGCTGAAGCGATTGGTGAATGTAGTCTTCATATAATCCTACAGAAATATATGAACCTGATAATGTCCAGAAAATCTATTCAACAAACAATAATGTGTATTCTCAGCTAGTCTCTCAAGCATCTAATCAATAAATTTGAGGGGAAATGGTCAATGTGAGTGGACTGATTTAGTTTCCTATAATCAATACACAGATGCCAAATTTTTTCTACACTCATTGGAACTAACTCAACATTCCCATTTCTATCAACAGTAACACCACTTTTCTTACGCACAACCTGAATAGGAATTACCCACTGGGAATCTAAAATGGGGTAGATTATACCAACCTTAGGAAATTTTTCAACCTCTTTTTTGACAAATTCTAGAATGGTTGGATTGATTATCCTTTGTATCTACCTAATAGGTTTAGTCACATCCTCCAAAAAAACTTATTCATGAAAATATATGCGATAATAATTGATATGTCAACCATGGTCCACCCGATTTCCCTAATGATCTCCCTCAAAATATTCAAAAGATTTTCTTAATGTTTAAAATGATGATTATTAGCATTTATAACAGGTAATATCATGCCACATAACAAGTATGAGTACTTTAGATTAGTTTGACGTGGATTTAGTTCTAATGTTGTGGGGTGATGAATGGATGGAGAAATTGAAGGAACTAAAATATGTGCACAATGAACATCAGTATCAAAATATAAATCATCAAAATCATACAATAAAGCATCTAATCTATCAAAATACTCAACATCAATGTCATAATTAGAGTGAGAATTATCAAAATCATAATATGAATCCATTTCAAAATCAAATATGAGAGAGTCTTGTTTGTTATAAATGGGTGGAAAAGTGCTCATAGACATCTAACTAGAACCATTACTCATAATCTCCCTATGCATAGGAAAATAAAATTCCATGGGTTTTTTATTTGGTTGTTCAAAATGTGAGATAACAAAAGTATAATGGTCCTATGTGGGGTAATTCAATGAGCCCATAACATTAAATATCACTACTTCATCTCCAAAATTCATAGAATGTGTACCCTCATGGACATTTATGGCTGTTTTAGCAGTTCTGAGGAAGGGTCTGTTGGGTCGGAGAGTGATGGCAAGAGGGGGGGGGGGGTGAATTGCCTTTTAAAAAATAATTAACAATTTAAAATCAAAGTTAAAAGTGCAGCGGAAATAAAGGAGACAAGACACAAAACATGATAACGGAGTTCAGCTTAAACCAAAGCCTACGTCTCCGCTCCCAACTCAACCGTTGAGAGATTTACTACCGCTTGCTTTTCAATGGTTTTAGCAAGAAACCCACTAGACTTTAAGGTAGTCTAGGACCTATTACAGCTTGCTTTTATTGGTTGAGAAAGAACCCACTTGCTTTTATTGGTTGAGCAAGAACCCACTAGCCTTCTTACAGGTGAAGGCTAGCTCACCTATGACTCAAGCCTTTTAAAGGGAAGATTTGACTAACCTCTTCACACCTTGAAGGTGGTGTGAAAACCCAAATGAAAGGGAGATGAGAGAAAGTGGGGTTTGTAGGCACAAACCCAAATTGATGCTCAAAATAATTAAAACAAGAAAAACTGTAATGAGGAGAAGCCTTGGGCGCCAAAGGAATGATGGAGTTGATGAAGAGCGCTCCGAAGCTTCTATGGTGGTGCTCCTTGGATGTGGAAATGTGTTGGAGCAATTGGGGGTTCCTTGGAGGAATGCACCAGAGGTTCGCCAAATGATCAAAAATGTTCTCGTGGGATTCCGTACGTTTCTGGGGCTTCCTAGTCCTTTATTTATAGAGGAGGAACCCTCAAATGGCCTTTGGGGGTCTTCGGAGCCGTCGGAGAGGCCTTCGGAGCCGTTGGGAGTCAAGTGGACAAGCCTGGTCAAAGCCCAACGGCTAGTTTGACTGGCTCCACCGGCTGACCGGTGCTTGGCCACCGGTTGGCCGGTGCTTTGAAAAAGGAGAGGCCTTCAGGCTCAGCCACCACCGTCTGGCCGGTGAGGAGGCCACCGGTTGGCCGGTGCTGAGACAGTAGCAAACACTATTTGTCTGGGTTCCACCGGCTGGCCGCTGGTGGGACACCGGCTCTTGTCCAGACCACCTCCAGGCCGGTGGTCATACACCGGTTGGCCGGTGGACTGATTTTCAGTCCACTTTTGGTCCTTCTTGGCCCAATTCCTTGGAAACCTTTTTCCTATCAACAAAAACACTTAAAACAAGATTAGATAAGAAAGAGCGTGATTGTGATCATGAAAATTAAACCACGAGGGGTACGAGAGGTACAACAATCTCCCCCTATTTTGATGATCACAATTACCAAAACAAGTAATGTAAAAGACTGAAATGAGAGGCATTCTTTAAAGGATAAAGAAAATTAATGTAAAGCATGAGAGAAAGATTTGTCCCCCAATCAACCAAGAATTTCTCCCCCTTTGTGATTATCAAAATAGCATGGGGCATAATACTTGATTGAGGGAATGGTTGAAAAAAACAAGATAGAGTTTTTAAATCAATTGAAATTTTTGAGATTTGAATTGAAAGTTTTGAATTGAATGTTTTGAATTGAAATTTTTGAATTGAATGTTTTGAATGAAAGATTTGAATGAAAGATTTGAATTGAAAGTTTTGAAATGAAGTTTTGAAAATAAAGCAAAAAGGCTTAAACAATCCTAACTCCCCCTAAATAAAAACAACAAATCACCGGGGAGAGGTTTTTGAAACCGAGAAAAATTTTGGTCCGGTGAGACTCGCTAAAAGGGATTTTTCAATCCATACTTGTCTAGTGCTGGGTCTTCTCCTATGAAATTCATCATTAATGAAAATAGTTTTGGGCCTTCCATACCGGGCATTTTTGCAATTGCACTAATAAATTAAGTGCCCGAGTTTTTTACAATAGTTGCAAAATTTATATTGGGAGCTCCCCCTTACAAAAATAGTTGGAGCATGGGAAGGGGAAGCTTTCTTGGAATATCCAAGCCCTTGGGTTGTTCTAGATATGCATTGGGAACCTAGCAATTTGGTCAAATTTTGTTCACCTTGGGTGAACATGGCAAGAGATTCCCTTAAATCCTTGATTGTTAATTCCATAGAATCAACATCGGGAAGGTTTGGGATCTTGAGGGACAACTCTTCCTTTTCTTTGAGAAGTTTTTCCTTTTCGGAAGAAAGATTTTTGAAATTCTTTTTTAAAGCAATAAATTTGGAAGAAAGTTCGTGAAAACCTTCCTCCAATTGATCTCTAGCATGTTGGAGATCCTCGTAAGATAAATGATTAAAAGAATTGGAAGAAGTAGAGGATGAGGAGTCGGAAGAGGTTACCTCATGAAATGCCATTAGGCATTTTTTACCGTTGTCACTTGAGGAGGAGGAGGAGGAGGATGTGGAGCTATCACTCCATGTGGCCTTGAATGCCTTCTTATTTTCCTTTTGCTTGGAATTTTTCTTGTTGAGTGGGAAATCGGGCTTGTAATGGCCTTTCTTGCCTCACCCCTAACATGTTACCTCGGGCTCGGATTTTTCGTTGGGTTGAGCCTTGCAAGATTTCTTCTTCTTGTGCTTCTTCATGAATTTGTGCATCTTGCGGGCAGGATTCTCCATTTCTGAATCGCCGGTTGAAGAGGAAGACGGTGAGGAGGAGGAGCTTTCTTCTTTTTGAACTTTGAAGGCGATGTTCTTTGGAACTTTGATCGGTTTGCCTTCCTTTTCAGCTTGCCTCCTCATGGTGATCTAGTAGGTCATGAGGGATCTGATTAGCTCTTCGACTGGAATGTTCTTGATGTCTTTTTCTTCTTGAATTGCCGTGACTTTTGGTTCCCATGTGCTTGGTAAGATCCAAAGGATCTTCTTGACCATCGTTTTTGCAGACACATCATCACCAAGGGATTTTCTTCCATTGCAAACATCAGTAAAACGTGTAAACATTTCAGTAATATTTTCAGATGGATGCATGGTAAAAGACTCAAAATCTTGACGGTACATATCCAATCGAGTATCCTTGACTTTTTTGGTCCCCTCATGGGTAACCTCCAAAAGTTTCCAGATTTCATGAGATGAAGTGCATGTGGAAACTCGATTGAATTCATTACGATCAAGGCCGCAATGAAGAGCGTTCATGGCTTTGCCATCAAGCTTGAAATTTTTAATATCGGCTTGGGTCCATTTGGATTCATCGGGAGAAGAAAGAGAATAACCATGCATGAAAATTTTATAAATAGGATAACCTATACATCTAAGAAAAGTGGTCATGAGGGTTTTCCAATAGGTATAGTTGGTTCCATCAAAAAATGGAGCACGACCCAAAGAATAGCCTTCGGGGGCGAAAGAAGATGAAGCCATCACAATGGATCTTGAATTTGAAACCGGTTAAGGTATTACTCAAATTTTGCCTCTGATACCAATTGTTGGGTCGGAGAGTGATGGCAAGAGGGGGGGTGAATTTCCTTTTAAAAAATAATTAACAATTTAAAATCAAAGTTAAAAGTGCAGCGGAAATAAAGGAGGCAAGACACAAAACTTGATAACGGAGTTCGGCTTAAACCAAAGCCTACGTCTCGGCTCCCAACTCAACCGTTGAGAGATTTACTACCACTTGCTTTTCAATGGTTTTAGCAAGAAACCCACTAGACTTTAAGGTAGTCTAGGACCTATTACAGCTTGCTTTTATTGGTTGAGCAAGAACCCACTTGCTTTTATTGGTTGAGCAAGAACCCACTAGCCTTCTTACAGGTGAAGGCTAGCTCACCTATGACTCATGCTTTTTAAAGGGAAGACTTGACTAACCTCTTCACACCATGAAGGTGGTGTGAAAACCCAAATGAAAGGGAGATGAGAGAAAGAGGGGTTTGTAGGCACAAACCCAAATTGATGCTCAAAATAATTAAAACAATAAAAACCGTAATGAGGAGAAGCCTTGGGCGCCAAAGGATTGATGGAGTTGATGAAGAGCGCTCCCAAGATTCTATGGTGGTGCTCCTTGGATGTGGAAATGTGTTGGAGCAATTGGGGGTTCCTTGGAGGAATGTGTCGGAGGTTCTCCAAATGATCAAAAATGTTCCCGTGGGCTTCCGTACGTTTCTGGGGCTTCCTAGTCCTTTATTTATAGAGGGGGAACCCTCAAATGGCCTTTGGGGGTCTTCGGAGCCGTTGGAGAGGCCTTCGGAGCCGTTGGGAGTCAAGTGGACAAGCCTGGTCAAAGCCCAACGGCTAGTTTGACTGGCTCCACCGGCTGACCGGTGCTTGGCCACCGGTTGGCCGGTGCTTTGAAAAAGGAGAGGCCTTCGGGCTCAGGCACCACCGGCTGGACGGTGAGGAGGCCACCGGTTGGACGGTGCTGAGAAAGTAGCAAACACTATTTGTCTGGGTTCCACCGGCTGGCCGGTGGTGGGACACCGTTTGGCCGGTGGTCTGGACAGAGGGATGCCCTCTGTCCAGGCTCCATCGGCTGGCCGGTGGTCATACACCGGTTGGCCGGTGGACTGATTTTCAGTCCACTTTTGGTCCTTCTTGGCCCAATTCCTTGGCAACCTTTTTCTTATCAACAAAAACTCTTAAAACAAGATTAGATAAGAAAGAGAGTGATTGTGATCATGAAAATTAAACCATGAGGGGTAAGAGAGGTACAACAGGGTCTACCTAAGATAATGGGATCATGATAACCTACGTCATCATAATCCATGTTAAGCACATAGAAATATACGGGAAAGATCATGTCTCTTACATGGATAAGTACATCCTCAAGGACTCCAGCATGATATTTTATAGCTCTATTTTCCAACTGAACCACTAATCTTGTCATCTTCAACTCACCAACATGTAAATAAGATAATACATAGTTAGGCATCACATTTATAGAAGCTTCCAAATAACAAAGAGCATCATAAAAGTGAAACATCCTTATGGTGCATGGGATAGTGAATGTCCCTAGTTCATTGCAATTTGTTGAATTGCTATAGTTGGTTTAATGAGTGATAAATCAATCATTAAATGATTGATTCTCTCATTTCTCTTGATCCCTCTTCGATTGGTACATTGTTCTTTTAAAAAATTTGTATACACTTGGATTTTCTTAATGGCTTTATGTAAAGTAATGTTGATCTCCAAAGACATGAATGTATCCCAAACATATTTTTTCATCTCGTCTTCTTCCATTTTTTGGATGGTACAACTCTTTTTTGGAAACAGAAGGGGTTTAGGAGGGACATCATCAAAAAATTTCTTACCTTTATCTTTCTCTGTAGATTTATGATCAGTTGGTATGGAATTGGGATTCTTTGAATTTGAGGTGAATCCCAATGAAACGATTGGTGTATTTGTAATAGTTTTTTTCTTCCCACTTCTCAATGTGATTACACTAACATTTACATTGGGATTTTGAGTAGGTTGGGAAGGTAGATTTCCAAAATTATTACATACAATTTCATAGAGGGAAGTAAAATCTGGATCATTTGTTTCTTCTACTCCCTCAACTCCAAACCTTTACTCTTCATCTCATTATGTTTATTATGAACAATTTTTTTTTCAAAATGTTATTAGTGTTAGAATCTACCTTGGTTTGGGGATTCCATTATAGTGACTTGTTGATGAATGAGCTTCAAATCACCTCAAGGATTGTTGGAAACCATGTTGGTAAAGTGCAGGCTACTTTATGTTTTCATAAAGGGGGTCCTTTTTTGTTGTCCAAAGTCATACCTCATGTCTGATTGATCCTTCCACCCTTGGTTTTATGCATATACAAAGGAATCAGACTTCTTTTGGGGATGTGGTTATTATTGTTGTGGATATGGTCTCCCATAGAATACAACTACACAATCCTCTGACTCATTTAACTAGGGGAAACAGTTAGTTGGGTGGTCTATTTCAGGGAGAAAGCCACACGACCTCATAGGTGTAGGTTTGGATGTTTGTTTAGCAAATGAAATCTGCCTCACCATAGTGGTCAATTCTTATAACATAATATCAATAAAATGAATTTCATTAGAATAAGGACTTAACCTATGTACTCCTCGAACATGTAGTATATCGTGATCACCAAATTGTTGAGATTATTGGTTTAATTTGTCAATCAATGCACATGCAGCTACTAGTGTCTTTTATAGTAGTTCTCCTCCAGCCGAAACATCCACCATGTTTCTCTCTATAGATGTGAGTCCTTCATAAAATTATTGGATGTAGAGTTTCTCACTAATTTAGTGATGTGGGAATCTTACACACAACTTATTGAATCGCTCCTAGTACCCGTACAATAACTCCCCTTGTGCTTGCTTGATCCCCAATATCTACTTACGAATGGATGTGTCCTTGATACTAAAAAAATCATTGTAAGAAAAGATGTTTCAAATCATGCCAACATGTTACATATTTTTGTTGTAAATAAAACATCCAATCTTTTTTAGCTCCATCAAGTGAAATTGGGAATTCCCTTAGTTTGATTTTATATTCAGGTACATTTTTTGGTTTAAGGGTTTTGAAAACCCCATTAAATTAATTGAGGTGTTTATTGGGATCCTCACCAGATATGAAATGATATTTTGGAAGCATGTGAATTAACCCATATTTCAGTTCAATGTCTGATTCAAAATTTGGGTATGTAATGCAATTTGGTTGATTGGCTGACCAAGGTCATCTCTCAAAGGATGATGTAAATTGAAACAACATCTTAAAGGTATTAAATAAATTAAATAAAATAGAATAAAAAATTAATTGAAATTATGGGGTTTTTTTATCATTTCTTAAACTAGAATAAGTGTGCTGGAAAAAGATTTCATTTTTTTTGTTTTTACTTTTGAAATAATGTTTGATTAAAAAGCTGCAACAATAAAAAAAAATTGAAAGTATTTTATAAAGTGAAATAGATATAACTATACAAATTAACTCAATAATTTATAATTATAAATTATATAAATATACAAATTATTATAATCCTCTAAATTTTTAACCCTATAACCCTACGAGAGTTAACATAACCACAAATATGTAATTACTTAAACCCTAGGTTAACTTTGTAACACGCAATCACAACACCCTACTTTGATTGACGTTCTTATTTTATCTTATGGTCATTGATTAATTAGATCATAAATACCATGAAAAAATTATTATTTATTGAGTTTAGTATTATATTTGAAATCTACAAATTTATAACATGTGGTATTGTATTATCGATTAAGATCGCACTCTCAAAATTTACACAACTTTCGACCTCGTGTGTTTTTGTGTCAATTGTTAAATATATTTATTAGTTTCATTTAACTTAAAAACTAAATTAATATATCACATTATTTGAATTACATTTTCTCAATGATTCACAACAAAATAATTAATATGTTTAGTGTTAGATCTATTACTAAAAAGAACCACTCTTCCATTGGAGGTGTAGTCATCGTAGAAACGATCTTCATGTGAAAAGGTTTAGAAAGGGTAGAACCCAATATCATTTATACTCTTTATTCTATACCAGTTATAAATATTATGATAAGAAGGAATTTGAAAAAAAACAGATGAAAATAGAAGAAATAATTTAAAAGCAAAGATGTTTATTATGATAACACAAACAATACACCATGAAGAAGAAGAAGAAGGATTCGACGAAGTGATCCTTTCTTCTAGAGATACCCTTCTTGCATTACATTAATAATTGGATTGGAACCTCTTATAATCATCCATAAACATCATAATTCACGTCCCAACCCCTCCAAATGAGAAAAAAAATAATTTATACAGTGGAGGAGAGGCTAGGGTTAAAGATGTTTCAACTGTGAATTGGGAATATCTGCCAAATATTTTAAGCCAACATGCACTGCCCATTTGACATCAAAATACTTAAACCGGTTTTTCTTCTAGAATAAATATTTGTGAAAAATTGTGTTGGAGAGATTGTCTCAAAATGTGGGCCCAATCCAAGCTTAGATGAAGATTTTATGGGCCAAATATCGAACCAATTCCCAATCTGGCAGGTCCATCCCACCTTTGACTTCATGGTCCATTTAGTCGAACCAAATAATATTTTTTTATATAACATCTTCTAAAAGAATTTACACCATTTTTTTAGGAACATAGGTACAAAATATCATGTTCAAAAAATAAATATAAAAAGATTTATCTCTGAAATTCTACAGTGCACTATAAAGGGTAATACTGAAATTTCCATTAAATTTTAAAATGAACAATCTAATCAACATTTTTTATAAATAAATTTATTTAACACAATTTGAGGAAATTTTATCATTTATTATCAATAAAATATTCAAAAACATTTTTTCTTAGATGTCATGGAGGAATTGGCCAACAAATTCCTAGCACAAACATCCGAACGGGATTTTGTAGAATGATAGCATCCCTTGAGAAATATGAATGTATGAAAACTAACTACCCAAGGAATACTACCCCAAATACCAGCTTATATGAATAGTCGTCAACAATTTCTCATGTATAAGTTTCTTTATATTTTATATTTTATTACAATTTTCACTCCCTTACCATTCATAAACATGACACGGTGGGATAAGGATGTGCAACCAATTCATTTTAGATGACAATTTTCACATTATATTTGATATCCATTCCTAGTGTATCAGTAACAATACACAATATCGCTGAAAGCAAAACACATTTATATATATCATATTGGATTTAATTGGTAAATTACATATCCCAACCCATGAGGTCCCATACACATCATGAATTGAGATATGAAGAAACTAAATCGCAATCAAAAGTAATACATGTACAAGCTAACAAAACACCACTCAACAGTCACATGAATATCTAGTAAACAAAAGTAGTGAAGGTCAAATATATGAAATGGAAATATTCCATACATGAAAATCCTATGTGGTTAAAATGATGCATGTAACAATGCTCCATGGCCTCTATCATCAGGCTAGGGATGAAATAAATCATCAAACAATGTAATAATCAACAAAACCACACAACATGTGTGTCACCGAATAGTGGAATAATATCAACTATAACAGGACAAACATAAGAAAAATTAAATTTTTGGTAATTTGGATTTTACCCTGAACTTGAGTTCACAATGCCCATGTACAACTTCTGACCAAATCCTATAGTGTTCATAACCACCAATCTATTATCTCAAAATATAATAGCAAGAAAGGAAACTCCTTTCGTGCATGTTTTTGAAGCCCCAGACCCAGATTCCACTTAATAGGTGCCTCAAGCCCAGTGGGCCACATGGCCTCAAGCGCATATCGCCAAACGCAAAAGGATGTTGACTAGCATTGAATGTCTATGGTGTGTCTGTGTGGAGAATATTATATCATTTCCAGAGTTTAGCACATTGAATAGATATAAACATAGGAAAATAACATAATAAATATAAATACATAGAAGGAACCATAAAATTGGGGACAACAATAACAATAATATAAAAAACAAAAATATCATACAAAAATAGATGCTGATATTTCATGTACGTAGAAAACTAGAAAACAAGGATATATGACAACATTAATTACATTTTACACAAAATTATAGAAGAAATCAAAGCCTATCATAAGAATCATGATATGTGGCTTGATCATCTTCTATTAATATTCATCCTAAACTAAAATCAATAAGGTGTTTGAAAATATATTCATCCATTCATCAACACATGCATTCTTGTAATCTTCCACAGGCACCAAACTACGTTTGGAGAGGGTGTGAGATAAATCCAATTGGCCCCCACCAATGGTTTCTATAACATTCGGCCCACGTAATGGAATGTAATAGTGCGATACCATATATATATATATATAAAGTTAAATATTAAAGTGTAAATAACACCCAAGTACATGCTTCAACACTTTTATGGTGTCTTTACATGTGACCAGTTCATCAATTGATTGTTACCAATGTATCAACAATTCACATTTTAACAATAGTGAGGGTTCCAAGATGTAACAAGGAAATCTATAACGATATCTAATAAATAAGTTCCATGGTAATAACCAAGGAAAAATAGACCTCAAGGGCCTCCAACACAGTATGGAATATAGCCTAGCTAAGGTGTAATAGTGTAATCTAAGGAGTATAGTCCAAGGAATACTATAATAAGATGCATACTGAGTCCAAGGGATTCATCCAAGGTAAAATAGTGAAAAGCAATGACTGGATCCAATGGGATTTAACCAAGGCCCTAAAATGACAATGAGATATCTAAAGTGTTTTTTCTAGTAATCCTTTAATAATACTTGGGGGATCCTGTGGTGTCATTCCAGGAATCCAGTGTTAGACAATGATTGGGATCTAGGTTGGTGTCAACCTAAGTTATTTTTATCGTCGAATCACAATGGGGCTCCCGATTGCTCACCACATTCCCAATTGAATCCATAGAGAGATAGTGAGTCAAGACACTCATATTTGATAATTATTTCATATAATATTTCAAATGGATCATGTCATTACCTTTCATTAGTGTAACAAGAATAATTTAGTATGAAACCTTTTAATCAAGTATTAATTATTAAATATGTCCATTTGCTTCAAGGATTTCCTTTCATTAGCATGACAAGACCAAGTAGAATGAATCCCTTCATTTAATAAATTTAAGGAATTTTCAATAACAAGGTTCACTTTTCTACCTTCCATCACCATGGAAGGGGTGCTATAAACATGACACCAAACATTTGTTTACATCTAATAAGGTAAATTCATATACCTAGTATACATGAAAATTTTAATTTAACATTTATTTATCAAATTGAAACAATTACCTTAGGATGGTCATGTAGTGAGTATATATGGTACTTCCTATTATGAGATGAATAATTTAAATCAATCCATTTAATATTAGAAGGATTACCTTTAGATAGGTGTTTTTAAGGCATACCATTAAAAATGATCAAACATGGCTAAACACTAATATGAAATTTATGGAAAAACATATTACATGGGATGAATAGAGATGTGGGAATAACCCCTAATAGCTAATCACATATTTGGAAAGAGAATAATGATATAGTTCTATATATTATAAGAATTACATATAAATTCAACAAATGGACCCAATGAAATCGGTCATCCCCAGATGATAAATTTCAAAATAAACTAATTGGGGGGATTTATTATTGACCACTCAGCTTAATCCTGTATTAGTCTAATCCTCCACTATCAGAAAATTAGATGGATTGGATCAAAGTGGATATTAGAAAAAGAAAAAAATTCTCAACCCTTGATAACATCATCGAGAGTGAGGGAGATGAAGAAATGCTTAAACAGACTCGCGTACTTACTGTTGTACATCCAATTTGATGAATGAAAGCCCGAACAGATATCGGATGTTTGATATCACATGATCCATTTATTATTATTTAAAAAACATCAAAAATGAGAGGAATTGAGGATAATATTAGTCAAATTTAATTATGTAATAATGTTATGTCAAATAGATCAGTAAGGGTAAAAAGGTAAAAATACCCAAAATTTAATGTGTGCACAATTTATCCACACGGTTTGACAAGACATGCACAAAACATGCATAAGTACCTAAAGAAGAGAGTCACTAAAATTCTAAGACAACACAATTTTGGAATATATACACTAACTGTGCGAGATGGAAGGGTCGTAAAATGCAGACCATCCGCACGGTTAGATCTAACAGTGCAGCCTACCCGTACAGTTTTATGTAACCATGCGACATACCCAATTTTTCCTAATATTTGGTTTTTGGGATTTGAACATGTCTTAGAAACCATCAACACCTTCTATAACACATTAGGCATCCATATTAGGGTCAAAATAATGAATTATGATGAAATTCAGTGGATCCTTAACTGAGTGAAAAAATCTGTTTCTTACACATTCTTTTTAGAGTTTCTTTTTTTACTTAGGGATGTTATGAAAGATGAAGTTGGAAAATCAGGACTCAATACGTAGGAACATGAAGGATTTCCTAAACCCCTGCTCATTTTGATCCTTATTTTTCCATGGGATGTAAAGTTTTATTTGGATTCTTTTGATCCTTTTGATTTTTTTAGTGTTTGGGATATGAAACAATAGTCGGGATAAAGGTCTATGTGTCCTCACAGGGAATGAAAATCCATGTTGTTCCCATAATATAGTCAAATAAGACTCCTTATAATGATTTTTTTATTTAAATATGTCCACCAACCATATATTAGTGTCAACCGTCAACACTAGTTTTTCATTTTGATTTTATTGGGTCTTCTTTACTTTTTGAAATGGTTTGGACAACCCTTATATTAGAATTGATAAAGTAGAAATTCAAATTAGAAATGGGTTGATTTATAGATTATAGAATATGATTTTACAATTTTATTTTAAATAATTCATTATTAAACATATTTTCGGACTTTTTTTAGAATATTTGGGATGATTTTATTAATATTGAAATTCTATAATCATAACCTGGGGTTTGTGAGTGTTGCCTCTACAGAAAACTAAAATTATTATCAAAACCAGTTATCGAAACAAGATTAATCTAAAAGAAATGTTTTTTTAATCAAATGGTTTATGATGGAATAATATTTTTGAATTTCTATAATTATTTTGAGTAAAATGAAGTGAATTTTGGTTGTGAGTCATGTGCTAAGTGTTTTGTTTTAAAAAATGGAAGTGTTTTATTTTTCTATTTAGTTTCTCATTAGGCTCCCACATGCACATATATGTGGGGAACGTGGTTGAATAATAATATGGGTGGAGGAGTGCTCGAATTAACATAGTAATGGGAATATGAGTGATAATTTTAGAAATAAAAATGGTGAGTTTTCCAATCCACTTATTTTTTTCTATTTTTGAATGTGTTTTCAAAAGGATAATTATGACATGTTTAGGGCCATTAGTTGTGTGGATTATTATTATATGATTTGGAGTTGTTGTTTATTTAGTGTTATTATTCATTATTTGTAAATTATGTTTATATTGAGTCGTGGGTTGAATTCTTGTAGGTGGTTGTGACTTAAGGTAGTGTCTGAGCAGTCATCTAGAAATGTTTTTGGGATTCATTGAAAAGTCTTCCATTTGTGATGGTGTACATTATATGTGTGATTTGGTACATGAGCTAGTTTTGATAGAGATCATGGGATTCTTATGGACTATTGTTATCACCCATATGTATTTGATGAATATTAGTTGTGCAGTTATGCATGACTCCCCATTATAAATATTTCTAGTGGATCAACATAAGGTTTTCGTTCATTATTTTTTAATGTTAAATTCACCTCTTCAAAGTATACCCCTTCCCATTTTCCTGATAAGATAGTTTTTTGGGATCTATTTAATGATCCTTCATATTATGGGGACTCTTTATATAGTTGTGGTTGTGCTTAGTGGTGTTCCTTTTATTGTAATATGGGGGGGATTTTTTGGATCTCCTGATAAATTCTATTTCAATGAATGTGTGTGTTACTTTTTCGTAATTGTAATTTTTTTATTCTAAATGGGGTTGTATTTAGTGTTGGAATCATCCAAGTACCTATTTGGGTAATGGTGTGTGCTGAAGAAAGTGATATGAATGGGGAATTGGGATTTTTTTTCCTATCTATGCGTAATAGTTACTTCAAATATTAGGTCTCCAACCATTGGCCCTAGAATGAAGCTCTTCATGTAGTTATGAATCATTGAGAGTGTGGGGAACTCAGTTTCATCTCTTGTCTCCATCATTGGAGTGAGAGAATATTTTTTATGTTCCAAATGTTTTTGTGATTTTAATATTGTCATATAAAGTATATCCATTGTGAGGATACTCATATGAGGTGATGAACATTATTTCCATACCGCTTTTCGCATTGTGTTAATGTTTATTGGCAGTGTAAGGGAAGTCTATGGATGGGTTAAGCTAATTGGTTCCTAATGGTGGTGAGACACACCGTTTATCTCATTGAGATTTATATTGAAGTAAATTGGTACTAGATATTCCCTATTGGTGGGGAATCCATTCTAGTATCCTATGTTGAAAATCCACGATGGTTTAAGATGCGTTCTTGTAGGATGTTGATACTTTCATGAGTCATTTGATTTTTGCGTTTAATTTTAGTTTGTCTGGACAGTGGGATGTAATGGAAGGTTCGAAAAATAACTATTCAAGGAATAATTGTTAAGGTTGGGGGATTAATTTATATTTGTCACTTATGAAGTGGATCTATCTTGTTAGTCTATTTCATGAAATATTCATATGTTCTGTTTGTCTATGTTGTTATTTTTTTAATATTTCATGAGGTTGAATTAGAAGGATATGAGGTCCTTAGTTAATTATTTAACTACTATAATATTTTATTGATTTTTTAGGGTGTAAATCATTATAATATAATGAATTGTCAGACCCAGGTTTTTGTTTACACCATTTGTTCCAGTTCCTTATTGGATCTCAGATTTTCTCTTATGTTTGGAGTGTGATGGGGTTTAAAATTGGTGGTGTTTCTTTTTATATTTTATGATCTTGGGGTTATTACATTTTTTCAGGTTTTTTTGTCAAAATATGAGTTTTTGGGCTTGGCAGTGTCCTACACACTGTTGGTGCGTGGTTTGGTAAACCATACAGTCTAGGCCAAGTAATAGTGTAACCATGTGAAAATTAAGGGTAGTACCATTTGAAATGAATGGTACATGGTTCAAAAAATGTGTAGAAAAACCTTGTAGGGTGACTTGAGTTTCCAATTATGGGAATATGTTTGGTGCACATTCTAGTAAACTGTGCGGTCAAACCTTGCGTTCTACCCAGATCTAAAAAATTAGTTAAATTTCAAGTATTTACTCTTGATATTTTTAACAAAATATGTGTCCCCTATTCATGTATTGGTTTATTTGAACCAAAGGGATTCCCTACATTTCTCTCCAATCCCCCCACTCTTCTATACATGTCAGATATAAAGTGATTCTAAATTTTGGCTCTAGATTTGTCCAGGTAATCCTCTTCTATCTTTTCACTATTCATCTTTCCTCATGTTTCTCTTACGTTCATTGGCTCCTATGGTTGCTTAGATATAGGGATCATCTTTACCATTGGATTATTTTTTGTTTTTTAGTGTTTATGGTTTTTATTTTTAGATCATGTATTTTTTAATCCTCAGAGTGCATTTTCATGTGCGCATTGTTGTAATGCTTGTAGATTTGAGGTAGGTTTACCATGATCATTCCTATTTAATTTATGAATGGTTGATTTCTTGGTATAATAACATTTTTTTAATATTAAACATTGATATGTGATGCTCGAAATAATTTTTTGATGTGTAAAATGGTTATGGAATCTGTGTTATATGATAAATCAAATATTTTTTGGTCATATGGTGCACACCAAGTGTTTGAGAAAATGATCAATTATCATTCATGTGTGATTTTTGCTATATAAAATAATGGTTTAACATCATACATTAATTCATTGTATTTAAAATGATGATTTTTTTTATTTTAATGGGTATCAAAGGGGTTTTGAATTTAAATGTTATGTATATTTTCCTTTCAAATGTGGTTTAGAATGTTTTGATTATTATTGGCTCATTTTTCATTTTTTAAATGGTTTTGGATTAAAAATGAAATGTGATTATTTTAATTGGACTATATTCCAAGTGGATGTGAAATTTAAAAGTGTGTTGTTTACCTTTTTTATGAATTTTATTTGGTTATTTAATGGATGTATGTTCTCTGAAAGGTGGTTGAAGCCCGTTTGACTTATTTGTGAAAATTAGAAAAAATTTATTTTGAAAACTCTCCTTGTATGATTATATTTCCTTTTTTAAGTGAATGGGTGGGATGTCATCACTAAAAAATTTTCATAACCCATTTTCTTCCATGGAATCAGAGATCCTTGGTATGGACTCCTTTGTGATCTAGGTGTTTTAAGGTAAGAGATGGATCCTTTGGGTGATTCAGGTGACGCCTCTTCTGTTAAATATTATATTTGTGTATGTGTGACTTGATTCTTATTTGGAATTGGATAGATCACCCTATAAACATATGTTGACATGGATATCCTAGTATAGTCATTGAATTTTCTGAAAACAATGGTTACACTATATAGATTACACACTAGCTAGTGGAACATGATAGGGGGATATTTGTTATTATTTTTATGTGATTTTAATCCTCGGTCTGACCTTGTGGGGTGTGGCCAACCAAGTTAGGATGTCTTAATATCATCGAGTGAAGCAAGATTTCCAGGGTGAGTCAACATGTATGATTACATTCTATAATATTCAGGAGTTCCTTGGTTAACCAATGAATATTGGTACATAGTTACTCATGTTGTATGATTGTGATGTATTGTTGGTTGGATATTTATGGGTGATATAATTTTCCATTTCCATTATTGTTTGATCACAGTTATTACTTTTTTAGTAGCGTCGATTTATTCTCAAAAAATAAAATATATTCAATGTGTTCTGAAAAATATTTGTGGAAATGTTTTACACACTTTATGTCCTTTATAAATGAAATTACACCTTTCTATTATATAATTAATATGGTTTTCTAATAAATAATAATGTGGGTTTAAATTGAAAAATGTAAATCATCCATGATTTTTTTGACCTAGAAAATTTTGGAAAAAAGAAGAATTTGAATATTGTATTAAAAACATTCAGTTGGAGTTTATTTTTATAATGTAGGATGTGCATTCAGAATAGATTGTTCGAGAACACCTAAAGAGTTTTAATACTCACACATATAGTTTCTTCTTATTTTTATCATTTGGATAAGCTATCAACTTGGTCATGATCACAGTGGGTGATAATTGTTATTGGTATGGGGAAGTGATACATGGGGTCATAAGGAGACATTGTAGTTGTCAGGTCCTGTTTGTTTTTTTAGTTCTTAGAATTTTTTTTACTATAAATGATGTTCAGTTTGGACACAATTATATATATTCGTCTATTTTTTATCATCCCAGTATTTAGTTTGTTTATTTATATTTATTGGGTAAAATTTTCCCCATGTTTCCTCTATTGAGGCCCAACACTAGTTTATAACTCAGGGAGATCGGGAAAAACCATTATGGCATATCATGGATCAACTCTAGTGACAGGTTCAGGGTTAAATTATATTGGTTAATGGTAGTAAGGGGTAGAAGGAGTATTTTTAGAAGGGGAAGGAGAGGGTTTATTTACACTCGAGGTGAGGGGTATTTATAGAATAAAATATCGAATACATTAATATATCCAGGGAAAGCCTTGAAATAGTGTGTTTTTGAAAATACAATGCATATATAAATATTATAAAATGGTTTTATTACATTAATTCCAATTATAATTATAATTAATTATTTTATTAAAAGGGAATTTGGTAAAAAAAAAATATAATTTTAAGGGATCATTGTTAAATTTAGTCATTGGAAAATGATTTTGCATTTTGGAAATTATTTTTATTGTATTTTAATATTGCATTTATGAAAATAAATATATTTTTTCCGAACCTCCATTTTTTTAAATTGATTAGGTTATTATTACATCTTAAATGATTTAATTTAAGATACACCAGTTATGAGGAAAACAATATGTTTATTACTCACCTGAATATTAATGTAATTCATAGAATTTGAAAAATATTACCCTTATACAATTTCAATGCACTGATTTTAAGAATTATATTAATTTTACAAATCAATTTCAAACATATTTCATTTCTATATTATATATAAAAATTATTCATGTTACAAAATACATTAAAATATAATTTATTAAAATTATTTTTATATTTTCCTTCAGTTACTTAATCATGAATTTATTTTTTTTGGATTATTATATTTATATTTACATAAATTAATAATGATAAATATAATTTTTATAATAATTTATTATTTTTATGTTAAATTACTATTCCAATGGTTATGTTTTTTTCTCAATGCCCAGGTTACTATTCTTAATGCTCATGTGATTATATCTATAGTCACATCACTATTCCATTGATCACATTACTTGCTATAAATACATATACATTAATTTATTAATTATTATGCACAATTTCAATTAAAGATCTATATTTACATTTTCAATAATGTCAATTGGTTTAATAAATTTTTTTCCCTTTTCAATAGTTTTGTTCATAGGAGGAATGATTCCAACCAATCAGGGTGATTCATATTTTCCTATTATAGTATTTCTATTTTATATTTTTTGTCCCCCTGAATTATTCTCAATTTTTAGGGGTTTATTAATTGAATAATGATAAAATTTTGATTCATTATTTTTTTAATTATGTATTATATGTCTATAATACTGTGTTTTATAATATAATACACGTTTATTTCAAGAAACAAATATCTATTATAAACATGGGTCATTAAATTATTCCAAATTTCGAAATTTCGACTATGAAATTTCAAATCATATTCTCATAATAGAATATATGATAATGCATCTATTTCATAATTTTATTTTTATTTCTTTTTCCCTTTTCAACCTTATCGTTCCTCTATAATACTTTGACAAGGTTATTTGTATTATTTCATATAGTTTTTTCTCTATTATCCATTATCCTCACCTACTAATATTCAGATGAGAGGTCATTATCAAGTTGTACCACAAAAATATTTAGTACATATGAGGGATCAGGTATGTAATTCTTTATTATAGATACCTGAAACACATCCAGAACATAATCCATATTTTTTGGAAGTGAAAGTTGATAGGAGACTACTACTACCTGATCAAATATCTAAAATGGGACAATGTACCTAGGGCTAGAAATCCATTTTCTCAAAACCACATCACTATCATCTATGGATAAATTAAAAGGAATTATTTTTCGTCAATATAAAATTCCAAGTCCCTTCAGTTGTTTCCGGCATTACACTTTTTCTGAAAATAAATAGATTCAATATTTAGTTGGTTAGATTGAACCTTCTCTGGTATATCTTGCACCAAATCAAGTCCATGTAGCAATTTATCCTCAAATTCATCCCGAAAAGTTGGAGTTATACATCGATTCCCATAGGGAACATCATATAGATCCATTTGAATACTTGAGTGGAAGTATTTTTAGTATGATAACACCACTAATGGGAAGTATTGATCCCATTATACATGAAATTCCATTGATCATGTTCTAAGAATATTCTCAAGAGTCTGAGTAGTCAATATAGATTGTACACAAATTTGAGGGTGATAGGTTTTACTGAAATTCATTGTAGTTGTCAATTAATGTCGAATAATTCTATAAAATTTAGATGTGAATAATGGATCATGATCAAATATTCTCAAAAGTGGAACCCCATATAGCCAAACCGAATTTTTGATGTATATCTTGGATTGTTGTTGCAACATGGAATCTTCTTAAATGGAGATGAAGTGGGCGGTCCTGGTTAGTTGATCCACCACGACCCATATCAAATTGTTTCCATTTGATATCTTTAGGATGCCAATGAAAAAAATACATGGTGACATTATACCATTTTCATATGGTTATAGGAAATGGATATATCATCTCTTTGGACCATTTTTACAATTTTGTACTTTATAACATACTATGAACTTTGAGGCGTAATTAGTGATTCTCCATATTCATGTTTTCTAAGCAGATGTTCACAAAATTATCCTAATATATCTTACTAATTTAAGGATAGATGAATAAATATAAGAATTGGTAATAAAGAAATATCTCATTCTTTATCTCAGGTGATTTAGACACACAAATTATTGTTACAAATCAAATCGTACCATCATAATCAATGTAGAACTCTTGTATCTTCCATTCCGTATGTGCCTTTAAATTATTTTGATGATCTAGATCATCCCTTCACACCTCTTTGATATTTTATTGGAGATATTTATATGGAAATAACTGGGAAAGGTAATAGGTATTACAAAATGATTTGATTTCCAATTTTATATATTTTATATCCACGAATGTAGGGTATTTTTTAATATAAATAATAGATAGAGTTGTTTTCAATTTTTTTCTAATATAATCGCCTCCATTATTTTTAATTCACAAAAAATTGTGAAAAAGGTATTTTAGTACATGATAAGATCTTACAATATTTCTTTCTTCTTTTTTTATCCTTGTGTGTGAAAATATACATTTTAATCATCTGATCCGTATAAAATTCACACTACTGACCATAGAGGTAGTTCTTCAAAATCATCAATGTGAAGACCATAGAAGTTAGATCCAGAACATTTATCAGGTAGTTATACTCATTTATCTTCAACTATCATGAGGAATATGCTATCACATGAGTATAGAAAAAAATCCTTTCTTCGAATAATCACTATATATCACAAACATTCTCAAATTTGGTAGTGTGAGTGCAAATATTGTGACTATCCTCCTCTTGAGTTCACTAATGGTTTATTAACATTATTACATCCATATATTATTTACCCACTTCCATGATAACATAGTAAGTATGATAGAAAATCATGATAAATTTCTCACAAAATGTCTGTAGTACTCTACAAAGCCATGAAAATTATGGATTTCTGTAAAACTTATTGGATAGATCCACTCCTCATTTTATTTTATATTTTAAGGGTCCAATTTAATCCACCAACTATTGATCATATACACCAAGAATGTGAGTAGTTTAATTAATAATTCACAGTTTCTAAACATCACAATCTTTTTATCCTTAAATAATCTCACCTATACAATCCTTATGTTCTCTTCTTATTTCACTTTTACCATTTAGTAAATGAGAATATTGGTAATAAAAACTATGAAAACATTTTCGAGGAAGTCTCAAAACCCTCTATTAATTAAATCCTTGAATATTGAAGGGTACATAGTAATTCATATAGAATCATTATGAACTCACATTGTCTATAACTTGTATAGAAGGTTATATAACAACTATATTGCTTTTTCACCTTTAGCTGATGATATCTATGATTGAGATTCACATATGATATATATTTATCTCATCATAGTTGATCAAAAAATCCATCAATACTTTATAGGAGATACATATTATTTATCGTGGTCTTGTTTAAGCTCCCAGTAATCTTATAGAGCTTCACTTATCCATACTTTTTCTGTATAACAAGAATTGTCACACAACATGGAAATGCACAAGGGAGTACAATACATTTGTCCAAATGAACTTTCAGCTTCTTCTTTAACTCCCTTGTTCAATATAGGACCTATTGTAGGTGAATTTTGGTATTGGAATGGGTTCATGTATTTGATTTATTGGGAACTCAACCCCACAATCTTTGGATGTTTGGGTAACTCTTCAAGAAGTACATTAGTGTAGTCCCCCATAATGAGAATTTACTTTAGTTTGATACCATCCTTTTACTCGACAACCATTTTGGAATGGTATGATTCTTCATATTGTATCAACATCCACACCATCGAAATATTTTTAATGGAGATTCATGATCTTTCTTGTATATTTATAGAAGCGTGGGATGGATCATAATACCAAAGGTGATTTATTTTTACTAGACATGGATATGTTATATATATAATGATTGAAAATAGAAGCCCTATATGGAATCATATTCCACTAGGTGAAGCATTATAAGATTGTCAATAAGAATCATACCATAGATTTTTATAGGAGAAGAGTATGACACTTGGTATGTATTGATTGCACCATTAAGTTTTTTTTATAAATATCTACATCAAGGTTTTGGGGAATCAATTCAATAGTTCTAGAAAACATAAAATAAATAAAATAATGAATTGAAATAGAATCAAATAAAACATTTTCGATTATTGAGTGAAAAAGAAAGTGTTACTTGTATAACTTTTTTTCCATTATTCATATCAATAGTAGTGACAAATAATCTTTCCCCCGATTCATTGTCTTTTGTGGTTGCTGAGACTAATTACCCTCAAGGACCCATGGTTTAGTACACCGGCATGTAATGTGTTATTCCTCTCTATGGATATTATATTGAACCATGGGTGGTGCATTGGGTGGTTCCTTCCATTCATTCATCAAATTTAATACCATCTTCATGTCTCATTAATAATCACGAGCTTGGTGGTCTTATCTGCAGACTTGAGTCATTTTATTGTCCCTTTGATGAAATTCCAACATTTCTTCCCAATTTTAATCATTTTTGTGGTTAAATCATCTTTCATAATGTTTCATTTGACCCACAAACTATAAGCTCTATTCTTTAATTCCTATATCTATATCCAAGGGAAAAATCACTAAATTCTATCATTACTTTGACAGAACATCTAATTACTTCATTCTAACTACCAAAATCTTAGGTATATAGAGCCTTTGGAATTTTTTGTTTTAATCCAATAAGAAATAAATATATATTTCTATCATTACTGATAACAAAACCCATGAATTATCATTAAATCCCTATAATCATTTACTTATAATCCAAGACAGATTCAATGCCCTTTTTCTTAAGCTCTAGGAAATATATCTATATTTTTATTAGATGTTTTATAGGGAAATACATGTTTTAAATATTTTCTTAATGTTTACCCACACCATATCTTTGATTTCATCCTTCGGTTCTGTATACATTTTCATTTCCCACCATTTACCATCATCTATATCTAAATGATAGAAGAAAATGTCACCTTATCCTTCTCAAAATATTATATAATAAAAAAGATTTAATCCACAGAGTTAACCCACAATTCCATGAATAGATGATCAAAAGATCTACTAAACATCAGTTGTCATGGTTTTACAAATGAACCAATGGCTGGTTTTCTCATCTTGGTTAGAGGAGGGTGTTACACATGGTTTCAAAAATTGTTCATAACCTAATATAGCTAGGTAAGAATCACCATAAATTTTTTAACTCCACCTCCCATGGAATTTTGGATTTAATTTGGACTATAAATGCATTGTACCTCACATGGGTTGTTAGCCAGGAGTCTCCTAGTAATCACTACATTTTAAAATAGATTTGTTTTTTTAAATATAATCTAGTAAATAATGAATAATGAAATTATTATTATATGAAAATCATATATAAAATATTATCATATGGGATTCCATTATTTATAATTATTCCAAAAAAATCATAGGATGTTTACATATTTTAAGACTTATCCTAACGGTTATCACCAACATTATCTAATCATAATTCCAAAGTTATCTAAATTGTACTTATGAAACCAAATATAAAAGACTGAATTTGTCTTACATTCCTTTTACATCATTTTAATGATAAAATACATAATAGGTATAAATTCAAGGATTAAAAGCATTAGTATTTTGGAAAAAATTAGGACTATACCTCCCTTATAAATTATAAATCATAAACATGTATTTAAAAATATCTTTTTAATCCTAATGGAATTTCAAATTAAATTTATTTAATTTAGTCACCTAAGGATATAAATCAATTAATTGAGTGAGACAATAGCCTAAAAAAGGATGACTAAGGGAAATAAATCATTAGAAAATAAATTTGCATAATAATAATCATAAAATAATAAGAGTAACATTGTATTTATTATAATGAGAGAAACATTTTTTAAAGTTATGGAATCTGGTATATGCATAAAAATAAATCATCATGTCATAGTGGTCAAATACCACACATAGTTGTGAAAAATGACATCATCATATTTATGCATAACATATTCTTGTAATAATAACATAACAATTGTACAAAAATATTGCATCATGTTCAAACATAATACACATTATCTCATAAAACACATCACATTACACAATGCATTGAACTATTATATAGTCGTCAGCCCACCCATCAATTCATAATATTTACATAATCATAAATTCCATAAATAATATATAACAATCATTGTAATGAAATAAACCATATAAAGAAAGGTATTTCATAAGGATTTTATAAGGAATAAATTCATGAATAAACATTAAGGTTTTAAATTGAAAAAGGTAGACAGTAATTTGGAATAAAATATTAGTATTTTTTGGATAAAAAATAACACAAGAGGTGTAAATGTTGTTTAGAATGAATATAAATAATGGAAAATATTTTTATTTGGATTAAATATAAATATGAAAAAATATATGTACCCCAAAATGAAATTGAATAACAGTAAAATTATATTTATTGAAAATTATAGGAATATCCATATATAATATTTCAAGAAAGTGGGATAACCAAAAAAAATTAGTTGGGTTCGAGAATCCACTTACCTTAAATCCTATATTATTAAATATCATTTTCATAGACTGAGTGATAAACATAGGTTTATTAAAACATTGCAAAATAATTGAATTATTTTAATTTATATTTATATTTATAAATTATAATAATGGTGTTATATTTCTTAGTTTCTATTTTTGATGTTGACCCATTTTGATATCTAGTTTGGCTTAAAAAATTTCCATTTCACTTTGATTTCTCTATTTTTTCAATGTAATTTATAAATGTGGGGAATAAATTAAAAAATAAAAAAATATTTATACATTTATGTATAATAATTAATTTATTTTTTTCAGCCATAATGTTTGTTTAAAAGAAGTTATATGTAAATTTCATCATTGGTGGTTAACCGACCGTAATCGGGAGCATTGTCTTAAAGAAGAGAAATAGAGATATAAAATATAAATAAATAAAAAATATAAATAAAAAGTAGTTTAACATCATTAATTAAATATTAAAATATTTTATAATTCATCTAATAAGATTTTTTTTTGAAAGGTATGGAGAAAGATAACATGGTAATATGAAATAAAATTGATGTAAACATACCCACTAATAGGTGTTGCTTCCCTTGTACGACACTGGAATCCCAAGATAATTAGAGTTGGGTTAATCTATAATACCGCTATTAATTATAAAAGGATTAATAAGGAATATTTTGTAAGATATTTGTCTTTTTTATTATAGCTAGGAGTGGTTTACTAAAGGGGAGAGGGGTTATTGTTACATGATGAATTTTAAGGAAAAAATATTTATTAAAATACAATATTCAAGGTAAAACTCATAATATTTAATTTCGCAAAATATAAATCATATATAAAAATAATATAATTGTTTTATGACTTTAAATATCTTTATAATTCTATTTCAATACATTATTAATGGGGAACTTGGGTAAAAAAGGAAATTTTAATTCAAGGGAGCATTTTTTAGTTTAGACATTGGAAAATTAATTTTTTCTATGGAAACTAAATTTTATTATATTTTAATAAATAATTTATTTAATTAAATATATTTTTCCCTGAAATAATACTCTATAAATTATTAATACATTATTATATCATGAATGAAGTGATTTAAGATACATCTGTTACAAGAAAAACTGTATTTTTTCTTTTCACCTAATAATTGTTGTATTTTAGAAAATTACCAAAAAATTACCACTAGAAAATATAGAAATGATATTTTCAAAATTGATATTAATTTTATTAGAATAAATATCTACCATAAGTAATTTTATTTTGTAATAAAAGAAGGATTCATAGAAAATACTTAAAAATAGAGTTTATAAAAAATACTTATATTTCTTTTAGGTTTTTAATAATGATATTTATTTATTTGAATTATAAAATTTGTATTTTATTAAATTAATCATGATAAATATTATTTATTTTGAAAAATATTATTTTAAAGTTAAATTACTATTCCAATTCCCAGGATCAATTCCCAAAGGTCTGGTGACTATTGAGAACGATAATATTACGATTCTGAAAACAACATTTCTATTCCCATAGTCCAATTATATCCTATAAGTACCACTGAATTTTTTTATTTAGTATTAAACACATTTTAAATCAAGGATATATATTTAAATTTTTTTAATGTTAATTGATTTCATAATATATAATAATTTTCCACAATAATGTTCAAATGAGGGATGATTATTACAAATCAAGCTAGCCAGTATTTTCCCATTATAGAATTTATGTTTTCTATTTTTGGGACCCCTGTAAATTTTTTTTCTTTATTAATTGACCAATTTAAATATTTTTATCAATAAAATAATGTTTTATTGTTTCTTACATGTTTTTAATGTATATAATATACTATAAAATAATATAATACACATTTATTTAATGAAAAAAATATCATTTATAAATTATATGTCATTATATATATAAAAAATTCTTTGATAATCCTTATTTTATCTGTATTTTGATACCACCTTCCTTGATGTAATACCATTAGAATATGTCTATAAGACACAACTAGACGGTTTTGTGACACTAATGAATTTGAATAAGGTATGAGAGATAAATTAATCCATTTAAAAATTGAATCAATAATCATAAGAATAAAATGATCATTTAAAGAATCACATAACAATTGATTTTACATTAAATTAATGTGTTCAAAATGTCTAGTTTGTATATGTGGGAGCACTATTGTTTTTAAATTACGAAATATTTATTTTAAATGGAAAACTAATTTTTATTATTATAATTAATTAATAATAAAGACTATTTCTCCAAGAATGAATTTAATTAACAACCCATTTTATAGGTAATATGATCTATAGGATCAAATATACAGTGTGAATTTAATCTTTTCATAATATACATATTAGAATGGTATTTTCTAATATAATATGGAGATATTCAAGAACACATGTTGTATCCTTCACATGGCATGTAATCACTCCATGTTCATCTGTGAGAGGAGAGTACAATAGGTGATTCTATTGAAGAATATAATTAAATATCACTACGAGTAATTTTGATTCATTATTATATTACATTAAATTATTTAAGGTTTTATTTTATTTAGACGAAATTCATAGTGTGAAAATATTAAACAAAACTAGAATAACTATATAGGGTGGTAGTTAGAACTATTTGAATGTAAATGAGAATATAAAAAAATGATGATTTCATTACATTTTAAGAAATGAGAATTCTAGGTTTCAAGGGAATAATAAACTAGTCTTTTTCCACATAAATATTATATACAATTTTTTATGTCTAAGATATATAATGAATATAAGTTTATTTAATCCAGTGGATTCCACATCTAAAAATTCTAATTGTGTTGTGGATTCTAGCGCAACTTAATAATAAATTTACTAATGATTTGTTCTTTTTTTAACTATAACAAGATATAAAAGATTTATCATAATTATAAACATAATATTTTTGTATAATTAAACATTTCATGTTTATAACATATGTAAAAGTTAAATAAAAAATTATATAACTTCATGAGTTATTTTTCGAAAGGAGGGACATTTTAGTAAAAAATAACGGCCTTAAGGTAATGTGATAATCCCCAATGTTGTATCCTTATCTCATCAGAATAAATTTTACTATGTGAAAGTTAATAATACAATTAATATTTGGTTCTAGTGAAAAAATAGGATTTTTTGAGTTTATGCACTAAAACTAACTGTATTTGTACTTTTTTTGTGAAAATATTATCATACGAGGATATTATTAAATACTGTATCACATGATTATTTTTCTTCTATGTAACATTAATTTGATAATTATCTTTGATTATATATATCACTAAAATATTATACCATTTTACTTCTATATTGTGAACTTGCAAAAATTATGAAAATATTATAAAACTTATGTCATTAATGATCTAGATAATATCCTTAAATTAGATATTAATGATGATTTTTCTATTAGTTTTTTCATGTTAATATGGGGATGCAGATTTTAATCATTAAAATTTATAGTGGGTAATCTCATGTAGAGGACATTATTAGAATATACGCACCAATAGAAATTACATATGTAATTAATGTCATTGGATATTCTTATATGTTGAAGTTCTAATTGTTCCATTGACATTGGTTTTTTATTAATGTGAATAATTAATCACATAATTTGATATTTTATTGAAAACAGTTATGACATTTTCTTATGGTTAAATATAATACACTAATTGTGTCATATGTAATATTCCATTATTTAATAATATATGAAATGATTTTTCCCATCCATGGTAATGAAATATGATATCTCTACCACTTTGATTGAAAATAAATGGTTTGATTTAATACATTTCCATGATAATTTGTCCATGAGTTCATTTCTTGTAGTGAATAAAATATAAATCTAGCTTATAAGATAATGAAGCGAATTATGCGTCATGTTTGATTGGATATCGATACAAAGGGGTTATAATACAAAGTAATTGTTCATGTAAGGTTTTGGTCAATTCAACATCAACTTCATTCTCTATGTGGGTTATTAAATGTGTCTAAATTATAGTCATAGAATTTATTCAAACTCATAAAATTCTATTGTGAAAGTGTCCCAAAGGGCCCCACAATAAGTGTATCTAGTGTCTTTATTAAATTCAATTTGGATTTAACACATAATATATATATATTTTCTACTTTATAGTTTACTAATTATTCAGGTTGAGTTGATCACATAAATTCAATCACCGGTTATTAAATTTTAATATATATTTGTGTCAAAAATTATATAAACACTATTTTTTTTGTAATTGAATATAATATTTATCTTTCTTTTATTCTTACCTGTAATGAAATAAATAAATATATATTTATTTTAAAAAATGTTTAACTAGTGACATGAATATGAAGAAAAATATTTAATAAAAAAATTAGTGAATATGATTGTAATTTATTTATTTATCAAACATTATAAATATATTCATACTTAAATATATATATATATATATATACAATTCCAGGGTTTGATAAATGTTGATTGGGAAAAAAGGTCTGAGTTAACTCTTTTATGGAAATGATATATGTTATATAATATCATTTAAAGAAATATTAATTTATTTATAGAATAATTTTTTTTTTATATTTGTGATTTAGATCATCCCATGGATTATAATTATTATAAAATTATTATTGATGTGTAGAATATATTAGAGAGAATATTTGGTGAATGTTCTTTATGAAATAATCAAATATTTGACCCTAAATAAATATATTATATCTTATAAACTTTTCTAGGGTTATGGAATTTATATTTTTGTGAAAAACATTTCCTCTCAATATAATTACCTCAAGACCAATAGACATTGTCACAAATCCACTCTAAAATGAGAGTAAATTAACCTATTCCCTCTCTAAACTAATATAATTATATAAATAATTATTTCATAGTCGATATAATTTTTGTTACTATAAGTGAATAATGACACAAGATATGTTGTTCATCCATCGTAGCACATAAAATCCCAACAATAAAATTTCATAGATCCTAGATCTTGTGTGGATTCCACTAGAGTGACTATTTATTGGATTCTTTAACACATCTATATAATAGACAGAGATAAAACTAAATTGATAAATAACAATTAAATAATTTTTAATCTAATGTAATTCTTATTTTTAATTAATTATAAATTATATTTGTAAAGATGCATCCTATGAAGAATATTGGGATACTTCATCATGTTATGAAACTATTATCCAATATAACTAATGAAAATAATGGTTTCCAATGTGACCAATATATTTCACTCATCCTTAGATACTTAATTTTTAATTGGTTTACATTTACATGAACAAGTCGTTGATTCCACAACTATGTGTGATTAGAGTTTTTAAACATAATTTCCAATTGATTTCCAAAAATTGAATTTCATATTCTAGTACATAAATACCATTATTCAAATATTACATCTCCCCAGGAATTATATCCGTATAAATGAAACAAATTTTTTCTAGACAAGAAAATAAATCTATTCATTTATAAATTAAAAAACAATATTTTGTTATTTTTTTCATTAGGAACTTAATAATAATTATTTAAAACTAGAATCAATCATTTTGTAAAACTGAGATGATGGTCTCCAATATCTAGACTATATAGTATTTCTTAATTGGTATTTCTATAATCCACCTCACTCTAGATAATAATTAAAAATATACTTGGTTAGAATATTTGGTTACAATAGAAGTTACCAAAATCAATATTTAATATCCATTTTTTAGAAATGGGGATGTTTTATTTAGTAAAACTTTACCTTAATCTTCGCATTTCTTCTTCACTATGGCATAGTTATTCTTCAGGTTTCCCTTCTTGATAAAAAATGATAATATATTTTATTCTCTAGCCTTCCCCTTGATTCTCCCCCTCTTAGTATTTAAAAGAAAAGAAGAATTATACTTGGAATTATTCTTAGTGGGTTGTACCATTCTTTCCTTAATGTTCACCATAAATACAAATTCGTTTTCATTATTTATGACCTTATCTTCGTGGGGAATTTGATTTTAGAGATCCTAGAGTGAATTCTTTATATTTTTCTTATTTGAATTCATAATAAAACTAGAGATTCTATCTAAGTAAGTTAAGCGTTAAAGAGGTCTATGCACAATTTTCTGGGAAGATTGAAAAATATAATTTCCAAATTCTAAATATAGCTAACCATTATTACTATAAGAGAACCAGATAGTACAACTTCACCATGTTTCCATATAAATAGTTCTTTAGAGATATTCTACCTCTATTTCTCAACTTTCTCTTGATAAAGATCATAGATATGAGAAAATATAGTTTATTCATCCATTTATTCATGATGCTTCTGAAGATCACATGTTAATATTGATGGAATATTAAATTGGACACCAAATACATATTATGCTTGTTTAAAGAAGACATAAAGCTCCTCCTCACTAGGGTTCTATAGAAATTGGGGACTCCATCACATAAATTTCTACTCATGTATTTGGATGATAATGAAGGAAATGTACCACTTAGTGAGTTTGGTTCAGATTGTAATATTATATTTCTTCAATATTGATCATACAAATAATGTTATGGTTGAATTACAAAACATTTTATATAAAAAATAACACTATATTTCAATACTTTATATTTATTTCCATGTTCGATTTAATAAATTTTATTTCATTGGACTCTCACTACTTTGTCAAATCCTAACACCCCACACTATTAGACTCAAAATATCCTGTCATGTAGGGCTTCATAATATAAATTATATATATTTCCCTTCTCATAATATAGAATGTTATTATAAAAATTACCCAAAGTTATTTTGTTATGTTGTATTTCCAATTTTATTCAATTTCAGTTCCTTAATATATTGAGTTGAATGCCCATGCCTAAAATCAATGTTCATATTTCTTTAAACATTATCCTTAAATTATATTAAATGTACTATGACCACTACACATAATATTATTTGTGTTAATTAAAACTATTATATTTTGTAAGAATCATTGATATTTTAAAATGCCTCTGACTATGGAAAAACTGACACATTAACTATTGGTGAATCTTAATGGAGAAGGTGGAAGGTGGTTTACTGATCAATGTTTTTTAGGTATTCTTGTATTTATGTATAAGAATTCATTTTTTATCTATAACATGATTGTTATGATTATATGTATTTTACATAATTAATTAACCATGTAAAATAATATAATTTATAGATATTCAATTTATTTTATTTTATTACGAAATATTATTAATTCATTTACATCATGTGATCACCCTTAACCATATAATTTTCATTGTATCACATAAATAAATAAATTTACAGAAACATGAAAAAATAAAACTGCCATGTGATAAGATCATGAGAATTGATCTATTGATTATTTTATAAATAAATTGATAAACAAACTCTTGACCCTAGGGGAATAACTCTTTTAGCTGATATGTACCTCACATTGCACCATTCTACATTTAACATAAAAATATCCTTAGTTAGTTTCACCATATATTGGTCATGAACCATATCTAGTCACTAGGATCCCTATTCTATATATATATATATATATATATATATTCTTACTCACTCAAAGGATAAGGAAACCATGGGTTTAGGGTTAAATAACTAAACCATGGACAAACATGACTGCTCATAATAAATTGGAAAGTATGATATGCATATCATCATATTTAATTTAATAATAAATTTATCAGGAAACCCATGTTATAAATAATTAAATTATGTACAAAAACAACACATTTAAAGGTCGTCAAAGCTCATGATCATCCACAACATGTAATTAATACACAGTTAAACCCACTATTAGTCATTGTAATTTATTCTTTATTAAGATAAAATTTATTGAATTAATAAATTAATAATCATATTAATTAATGAATTTTTATCTTAATTAAGAATCCAAATAATACATGCAATTACCATCCAATATAATTTAAAATAAATTTATATAAATAATGATAACTAAAAATTAATTAATTTATCAGCATGTACTAGAGGCGGTCAAACTTGTGCCTCTCTACATATGAGTAAAACAATTTCTAGAGTTTAACTGTTACATGGTCCGTACCAACACACTACATGTTGTGTTACTAACATTTTGTATAGTATTATGCTTTTACTATGTACTTAAATAGTTTGTATGAATACATGAAGTGTCATGATATTACATGGCATGTTTTTTTATGGGTTAAGTCATATAGTTTAGATGACACATATGGTCAACTGTTGTGCCTTGAATATATATGATTTGCACCACTAGTGATTCCCATTAATTACATAGTTTTTAAAATTACCATACTCTTTACTGTATTTATAATTAATTTCAAAATAATTATTATATCATTTCGGTTCCCCAAAACGAGTTGAAATTGTTAAATGTGTAATTCATGGAAATAACATATCAAACATCGTGTATAATAGGAAAATTCCATATATCATAGTTATTGATTTAATAAATTATTTTTTTTTCTGTTTAATTGCATGATATGCCTACATCAATATTTAATTTTATTTGTTTTATTTAGTTATATGATGTGTACTATAAACTACATGTCTGGTAATTCATTTATATACATCCAATGCAACTCACCTATTGAATTAGTTGGAATTCTTTGTGGGTTATCACATGTTATATGATGTGTACCGACAAATACACACCATGTACATCACAAGATATAATTTTTCTCTAGTAACAGTCAATATATAGAGTATGAGTTACTTACAATAAATATAATTTTTAAAAATTTATTATATGATATTAATGGGTGAAAATAGTGGTTTATTTCACAAAATGCATTCTAGTAACATAACACATAACCCCACCAAACCATGTAATAACTAGTAGTAAATATGTACTATGTCATTGCACACTATCTACTAACTCCAACATGGTACGTGATGATTTTATTGACCCATGCTTATGTGGTTCAAAAAGTGTACATGTCATGAAATTTTCAGTTACACATGCTGTAAATGTATCTAGTATATAAAATCCTTAAGACCGTCAAATGAGATAATTATGAATTTTTTTGTTATTATAAGATTATTATTGTTGACATAAAACTGAATGATTATGGTATATAAAACTTTATATTAGATGATGAAAAAATTTAAATGATTAGTAACAAAAAAAAAGAAATCAACAAATAATAAATAATTATAAAATCATATGTTCCAACATTTAGACCATATAATGGGTGAATGGTTCAATGAAAATGGTCAGTCCCACACACAACAATGTTTCTCATTTGTTTATTCAGATAAAATTATAGAAACATGATAATGTAACCCAAGATTATTTATAGAGAATATCTTTTCCAAAAAATTTAAAATTAATATAAAAATAATAATTAAATCATCTTGATAAATCATTCTTTCATATTGATCTATTTAGTTTCTACTCTAGAATTTTCATCATTATAACAAAGAATCCAAATATAATTCATGTAGTGGTATATACATGATCTTTATGAATCTAAACAACCATTGTTGGTATTTTAGGATCTATTATATATGTGTCAAATTCCTAGCAACATTTGATATTGATTTTAATTTGAATTCACTCATGCATACTGAATTATTTCTCTTTTTATATCAATAATGACATTGATAAAGAGGATTGTTTAACATTCTTGGGAGCATTTGTGAGACGTTCTCTCTTCGGATTTGAGATAAATCTTGAGGAGAATACACTATTCAATAAATTATCTAAATCCAATAAAATGATATAATAGTTAATAGTTAATGACCATGTACATGCCCTAAGAAAATTATTGATCTTAAATAAATTCCATTGAAAATAATCTTTTTAAAGTTGGGGATGAATTCTCATTTTGTTGTGAATGAAAAGACATATTTCAATATGGGTAGAGGGTGACCAAATATGTAACCCACAGTTCCATTAAAAAATGTCTAAATCACCAATTTTCTATGTCATGTTTTCATCACTTCCTACCAATGTCGGGACTACATCAATGCCCCAATATAGACTACTATAATAGAACATGTATTATAAATCTCTTATGTGGATTTACAGAATTCTAACTTGAGTCTTTTGGATATAGTATTATGGGGTTCACCACTCAGTCACCACCCCATCAATGAAAACCATTTCAAATAACAATAATAAAAATAATATCCTTATATTTGAAGACATTTTCTAACTATTTCATATTAAAATTTCATTTCCATTATGACTGTAACATTGATCACCAATCATCCTTGACATTTAGCTAATCATGAATAATATATATATTTTTAAATATTAATATCTTCATATGACTCTTCAGATAAATAAATTAATATTAAATTCACCAAACAAGGGAAAAATATATATATAATTTAATAATAATGTAATTAAATAAATAATTCTTTTGAAAAATTATTTATTTTCATTCATTTAATAAAATATTTATAATTAAATATTATATATTCTCATTTGAAAAAAACAATTTTATTAATATTAAAATCACATATAATCTAACATAAATAAATTTTTATTGTATTTATAGGATAAAATAATCCTAAATAATTATTATTCTATAAACCGAGAATAATATGTATTCTTATTTTTAAATTCATGTATATTTAACTCAGATTCTAGATAAACATAGTGTGTGACACTTTAGGACTCCTTATTAGTGGAATTATAAAATCTATAATAAATCCAAATATTTGTGTATATAAGCATGTCAAGAAACCCATAGATAATATCATTAATCTCAGAATAAAAAAAATATAGATTCTTATTGTGTAATATAATCCACTAATTTTCGTATCATATCATAAATGTAGCATACTTGTGTTATCAAGCAATATAATTGATTTATAATTCATTGACTAGCTACGATAAAATTTTCAATAACGTACCTTGGTCATGGACATAACAAAACTATCCAATTTCAATATGTGTTAAAAATATATCTTCATCTATTAAATCAGATGGGAAAATCCATTCTTGAATTATCCAATTAATATCATATCACTTATGATGCACCAAACATATGGAACTTAACCATGAGAATATATAATTACCATTTTCTAAAATATATAAATGTACATGATTCATCATATCATGTAATAATAATATTAATTTCTAATGACCAAAACTCATTTACTTAAATATGAATACCCAATGACATATATATAATGTGAAATTCCTATTGGCAGTTCGTTCCACATAACCTATAATCATGGAGATTACCATGTTTGAAACATCATAAGAAAAGGTATCATATAATTAAAAGTATCTACAAAATTACATTTAAAAAATTACATGTTTCTTATCATATAATTTCATGTAGACTATATATTATATTTTTTAAAACATGTCATGAAATTAAAAATTTCACATTATTACGGGTAATTATTACTATCCTTCAATGTTATAAATACTTTATTGATAATATTTCATTAATACTTTTCAGAATAAAAGAAATCATGTTATAAGATATTAATTAATATTCTAGTAATGAAAAGTAAATAGATAGTTGGTTATGAGGCCCCAACTGCAATAGTAGTGATAATGTTTACCTATGTGACGGTGTGACATTAATGAGGAATTTCATTTACAAATAGAAAATGATATATTTCTATATGGTTGGATCGTAACTATAATTTCAATATTTATGTTGTTATATTGAGATAATAATATTAATTATTATTAATTCTTCCTCAATTATTTTTGGTTATCTGGTCTAGATGTTATAGTCTACTAAGGATACATATATATAATTTACAATATTTTAAAGCCAATGACATATATATTGGAATGTTTGATGTATTTTAGAACCATCGATTCAGTCACATTTTCATGGGCTAGGTTGCATTCCTACAAAGTGATTCCTTCTATTGATTTGTCTTACTATATAGAAAAGGTAGTTGGAGATAAGATGATAAAGAAATCTTTGTCAGCATTTATGTATGGAGGTACTTAACCCATGTATATGAATACTTTAATTTACTACATATTTTATTGTTGTTATTTATTTTAAAAAAATATGGTATGAGATTTTTTGGAAATATTATTTGTGATTTGTGATATATTGTTTCACCCATGACTGTGGATAGAAAAATTAGAATTTATCATCATTGGGACTTTGAATAAACATGGAATTCATATTATATTGTTTGATTGATATCTATGTTTGGAATAGAATTTAATTCACCAAAAATTAAAATATGATTAGTATAGAATTGAACAATATATGTTATTAATGGCTTTCTAATATATCGAGTTCATGTTTCTAGGTGAAATTCATATTGTTATTCGATATTGAATTTTCGGGTCCTATATATATTTCTTTTGACCTCAGATAGTTTATTTATATTGATTGAGATAGAAACCTTGTTATGTGGTGCCCTTATATTATAGAGTTTGGGAGTAGATTAGGAGGATTCAATTCATATTATCTCATATCCGCGACTATGATATCAGGAACTATGATTGATTTTTTTCATTTTTTCCTTTACAATTATAGTTACATCTTACAGTAATGAACTCCAGGAATCTGTGGATGAGAATACTCAATTTATGGTTGAGATAGAGACCCCAGTTTTGTTGAAACCTCTTATAGATGAACAATCATGAGATATTATGCAATAGGTTTTATAATCTATGGGCCATGTGGTCTTAAAAATAGGGTCATCTATGTCAAAAATGACTAGAAAGTTTTAGATGTTGAACCAATATCTCTTAACAATTGAGGGTATATAGAAGGATATAAATTATTGAATAGATTTATCACATAATTTCAGTGATTAGATAGAGCCACCCCCTGAGAGGAGGGAGAATTTCACTGCATATATATTATGAATACTAGTTTAATACTTGTGGGATGTTCTATTCTAGAAAGACAATCATACGGATCTATTTTGGAATAATTTTTCGGCTCTCTAGCATTTATATCATAAGAATTTGAGGGTAGATAAGGACCATGAGTTTATGTACCTTTTCTATAAAGGCTATATAATGATGAATTATGCACCTTTTTTAAATTTACATTGACACTATCTCATATAGGCAGGTAATGAGACCCCCATGGTTATTCGTTTTTAGTATGAGATACAAATTTATTCATTAACATGTGATCATTTACCAATATACACGTTTTTAAAAAACTCACCACCAGTCCCTCATTACTAAGAGGAACATGGTTAAGGGTTTTCCTTCATGGATATCTAGTTCCTATGTTTGTTACTGGAGTGTATTTTTATGTGGTAAAAAGTATTAATTTGGTAATTCTCACTAGAGTGGTGATAGAAAATCCCATAAAGTCTTTGGAACATATCATCCTCTATATAGTAGGACTCATCCTTTGTGATATTATTGTACTAGGGTGGGGAATAATAAAAAGTATTTATATAAACAACTTCTGGAGAACCATACATGTTGAATGATATGTCATCAAACATATGTTTTTCAGTGTTTCTCCATGATAGGTTTTAGCATGGTGAGTTCTTTTCTCCCAAATCATGAGTTGGATAAGGGAGATTACTAAAGGATAGTGATTATATATCTTCCAAATAGTTATGTAATATAAAATTATGAGTTTTGATGTTGAATATGGAGTAAGGAAATCCTATTTATGGGAGTTATACTATTGGTGTTTAGGGAAACAGAACAATATTAGGCTAATTTAATGTTATATAGATGATTAATAGAAATATTCATAAGGTGACATCAACTGTTTAAGTTATGAATATATTTTTATATACTATGGTATATATTTATTTATCATATGGGGATTCACACGACATAATATCTTCATAGTTGGTTAGTGCTGCAGTGCTAGTTGTTGAGTATCTATCTAGGATGGTAATGATTGATATCCCCTTAGGGATAAAATAAAAGTATATATATAGCTTCTGATTATGTTTTATCATTATTAATCATTATGAGAATCAATAATATTTTTTTTATAAAGTATTCACAGTTAAGAATTAATCCGATTTATAGTTTGGTTGACTCATTTTAAAGAAAACTTCGTCTTCAATCATTATTAGGTATTATTCATGTTTGATGAGGGAGATTTTAATACATTTATTGAATATTTGGATTTGAAATAGATACATATGGTACATAATAGATGGTATATTCAGATTATTAAATCCCTAAATTCTAATGTTAGTTTGGTATGTGAAAAGATAATATAACTCTTCATTCGTCTTATAATAGTGTTAGGACCTTTTTTCCTATGGAATTATTAAGCCTTTCACAAGAGAGGGAGAGAGAGAGACTTCATATAATCGATATTATTCTAGGAATAGTGACCATATTCTTTCCTCCATATAGGTTATACATTTCCAATCCAATATTGTTGAAGGTACAACTAGATGAACTTAAGGTATAGGTATTTATTTACCTAATCACAGCCCCTGGGGGTTCCCTTATTTTTTAGGAGGCTATTTTTTCACTTTTGTGTACCAATGGATGAGTAAAGTAACAATCAATAACTGATATCCTATTTCTTATATAGAATTTTCATTCAATTAGTTACGGGGATCTATTTGTTTTCCTAATATTTTTCTGATATCTGAATATTATTATTTTTCATTGAGTCCTTTTGATTTCATTTATACTTATTTTAGCAGAAGATTTGGTTTATATGTGTCTCCCAGGAATTCATTCAATTTGAAAATATTTCTATCAATTATTATGTCCTTTATGAATAACTTATTCCATTCATATCTAGATTTATTCATTGGTGTTTGTTCAATCATATTATTATAATCACATAGATATGGGATGATCATAATTGATATCCAAAAATTGAATTATGAACACTGAGATTAGATCAGTAATATAACATTTTTCTGAAGTTTTATTTGTTTATTTTAGATACATGATTATTGGGGATCATAATATCTGAGATAGGTTTATCATTTAACCATAAAAAATTCAAAATTCTTATTTCATAAAAATTTCCAAAGAATAATTTCTAGATCCATAGATTCATGGAATTTACTGATTACTATGTGATGTTTATTCAGTAATTCTCTAAACATGAAAGAATGATGAAAGATCTGACAATGAAGAGATATTATTGTTTATAGTATAATTATTATGATAAATTCTTTTAAGAGATAAAATAGTGACTCAAGATGCATCAATATCAACCTTTCCAGATCCACGTAAGGATTATGTGTGGTAATGTTGTACATTAGGCATGGGATTTGGAGGCAATTAGTCACTTATGAATCATGAATCTTGAGATCATATAAGAAGAACTTCTTGAAATTGGGTATGGATTTTGTGGATACTGTGAATGTTATTAGATGTTAATTTCACTACCTATTAAGTTAGATTTTTATATTGTATTGTGATTATAAGATATTTATGTATATCTTTTAATTTTATTACATAAAACATCATCCAAGATTGTGATTTGAGTATCTTTTATCCTTATAAATCAAGATAGAATATACCAATATGAAGGGTGATATTATAGTTGATTTACTAAATATTAAGAATCAGGATCATGTAGTTTTGAGGCTATTAACAATGGGAATACAATGCGACTATTCAATTAAATTTATCATTTTTTTCAATGTATCATGGATATGATACTCCTGCAGATTTTATTATTACAACATCACTCCTTAATAGATTAATGGATTTTCAGTTTGTAGACTTGTATTACTAGTTTGTGAAGGAATATATATAAATATTTATATATGGGGAATTGGACACATGATTTGACATGAGATAATGGTTGAATCTTTTATACAAATGGTTGTTTTTTGGTTCATACAAGAATACATGAGGAGAAAATGTGTGACATTCCTCATGATATATTTTCCACTAAATTCTATACACGATGTATGAAAACAACCACAAATAGAATAGGTGCTTCATTACGAAGATAACCATTATACTATTTATTTCATAATTCCTTACAAATCTATTAGTGAATTACAATAATCTCATTACTATAGGTATTCATACAACTCTTTAAATTCCCAAGTGTAAATACGATGATATTATGGTATAATTCATGCTGGGGATACTAGGGTCACCATTATACAGTAATAAAATGTGTGTTACTTTCAATTGGATGATGAAGGTCACACATATCTTATTAAATAGGTATAATCAGTATAATTATGTGTATAAAAGTATATATGCATGGGATATAGTATTATTTTATTGGGAAGCAAAGGGTATCATATATAATACGTATTATAAATTCATTTATTCTTTCTAGAATGAATTATCTAAGGCATTTGATACTGAGGTGAAATTGAGATTTACATAACATCTTTATACTGATGGGGTATCTTAGCATACTATTCTGGTGATAAATGTAAGTTATGAGAATTAATCATTGATTTGTATAGTTCAGGGGAGAATCATTCTATACTATCTTTTTTTTTTTATATTTTCACCATAAATAAATTTACATAAAAATGTTAGAGTCTTTGTAATGTAGGTTGTTGAAATATCTTATTTACTCTCTAGTCTCTAGAGAGTAATGAATAATTTGAACGTGTTTTGTATTGGAGACCTATAAGTCATATTAAGAATATATGAAAGTTGTTAGAAACCACTCGGGGTATTTTAATGTGATATATGTCTTCGATATTTTATAATCTATATTTCAAGGTGTGTAACTGAGTATTCTTGAAAGTGCCTTTATGATTGTGACTAAAGAGGATTCAAATATAGGGGAAGTAAATAAACTAGTCATTGGGTCAATTTGACATTTTGATGATAATCTATACAAATGAATACCGATTAATAAAAACTCTAAAATTATATTATATTGAAAATTTATTTAATATGTCTTAGCTATTAAAATATTATCCCAACCCATCTCATTTTATCTATGTTTTTAATATTGAGTTGCGTACTAATTCCTCATTTAGGGAATGACCAGTTCATATAGTATATTATAGTGATATGAGTTTTCATTGGAAGATAATACTTATTTTATATCCCTAGTTGTTGAACAAGCTTATCTATGAGGACACATAGTATAATGAGGCATATATGTGAGAATAATGAGTAGATCATATTTCTAGTGAGCTAGGTTATGCATCTTAGGGAATGGTTTTTATATGGTGGAGATTTTGTAACACCGTACAAATTCCAATTTATAGTTTGTTTATATTTTTTCAAAAAAAATATTATTTCAATATTTTTAAATATCAAATTATTTTTTTAGGTCCAGAGTTTATTATTTGAGGAGTTGGTTTTAGAGTGAATGTTAATTTTCAGTAGAGGTGGAGCATCACGCCACAATTGGAGGCATTGCATCATGGTGGAGATATTGAACATTATATTATATATGACAATATGTTATTATTGAAACTATATGTTTATCTATGATTTCCTTTAACTCAAATTTTTAATTTATTTTTTTTGATTTGATAGTGAAATTATGGAATGTATTATTACATTGTGAATGGGTTGGTCATGTTGCGGTGTGACCCTAAGATAATGCTCAAAATCAAGACCCATGTATTCATGAAATAATTTATTCAATATATATTATATTAAATATTTTATCTAAAATAATATAAAAATAATATCTATAAAATATTAACTCCCCTTGGATTCCCATTACAGTGACTGAGTATCCCTATCTTCCTTGATCATTCTAACTCCAAGTTTGCGTTTTTCACCATTCATACACATATTTTATTGTTAAATATCCCAATGTTTCTAAACACATTTGATATTGGTTCCTATTATATATAATATATGGTTGTTTGACTATTTATTATTTTATATAATTTCTCACTAGAAATATTTCATTATAAGGAATATTATTGATTTAATAATTTCATTTGATTAGATTTGAATCAGCTGATGATTCATAGTGAGTGGACTCTATCTATATTTAGGTAAGTGATACCTAATATTTCAAATAAGTTTAAAATATATTTCACTTTATTAACTAAATATATTTATATATATTTGAATATGTTTGTGAATAAAGACAAATACATATCTAATGCTATATGTGTCTCATTATGAATTAGTGAAGATTATTTAGGAAATGAGTGGTCCTTTATGAGTTCTTCTATAATTACATTGACATCAATAAATAAGACTTTTATTTATAATATTAAGATTCTTATATAGGAAACCTTATTAGGCTGTCCCTTTGGGGGATTATAATTGGGTATACCTCAATATCATTATGTTATCTCTATTTAATAAGAATATGTGGGGTTATATGTGTGGTTATCATGAGTCGGACATTGTAATGGATTGTGAGTTAAAATATATATTCTATCCTTGTTTGAGATTGGTAAAGAAATATAAGATATAAAAATTTAATTAAAATTGATTTTAGTAGTATATACCTTGGATTTATAATAAGTAAATGGGTTGTGGATGTATTAGAAACAACCCAGCTCTCTATGAAGTATAATTTTATTTATGATGACATTCATATTAAATGTATATACTTTTTGTGCATTTTCAATTTCCTTGAAATGGTTACTATCATGGGACGTCATTTCCTATTGTAATTGGGGCGTCATGAGACCACCATGAGTATGGGATAGCGTTTTAATTTACTCATGTGTAGCCTACTATAAGGGTTAAAATTATTGTTATTTTCTATAGAATATATCCTTGGATAATATTTACATATATTTTCAAAACTCTGATGGAAGGAAACAACATTCCCATTGTGTTGATTATGTGTTTGTATAACTGAACAACCCAGTTCAACCAAACCATCTACCGATGTCAACCCATTATGGGGTGAGGTAAAAAAAATATAACAAAACTAGTCAGGAATATAAGATAAACAAGATATATAACTAGAGTACAAAGCATAAACAAGGAAAGATACAACTAATCCAAATAGGCTAAACATGATATAATGAAATGTTTAGAACATCAAGTCTTCATATGAACAACCATCACCTTTAAACCATCCCAAACCAAATAATTGATATAACGAAGAGAAAGCATGCTACAAAATTCCATTACCATTATTCATATTCTAAAAAAGGACTAAAACCACACAAATTTATATATAGGGTGTGAGAAATAAATCCTAGAATGTAACAATAAAATTATATATACATGTTATACTATCAAAAGTACACATGTTTGATCTTTAATAAAATTAGCTTTAAAAATAATTTTATAATAAAACAATTTAAAATAATTTCTCAATGAGTCCTTGGTTTTTTCAAAAATTGAATACAATGTTTTCCAAATAATGAAACATTACAAACATATAAATATCATGTAAATATACAGATTATAGATACACATGTGAGACAGAATCCATGAAATAATCCATCATGAGATAAAAAACAATTCACTTTACAATTGGGTTCTAGACAATGGGACAATACGTAATAGATACTCACGATCCAAAAGGTATGAGGTTGATTCCAAATAATATCTATTCTGACCACATTCCATAGATATAAAAGTGGTTACCACCTAATGGTTTCACACAAACTAAGGATAACCGTTTCTATTTCCCTATTTTCCCAAGGTTCCTACAATGATTTTTTTGTCAATTTATATCATTAAAAACCATTCTCACATTTTTTATAAAACTATTTCAAATATAGGACAATAAGATCAAGGTATGAAAAATAATTTCTTCCCAAATCAAGTAAATTAATTTTTCAAGCTAAAATCACTTTAAAACATGAACTCATCCTCTTATTAATTTCAAAACATTCAATTCCATTTCACATATCAAGTAGAAAATAATAATAATAGAAATTTCATGAAATTAGAACCCTTAGATAGACTCATCTACCTCAAGGATAGAGAAAACCTACCCACCATTTATAATGGGGATTTGAAGCCATGTGATAAACCTTCAGATTGAAATTTAGGATAAAATATTGAGCATTTTAGATAGAAATTGCTATCAACTCACACAATCAAAGAAAAACCATTTATGAAACCAATAAACTAAGAAAAACCAAAAGGATTGCTTAACAGATGTGATGTAATCAAACCTCAATAGTGAAAAATCGCTAAACGAAGTGGTTAGGATCAAAATAAGTCACCCAAAATTTTTTAGGGTGATCATTGTGTCGATATAGGAGGGATGAACCAATAGTCAATAATAAATATCCCTTGTACGATTCTCTAAAACCAACACCGTGACATTTACATAGCATGTAACCCATTAACATGTCTTGTAATCCTAGCGGTCCATATATACTGATAGAGCCAACACCTTTTTATTTAAAACAATATTATCATACATACACGTTGTATACTTACAACACGACATGCATACCTCTCACTCCATGCTCCAAATTCATGGTTTCTACCAAGCACCCATTACACAGATTGCACATAATTTAAATATCTTGTATGTTCCTAGTGATCTATTTAAAATCTATGTTTTATGTTGAAAATTACATCAAATTACTCACTTCACCATTAGTGGTATCCTCCCAATTAAATGTTTGGAAAGACATTCCCAACAAAAATGGAAACAAAATAAAATATTATAAAATACCTATAATAATGGTAATAGGGCATTAAAATCTTCTGACCGTCAAATCATTCAATTCTCAGAATGTTCTTGAGATCAAGGATCCAAAAAAAGAGAAGATCATAGCTACCTCATAGATGAATCAAACACCCATATATCATTGAAATCATGTCCACACTACCAAACTAACCTAACTAGGGGATTGTTTTACCCTGAATTACCTTATCATTAAAATCTATGTTCCTAACTAGTTCCTCAATCAATGTTGTATCATGATAAGGACCAACATCCCCCCACCTAATCAAATGGGAAGTATATGTGAAATACCTACTCAATAAGGAAAAATTAAACACATTATGTATATAATTCAATACAAATGTAAAATTAAATTGATAGACCACCTTCCATTGATTCTCAATGATCTTTATAGGGACCACTAACATTGGTTCCAACTTACCCTACACTCCAAACCAATTATTTCCCATGTGTGGTTAAACTCTGAGAAAGACCCAATCAACAAACTCAATCTCTAATGACTATTTATGGTAGTCTAAATAATATTTCTAATGACACTATGTTGTGATCAAATGTTTCTGAGTCAACTACACCATCTCTATCATATCTAGTACCAAACTGGTCCATACTAACTATAGCTCTCGGAAGACAACAAATCTTAAGGGAAACTGACATGGACACCCATAGAAAGCATTATATGGTGCCATCCTGATTTAATAATGATAATTATTATTATAGAAATAATCGACTAATGGAAAATGCCTATCCCAAGATCAACTTAAATCAAGAACACAAACCGAGATCATATACTTAAAAAATTGATATCCTTATAATTATATCGATCCATTTATGGATGAAAATCCATGTTAAAATACCACTTGTAACCCTTTAACTCCATAAAACCTTTACAAAATCTGGTCTTGATCCTTGTGTTACTATCAGAATATTCTGTAGATGGAACCGATGAATTCTCTAAATCTCTCAAAAATTCAATTCACAAAATTTTTCAACTTTCATCATTTAATTTATTATTATGAAATGTGCTGATTTAGTGAGTCTGTCAAAAATCTACCAAATCACAAACATCCATATTGAATTTTAGGGAAAACGAATGAATATATTCGTAGAAATATCATCACACTTTCATACTATAATGGGTAAAATATGTAACAAACACGTAGGTCTCTATTATTTTACTTAAACTCATTGACTAGTGAGACACTATGATATATTGTCTGCAACTTACTACCTCTTCCATGAACACCAATAACAACATATCAAATCATTTTTCATCTTTGTATCCAATATTCTTATTTACTAACATGACTGATTTCCACTATCTAATAATTATTGTCTCAAGGAAAATGGAACAATAAACCTTATATGGATGCACAAAGCACCACCGGGAGACCAATAGCACTCAACTGAGGTCCCCCCACCATTATTCTTTCTCTAAAGTGTCATATTTTAATATATGTCATCATCTCAAGTCAAATTCTCTCATCAAAAGATTATTCACCATTTTCAAATCCAAGAAAACCTGTCCACCAACATCCTTCTATATTAAGATCATATTGGTAAAGAAACTCATCAAATATGATTCTCCAATTGATTCCTCCACTACATGGATCAATACTCTTCTTATCAATATATGGGAGACACTATTTAATTTTTCAGGGGTATATATGATATCAAAATAAATGGTATGAATACAATCAACCCAGAATCATTGTCACATGTTTATATCCTCTGAAAGAAAAAATACATCATGAATTTTTATCACATTAAACTATAAATCACTCCACAAAAACATGGTAATGAAATCCCTTGAGTTCATGAATAACAACTACCATATGAAGATTATTGGTAGGTTAGTTCTTCTCGCGAGTGCATAACTAGAGAGAGACACAATCCATAACCTATTCCCCTATATAAAGACACATATCTAACCTTTACCTGAGGCATCTCCAAAAACATCATAACCTGATCATGGATAAGGGAGAATTAATATTGGAGCTTAAGTCTACTTCACTTTCAACTCTTAAAAATATCTTTGATATTGATCATCCCCGAAAAAAATTACACCCTTAGGGGTCAAAGCTATCATTGAAGATGCAATCTTGGAGAAGTATCCAACAATGTTTCTCTAGTAACAAAACCCTAGAATCTTTAGATCTCAAACATTTTTCTGGTATTTTCCAATGAGATAACCTCCCAATAATTTTCTGGATCTGCTAAGATTCCCCATCCATATATCACATGCCCTTGAAACTTCACCTCTCGAAACCAAAACAAACGCTTGTAATGTTTACCATATAGATAATGTTTTATCATGGTTTTATTAATGATATCTAAATTTTACAGATGTTCCTCCATTGATTTGCAGTGCACCATGATATTTTATACAAACACAATGAAAAAAATAGTCCAAGAACCAATAAAATATTTGGTTCATAAAAGCTATAAACACCATGAGAAAATTATTAAGACTAAATACCATAACAAAAAAATCAAAATTCCCATATAGAATCCTATATGTAGTCTTTATTATATCAACTTCTAATACTCCCAACTAGTTGTATCCTAACCACATGAAATTTTTTTAAAATATGACTTCATGTTGATCAACGAAATCATCAATTTTGGGTATAGGATAATTGTTATTAATGTCCACCCGATTCAACTTCCAATAGTCAATACAAAGCCTGAGACTTTTGTCTGCCTTCTTTGTAAGAAGTATTGATGAATCCCATTGTAACACCTCGAGATTTTATGAAAAATATTCTTTTTAATTTCATTAATGTCTTGTTTTGTACGCTAAACCAAAAGGATCTTGCACAACACGCATCCTTGACTTTCCTTGCATTACACACAATCACGACCTTCCTCAATAGCGTTTGTAGTACGCAATAACGAGTTTGACTAAACAACAATATGCTATTAAAATATTTTTAAGAATAGCTGTTATGAATAGTAATAACCACTTTTTGAAATTTTGTAAATTTTATTTTTCAAAATGGACTTAATTTTTGGATTCGGAATATCGAAATTAGCTTAGGGTGAAATTTTGGTACTTTTCGGATAACTTTCATTTTCTGATGAATAGTGAAAATTAATAAATTTTAATTAAAAACAACCTTTTTAATCGAAATAATTAATAGTGATAAATTATTAATTTGAGTGGTTTTAAAGTATATTTAGAATATATTTTTACAATTTAATACAATGTTGGTCATTGGATGTAATTTCACATTTAAACCAGACATAAACAAGTGTCAATGTTTTGATAGTTATTATCTCTTAAGAACAAGCTATTTGTTTAGATGATGGGAATTAATTTTTAAATTAATTAATGCAACTGATATGTTTTGAATTTGGTAAAATAGAAATCATTTTTGAGATCATAATATCAAATATAGCTTAGGCCTAATTTTTGGTATTTTTCTGGAAACTTTCATTTTTTGATGAATAGTGAAACCACTAAGTGGTAGTTAAAAAAAACAAATTTTTCATAAAACATAATTTTACCGCTTCTGTGAGTGGAATTTCAAAAATCCGAGAGACACGGTTGATGTTAGTAATTAAAATGTAGTTCAATGATATAAAAATAATTTTTGGTGAATAGTAACTTTTTACTTATTTTTACCACAGTTAAAAGTAAATAGGGTAATAAAGGGATATTATTATTATCCTAACACATGTCATATGTAACGCCCCGACCCCAGCTACCCAGAGTCGGTGCATTACTTCGTAACATTGGCATGATCACAAAAGATCAAGTCTCGAAAGACCGATTAGTTTAGTAGCCTTGGAAACACTACATACATTCATAAGTCTTTCATAACATCAAAAAGTAAACAAACTAAAATAACATGGTCTTCATAGTCCACAATCATATCCCTTTCTGACTACCCCTGTAGGTCATTCATAAAATACTTCTTCACATCCTGGAAAAATATTAAAACATAGAAAGGGGTGAGCTCAGATGCTCAGTAAGGTTAACAATATAGCGGAAGCTTTCATAAATAATCATTAACATTTAAGGCAATGTATAACTAAAAAAAAGCCTTTTAAACTTGAACTTCAACATAATATGGCAAAAGTAAAATGAGATAATTCCATTTACTTCTTCACATGGATATTCTACTGGTCGAATAATCACATGAAATATCAATAACCACTTTCATAATGATGGAATGCATAATGCCAGACTATCATAATCATGTAGTCAAGGCCTCATGCCAAGACCACAAATAAGATTTTTTCAAGGCCTCGTGCCAAGACACTAGTTTGTCTCATGAGACCTGCCGATGCATCGAGGAGCAATAGCGGGATCCACCCGTCACTTATTAAGTCCAATGCATTCCTCATATGAATAGGTTTAAACATATCATAAACCATAACATAATCGTATCACATAAAACATTCATAAAGGAAACATAAAATTTCCAAATTTCAATCACAAGATAACAATACAACACATTGATATAATAAACACACTTTCAAAACCATTTTCAATACCAAAATAAAAGAAAGTTAAAACATTGTATTTATTTTTCATTAAAAAAAGTGATGGCTTGTAGAGGAAGCCGAAACTCAAATAATGGTCACGGCGGCAGAGAAGTCATTGTCGCCACATATGTACGGAAAGAAAAACATTCCCTTTTTTTCGTTTAGTAAAACACTTCATATAAAAAAATATTCCTTTCGAATAAACGTAAAAGTCAAAGGGGTTTATACACCGTATGAAAGAATGTTGTGTATAAAACCAAATATGCCTCAATGAAAGGAGATTGAGACGAAGTCCTTAAAAAGATCATTTTTTAAATAAAGTAGATCTATTATGTGTATTCACTATAGTTACACATAAAGAAAGTAAAAATACAAAATAAGACATAATAATATCAAGACATAATTTGAAAGTATGAGATTAACCCAAAGAATGGAAATTGGGTTAAGAAGTTTCCTTACCTTGTGTCCGACTTGACTCAACCATTCATTAACCTCCTGAATAATAAACTAGAGTTAATATCTACCTTATTAAGAACCATTTTCAATTTCATTATCCTTTTTATATCACTTATTACAATGTTATGAATATTATGTAATTATTCAAGTTAATAACGATCGTTTTGTCGATCTTTGGTAACTTGAGTCAACAATAAACTTCTTATACTTAAAAGTTGTTCATGTGGTAGAATATCCATTATATCTAGAATTATATTCATGATTTAGATGTCATATATACCTTATATATCTAGTATATACATTCATTTATAATATTATGTAACATTTAGAGGTAAGAAATGAAATGCACCGTTCATGGAGACGGTAAGTCGTACGTACGCATGGACACTACTTTCCTTTAAATTTCATATTTAATGGAACTAAATCATAATGATATAAATGTATAATATAATTCCAGTATAATATAGTGTATAATATCATTTAATCCATCCTTTATACATCCCACATATGGCATTAATGATTCAAATCACTTTGAGGGGGCGGTAGTCCGCACTTCCTAAAATGAAATTATCGCGTTTTACCCATAATGGAAATCATAAAGTATGTCATAAATGAGAAATACAGAAGAATAAGTACAACATAAACATATTATATATCATATATAAAAATAGTGACATCTTAATGGCCACCTTTGAAGGTGTTATATGAGTGTTGAACAATCATCGTTTCGTGAGGCAGAAATTCTCCATCCACAGAAATCGTATGTTCATTAACCATTAGATGTAGGTGTGTGTAAGTGTAGCTCGAATACTTCTTATAACAACATACTACTATATTGAGGATACTGTTGTTGTTACAATAGAAATGAATAAAAAGAGTTTAGGGGTTGGAGAAAAAAAATAAAACAAAACAACATTAGAGAAGACATTACCTCAAAATCGGGTAACTCTTTTTGATTTGAGCCAAAGGCTTCCTTGGGAAGAGTTCTGCCCAAAGTAAGGCTTCTAGGAATAATAGGGGGAAGTTGGGAGAGTATTTGGGCAGAGGTTGGCCGAGCCAAATGGCTCGAAAGTGAAAATGAGGTGGGAGAGGTGGGGGCCTTTTATAAGTGGAGAGGAGGGGCACTTTTGGAAAGATTGAAATGTTATATTATTTCACAATGATTTTCGGATTCTAAAGGTCCCAAACTTATATAATTCTAGGCTAAGGTGATAATGTTTCGAAATCTCCTCATCCAATAGGCTTTGGACAAGTGTATGCCTTGAATTTTTCATTATCTTCTCATTTTATTTAAATCGTTAAATAATGAGGTCATCGCTGCATCATAATGATGTCATAAATAATTTACATTATTTAATGTATAAAAATTATAAAAAAATACTATGATGTAGTAAATATTTTTAGCTTTCTAAGGAATATTTATAGTCAAAATTTGGACTTTTGTAATCCCACTTAAAAACTGTTTTAGTAAAATAACTCATGTTTGTGTCAATTTAATTTTAACATTAAATAAATATATATTAATGTCATTTTCCAACTAAAGTGGCTCCATGGGGTCCCCAAGTTGACCCATGGGTTGTCTTGGTCGGCCATGAATCATCCAATAGGAGTAGGACAAGTGTCATGCTCATCTCATATTATTAAAACATTATTTGTACCTTAAACTACACTAATTACCTCTAATCGCGATTAAGAACTTAAAAGTTACTATTCACCAAAAAAATTATTTTAATCTCATTGAACGACATTTTAATTCTTAATGACAACCATGTATGTCGGATTTTTGAAAATCAAATCACAAAAGTGGTAATATTTCATTTAAACGAAAAATCAGTTATTTAACTACCACTTAGTGGTTTCACTATTCATCAAAAATTGAAGTTTTTCAGAACAAGGCCAAAATTTCACCCTAAGCTATAAATGATATTCCGAAATGAAAAATGATGTCTATTTTAAAAAATTCCAAACTTATAAGTTGTATTAATTAATTTTATAATTAATTTCCGCTGTTACAACAAATTGCGTGTTTTTAAGAAACAATTTATATCAAAAGATTGGCAATTGTTTATGTCCAATTTCAATGTTAAATTAATTCTAATGAACACAATTGGATAAAATTGTAAAAATATATTATAATTATACTTTAAAACCACTAAATAGTATAATTTATCACTATAAATTATTTTGATTAAAAAAGTTTTTTAAGTAATTTTCACTATTCATAAAAAATTGGAAGTTCTCAGAAAATTACAAAAAATTCAACTTTGGATAATTTCGATATTAAGAATACAAAAATGAAGTCCATTTTGAAATATAAAATTTCTATAATTTTAAAAAGGGATTATTACTATTCATAACGGCTACTTTGATTAGTCGCGGTGTTTTAGAACTTGAAGTTGCGTACAATGCAAGCTATTGCATTATTGAATGAGAAGCGTATCGTGGAAGATCGGGGTGTTACATTCTCCCCTCCTTCAATAAATTGCATTCTCGCAATTTGAAATTTTTCTTTGAAAATAAAAGGTTGAAAAGAGAAAATACCTTTGAGGAAAACCCACATCGGAAATATGATTAATAAAATTTAGCCTTAATAAGAGGGAAGGGAAAATGAAAAAGTCACCACCCAGTTATGATCTCGATTAGGAGAACATTTGTGGCAATTAACGACATATAATTGGAGGAAAAACGTAAATATTTGTAGGGAGTGATTGAGGTCATCAATCACAATCAACTGTCAAATTGAGGGCCTCAAAGCCTTCAATCGATGTTGATTTAAAATATCATCAGTTCAACAAGACATAAGGTATTAGGATAACACATTTTTTTGTTTTAATATCCCTTTACTAAAGTTTAAGAATTAATTTATTCATTGAATAAGAGATAGGTATATATATATTTATGCTTGACAGTTAGAGTTTCAACCATCAACTCATCTTTCAGTCAAAAAGATAATAGAACTCAAAAATATTATACTTAAACTAATTGTATAAGGTTCCAAATGTTAACACATACCATTTAGATTAGTAAAATTATTTTTTATTAACCAGGGACTTCCTGTAGGCTAGTGGTAGGAAATAAAGGCCTGTCGCACTATGATTATGGGTTCGATTCCTGCAGCTTTGTCCGGCGCGACGGGTTATGCCCCACCCGGCAGGTTGTCCTTTTCTTAAAACTATAGTATTATAATATTCAAAAATAATCTTCATAAATTTTTAACCTTAAACAATACTATCCAAAGATCAACTTAATCCACTCCAACCTTTATAGTTAGCCAAAATACCTCTGTCCAGACATTCTCTAAAAGGTCTCTTAATTCCAAAATCAATTTATCAGATTCCCCAAACAAAGTAATGTTTCTATTATTGTCACATACTAAAAATATAAAAACCCTACTGAAATCAAAAAGTACTGCAGTACAATCCTTATATATATATATCTCATTATTCTAATAACCAGAATGTAATCCATGAGTCCAAAATCACCATTACATTAGTTATTCTGCTTCAACTGTAGTAACAGCATAAGATAGTCCTTGATCCCTTAGCCTTTTCTGAGGTAAGATTCCTTGACGCTTAGGACATTCATTTGCATAATTCCCCATTTCCCTACAATTGTAGCATTCAACTTTGATAGCCTCTTTCTTTCCCTTTCAATCATGAGCCTGGTGACCCTTTTATCCACATTTATAACAAACTCCCATTCCTTTTAGGCAAGTACCAGGGTGATTCTTCCCACAATTATCACATAATGGAAAATCCTTCCTTCCCTTTTTCCCTTTATCTGTCTCTTGTTCCACCGTTCACTTCTTCTCTTGCTTTACTTTGTTGCCATAAGACTTAGAGAATTCCTTTTCCGTCTTGATAGCACATGAGACAATATCTTCGTATGATGAGAAGGATTGTGATACTAAAGCTCTACGGAGAAATGGTTTTAACCCATCAAAGAAACGATCAATCTTACTCCTTGGGTTACGTATATAATCGGCAGAATGTCTCGCTAACCTTGTAAAGTTAGCCTCATACTTTACGACATTCTCATCCTCCTTCTACCTCAGACTCAGAAATTGCCTTTCCATATCTGCTCGATGGTCACAAGGAATGTATTTTTCTAAGAAAAGCTCTTTGAACTCCCTCCATTCCATATTCGATAGGTCATCATCTTCCTTTGTGTTTTGAATCAGCGACCACCACTGATCGGCATCTCCCGTGAGGCGGTAAACTGCCATGACAACCTTCTCCCTTTCACTACTCCCCAAGGCATGGAATATTTTCTCTAAGGAATTTATCCATTGCTCAGCTACTATAGGATTTGTACTTCCATTGAAGGTTGGTGGTTTTTGCCTCATGAAGCGGTCTAACATTGATCCTCCACGTTGCGGATCAGGGTACTCCATACGAGTAAGGTTATTATTCATAACCTGAGTGAGTTGTCCGAGTATGGTAATAAGTTGATCAGAACCAGTTGTATCTCCAGCTCCACAATAATTATCTTGAGAAGGAGGGAAATCCCTACACGGAGTGCATGCATTGACACGGTTTCCATTCCTTCCACTAGGCGCCATTTCTAAATAATGGCATAAACTAGATTAGTTTATAAATAAAAATACATAATTCCATACTTGTAAGATACTTAACATAAATTGAACTATTTATCGATATAATCCATAAAAATGTTTTCTTTGAGGAAGTATATACTCATAACCCTTCATAGTGGTTTATAAAGAAAATGAGAATTATCCAAAGCATATCCCCAGGGAGTGTCGTAACCAAGAGTGCAGCAAGGCCCGTTGTCGTGCACCAGTTCCCGTTCGAGTCTAGCTCAAAGCAGTGTTTTCGGGTTTTACCCCTTGGTACATTTGTGCCAGATCTGCCTCTAGTTGCTCGTATCCAGACAGGGATTTATTGCTCGTAAAACTCACAAAATCTCTACAATAACAAAATTATAGGAAGTTCTTCTATACTAATCCTCAAAGTCTATCTTTGGGATATGTGCTCTAATAATAGTTTATCTAAATCTAGCTTCCAAGGTTAGTACTAAACTGCCTCTGATACCAACTGTAACGCCCCGACCCCAGCTACCCAGAGTCGGTGCATTACTTCGTAACATTGGCATGATCACAAAAGATCAAGTCTCGAAAGACCGATTAGTTTAGTAGCCTTGGAAGCACTAGATACATTTATAAGTATTTCATTACATCAAAAAGTAAACAAACTACAATAACATGGTCTTCATAGTCCACAATAATATCCCTTTCTGAATACCCCTGTAGTTCATTCATAAAATACTTTTTCACATCCTGGAAAAATATTAAAACATTGAAAGGGGTGAGCTTAGATGCTCAGTAAGGTTAACAATATAGCGGAAGATTTCATAAATAATCATTAACATTTAAGGCAATGCATAACTAAAACAAAAGCCTTTTAATCTTGAACTTCAACATAATATGGCAAAAGTAAAATGAGATAATGCCATTTACTTCTTCAGATGGATATTCTACTGGTCGTATAATCACATGCAATATCAATAACCACTTTCATAATGATGGAATGCATAATGCCAGAGTATCATAACCACGTAGTCAAGGCCTCGTGCCAAGACCACAAATAAGATTTTTTCAAGGCCTCGTGCCAAGACACTAGTTTGTCTCATGAGACCTGCCGATGCATCGAGGAGCAATAGCGGTCTCCACCCGTCACTTATTAAGTCCAATGCATTCCTCATATGAATAGGTTTAAACATATCATAAACCATAACATAATCATATCACATAAAACATGCATAAAGGAAACATAACATTTCCAAATTTCAATCACAAGATAACAATACAACACATTGATATAATAAAAACGCTTTCAAAACCATTTTCAATACCAAAATAAAAGAAAGTTAAAACATTGTATTTATTTTTCATTAAAAAAAAGTGATGGCTTGTAGAGGAATCCGAAACCCAAATAATGGTCATGGCGGCGGAGAAGTCGTTGTCACCGCATATGTACGGAAAGAATAACATTCCCTTTTGTCGTTTAGTAAAACGCTTCATATAAAAAAATATTCCTTTCGAATAAACGTAAAAGTCAAAGGGGTTTATACACCGTATAAAAGAAAGTTGTGTATAAAACCAAATATGCCTCAATGAAAGGAGATTGAGACGAAGTCCTTAAAAAGATCATTTTTAAAATAAAGTAGATCTATTATGTGTATTCACTATAGGTACACATAAAGAAAGTAAAAATACAGAATAAGACATAATAATATCATGACATAATTTTAAAGTAGGAGATTAACCCAAAGAATGGGAATTGGGTTGAGAAGTTTCCTTACCTTGTGTCCGACTTGACTCAACCGTTATTTAAACTCCTGAATAATAAACTAGAGTTAATATCTACCTTATTAAGAACTATTTTCAATTTAATTATCCTTTTTATATCACTTATTACAATGTTATGAATATTATGTAATTATTCAAGTTAATAACGATCGTTTTGTCGATCTTTGGTAACTTGAGTCAACAATAAACTTCTTATAATTACAAGTTGTTCATGTGGTAGAATATCCATTATATCCAGAATTATATTCATGATTTAGATGTAATATATATCTTATATATCCAGTATATACATTCATTTATAATATTACGTAACATTTAGAGGTAAGAAATGAAATGCATCGTTCATGGAGACGGTAAGCCGTACATACGCATGAACGCTACTTTCATTTCAATTTCATATTTATTGGAAATAAATAATAATGATATAAATGTATAATATAATTCCAGTATAATATAGTGTATAATACCATTTACTCCATCCTTTATACATCCCACATATGGCATTAACGATTCAAATCACTTTGAGGGGGCGGTAGTCCGCACTTCCTAAAATGAAATTATCGCGTTTTACCCATAATGGAAATCATAAAGTATGCCATAAATGAGAAATAAAGAAGAATAAGTAAAACATAAACATATTATATATCATATATAAAAATAGTGACATCTTAATGGCCACCTTTGAAGGTTTTATATGAGTGTTGAACAATCATCGTTTCGTGAGGCAGAAATTCTCCATCCACAGAAACCGTATGTTCTTTAACCATTAGATGTAGGTGTGTGTAAGTGTAGCTCGAATACTTCTTATAACAACATCCTAGTATATTGAGGATACTGGTGTTGTTACAAATGAAATGAATAAAAAGATTTTAGGGGGTTGGAGAAGAAAAATAAAACAAAACAACATTAGAGAAGACATTACCTCAAAATCAGGTAACTCTTTTTGATTTGAGCCAAAGGCTTCCTTGGGAAGAGTTCTGCCCAAATTAAGTCTTCTAGAAGTAAGAGGGGGAAGTTGGGAGAGTATTTGGGCAGAGGTTGGCCGAGCCAAATGGCTTGAAAGTGTAAATGAGGTGGGAGAGGTGGGGGCCTTTTATAAGCGGAGAGGAGGGGCAATTTTGGAAAGATTGAAATGTTATATTATTTCACAATGATTTTCGGATTCTAAAGGTCCCACACTTATATAATTCTAGGCTAAGGTGATAAGGTTTCTAAATCTCCTCATCCAATAGGCTTTGGACAAGTGTATGCCTTGGATGTTTCATTATCTTCTCATTTTATTTAAATCGTTAAATAATGAGGTCATCGCTGCATCATAATAATGTCATAAATAATTTAATTTATGTAATTTATAAAAATTATAAAAAAAATACTATGATTTAGGAAATCTTTTTAGCTTTCTAATTAATATTTATAGTCAAAATTTGGACGTGTGTAATCCCACATAAAAACTGTTTTAGTAAAATAACTCATGTTTGTGTCAATTTAATTTTAACATTAAATAAATATATATTAATGTCATTTTCCAACTAAAGTGGCTACATGGGGTCCCCAAGTTGACCAATGGGTTGTCTTGGTCGGCCATGACTCATCCAATATGAGTAGGACAAGTGTCATGCTCATCTTATATTATTAAAACATTATTTGTACCTTAAACTACACTAATTACCTCTAATCGCGATTAAGAACTTAAAAGTTACTATTCACCAAAAAAATTATTTTAATCTTATTGAACCACATTTTACTTCTTAATGGCTACCATGTATGTCGGATTTTTGAAAATCAAATCACAGAAGTGGTAATATTTCATTTAAACGAAAAATCAGTTATTTAACTACCACTTAGTGGTTTCACTATTCATCAAAAATTGAAGTTTTTCAGAACAAGGCCAAAATTTCACCCTAAGCTATAATTGATATTCAGAAATCAAAAATGATGCCTATTTTAAAAAATTCCAAACATATAAGTTGTATTAATTAATTTTATATTTAATTCCTGCTGTTACAACAAATAGCGTGTTTTTAAGAAACAATTTATATCAAAAGATTGGTAATTGTTTATGTCCAATTTCAATGTTAAATTAATTATAATGACCACCATTGGATAAAATTGTAATAATATATTATAATTATACTTTAAAACCACTAAATAGTATAATTTACCACTATAAATTATTTTGATTAAAATAGTTGTTTTTAATTAATTTTCACTATTCATAAAAAATTGGAAGTTCTCAGAAAATTACAAAAAATTCAACTTTGGATAATTTCGATATTAAGAATACAAAAATGAAGTCCATTTTGAAATATAAAATTTCTATAATTTTAAAAAGTGGTTATTACTATTCATAACGGCTACTTTGATTAGTCGCGGTGTTTTAGAACTCGAAGTTGCGTACAATGCAAGCTATTGCATTATTGAATCAGAATCATATCGTGGAAGCTCGGGGTGTTACATCATAATTCTATTGGATACGTGTAATTCAACCAAAAACAAACGTAGAAATAAAATATGACCATTTAGGACCACTTGGATTAGATTAGGACATTTATTATTAATTTATTTAAAGAAGGGTTAAAATAGTTAAAATCAAAGTTTAATAAGTAGATAATTTTTAATATAGGGTTATAAATAAGATAAATTCGACTATAAATATTCATTAGAAAGTTAAAAAGCATTCCTACATAATGGTATTTTATTTGTAATTTTTAGACATTAAATAATTTAATTTAGTTATGACACAAAGATGATGCAGTAATTATCTTATTATTGAAATATTGACATAGTTGATGTTATAAATACCAAAATAATTGTAATTTGAGACTTTTTATGAATTCCAATAATTTTCTAGGTTACTATGACATGTGAGTATTGATTTAATTAACCATTTTCGAACAAATCATTCTGTTATGAGTTTCAAAAAAATCAATTACTAAATAGTGTCAAAAATTCCATAAAATAGTTTTTAAAACAAATATTATATTATTAATTGTTATTTTATTCCTAAAAATCTATGGTTCGGCCAAATGACTTATATAAAGTTATGTATATTAATAATAAAAAACATGGGGTTCGTTTGTCTTGTTATAGTAATTTTATTAACCTTATAGTGTAATAACACAAAAAGACATGGTAAAAGTAAAAAAATCTAACTTAAAGTTAAAACTAAATGATAAGGTTAAAATAGTAAACTAAACTTGTCCAAATTATATTGGATGAGATGATTTCGACCCATCCCAACCTTATCTTTGAAATAAATCAATTTCGAACTATTTAAAACCGAATTTGGCTTTATAATAAAATAATATTTTTAGTTTTTCCAAAAGAGCCCCTCTCCTCCCTTATAAAAGGGCACCTCCTCCCTCTCTTCCTCACACCACTTTGAGCCTTCATGCTAGTCCAACCCCTACCAAATTCTCTTCTCCACTTCCCTAAAAACATCCTAGATGTCCTGGTATTCTTCAAAGACCAATTTTAGTGCCCTAAGTGGAGGTCTCAAAGAGACGCTTCAAAGAAGAGGAGGTTCGAACACTTACGAAGCAAGTCAGACCTAAGGTAATGGAAATATCAACCTCTCATTTTTATCTGAGATTGTTTATACTTTGGAATTTACTAGGGTTTATTTTATCATCCACATACATGTTTCCTCAGTATGTAATATTATTTACATCCACCTACAATTATTTAAATCCAATTTTACCCTTCGGTGAGTTTTAGTAAAAGATATGAAAGGATCCTTTTGTCGTTTTTCGTTCGAGGTACTTTTTGAATTTTCTGACAAAAGTACGAGTAGAATGTTTTTATTAACTTATATGGAATGAATGGATTTTTAAAACATTATTTCCAAGAAGATTCTTTTACAAATTTTCATGTTTATTTTTAATCAACTTCTTTTAGTTTCGAATTCTATGACATGTTAAGAAAGGAAATGTGTTTTTCAAGTAGAAAGGACATTTTCCTCAAGAATGGAGTTCAAGTGTTTTATCAAAATTATTTTCCATCTAGGATAATATAGGGTTTTGTTTCTATCCATATTATTACATTGATTTGATTATGTTGTGATGGAAATATATTTATGAATTCCTTTATCTTATATGAATTGTTTTATGATGTCATGATGTTTAAGATTCCCATTTAAATTACATGGGTTATGCTAGATGTATGGGTTATGATTTTGTGGATTACATACGAATGCTATCATAATGAGATGGGTGGGACCTATATCTCGCTCCAATGAATTGGGTAATGATTTTATATATCATGAGATAGACAAGGCTGGAACAGCAGGTTAAACCGGTTCAGTGAAACCGGACTGAAACGAGGAGTGAACTCGGTTCAGAAATGGACTTTGTCCACTAAGATAGGCTTGGCAATGACTCTTGACTAATAAGAAATGATTCTCTATGATTATTTCTCTATTCCACAAATTTTCATGTTTTAAGTTGTGATTATTGGGATTAAATTTCACTACTATGATTTATCCCATGTTATGATATTATGATCTTTTTTGCAGGTTAAGATTTCCAAAATGTTATGTTCTTATGAATATGATGTGATTGATATTTATTTTATTTACCCTTACTAAGCATTTGAGCTCACCCTATTATGTTTTCATTTCCCCAGGATATAAAGAAAGGTTTTAGGTAAAAAAGGATGATCTTTATGGGAGATGTTGAATATCTTTCACCATGATTAGAAGATTATATTCCGAGTTTCCAAATACACTAATATATTACGGTCCTTGTGTGTGTTTTTTTGTTATGTACTATGTATTCCACAAAAGTAATGTTATTTCCATGTACATTATGCTTTCGGTTTCTGCAGGTGGTATCATATAAAAGGTTTAGTCAACCTTTGGAAACTTGGATGCAAGAACTTTAGTGAGATCCCTATAGATATTTCTAAGGTATATCTAGGGATGTCCCTAAGGTTAAGTATAAGTATAGGTTATAGTACTAGAATTACGATAACCCAAGATATTAGATATTGAAGGTAATACCCCTTTATTATATTGTTTTCCCTAGCGTGATTTTTGCCCCTCACACTATTCTTTTTGGGTTTTAGATGATGGCTGGAACCCGATGAAACCAGGTTGATCAATGTAATGGACAATGCAATGATTGTCCTCCTGAAGAAACAAATGTTATGGGAGATGGAGTTCAAAATCATGTTGCTATACTTACACAATCTATGAATCATTATGGAATTCCAAATGAGAGTAGAAGGTAACAATATTCTATTGAGTCCTTCATGAGGCAACGTCCACCTTCTTTCAGTGGGTCTTCTGATCCACTTGTTGCTGAACAATGGATCATTACCACTGAAAAGATATTTCCAGTTCTTCAATGTTCAGAACATGATAAAGTCATCTTAGCAGTATATCGTTTGGAAGGTGAAACTGATCAATGGTGGAATCTTATCAAGAATACGGGGGCAAGAGATGAAATTGAGTCCATGGAATGGGATGAGTTCAAGAACTTATTTTTCAATAAGTACTTCCCTCGTATTCTTCGAACAAAGATGGAGAAGTAGTTTCTTGAACTAAAGCAAAAGGATGATGAATCTGTTGGTATATACGATGCGAATTTTACATGGCATGCAAGGTATGCATCTGGATTTATCATCCAACCTGGAAGTAAAGATGATCGATTCTTCAGTGGATAAAAACCAAATCTGCAAAGGGAATTGTCTATAAGAGACTTCAGTAGCTATGAAGAAATTGAGTTTTGTGCTATCAAGGTAGAAATTGAAGTTGGTTTTACTTATCCATCTCATAGTTTTGACAAGAAACGAAAGATGGGGTTCATGGAGAAATCTCAGAATAATGGTGAAAAGAAGATGAATGTTTCCTTATACTCAAAGTGTGGAAATAAGCATGGTGGAGATTGTATTAAAGGGACTAGAAAATGTTTTAAGTATGGAAAAGAAGGTCATCGAGTAGCTGAGTGTAGAAGTAATGGATAAAGGGTTTCTAATGATGTGAATAAAGAAAAGACTCCAGAGAACGCACCACCAACTCTTCAATGCTTCAAGTGCAAGGAAATGGGGAAATATGCTAATAAATGCCCTAATCCACGGGTTAGTGATGATCGACATGAGAAACCACTTAAGGAAAAGGACAAAGGGAAGTCACATACTATCACTATTGGAGATGTTGAATATGACAACGATGTGGTGGAATGATTAAGTGTTTATGTAATGGGATTCCAAAATAATGTTGTATATAGTATCGTGGAATATTGGAATATTAATGTATTGGTCTATTGTGGTTTTAAATAATTTTACGGTACCAGTAACCATGGGGAGTGATTAAGATATTTTTGGGGAAAAAAAAGATGATATGCGCATAATGAAGGGATAATGAGAAAATGAAATGATTGACAGTATTCATTAGCTCATATAAGGAAATAGTTATATCATGGTTATAGGTTTTGGTATGTGAAAAAAGTTAACTTTTGACAGCACTCATGTTTTTACTAAGATTCAATGGGTATTCATTATTCAAGATAATACATGATTAAGTCCACAGAATGATTGGAATGTGACCAACAAGACATATCTCATGATATATGGGGATCAATGATGGTATTAACATGCTTGTTATATGAACTCTTTGGTAATCGTTTTCACTTTAATATGAGATTAGACAACAGTATTTTGGATAAGCATAGAGATTGGAAAGGATTATGTTGGACATGAGTTAGTATTAAGGATAAAACTTTTTTCGATATTATTGATGGGATGTTATAGTAATGCAGTTTTAGAAAAAGGAAAACCTGCAGGACGGGTGATAGCCCATCGCGTCGGACAAGGCTGTGGGGATCCAACCCACAACCAAAGTGCGACTAGCCTTTATCACCTACCACTGGCCTATAGGAAGTCCTTGTTTAGTAAAAACTAGTTTTATTATATTAAGAAGTATAATATAATAAGTATAAGTCCATTTTAAGAACCATATATGATTAATCTCACTATAGATCGACTTATGTATATTTAATAACTTTTGCTAACCTTTTTTTTGAGACAGATGGAATGACCCGTCATTCTATCACATGATCTGCTAACACTTCACGAATAACAAATTCAACTTAATTTATTTAAGAGATGAAGTGGAAATTGTTCAAGGCATGAAAAACAGTGAGATTATACCAAAATAAATTAATTAATTATTTTAATTCAAATTCATCAACTTTAGGGAAATGATCTTGAAAACCAAAAATGTTGTCCTAGTGCTCTTATATCTGATGAATCAAATAGTACCTTAGATCATCACAAATTTATTGCTTTGTGATTTCTAGCTTTTCCATAGCCATGTTCTCTACCACTCTCCATCAGAACATGATGGTTATATTTCTCTTCTATATCCATATTTTCACCTATGTGGAAACCCAGTGATTAGTTTATTTGGGTAATCATTACATTTCATTATTTTGTTTTTAAAGATTGGTTTTGGTATTCCTTTTTACGATGTGGGTTTATATTAAATAAACTTTCATGTAGTAAACCATTTATAACCTCAATGAATTTCAAGGGTGAAATTCATTTTAAGGGGGGTAGAATGTAACACCTCGAGATTTTATGAAAAATATTCTTTTTAATTTCATTAATGACTTGTGTTGTATGCTACACCAAAAGGAGTTTGCACAACACAAATCCTTGACTTGACTTTCATTACACGTAATAGCGACCTTCCTCAATAGTGTGTGTAGTACGCAATAACAAGTTTCACTAAACAAAAATATGCTATTAAAATATTATTAAAACTAGCCGTTATGAATAGTAATAACCACTGTTTGAAATTTTGTAAATTTTATTTTTCAAAATGGACTTCATTTTTGGATTCAGAATATCGAAATTAGCTTTGGGTGAAATTTTGGTACTTTTCGGATAACTTTCATTTTCGGATGATTAATGAAAATTACTAAATTTTAATTAAAAACAACCTTTTTAATCGAAATAATTAATAGTGATAAATTATTAATTTGAGTGGTTTTAAAGTATATTTAGAATATATTTTTACAATTTAATTCAATATTGGTCATTGGATGTAATTTCACATTTAAACCAGACAAAAACAGATGTCAATCTTTTGATAGTTATTATCTCTTAAGAACAGGCTATTTGTTTAGACGACGAGAATTCATTTTTAAATTAATTAATGCAACTGATATGCTTTGAATTTGGTAAAATATACATAATTTTTGATATCATAATATCAAATATATCTTAGGCCTAATTTTTGGTATTTTTTTGGGAACTTTTATTTTTTGATGAATAGTGAAACCACTAAGTGGTAGTTAAAAAATGATTTTTTCATAAAACTTAATTTTACCGCTTCGTTGAGTAGAATTTCAAAAATCTGAGAGACATGGTTGATTTCAGTAAGTATAATGCGGTTCAATGTGATAAAAATAATTTTTGGTGAATAGTAACTTTTTACTTTTTTTTACCACGGTTAAAAGTAAATAGGGTAATTAAGGGATATTATTATTACTCTAACACATGTCCTAATTCTATTGGATAAGTGTAATTCGACCAAAAACAACCTTAGGAATAAAATATGACCATTTAGGCTCACTTGGATAAGATTAGGACATTTATTATCAATTTATTTAAAGAAGGGTTAAAATAGTTAAAATCAATGTTTAATAAGAAGATAATTTTTAATATAGGGTTATACATAAGATAAATTAGACTATAAATATTCATTAGAAAGATAAAACTATTTCCAATATAATGGTATTTTATTTTTAATTTTTAGACATTAAATAATTTAAATATATATATGAAACAAAGATGATGCAATAATTATCTTATTAATGAAATATTGACATAATTGATGTTATAAATTCCAAAATATTTGTAATTTGAGACTTTTTATGAATTACACTAATTTTTCTAGGTTAATATGAAATGTTAGTATTGATTTAATTAACTTTTTTCGAACTAATCATTCTGTTATGAGTTTCACAAAAATCAATTACTAAATAGTGTCAAAATTGACATAAAATAGTTTTTAAAACAAATATTATATAAATAATTGTTATTTTATTCCTAAAAATCTACGGTTCGGCCAAATGACTTAGATAAGGTTATATATATTAATAATAAACAACTTGGGGTTCTTTAGTCTTGTTATAGTAAGTTTATTAACCTTATAGTGTAAAAACACAAAAAGACACGGTAAAAGTAAAATTATCTAACTTAAAGTTAAAACTAAATTATAAGGTTAAAATAGTAAAATAAAATTGTCCAAATTCTATTGGATTAGAGGATTTCGACCCATCCCCACCTTAGCTTCGAAATAAATCAATTTTGAGCTATTTAAAACTTAATTTGACATTATAATAAAATAATATATTTAGTTTTTTCAAAAGAGCCCCTCTCCTCCCTTATAAAAGGGCACCTCCCCCCTATCTTCCTCACACCACTTTGAGCCTTCAAGCTTGGCCAAACCCTGCCAAATTATCTTCTCCAATTCCATAAAAGCATCCTAGAGGTTCTGGTATTCTTCAAAGAACAAATTTAGTGCCCTAAGTGGAGGTCTCAAAGAGGAGCTTCAAATAAGAGGAGGTTCGGACACTTACGAAACAAATCAGACCTAAAGGAAATATCACAATCTCATTTTTATCCGAGATTGATTATACTTTGGAATTTACTTGGGTGTATTTTATCATCCACATCCATGTTTCCTCAATATTTAATATTATTTCCACCCACCTACAATTGTTTAAATCCAATTTTACCCTTCGATGAGTTTTAGTAAAAGATATGAAAGGAATCTTTTGTCATTTTTCGTTCGAGGTACTTTTTGACTTTTCTGAAAAAAGTACGAGAAGAATGTTTTTAATAACTTATACAGAATGAATGTATTTTTAAAACATTATTTCAAATAAGATTCCTTTACAAGTTTTCAAGTTTATTTTTAATCAACTTCTTTTAGTTTAGAATTGTATGACATGTTAAGTAAGGAAAAGTGTTTTTGAAGTAGAAAAGATATTTTCCTCAAGAATGGAGTTCAAGTGTTTTATCAAAATTATTTTATATCTAAGATAATATAGGGTTGTGTTTATATCCATATTATTACATAGATTTTATTATGTTGTGATGGAAATATATTTATGAATTCCACTATCTTATATAAATTGTTTTATGATGTCATGATGTTTAAGATTCCCATTTTTATTACATGGGTTATGCTAGATGTATGGTTTATGATTTTTTGGCACACATAATAATGGTATCATTATGAGATGGGTGGGACCTATATCTCCCTCCAATTCATTGGGTGAGGATTTTATATCTCATGAGATATACATGGCTGGAACGACATGTTAAACTGGTTCAGTGAAACAGGACTGAAACGAGGAGTGAACTCGGTTCAGAAATGGACTTTGTCCACTAAGATAGTCTTGGAAATGAGTCTTGAGTAATAAGAAATGATTCTCTATGATTATGTGTGTAATCCATAATGTTTTCTGTTTTATGTTATGATTATTGGGACTACATTTCACTACTATGATTTATCCCATGATATGATATTATGATCTCATTTGCAGGTTAAGATTTCCAAAATGTTATGTTCTTATGAATATGATGTGATTGATATTTCTTTTGTTTACCCTTACTGAGAATTTGAGCTCACCCTTTTATGTTTTCTTTTCCCCAAGATATAAAGAAAGGTATTAGGTAAAAAAAGTAAGATCTTTATGGGAGATGTTGATGATCTTTCACCATGATTAGAAGATTATATTCTGAGTTTCCGAAGACACTAAACTATTACAGTCCTTGTGTGTATGTTTTTGTTATGTACTAAGTATTCCGCAAAAGTAATGTAATTTCCATGTACGTTAAGCTTCGGTTTTCTACACCCATGGTGACATGTTAGGAAGAATAAATCCTTTCACCTCTAGGTCAATGAGCTGGAATATAAGTTCAACATACTCATTAGGTTCTATTCGATAGTATTGCATTAAAATGTGCATCGTTCCCGGGAATGGGTGAATAGTAAACACACCCAATATATATGGCTATAAACTAGAGAAATCATCCAAAAATACCCCAGGGTACATAAACACACACACCATACGGTAGTTGACAGCCTAAGGAAGGGTCAACTTTATTTAGAAACACCTCTTACAACTCACATGATATTCTACCAGCATAAGGAACAGTAGGCCATTCCTATACTTTTATAGAATATTACACATCTTAGAATACATGGGTGACCCCCATGATATATAAATTAATGTTTTTGAAAATAATATTATATCTTTTTCTTAAAACTGATCATATAACATATCCCAGTAATCAGGTCAAAATTTTCAAGATGAATGTCTATAAAATCCCAAAGAACCTCATGGTTTGCTATCATTACCCAACATGTAGGTAAAATAAATCCTTATTCAAACCACTTTCCGAAAGACATGGAAGGATCCATAAATAATAACATTGAAAAACCTAACTGATAATCTTTAGTTGTCTTCAAAAATGTTAATATCCTCTTAATATGTTAATGAAGCTCCACTAGTTCTTGGGTCCCTTTTTTATCTCAAAAGACTGGTGGATGATGCTTTATAAATTCTAATCCATTATACACAACTCATACCAGGTTGAAATATCCCACTGAACCCAGAGTCTAAATTCTATGGATCAATACATTAGGGAAAGAACTATACATTGAAAGATCCAACCAAGGAATATGTCATGCGGCTTCCCCTCTCATATTTGGAAGATATCTTCAGGGATTAATTGTTTTTATATATATAAAAATAGAAAATAATTCATGAGAAATTTCGAAATCCATTTAACCAACTTATATACTGACAAAAATTATTTTATAATTATAAGAAGTTGAATTACTTATGAATTGCTCCACAAAATAAAACACTTTTAGAAAAGGAACATTTCCATCAAAATTAACATCCCACATAGTTTTTTAAAACTACTACACACACACCAAGTGCCAAAAATAAATCTATAGAACAATTTAAATATGTTTAATATATAATTATTTTAAATTAACAGTAATACTTTATCATGGATTTAGTAATTATTTTTCTTCCACCAATGGTAACATAGATTTTGTCGCGAGAGTAAGCTGGCCAGGCCCCTTTTCCACACCTACTGTTTGAATTATGATGATCCTAATCTTGTCGACCCTAGACACTATACCCAATAAAGATGTGTTGGCACACATCAAGCTGAGTAACTCCTCTAATAAAAAATTTTAATAGGCCATCCTAAGTCAACTAGACTAGTTATCCAAGTCATTCCATTATGTGGAGAAGTAAAACAAATTTAACTAAGAAAGTAATGAATATAAATAAAAAAGACATAAAACCAGATCTGAGAACAAAAACAAGGAGAGATATATAAATCCAAATAGGATAAACTATATTTAAAGAGAATTCTAGACTAAAAAGTCTCTGTGTGACCAATCATCCAATCAGAATCATCACAAACCAAAGAAGTGTTGTAAAGTGGAGCCTATATGCTACATAATTCCCTTCTATTTACCCATATCAAAGAAAAAAAATCTCTATAGCTACCCAAAGGAATAAGTATGTTGGGAGTAACCTATACCAATATGTAACTGCCAAAATAACATTACATTTTCTACTATTAGAAATTCACATATTTTAATATAAAAAATATTTTTACAAGAATTATTATAATAAAAAAACATTAAAAACATTTTTTAAACAATCATTGGATATTACAAAAATCTTATATAATATCTTCAAAATTTAGAAACATTCCAGTCATATAACAATAAAATTAAGAAATACCAAATATATATACGCATGTGAGAAAAATTCTATTAAATAATATATCACGCAATAAACAACTAGAAAAAAATGCACCTTCAATTTGGTCTCTAGGTTAGGGCACAATACATACTATAAACTCATATGAAAAATATTAATAAGGTTGGATCCAAAAAAATATCATGTACTACCATAGTCTATTGATATGAGAATAGCTACCTCCTAGTTCTGTCACTCACACTGAGCCTACTCATGTCTCTTTCCCAATGTACCCATGGTTTCCTCCTTGAAATGTTTGTAAATTTTTATTTTTAAAAACAAAGGTTAATTATTTATAAAACCATTTAAAATCAAAGCCAATCTTATTTAGGGTTTCAAAATCCATTTCTAATCCAATAAAGGAAATTCCAATTTCAAATATAATAACACTAAAAGGAAATTACCCATGCCCTTCTTAATTTCAACAAATTTAATTAAATTTTAAATCTCCGAGAAACAATAAGAAAAATAGGTTATCCCAGAAATTAGAATGCTTAGATAGACCCACCTACCTCAAGGATGTATAGAACCTATACTCCTTTGAAAATTATAATTTGAAACCATAATATCTACCTTGGAAAGAAAATGAATGACAATAGACTAAAAAATATTAATAAAAAATGCTATCAAATAACACAACTTTAGACAAACCAGAGCCGCAACCCAAACATAAGAAGAAATAGATGGAATAGTTACCTGATGTGAATTAATCCAACCACAACAACAATAAATTACTGAGTGAAGTAATTGGGATGAAAATATGTTGATCAAAATCACATAGAGAGAAAATTGGGTCTAGAGAGGATTACTGCACAAAATATTTATTAAACATATAACTCTTATGATTCAAAAAAAACCAACACCTAAATATTTTCATGGCATGTAACACATTAACATGTCGTGTAATCCCCGGGTCCGTATAAGATGAAAAACACATGGCCTTTTTATTTGAAATTGGATTTATATATAAGGTGTGTACCTGCTACATGGTGTAAAACCCATTGATTCCATGCACCTAACTCACTAATTCTACCCAACAGCCATTACATGGGACATACATAACATACATGACATGTAAATAACCGAAGAGAAGCAAAAAAACCCAGGTTCTATAATGAAAATTCTAATAAATCCTAGACATCACAATTATAGGTTTCCTCCAAATTCCAATGCTTGAAACACCCACCCAAAAAAAGAACACTAAAATGAATTAATATAAAATAACTAACAAAAATTTAATGGGATGTTATAGAGTGGTACATAATGAATTTACCACATTCCATTTCATTGTTCAATATAAGGGATATGGTTCCAATTTTTGTGATATCTCTCTATAATTTTGATGCTCAATCCACTATTTTTTTCTTAACTATGGTCAAGGGAAAAACATCCCGTTATTTTTCATTTACGTGGAACAAGATTTTATACTCACATATATATATTTCACATCACTTAAGATACTATAATTGATTATGTTGTTTCCACTAGGATTTTATGAAAAATCAACTTTTTATGTTATTAAGATGTTCATATTATGTAATAAATAATATTATCTGATTAGATGTGATTCCCAATGAACACTGGAAGTAAAATAAGACAACATTAACATTTTATATATTATACTGTCACTTTCTAGATGTTATAGGAAGTCATACTTATGTGATATGATCAAACACCCCTAACACCAGCTCAAGTAGCTATAATAACTCACTAGGTGACATTAACAACACATAATGACAAAAAATGTTATTATAGTGTATTTTTATTATTTATTCATTAGAATAAAAAATAACTCATACACTTATTTATAATATATTTTTTAATTACACTATTTGAGTAAGATTACTAGGTTTTACTAAAACCCAACACTAGTATATCAATTAATGTTAATAATTCACGGTTTGAGATTGAGGTAAACGAAAGACCCCTATAGTGACAAGTTAAAAATGAGATGGATGTCCAGAGTTATAAGATAGGTATGGGTGGGGACTCGGATCCAATTATGTAGAATCCTATACACTTGTTTATATTTATACATGTTTTTATGCTATTGACCAATGTTATGAATAAATTTAATTTTTGGCTATGGGACATTATAGTTCCATTTAATTTTATTATATCATGATATATATTGTAAGACCATATCTATAATGTCCATATTGACATTATTATGTTCGTATCACTTTTATTTTTATTTTTTCTCTAACATATATGGTTATCTGATTTTGAGGTTTAAAAATCACCATGATACTCGTAGTCCCTCTCAATTAGTTAGTAATATCTGGTCTATAGGGAGATAACCATGAAGTCATGTGGTTCCACATGTTTCTCATTTTCAGGGTTGGATGGGATGGGATATTAAATTAGAACAAAATTATATACATGGTATATTATTTAAAATGAATGATTACACTCTTAGAATGAAATGGTATCATCCGTCACCACACAATACAAAAGAATCTCCAAATGGATTACAAGGAGTAGGGTTTATCATTGAAACTTGTGTGTGTAAATCATTTTCGTGAAAATTATGATGTTATCCAGTGAAATAAAAAGATATAAATTTATAAAATAGTAAAAATAAAATTCTATCACAAGCATGAATATCATAATTCAGTATACAAAATAGAATCACCTTGTCTTCTTCTATTCAATAAGAAAAACTCCATATTTTAGAAATCAAAAACTTCCTCTAGAACACATAACATATTCCTCCATTAGAAAGTTTCATACCATTAAGTAAAAAATTCATTTATGATCATAAAATAATATAAAAAAAATAGTAACTCACTTAAAATCCATTGTAGTCACTCTTCTTCAAGGAAGACTACAAATATTTACCTTCTAAATATATTATTTCATTAACATGTGATAATCCGTAGTAAGTCTTATTTATTTGCATCACTAATTATTATCTATATCTCCTATTTATTAAACCCATAGCATTATTTTATCCATTACTCACAAAGAACAATTATATAAATTTTATTTTAATAAATTTTGAATTTAAATTTTAAATTCAGTTACGAACATTATTTTCTCCAACTTTAATCTATGTGATTGGATCAACCCCACCCTTTTTTATACAATGATATTACATATGGAATAAATGTTTCAAATTTATGTAGTCTATGATTCTTTAATAAAGATATATAATTGAAATATATTTATATTATAAAATTAAAAAAATGATACAAAGCTACATATTTTGTTGCAATTAATATAATTACTAAATAATTACAAACCCACTTCTAAAATCAATTCATCCACCGTACAAGTTAGGATATGAAACTCACCATTTTCTCACAGAACAAAATAACATTGGGCAGACCATTTTATTATGGAATAAATTTTTCATCATAGTTTTAAGATTCTCAGAACAATGGAATTTTATGGATTAATTTCCATACTATAAGCACAAAAAAAATACAAATTCTTTATGTTATTATTTTATAAATTTATCTTCATCACTTAATTAGTTATAAAAATATTTCTTATTGACTTATATAGTCTTCCAAATTCTTCAAAATAACCATTAAATCTATGTTATTTCATCTGGTTTGGAATATGATTCATTTATTGATAAATGAAATAAAACCAAAATACTAAATAGTTTCAATAATATAATTCTCATAACGTTATATTTAATTAACAATATATATATTTAAATAAAAAACCTATGAAGATAAAATTAGTATAAAAACATATTTATCAAACTAAGGATCATTATTGGATTGAATGTTGATAAAGTATCATAATATCTTCTTAATAATATTATCATTTCACATAAAACCTATCAACATTTATAGTTTCTCTTAAATGTATTATTATTACATGTGTGAATATCTATTTGTAGTTATGATATCTTGATAATAGTTGAAACACCTATATGAGTGTTATCTATTTTAGGCCATAATAAGGGACATTATTAATGTCATATGAGCTTACATTAATGATATTTTTAAAAATATTCATGTCATCATGACAACTATGCGGGGTGATCATTTTGTTTGGTGCAATATCCTTGAATGGATGTTATTGTCATGATATATTCTTGGTGAAGAAATTTTTATATATTAAAAATAATTTCTTGATGAGATTGATTCATGAATAATGGGAAGGGTTAAGATGATGATCATTAGGGATATGGGGATGATTCCTCTATCATAGTGATGGGGTCATAATTTGTTTTAGTATTTTTTTTGTTCTTGATAGTAATAATATATACATATCTTGTACTATGAAATTTCAAAAGAAATATTTTATCAGTATTGATCTTTCATATTTGTATATAGTTTCATGGATTAAATGGTGTACTCAATAATTATATTTTGAGGAAACATTAGAGAAATAATTTTACATATAATTTATTAGTATATTCATATATATTATTACCATATATTGGCATGTTACCATATACGTAAATATTATTTTCTCTACAATGATTTTACATTATTAATCTATCTATTGGATTGATATAATTTTAAATTACATATTATTAAGAGTTTTAATGAGAGTTTTAAATCAATATATATGTTCTAAAATTATATCAAATAAATAACTAATTGTGGGTATTATTCTAGCAATTTTTTCTACCCAGTGTGATGATTTTTTATTCTAAATTTTGAATATTTTGATTTTAACATATCATTATTTTTATTATAAATGATTGATATATGTGAAAATATAAAACATATTTCTATTATTAAATCTGATGTAAAAAATTATTCATGAAAATAATGAATATGTTCGATTATGAGATATTCAAAATCATTAGTATTATTTACTAGTTATTGTTTCATTATCTGATAGTTTTTTTTAATGTTAGATGTAGAAAATGTGAGGTTATTTTAGAGATCATAACCATTTTCACTTTTTATGTGGTGGTATATATCTTCAATCATATATATGTTTAATAGTACTGTTAAATTTTGTGATGCCTAATGATGAATATCATCTTATTTTATCAATGGTTTTCTGTATGACAATATCCACAAAAATTAGAAATAATGATTTGACTATGGATTTAATGATGCGTATGATGTATTGAATGATTTTTAAATTTAGGGGTGAGATATTATAAATACATTTATACTATTCAGTAGCATGTAATTTTAAAGAAAATGATAATATATTGAAGATAAAGGAATGACCGTTTTCAATGTTTTAATAAGTTGATTCAAAATATGGTTATGATGAAATTATAATAATATTATTTTTAAATGGTTTTCAAACACTATATGGATTTTATAAGGGATTATAAGTTAGATTAGTCTGTATTTCAATTCAAATATCATATGATGATTTTTTATTTTCTAGTGTATATATGGACGTTAATTTCCACGAATTGAAATGGTGATTTTTATATAATAAAGGATTGATGTTTATAAAAAGATTAAAATTTGTTTAAAGTAAAACTAGGTGTTACAAGGGGGAAGCACATGATTTGACAATAATGTTATTCATTGGGAAACTCAAAATGGACACCAAATACTATCGGTATAGTATATGATACCACTATCTTATATTAAAAGGCTCAAAATGGTAAATTTATTATGATTGTGTAATAATTTAATGATGAAATTATTTAGGTGAAATTTTATGATTAATTTTTTAATCCTTTTCATATAAAAATTTGGTATTCTATAACTTTTCCTATCATATTTTTTAATTCATGAAATACATCCATCATTTCTATCGTTCTATTTTGATTATTTTTATGAAAAATATTTTTTATTTTTTTAATAGAGATTGGGTTATAAGACATGTTTAAATTTTAAAAAATAGAATTTTAATCATTCATATAGTTATGTGGAATTTCAATTAGTGAATAGTTAACTAAAATAAAGAATTAGATATCATTTATTACCATGTAATGGGTTTTTTCTTTGTGAGATTTTCTATGGTTGTGATAATAATTATTAAACAAATATTGTTGATGGTCTTTACAAATAGTGGATTTTATGTAGTATAAGGTGGGATATTGTTTTAACAAGAATCATAATTTTTTAGGAGAATTGAATAATACATTAAGATATTGGATCATTTATGCTGGTGGTGAAACATAGGTTCATGGTCTAATAACCTAAGTGTTAGTTAGGTGTTGATGGTACACTAAATTTTAAATTAAGGTAATGGCCCATAACCATGATATCTTAATTTAAATTAGGATTGAAAAGATTGAGTGATGGAAAGGGAAAGTCTACTGGATCTCTTTGCTCTAGTTGAGGGTTTCTTTTTTTTCTGTATTCATATTCAAATATTAGTAATTGAGGGTGAATTATTTTATTATTTTTGATATGTATTGGTATTTCAATGTAAATTTGGAGAGTTGGGATGTTTTTTAATGGTGGAACCTATATTCATAACACTATAGGTGGCTTGTGGTACCTAGTTGTGGAAAACCACATTCCCTATATGAAGGGTTATGAGCTTGGGTTCATACTTGGATCTTCATAGTCCCCTCATTTACCCTATTTAATATTCATTCATATAAGGTGGTTTAATGGGATTTTATCATGATATATCATTAGTAATCCTCCCCTACCCTCTTTTATTTCCTATATTACTCTCTTTGTCTAATTTTATTTTTGTAAATACATCTCATTATATGATATCTCATAGATGTCATGGTGAAATCCATCCATATTCATTTCAACTGTATTGAATTTGTTAAAGGCGTTTTTTCTTAGTGGTTTTTTCCTATTTTGGAATAGTCACTACAAATTCTAGTTAATTAATATCATTTTCATAAAAATAAATATAAATAAATTTTTTTCCATTTTTATTAAAAAATACCTAATTTTCCCAAGATTTTAGATTCATTTTAAAACAAATATTGTTTTGTTTTGTTTTTAGGAGTGTCTTAAAAAAATCTATAATATTTAATTTTGGAATATTTTTCTTCAAAATGTGCCGAATTTAGACATGTTTTGTCTGCCATATTTTAAATTGATGCAAAATTACATTTCACCGAGTTTGGAAACATGGACCAATTATAGAATAAATTAAATGATATTTATTTAATATATATATATACATATGCATATATTCATAGATTTAATCACACACACATACATATAAAACCACACACCAAATTTAATATATAATTATAATTAATTAATAATAACTAAAGATGTGGACATCATAACACACATAGAAATATACATATTAATTTATATATTAATCTATAAATGATATATAAATTTATATGTACGATTATATTAATATATATATATATATTAACTTTTTTTATAAAATATTGTATTATATAGAAATAAAAACATGCGATCATTAATATATAAATTACTATATATGTCACAACCCGTGCCTCAGGGCCCATGCCCTTACTACCTGAAGCTCGCCTTCCAAAGACCAGGGGCTAGCGACTAGCACTGATTAGGAATATCCATAAAAGGGAAGGCATTTTCCATTAAACCAATACACACTCACAATGCTCATACTATGTAAAGTAAACAAAAAGTAAACAATAATTGTCACTAAGAAAACTACTGAGAGTACAATACAAACTAAAAGTACCGTGAGTCTATAATAAAATCCCCAAACCACTATGGAAAGTATAATTACCACAAATTTTTCACTCGAGACCCTACGATAAGGGTAGGTGATGGGTAAATATCTAAAGACGAAGAAGTATGCCGATCTGTCGAGTTTCACTAAACCCCACCTGGTCCCATACCACCAAGGTCTCCATCGAAGCACTGATCACCTGCATGAGACACAACATGTGTGGAAGTAGTCCGTTCAGGGGTGAGGAAGAAAATACTCATTAGGGAAACCAAACCACAATGGAAAGAAAAAAAGTCAACACCACAAAACAAGACCAAAATGAATAGACAAGTCACACTAGGTATAACTCATTGTATAGAATGAAAGATTATTATAAGTAAAGTTGAATCATCTTATACTACTAACGGTCTCATCCCTGAGGAGTCAAGAATGTTCGCTCAGCTATTGGACCACTAAGATCTGCTCAGCAACTGGACCATTGAGGTCCTCTCAGCTACTATACCACTGAGTTTGGCTCTGTAACTATACCACTAAGGTCTTCTCAGCTACTGAACCACTATGATATGATCTTATATAGGACCACTAACTTCTACTTGGAAATTGGGTCACTAAGACCCGCTCTACTATTGGACCAGTGTGTTCTGCTCAATACTAGACAAATGATGTCCCTTCATTATATCCTTCATTTCACATCTAGATATATGATTCCTTCTCTATTGTTTGATTCATTTTGGGAGAATCTACTCCTCAAGAAACCAATCATATCTCAAAATCCATGAAAATTCACTTACAGTATATCCAATGGACTTTCACGTCACAAGGGTCCCCACACCATAGACGACACATCAATCAGACACCATGTCTGAATGATATAGTTGTTTTACTAAATATAGTTTGGATTCATCATATCCTAGTCCAACTTGGTTAGAACAACTTGACCAAACAGGCCCATCAATCTCGTATAACCCGACCTAGTTCGGGTCTAGCCTATACCACCGTAGCTGGGTGTGGACCGCCAGCACTAGCCCGACCCGCATCGGAGTGGGAAAGTTATTCCAACCCAGACGTAGTAGTGCCACATCGATTCTGTGCCATTCAGTAGTGATGAATTCATTCCACACCACACAACATCGCAACATCAATTTTGTGCCACATGAACCTAGTGTTAGGATTCCTCCACATCCATCCTGTCCACTTACGTGGGCAGCTGTGCTACGCGAATGCTGCCACCGCAACAGCGTGCCATCCCTCCATCTAGAATGTAGCCACCACTTGTATGTCCATTTCCAGACCACCAGACACACTCTGGTAGTCTTTATTTCGATCTAGAAGATGTTTCGGATCCCTCAGGACGTGCTATTAACTGTCATGGGATGGGATCTACATTGCTATCCATTCTTCTGAAAAATACCTGATTGGTGGAATCTCATGTGTCGCTTCGATACACCCTCCATCATAGTTGTCACACCTCTTTTATGATGTGAACATCTATGATCCATGATATTAGATCATGCCCCACATGTGAATGCATGACTATCCTTCATTCACATCCTCGATGTGAATAATGAATGTATGAGGATAAAGAGGGAAGAGCCACATGAATAAAATTGAAGTACGATCATCAACCATTGTTCGTTAAATCATTAATCCTCTCCCCTTAGTAGGATTGTTAATGAAATAAAACATAAATCTCAATTTCCCAAAATCACCCTGCAAGAACGATCACACAGTAGGTCAACCTGTTCGTGGGTTGATCTGTGTTTCTTGTTTACGTCTAGGAATGGGGAAGAACATAATTTAAATAACAACCCCTACATAAGAAATAATTTAAATTGGTTGAGGATGATCATATGTCATTTTCCGTCAATCTCCATTAAAAAATCCATTCCCCCAGGGTATCATCACCGCATTATGATTCACCGTTTTTCTTCCTTAGAGAGGTTTCTATCCACATATTTTAGAGGAATTTTAAGGGTTTTTTTTCAAAAATGAATCTTTATTTAATTAAAGAAGTATTATGTGTTGTGTGTTTCAGCGTCGGCAGAGTAATTCATTAATGTATTTCATTATTGAGTTTCAGCATCTTCGCGTCACCAAATTGTAGAGATTCTTTGTTTTTGAAAAAAGTTAAATGAAATCAAAAAAATCATTTTATATGTTTATTTTATTTACCATTAAAAATTACAAAAATTACCAATCTCCCTCATCCCACCCCATTAGAGGTTACGCTCTTCCTATGGGAATATCACCCTCATGATCTCAACAATATTTTCATATTTACATTACGAGTTACCATTTATGAGTTATATGGATTTGAAAATAAAATAATCTTTATTCAATTATTTTATTTACAGAAAAAAACTGATTTCCACTATTTTCCCACACCAGCCAACGTTAGTACCATCCAAGGAGAATCCTGACACTTTGAGTTCAATGGTAACATTGGATAATTAATTTGGGAACTATTTTAAATGTAATAAAAACCCCCTGACACTATTATTTTAATGAAGATTAAGAATATATAGAAAATATTCTATGGCACTTCCAGGCCTAAAAATCCTGTGTCACCTCAGAGTCTGGTCTCTAAATAATCCCATTTAATTTTCAAAAAAATTACGAGGAATATTGGGACATTACATTACCCTCACCTTTTTTTATTTACATCCTCATAAGCCAAAACATGGGATAATCAAACAAATGGGGGTACATAGCTTGAATATAAGCTTCCCTCTCCCACGTTATCTCATAGGGATTTGTGTGCTTCCAAAAAAAACACAATCCATAGGAATTGATTGCCCACAATGGTTCCACTCCTTTTGATCTTCTATCTCCACAAGGTACTCCATGAATTTTACCTCGTTATGAATATCTGTATAACTGTGGTTGATGATGTTAGATGGGTCATGCACGTATCTTCTCTTCTTGGATATGAGGAAGATGTTTAGAACCCTCTATAACTAAAGCTGTAGATCCAAGAGGTACACCACCATACCCAATCTACACAGTATTAGGAAAGGTCTGATGAACCTTGGAGCTAGCATGCCACCCAGGCCCAATCTTTGTATCCCTCATCGAGGATAGACCCGTATGAATACATGGCCACTTCATCGAACTCCCTGGGTCTTCATCGCCTATTAGCATAATATATCTATCGGTTATGTGCAGTCTTTGTCAGATCATGAATGACATGAACCTTCTTAGTGGTAGCATGAAACATCTATGTACACATGAGTGCTAACTGCCCTGGTTGTGTTCAACATAACGGTGACCTACTTGGTTGTTCAAAAAATGCATGAAATGGTGCCATACCGATGGTGTTGTGGTAGTTTTTTTGTATGTATACTCCACCAATATAGGTGGTCCTCTAAACATTGACCAAAATCAAGAAAGTAAGAACAAATCATGTCTTCTAAGGTCTGTATGGTCTGCTCCATCTAATTAACCATCTGTGGGTGAATGGTAGTTGTCAGGCATAGAAGAGTCTGAAACGCCTCATGTAATCCTACCACAACAAGGTTGTAATGTGTGAATCATGATCTGTGACTATTGTAGATGGGAATCCATGGAGTTGAACTATCTCTTATATGTAGAAGCATACCAAGCTCTCTACTAAACCCTTATCTTGAATGGGTAGGAAGTTTGATGACTTGGTTAGTTGGTCTATGATCACCCAAATGTTATTGTGACTCTTTGATGTATGTGGTAAGCCCATATCAATGTCCATCAATATCCCATATCACTTTTGCTACAGTAACACAAGGGGATGTTTCAAACCTACTAGAACCTGGTTCCAAGACTATACTTGCGGACAAGTGAGGAATCTCGAGACAATCCTAGGAATTCCCTTATTTATCCTTATCAACCAGTACATATGTCATAGGTACTGGTACATCTTTTCCACACATGGATGTACCACCAATAAGGATGTATGAAACTCTCTCAACACCTCCTATAATAATGACACTTGTACAATGGTGAATCCTCTAAAAATAATGATGTGCTCCCCATGATTTGAATATCCCTCAGGGACATGCCCTATGTGCATCAGGGAATGAGTAGTCTCGTTGTTGACATCTCTAAGTTTCACCTCCCTGACTCACTATAAGAGTGGAGGGGAAAATTCAAAGTACTAAAGAAATATTAGGTTATTTTGGATATCATGAGCATTTTTTAATTTGTATGTGGTGGTATATATCCTCAATAATATATATGATTAATGTTATTGTTAAATATTTTGATTCCTATTGATGAATATCATCCTATTTTATCAATGGTTTTTCGTATGACTATATCCACAAAATTAGAAATAATGATTTGACTATGGATTTAATGATACTTATGATTTATTAAATGATTATTAAATTTAGGGGTGAGATATTATAAATCTATATAGACTATTAGGTAGCATGTAATTTATAAAAAATGATAATATATTGAAGATAAAGGAATGACTGTTTTCAATGATTTAATAAGTGGATTCAAAATACTGGTATGATGAAATTATAATAATATTACATTTAATATTTTTTCCAACACAATATGGATTTTATAAGGGATTATAAGTTAGAGTAGTATATATTTCATTTAAAATATCATTTGATGATTCTTTACTATCTAGCGTATATATGGAAGTTAATTTCCAAGAATTGAAAATGGTGATTTTTATCTAATAAAGGATTGAGGTTTATAAATAGATTACAATTTATTTAAGTAAAACTAGGTGTTACAAAGGGGAAACACATGATTTGAAAATAGTTTTCATGATTTGTAAACTCTAAATGGACACCAAATACTATATGTATTTTATATTATACCACTATGATCGTACCATGATTCACTGTGTAATTTTCACATTTACACCACTGTGGAAAACCTATTTTATATTGAAAATTATAAAAATAATAACAGGTTCTGTTTCATGTTAGAATTATTTATTTTCTTTTTATCACTATTAAAAGGGAAATGTAACATTTTTGGTGATTCCATTGTAGGAGGAGGTGATTTGGAGGGCCCATGATGATGCCCAAATAAATTGGGCAAAACTGCCAAGGATCCAAGCACAATAGTTGACTAATACGCACACTCCTACTAGAACCTGCATCCAATTTGGCTGAAAATTTATGGTATGGTCCATAATATGTTGGGATACATTTCATATGAAGGAATAAAATAAACCTTCATCCATCTGGTGGCCAAACTGACCTGATATGTCCAGCACACCAAATCTGCACGGAGTCAAAAGTGGTGTGATGTAATCTGTCCACATCTCGTGCTACAGGTGTCCAAATTATGAAAAACATTCTGAGGAGACACCAAAGATGTGTGGATACAACTTTTTTATTTTCTCCAAATCTAGATAAGGCTGTGTGGGGGTTGAAACACATGTGACAAGTGGTTTTAAGAAATTTGTGTGCTCAAAACCACCTTCCCATTTTCCTATAAAATGGAACCTTGGGCACCTCATTTTCTAGTCCGGATAGGAAGAAATTATCTTTAATTTTAGAGACAAAAATTATTCCTCTAATAATCCAAAGATTTATGGAGGCCCTTATCACAATTGGGGATTCCCGGTTGAAGGCAATGTTCCGCTATAGCTTCCTCCTCCTTCAGATGTCATGTAAAATGGTGGAAAATCATTTTGAGGGAGATACACAGACATGGTAAGGAGTTATAGCACATGTTCTTCTAATGGTTTTCTGTAATTTGTTTGATAAATTTTTTACATATATCTTATATTGACATTATTAATCTCTGATATCAATTTTATTGTCAAAATTATGTGAAAGACTTTTTATTTCAACACCGATTTGGTTGAGATTTCAAGTGGAAATCTTTTGTTGTTTTGATTGGAAAAGAAAATATTATTATTTATATCACACATAAAAAATATTTTTTAATGATTTGGTATCATTTATTAACTATTATATACACCCAAACCTAGAAAATATGATTTTTTTGTCAAGGGGTGGTTCTTTGAGCATCATTTAAGAGGCAGGAGGGAAGTTGAGATCTTGACAATCCTCAACCAAAGGATTCCATTAAACCATATGTATTTTTTTCAATGATGAACTCACCAAGATGTGTGGTGAACTGGAAATTTTATTCATCTCTCATAATTATTAATACACAACTTTTATTTTTCAACTATTAAACTTCTTTATATCATGTCAATTTCTTTAAACTATTTTAAAACCACCCTCTCTTTTAATAATTATAATTAAAAATACACAATATAAACTTACCAACTCTCCTCGAGAGATGAGATAGGGTATTCCCTAGACTATAAATCATCCTTAAAAACATAATCAATATGACATGTTATTATAGCGCGGTCAAATTTTGGCACCGTTGCTAGGGAGTGATTTTGTTTTTAGTGCAGGCTTTTGAAAATATTTTTGTAAATTTTTTTGAATATTTATATGTTTTATATTATACTTCTACATATCTTTTGGTATTCTGATATATTTTTTTGTGTAAGTTTGGTTCATGAGGCATTCTAATCTTGGAGATTTACATCCTTTCGATCTCGAACCATAGAGGATCTCATGTCAGTGACCTCGAGATGCATAAAAGAACCCATCGAAGGAGGACACACCAAACATTGAAATACTTCTTGATCATTCATCTGATTCTTCTAGAACCAATATAAAAACGAAAATAAATTTGCATTATATGGCTGAAAACAACCGAAAATTAAAAAAACTATCCTCACCTAATGTTTTTATCTAGCCAACCTATATTCAAATGGAATTCTAGGAACCCAATTTTGAACTGAAATCTAGTCTAATTAACTTATTTCTAATATTCCATGGACTTCTTGGAAAAGATCAACATAAACACATAAAATAATTTCATACTGTTTTTTCTACATTAAAACCTGAAAATGGGGATGAAGAAAAAGTAAATCTCTTAGAATTTCCATTTTCATTATAATACATAACAAAAGATTGGTTATATTGTGTTAATTCCCCAATAAGAGGCTAGGAGGACATGAAAAGACTTTTTCTTGAAAAATATTTCCCAGTCTGTCAAATTGAAACAATAAAAAAAATTATGTGATAAGACAACCTCAAAGGGAAACATTACATGAATATTAGGAATGCTTTAAATGGTTATGTTCAAGTTTCCCTCTCCACCAATAAGTGATCAACTTTTAATTCAATATTTTTATGATATTTTATTCCATATTGATCGGAATATGATTGAAGCTGCTGCAGGTGGTGCACTAGTTGATGGGACCCCAATTACTGCAAGAACCTTGATTGAGAACACGACACAAAACACACAAAAAAATTGGTTCTAGGTGTAATGTACTGCTTTGAGGTGTCCATGTGGAGAGAAGTACATAATTCTAGAAGAATGTAGACAAAAAGTTTGAATAGTTAAGTAACCTTCCTTGAAAACTTGCTATTTACCAATGGAAATCCCAATCTCCTTATCCCATCCATTATGGTATATGTTCTTCTGACACATACTACTCTGACCAATGTACTCAATTGAGGGAAACATCTGAGAGTTATGAGTAAATATTTCCAGGACACCCATATAACCTACCCTTTAGGAATGAACCTTACTATCCATCCAACCCTAGCTAAAGGAGAACCAAGACTATAGGAAAGGGGGATATTCAAACCATCCTCAACAATAATGGAACCAACCGAGTGTGAGTATTCATCCAACACCACCACCCAGAAATCCTCAACCACCCCAAACACCTTTCCAACCACCCCCTCTAAAACATGAGCCCAGCCTAGAAGATATGATGAATCAATTATCTTCTAAATACATCCAATTCCAACAAACAACTCAGGAATCCATACAAAACCTAAAAACCCAATTAGGCTTACTAGCTAACTCATTGGGTAAAATTCAATGTCATGGGTCTGGTAAAATTCCCTCTTAACCAGTAGTTAACCCTAGGGATAAATATAATGTTTGTGACATCACCCTTATGAGAGGGAAACAACTAGATAGTAAAATGGATCTTCCATTAGAGTAATCCCCTCTTGCGAAAACCTTCATCCCATTAATTGAGAATTTTCCAAATGTTAATGAACCTTATCCTAAGAAAATACCTTCCAAATGAAAGAGTGTGTATATTGATGAGTCACCTAGCCCATGAATTCCTCTTCATTTTCTTAAAAGGTCCACCCAACCATGAAAACAAAAGGAAACTGAATTTGATAAGTAAATTTTAGAAATTTTCAAGAATGTGTAGGTTAAAATCCCCTTAATTGATGTTGTGAAGAAAATTCCGTAGTATGCCAAGTTTCTAATGGAGTTGCGTACACACCGAGGACGACTTCGTTGTGATGATAAGGTGAGCTTGGGGTGGAATGTTTTAGAATTGATAGATTCATCACTTCCCACAATGTGAAATGATCCTGGAATATTATCAATTCTGTGCACCATAGGGAAGTATTCTATTTTTAATGATATGCTTGATTTGGGTGCTTCTATAAATGTGATGCCTCACTCTATTTACTCTATATTGAAGGTAAAGGAAGTGAATCCCACTAGAATTATTGTTCAACTGGATAACTGGAGTACCACACAACACTCTAGTGTGTTAGAGGATGTTCTTGTGAGGTTTCAAAATTTAATTTTTAAAGCTAACTTTTATGTTCTTAAAATGGAAGATGATATGAATAATTTTCATGACCCAATTATATTGGGGATACCTTTTATGATATCCTCCAAAACCATAATTAATGTCCATAATGGTACATTATCTATTGAATTTGGTGGTGACATAGTCCATTTCAATATCCTTGATTCCATGAAGCACCCCTAATAAGAACATTCCTCTCTCTTAGTAAATTCAATTGATTTACTACATTCCCCTAAAAACACTTATTATCATTCCCCAGATCCCCATTCTAAGATTTCTTAATTGATTAATATTTTAGGTAATGATTCATGAATTGATTGTTTTAGTGGGTTATAAAAATATCAGGCATATTTATTAAGTGATGGTTTCTTGAACCCCGAGGATCCAATGACCATTGATGATAATGCAAAGCTTGTAGACGCTTTTTCCTATATTGAGGATGATACCATTGAGTAGTTAGATGAGATCAGTGAACTCTCACTTACAAAAACACTCCCATAAATCCAAAATCCACCTGAATTAGAACTGAAACAATTTCCTAAACATTTAAAATATTCATATCTTGCGAATAGAAAAATTTTCTCATCATCATTTCTAGTTTACTCCCTCATGATCATGAATTGCGACTGCTTGAACTTTTTAGAGAGTATAAACAAGCATTGGGATGGACACTTGCTGACATTCCTAGTATTATGCCATCAATTTTTACACATCATATTTTGTTTAATGATATGGAAATACTAGTGAGGCAGCCACAACGTCGACTGAACCAAAACCTCCTAGAAGTTGTGAAAATTGAGGTAAAAAAATTAATGGCTACTGGAATCATTTACCCTATCTCTGAAATCCAATTTTTTAGTCCAGTTTAAGTAGTTCCTAAAGAGACCGACCTTACAGTAATCAAAAATGAGAACAATTAATTTGTTCCAACTTGCGTGCAGAATAGTTGGCGTGTCTGTAGGGAATATCGCCAACTAAATCATCACATTAGTATGGACCATTTACCTTTTCCATTCATTGACCAAATTCTAGAAAGGATAGTGGGTATTCCCCACTACTATTTCCTTGATGGGTATTCTGGATACTTTCAGATCCATATTTCCATTAACGATCATGAAAAGACAACCTTCACTTTCCCCTTTGGAACATTTTCCTATAGAAATATGCCATTTGGTTTGTAAAATCCTCCAAGTACTTTCTAGTGATGCATTGTTAGTATTTTTTGTATTACATATAGAATTGCAATGAAGTAATCATGGATGATTTTACTATTTATGGATCTTTTTTTGATGAATGTTAGAGTAGTCTTGGTTCAGCCCTACGTCACTGTATTGAAAATAATCTTGTATTAAATTATGAGAATTGAAATTTCATGGTGCGACAAGGTATAGTTTTAGAGCATGTGATTTATAGGGATGGTATCCAAGTAGATAAATCCAATGTTAATGTCATTTATTCCATACCATTCCCCAAAAATGTACGGGATGTGCAGTCCTTCCTAGGTCATGCTAGATTTTACCATCGTTTCATTCGTGACTTTAGTAAAATTTCACTCCCCCTCTCTCGATTACTCCTAAATGAAAATGTATTTTTTTAATAATGAATGTGAGGATGATTTTAATAAGTTAAAATGGGGTCTCACGTCACCCCCGAAAATCTAACCACCTTAGTGGGATTAACCTTTTGAGCACATGTGTGATTCCTCTAACTATGCAGTTGGGACAGTATTGTCACAAAGGGTCGATCGAGATCCACATGTAATTTAGAATGCCCCACGTACTTTGGACCCTACCTAAGGAAAATACACCACAACTAAAAAAGAATTAATTTCCATGGGGTTTTCATGGCATAATTTTATGTCATAATTATTGGGGTCCAAATTCATTGTGTTCTCAGGCCATGCAACCCTTCGGTATCTCCTAATGAAACCAGAAGAAAAACCACATCTCATTCATTGGATGCTCCTCCTTCAGAAATTTAATCCAGAAATTAGAGATAAAAAAAGAGCAGAAAATGTTTTGGCTGACCATATCAGTAGGATCATCCCATCCTCGGAAATTGACTTATCCCCTTGTATTCTCATTAATGACATGTTTCCTGATGAGCAATTGTACCGAGTGAAAGAGGTTATTCCTTGGTATGCTTTAATTGTAAATTTTTTGGTGGCATCTTTCATTCCTACTAATTTCAACAAAAACCAATCCATTCATCTAAAACATCAGTCTCATTGGTACATTTGGGATGAACCTTACCTTTGACGCACATGTAGTGATCAATTCCTTAGGTGTTTTGTTCTCGATAGTGAGGTCTAGTCCATCCTTAGATTATTCCACACTCTTGCTTGTGGGGGTAACATTGGTCCCCAACAAAGTGCTTGAAAAATCCTTGATTCCGGTCTCTTTTGGCCTACATTTTTTCAGAATGCCCATTATTTTTGTAAATCTTGTTCTCATTGTCAGAGAATGGGTAATGTCTCTAAATGAAATGAAATTCCACAACAACCACTTCTATTTCATGAAATTTATGATGTTTGGGGCATTGAATTTAAGGGTGCATTTCCCAATTATTTTTCCAAATTGTATATTCTTCAGGCAGTTGATTATGAGTAAAAATGGGTAGACGCACGAACTACAAGGACCAGGGATTCTAATGTAGTTATATAATTTTTGAGAACCCAATTCTTCTGTAGGTTTGTCTTACCAAGGTTCATCATCTGGGACAAGGGTTCTCATTTCTGCAACTAAATAATGCAATCACTTTTCCTTCGATATGGGGTCAGTCATCAAGTGTCTACTACATATCAAACATAGAAAAATGGTCAACCTGAAGTGTCAAATAGAGAGGTAAAAACATTTTGAAAAAAATATTTCAACCCAATTGAAAAGATTAGAGTCTTCAAAACTCCCACTATAATGTCACCCTATCATCTTGTGTTTGGAAAGAGTTGTCACCACCCTATTGATATTGAGCATCGAGCCTACTGGGCCATCAAACAATTCAATTCTAATCATTCTAGTGCAAGTGCTCAAAGGATGTGGCAGATTTTGGAGATAAATGAAATGAGAAGAGATGCATATAAGAACTCCAAGATTTATAAGGGGCATACCATGGCTACCCATGACTATCTTATTCTTCATCATCAGTTTCACATAGGGAAGAAGGTCCCCCATCGTAATGCAAGGATTAAGTTACTTCCAGGTAATCATTGTTCCCAATTTCATTCCCACAAACTGTTATTAAAGTATCTCAATTTTGTGTTGTTCAGGTTCAAAATGAAGAAACCAAAAAAACCTTCACTATCAATGCGAAGCCGCTGAAGCACTTCCACGAAGCCATTCCAGAGTTCCTCGATGGAGAACTCCATGTTCAAGAAGCAACATACCAGTGAAACACACCTGGTTTTATCCATCCTTCTTACATTCTCAAATATTACAGTGATGACACTACACATTCTAGGTGTGGGGGGGGATGGGTACATTTCTGGGTCAGTTAGGAATTTTCCTCAATTTTTTCTTTTTTTGGCCTTCTTTATGGTATTGTCACCTTTCCCCAATACAAAATTTCAATGTTCCATGATGTGGTGATCATAAAGGGGGAAAGTAAAAATAAAATAATGAAGGGAAAAAAATAAAGTATGTATGAATTTAACATCATGGAGTGATTTTTAGTAAATTGGTTTTCAATAAATGATATAAATGGTTGAATCTATGTGAATCCATTGAGATTATTGATGCCCCTTGTGTGAGTAGTTTTTAGGAAAACTGTGTCACTAATATCTCCATAATGTTTTTCACCAAACCATGAAGAGTGAATATTTTTTCCTTAATATATTTCAAATTTATAAGGTTAACATTTTTCAGCTTTAAATGATTTTTTCATACGTTCATTCATTATCCGATCTGTTTCATTACTATACTAGATTGACCTCTTCAAGTGTACCTAATGTTATACTATTGTGTGACCTAAATTAGGTTTGTGTCTTGGGAAGGTAAAAAACCACCCCTACTCAACCTTTCATCTTGTCATAACTATTTCAATTCATGTTTTGAGGAGATCAAACAAGGGTTGAGAGATGAGTGTGAGATTTATTCAAATCGAAACTTTTGAAAAACAAATATAATAAATGAGGGTAGTGATGAAATGTTCAAAATATGGGGATATATTGGTCGGGAGCTTATGGTTTTACTTCTGGGAATTCTTAAGTGTGTGGGTCATGAAATACTATTGCAAATGATGTATGGAAGGTTTGGTGGAAATTTATTTAATGCTAAATAAATTAAAAATATTCTATATTTATTAGATATAAAGTGGAAGGAATATCATGGAATGGTTCTTACATACAAACATGGTGAGTTAGTGGAATGGTTTACTTCTTAATTTCACTCTCATATTGGTGTCATGAATCACTTTTAATTTCATTGTGATATGATTTATGAGACATTTTTTCCATTTTCATAAGGAATAACTTCTTTCTGTGGTTCATTCACTGATCACATTACATTAGGGAATTAAAATTTCTTCAAATGTTAAATCTTCAGGATGTTGGGAATATATATATGCATCATTTTGTTTGGATATGTGACTTTTCCCAGGAGTGAAAAATATTAGGTGTGGGTGTGTGATCGTACCACGATTCACTTTGTAATTTTCACCTTTACACCACTGTGCTAAAGTTGTTTTATATTGAAAATTATAAAAGTAATAACAAGTTTCATTTCATGTTTTAATCATTTATTTTAGGGTTATCACTGTTAAAAAGGGAAATGTTACATGTTTGGATCATTCCATTGTAGGAGGAGTTGATTTGGAGGGCCCAAGATGATATACAAGAAAAATGGTCAAAACTGCGTAGGATCAAAGTAAACCAGTGGATTAATCCGCACACTTCTACTATACCGTGAATCCAATAAGGATGAAATTTTGTGGGCTGCTCCAAATTTTATTTGGATACATTTCATTTGAAGGAACAAAAGACTAATTTGTCCATCTAGTGGCCCAACTAACCTGATCTATCCATCACACCAAATCTGCATGGATTCAAAAGTGGTGTGTTGTGATCTGTCCATATCTCATGCTATAGGTGTCCACATTATTACAAGATATCAACTTCCCTCTTTCCTCTTAAATGATTCTCAAAGAACCACCCCATGACACAACAATCATGTTGTCAAGGTATGGGTATAAAGAATAGTTAATAATGTCTACCAAAGAATACTGAAATATTATGTATGTGTGAGACAAATAGGACTCTTGGCTTGTCCAATCAGAAGAACCCAATATTCCCACTCGAAATCTCATCCCAATCGGCGTTGAAATAAAAAGTGTTTCACTTAATTTTAAAAATAGAAATGGAATAAGATAAGTATCATTTCAAGATAATAAATAAGTGAAATATTTATCACACAAATTACACAAAACTAGAAGAAGAACAAGTGTCGGAACTCCCTCACATGTGTGTGTATCTCCCTCGAAATGATCATCCTCCGTTTAGCTCGACATCAGGAGGTGGAGGAAGCTTGGGCAGAACACCGCCTTCATCCTTGATTCCCCTATGAGGATAGGGGCCTAAAAAACTCCTTGGATGATAGGAGGACTCCTTTGGGTATCCAAAAAACTTGAGCTTTGCCTCCTGGACTAACTTGCACATGAGGAGCCCAAGGTGTAATTTTATAAGAAATTGGGAAGGTGATTTTGAGCACACCGAATTCTTAAAACTTCTTGTCATAGGTGTTTCAACCTCCAGAAAGCCTTATCCCGATTTGGAAAAAATAACAAAGTCGTAGCCCAACCTTTTGGATGTCTCCTTAGAATGTTTGGAAAAATTTGTAAACCTATAGTATGAGATATGGATAGATCACATCACACCACTTTTGACTTTGTGCAGATTTGGTGTGATGAAAAGATCAGGTCGTTGGGCTGATAGATGAAAGAATGAGTCTTTGTATCCTTCATATGAAATCTAGCAAAAATATTATGGACAAATCGATAAAATTTCATCCCAATTAGATGCACGGTCTGGTATAAGTGTTTGCATTAATCCACTGATGTGCTTGGATCCTGCGCAGTTTGGCCCATTTTTCTTGGAAATCATCACGGGCCCTCCAAAACGCTTCATCCTACAATGGAATCGTAAAAACAAGTAACATTTACCTTTATAACAATTTTTAAACATGAAATAAATGATTCAAACTTGAAATAAAACTTGTTATTGTTTTCCTAATATTCATTATAAAACATGTAAAGCACAATGGTGTAAAGGTGAAATTACCCAGTGAATCGTGGTACGAGCACACCCCCACACCTAAAAATTTTCCCAACTGGGAAACCATTCCACTAAATCTCCATGTGTGTCCATGAAACAATTACATGCTATTCTTTGCACTTTCTATCAAATAAATATTGGTTTTTTTAAAATTACTCAGCATTCAATTAATTTTTAGTGATCTTTCCCTACATCCTTTGTTGTCATTTTGCGAGAACCAATCACTTAAGAAATCCTAGAAGTCAAACAAGGAGCTCCCAACCTAGGTATCCCCATATTTTTTACATTTCATCACTCCCCTTGTTCATTATTTTTTTAGATGTTTAATTTAGAACAAATCTCTCACCCATGACTGAACCCTTGTTCAATATCCTCCCAACACTAATTGCTATAGTTATAACATGATAAAAGGTTGAATAGGAGTGGTTTTTGACCTGCCCAAGAGAAAAAAATATTTTAGGGCGTAAAACAGTCAGAAATTAGGTAAACATGAATAGGTCAATCTGGTACAGTAATGTAACATATCAGATAAGAAACGAACATATGAAAATATCATATAAAGTTTAGAAATATTAACCTAATGTATATTTACCTTATATTATGTAATAAATATTCACACGTCTTTGTTTGGTGAAAAAATGTATGGAGATATTAGTGACATAGTTTTATCAAAAACTAATCAAACTAGGGGCATCAATCTCTTTATTGGTTTCACATTGATACAACCATTTATATCATTGACAGAAAACCAATTTTCTAAAAATCAATCCTCGATGTTAAATACAAACAGACGTTATTTTTTCCCCGTTGTTATGGTATTTTTACTTTCCCCCCTTTATGTTCACCACATAATGGGTCTTTGAAAATTTTTATGGGGGAAATGAAAATAACCTAAAGAAGGAAAAAAAGAAAAAAAATGATGAAAATTCTTAGCTAACCCCGTAATGTATCTATCCCCCCGACACCTAGAATGTGCATTTTCCTCACTGTAATATTTGATAATGTGAGAAGGAAGGATAAAACCTATCATGTTTCACTGGTATTTTAATTCTTGAACATGGTGTTCCCCCATCGGGAACTCTTGAATGGATTTATGGAAGGGCTTCAACGACTTCCCATTGACAGTGAAGGTTTTAATGGGTTCTTCATTTTGAACCTGAACAACACCAAATGGAGATACCTTAATAACAGTATATTTTCCATGACAGTGGGAATGAAGCTTACCTAGATGCAACATAAGCCTTGAATTATAAAGGAGGACCTTCTGCAAAATGTAAAACTGATGTTGACGGATGATACGGTAGTTGATTTCATTGTATGTTCATTATAAATCCTGGAGTTCTCATTTGCATCTCTTGTCATTTCTTATATCTTCATAATATGCAACTTCCTTTGATTACCTGCAAAATAATGATTATAATTGCATTGTTTGATGGACCGGTAGGCCAAATGATCAATCTCAACAGGGAGGTGACAACTCTTTCCAAACACAAGACCATAGGGTGACATTCAAATTGGAGTTTTGAAAGCAGTACGATAGTCCCATAATGAATCATCCAGTCGAAGAATGTAATATTTTATATTGGGTTGAACCATTTTTTCAATAATTTGTTTTAACACTCTATTTAACACATTGGTTTTACCATTGGTATGTGGGTGATATGACATAGACACTCGATGACCAACCCCATACCAACACAAAAGTGATTGCATTGTTCGGTTTCAGAAATGAGAACCCTGGTTACTGATGATAAACCTAGGTAAGCCAAACCTACAGAATATTTGGGTTCACAAAAAATTCTACAAAAACCTTAGAATCATCTTTGTTTGCAGCTCATGCCTCTACACATTATGACACATAATCAACTGCCAGAAGAATGTAAAATTTGGAAATGCAATTGAAAAATAGACCCATAAAGTCAATGCCCCAAACCTCAAAAATGTCATGAAAGAGGAATGGTTGTTGTGGAATTTCATTTCTTTTAGAGACATTACCCATTCATTGACAATAAGGACAAGATTTAAAAAAATCTTGGTAATCCTGAAAAAGTGTTGGCCAAAAGAGAACATAACCAAGGATTTTGTGAGCAGTCCATAGGAGACCAAAGTGTCCCCCACAAGAACGAGTTGCCATAATCTAGAGATGAACTAAACCTCATTATCGGGAACACAACACCTAATGACATGATCACTACATGCGTGCCAATTTTATGGGTCATCCCAAATGTACCATCAAATCTCATGATTTAGCCGACTAGCAATTTTTTAAAATCTGTAGAATTGCAAGATGATACCAAATAATTTACAATTTCATCATAACAAAAAATAACATCTTGCACTCGGTACAATTTCTCATCAGGAAACATGTCATTAATGAGAATACAGGGGGATGAGTCAATTTCTGAGGATGGGATGATCTTACTAATATGGTCAGCCACCACATTCTCTACTCCTTTTTTATCAATAATTTCTATATTAAATTCCTCAAGGAGGAGAATCTAGGGAATGAGATGTGGTTTTGCTTTCGGTTTCTTAAGGAGATACCGGAGGTCAGAATGGTCTAAGAAAACAATGACTTTTGAACCCAAAAGGTACGACCTGAATTTTTTCAAGTCAAACACAATGGAAATGAAATTTTCTTAGTTGTGGTGTATTTTTATTGGGCAGGGTCCAATGTACGTGAGGCATAGGAAATGACATGTGGAGATCAATTGACTCTTTGTAAAAAGACTTCCCCAATAGCATAGTTAAGGGCATCACACATGATCTCAAACAGTAAATACCACCGAGGTGGTTGGATTAGAAGGGGTGACGTGGGACTCTATATTAACTTATTAAAAGCTTATTCACATTCAGTATCTAAAAAAAATTCTTTTTATTTTTGGAGTACTCAAGAGAGGGGGTGAAATTTTACTAAATTCACGTATGAAATGACGGTAAAATCCAAAATGACCTCAGAATGACCGAACATCCTGTACATTTTTGGGAATTGATAAGGAAGAACTGACATCCACTTTTGATTTATCTACTTGAATACCATCCCCATTAATGACATGAACCAAAACTATACCTTATCAAATCATGAAATGGAAAATATCATAATTTAATACACGATTTATTTTAATACAGCGATGTAGGACTGAACCAAGACTACTCAAAAAATCATAAAAAGAAGATCCATGACCAGTGAAATCATCCTTGAATACATCCATGCAATTCCCCATCTAATCCGAAAAAATACTAACCATGCATCACTAGAAATTACCCGGAGCATTGCATGGAAAAAATAACATCCTTTTATAGGCAAATGTGCTAATGGGGAAAGTGAAGGTTGTCTTTTCCTGATCCTTGGCGAAATATGGATATGAAAGTACCCAGAATACCCATCAATGAAATAGTATTGGTACTTACCCGCTAGCCTTTCTGGCCTTTGGTAAATGAATGGAAAAGGAAAATTGTCTTTTCTAGAGTGTTGGTTTAGTTAGCGATAGTATTTACATAAACGCCAACTATTCTGCACATGAGTTAAAATCAATTCATTGTTTTCATTTTTGATTACTCTAAGGCCAATATTTTTAGGATCTACTTGAATAGGACTGAACCATTGGCTGTCAGGTATGGGGTTAATGATTTCATCCGCCAATAATTTTTTTACCGCATTTTTCATAACATCTATGAGGTTTGTGTTCAGTTGATGTTTTGGCTGCCTCACTGGTTTAGCCTCATCATTTAAAAAATATGATGTGTACAAATAGATGGGTTAATACCAGGAATGTATGCAAGTGTCCATCCCAAATCTTTTTTTTAATCCCTCAAAAGTTCAAGACATCTCAATTCATTCTCAAGAGGTATAGAACTAGTAATGATAATGGGTAACTTGTTTCCATTGCCAAGATATGAATATTTTAAATCTTGAGGCAATTGTTTCAGTTTAAATTAATGTGGGTTTGGGATTTATGGGAGTGTGTGTGAAAGTGAGAGGTCACTGATCTCATCTAACTTCTCAATGGTATAATACTCAATAGAGGAATGAGCTTTTATAAGCTTAGCCTTATCATCGATGGTCAGTGGATCCTCAGGGTTCATGGAATCATCAATTAATAAACATGCATGACATTTTCCTAACCCACTACAACAATCAATGCATGAATCATTACCTAGAATTTCAATCAATAAAGAAAACTCAGAATGGGGGTCGGGGGAATGATAAGAAGTGTTTTAATGGGAATGGAGTACATCAATGGAATTTACTGAGAGAGACGAATGTTCTTCTAAGGGATGATTCATGTCATAAAAGATATTTAAATAGACTATGCCACCACCAAATTCCATAGATAATGTACCATTATGGACATTAATTATGGTTTTGGTGGTTTTTAGGAATGGTCTCCCCAATATTATTGGGTCATGTCCATTCATCCTATAATCCTCCATTTTATGCACATAAAAGTCAGTAAGAAAAATTAAATTTTGAACCCTCACAAAAACATCCTCTAACACACCAGATGGGTGTACAATACTCTGGTTAGCAAGTTGAACAATAATTCTAGTGGGCATTAGTTCCCCGACCTATAATGTAGAGTAAATAGAGTGAGGCATCACATTTATAGATGCACCTAAATCAAGCATATCATTAGAAAATTAATACTACCCAATGGTGGACGGAATTGAAAATGTTCTAGAATCATTGAAATTAGTGGGAAGTGATGGATCTGTCAGGGATGAAACATTCCTCCCCATTCTAACGTTCTCATCTTCCCTAAGTAGCATTCAGTGTGTACAGATCTTCTTTAGAAACATGGCATACCATGGAATTTTCTTCATAGCATCAATCAATGGGATCTTAACATGTACATTCATGAAAAAAATCCAATATTTCTTTATAAATATAATTTTCATTTTTTTCTTGCTTTGGTGGCCCTTTTAGGAAATGGAATAGTAATGGTTGGGCAAGGTGACTCATCAATATACAAAATCTTTCCTTTGGAAGGACATCTCTCTGGACAAGTTTCTTCATCATTTGGAACATTTTTAATGGTTGAGATGGAGGGTTCTTCAAGAGGGGATGACTCTAATGGAAGATTCATTTTACTTTATAGTCATTTTCCACTCCTATGGTTTATGAAACTAACATTTCCTTTATCCATAGGGTTAACTACTGGTTGAGAGGGAAGTTTACCCGACCCATGACTTTGAATTTCACCCACTGAGTTAGCTACTTAGCCAAATTGGGATTTGAGATCTTGTATTGCTGCCTGAGTGGTTTGTTGGAATTGGATGTTGTTAGCATCCATTTATTTCATCATATCTTCTAGGCTGGATTTGGTTTTGGAGGGGTGGTTGGAATGGCCTTTGGGGTGGTTTTGGATTTAGGGGTGGTGTTGTTGGATGAATACTCTGCCTGAGTTGGTTCCATTATTATTGAGGTTGGATTAAATAACCCCTTGCCTATCGGATTGGTTACCCTTCCACCAGTGGATGGATGGATAGTGAGGTTCATGCGAAAAGGGTTAGTTATAAGAGCATCCTATAAATATTGCCCCAAAACACTCAGATCATTTCCTCAGTTGAGGATATTTTTCAGAGTAGTGGGTGTCAGAAGAACATATAACACAACTGATTGGAGGAGGATATTGGTATTTCCCTTGGAAAAGAACATGTGGTTGAAGAAGGGTACATACCTCTTCGAACATTGTTCCCACCTTCTTCTTGAATTTAGTACTTTACACCTCATGGACATCTCAAATCGGTACATTATACATTGAACCAAATTGCTTGGTATTTTGCATCATATTCTCAATCAGGATTCTTGCAGAAATGGGGTCTTATCAACAAGTGCACCACCTGCAGTAGCATCAATCATATTTCGATCAATAAGGATTAAACCTTCAAAAAAATATTGCATTAAAACTTGATCACTTATTTGGTGGTGTGGGAATTTTGAACATAACCTTTTAATTCATTCCCAACATTCATGTAATGTTTTTTCTTGAGATTGTCTTCTCCCAAAAAAAATTCCTTATTATTGCAGTTCGAGAAGCTGGGAAATATTATCTGAAAAAATTTGTTTCGTGTCCTCCCAGCCTCTTATTGGATAATTAACATAATATAACCAATATTTTTATCTATATTATAATGAAAATGGGAATTACTTGATCTTTTCTTGTTCCCCATCCACATTTTCAGGTTTTAATGTAGAACAAAGAGTATGGAATTCTTTTAAGTGTATATATGGATCTTTTCCAGGAAGTACATGGAATCTGGGGTATAAGTGAATTAGACCGGACATCAGTTAAAATTTATTATGTTTTTAAGGATGATTTATAGTCTAGGGAATACCCTAGGTCATCTCTCTAGGAGCATTGGTGGATTTAGAGTGTGTGTTTTTTATTTGAAGTACTAAAAGAGGGGGTGGTTCTAAAACTGTTTAAAGAAAATGACATGATTTAGAGAGTTTAATAGTTGATAAATAAAAGTGGTGTATTAATAATTATGAGAGAAAATTATCATTTAATGTTCACTACATATCTTATTGAGTTAATCATTCAGAAAAATACACTTGGTTTAATGGAATTCTTTTGTTTAGGGTTTTCAAGATCTCAACATCCCTCTTGCCTCTTAAATGATGCCCAAAGAACCACCCCTTGACACAAAAATCATGTTGTCAAGGTTTAGGAATAAAGAATAGTTAATAAACTCTACCTAATAGTACTAAAAACTTATGTATGTGTGACATAAATAGGACTCTTTCCTTCTACAATTGGAACAGAACAAGATGCCCACTTGAAATCTCAACCCAATCGGTGTTGAAATAAAAAGTGTTTTACTTGATTTTAACAATAGAAATAAAATCAGAGATAAATAATGTAACGATGAGAAATATGTGATATATTTAGAACACAAATTATATAAACCCAGTATAAGAAAAAGTGTTATAACTCCCTCCCAAGTGTATGTAGCTCCCTCAAAATGATTGTCCACCGTTTAGCATGACATCGGGAGGAGGAGGAATCTCAGGTGGAACTTTGCCTTCATCCTTGACTCCCTTATGAGGATAGGGGCCTCCAAAACTCCTTTGATAATGATAGGAATCCTTGGAGTCTCCAAAATAACAGATCTCTTTCTCCTGGCCGAACATGAAAATAAGGATCCCAAGGTTCCATTTTATAATAAAATTGGAAGGTGGTTTTGAGTACACTGAATTCATAAAACCTCCTGCCATAGGTGTTTTGACATCCAGAAAACCTTATCTCAATTTGGAGAAAATAAAAAATTGGTATCCCCACCTATTGTATGTCTCCTCTGAAGGTTTGGCATAATTTGGACACCTTTAGCATGAGATATTGACAAATCACAGCAAACCACTTTTGACTCCGCGTAGATTTGGTGTGCTGGACAGATCTGGTCGGTTGGGCCACTAGATGGCCGAATGAGTCTTTTATTCATTCCTATGAAACGTATCCCAATAAATCATGGACCATACAACAAAAGTTCATCCCAATTAGATTCATGTTCTAGTATTATTGTGCGGATTAATCCACTGGTGTGCTTGGATCTATCGTAGTTTGGCCCATTTTCGTGGACATCATCACGGGCCCTCCAAATCACCTCCTCCTACTATGGAATCATTAAAAAAAGTAACATTGACCTCTTTAACAGTGATAAAAATAAAATAAATCATTCAAACATTAAAATTATCTTTTTATTATTTTTATAATTATCAATATAAAACAAGTTTAGCATAGTGGTGTAAAGGTAAAAATTATCTATTGTATCGTGGTACGATCACACCCCCCCACATAATCATTTTCACTCCTAGGAAAAGTCACATATCCTAAAAAAATGAGGCATATATATATTCCCAACATCATGAATATTTAACATTTTAGGAAATTTTAATTCACTAAAGTAATGTGATCAAGGAAAGAACCACACAATGGATTTACTCATAGTGAAAATGGAAAAAGATGTCTCATAAATAATATCACAATGAAATTCAAAGGGAGTCATGACACCGATATGAGAAAGGAATTCAAAAGTCAACCATTCCACTAAATAACCAGTTGTGTGTGTTTGAAAACCATTCCATTCTATTCTTTCCACTTTATATCCAATAAATATAGGTTAATTAAAAATTACTCACCTTTAAATGAATTTTCACCGAACCTACCCTACATCCTTTTGAATCATATTTCCAGACCCAGTCACTTAAGCATTCCCAAAAGTCAAAATATATGCTCCCAACTTAGGTATCCCCATATGTTGTACATTTCAACAATCTTACCCTTTATTATTTTCGTTTTTTAGAAGTTTCATTTTGAACAAATCTCACACTCATCTCTCAGCCCTTGTTTTATCTTCTCACGACACAAATTGAAATAGTTATAACAAGATCAAAGGTTTAGGAGGAGTGTTTTTTGACCTACCGAAGACACAAACTTTTTTTTAGGGCGTACAATAGTCATATATTATTTACAAACACATAGGTCAATCTGGTATAGTAATGAAACATATCTGATAAGAAACGAACGTATCAAATTATCATTTAATGATTAGAAATATTAACCTAACAAATATTTACCTTATATTAAGTATGAAATATTCACGCTTAATGGTTTGGTGAAAACAATTTATGGAGATATTTTTGACATGGCTTTCTCAATAACTACTCACAGAAGGGGCTTCAATCATATCAATGGTTTCACATTGGAAAAAACATTTATATCATTAATGAAAAAGCAATTTACTGAAAATCACTCACTGATGTTATATTTATACAGATATTCTTTTTTTCCCTTCGTTATGGAATTTTAACTTTCCCCCCTTTATGGTCACCATGTCATGGAACATTGTCATTTTTATGGGGGAAAAATGAAAATACCATAAAAAGGTAAAAAGAAAGAATGACAAAGAGTTGAAAATTCATAACTAACCGAGGAATGTACCCTTCCCCCCACACCTAGAATGTGTAGTGTCTGCACCGTAATATTTGAGAATGTAATAAGGAAGGATAAAACCTGGTGTGTTTCCTCGATATGTTTCTTTGTGAACATGGAGTTCCTCCATCGGGAACTCCAGAATTTTCTCATGGAAGTGGTTCAACTGCTTCCCATTGACAGTGATGGTTTGCTTGGTTTCATCATTTTGAACCTGAACAACACCAAATAGAGATACATTAATAACAATGTATGGGCCATGCAATCAGTAACGAAGCTTACCTGGATGGAATATAATCTGTGCATTATAAAGGAGGACCTTATGCCCAATATGAAGCTGACGATGAAGGATGAAAAGGTCATGGGTAGCCTTGGTACTCTTCTCATAAATCCTAGAGTTCTCATTTGCATATCTTCTAATTTTTTCTATCTCAGAAATCTGAAAATTCTTTTGAGCACCTGCACGAGAATGATTAGAATTGCATTGCTTGAAGGCCCAGTAGGCCTGATGCTCAATCTCAACAGGGAGGTGACAACTCTTTGCAAACACAAGATGATATGGTGACATTCCAATGGGAGTTTTTAAAGTAGTACGGTAGGCCTATAATGTATAATCAAGAAAAAGACTCCAATCTTTTCTATTGGGTTGAACTATTTTTTCAAGAAATCGTTTTAACTCTTTTTTTGACACCTCAGCTTAACCATTGGTCTGTAGGTGATATGAAGTATACACTCGATGACCGAACCAATACCGATGCAAAAGTGATTTCATTATTCGGTTGCAGAAATGATAACTCTAGTCACTGATGATTAACCTAGGAAATCCAAACCTATTGAAGATTTGGGTTTGAAAAAAATTCTACAACTACCTTATAATCATATGTCCTTTTAGCTCGTGCCTCTACCCACTTTGATACATAATCAACTTCTAGAAGAAAGTACATGTTGGTAATGGAAATGGGAAATGGATCCATAAAGCCAATGCCCCAAACATAAAAAATGTCCTGAAAGATCAATGGTTATTGTCTCATTTCATTTTTTAGAGACATTACCCATTCTTTGACAACGTGGAAAAGATAAAAAAATCATGGGCATCCCGAAAAAGTGATGGCCAAAAGAGGCCAGAATCAAGGATTTTGCAAGCAGTCTGTCAGGAACAAATGTGGATCCCACAAGCAATAGTGTGGAATAATATAAGGATGGACTGAAACTCACAATTGGGAACAGAACGCCTAAGGACATGATCACTACATGTGTGACAAAGGTTGGGGTAATCCCAAATGTACAAACAAGACTCATGTTTTAGATGACTGGCTAGGTTTTTTTGAAATCAGTAGGAATGAAAGATGCTTCTAAATAATTTCAATTTTGGCATACCAAGGAATAAAATCTTGCACTCGGTACAATTGCTCATAACGAAACATGTCATCAATTGGAATATAGGGGGATGAGTCAAATTCTGAGGATGGGATGATCTTACTGATATGGTAAGCCACCATATTCTCTTATATTTTTTTTCTCTAATTTCTAGATTAAATTTTTGAAGGAGGATCATCCAATGAATGAGACGTAGTTTTTCTTCTGGTTTTATGAAGAGATACTGGAGGGTAGCATGGTTTGAGAGCACAATAACGTGGTACACCAAAAGTCATGACCTGAATTTGTCCAAGGAAAACACAATAGAATGTAAATATTTTTTAGTTGTGGTTTAGTTTTCTTGGGTAGGGTCCAAATTACGTGAGGCATATATAATGACATGTGGATCTCGATCGACCCTTTGTGATAAGACTCCCCCAACTGCATAGTTAGTGGCGTCACACACGAGCTCAAAAGATAAATCCCACCAAGGTGGTTGGATTATCGGGGGGGATAATCCATTTTAACTTATTAACAGATTCCTCACATTAATTATATAAAAATTCCTTTTCATTTTGGTGTAATCGAGAGAGTGGGACTACAATTTTAATAAAGTCACAAATTAAAAGACGGTAAAATCTAGATTGTCCTAGGAAAGACTACACATCATGTACATTTTTGTGGAATGGTATGGAAGAAATGACATACACTTTTGATTTATCTACTTGGTTACCATCCAAAGAAATTTCATTCCCCAAAACTATACTTTTTCACACCATGAAATGGCATTTCTCATAATTTAATACAATATTCTTTTCAATACATCGATGTAGTACTGAACCAAGACTACTCAAAAATTCATTAAAAGAACAACCATAAATAGTGAAATCAACCATGAATACTTCATTGAAATTATACTAGTAATCCAGAAAAATACTAACCATGCATCACTGTAATGTACCAGGGGAATTGCAAAGTCCAAATTGCATCCTTCTATAGAAAAATGTGCCAATGGAGAAAGAGGAGGTTTTTTTCTCATGATCCTCCGGGTAAATATGGATCTGAAATTATCCCGAAAACCCGTCAATGAAATAATAGTGAGACTTGCCCACTATCCTTCCATAGATTTGGTCAATGAATGGGAAATTGAAATGATCCTTCCTAGTCTGTTGGTTTAGTCGGCTATAGTCTATACAGAGATTCCAACTATTCTACACATGAGTTGGAAACAATTCGTTGTTTTCATTTTTTATTACTATAAGGCCAGTATTTTAGGAACTACATGAATAGGACTGGACCATTGGCTGTCATAGATGGGGTAAATGATTCCAGCATTCAAAAAAAAATTTTACCCAATTTATCACAACTTCAAGGAGTTTTGGGTTCAGTCGATGTTGTGGATGCCTCATCAGTTTAGCCTCATCTTTTAACAAAATATGATATGTACAAATTTATCGGCTAATACATGGAATGTGAGAAAGTTTCCATCCCAAATATTTTTTATACACCCTCAATAGTTCAAGAAGTCGAAATTCATGCTCAATATTGAGTGAACTAGAAATGATGACGGGTGACTTGTTTTCATTCTCAAGATATGAATATTTTAATTCTTGAGTCAATTTTTTCAGTTCTAATTTATGTGGATTTTGGATTGATGGAAGTGTGTGTGTGAAAGTGAGAGCAATAGACCTCATCTAACTACTCAATGGTATAATCCTTAATAGAGGAATGAGATTTTACAAGCTTAGTAGAACCATTGACGGTCAGTGGATCCTCAGTGTTCATGAAATCATCAAGTAATAAACATGCATGAAATTTTTCTGACCCACTACAACAATAAATGAATTATTCATTACCTAGAATTTCCATCAATGATGATAGCACATAAAGGGGATCAGGGTAATGATTAGAAGTGTTTTCAGTGGAATGTTGTACATCAAATGAATTTACTGAGAGAGAGGAATGTTCTTGTGAGGGGTTCTCCATGGAATCAAGGATGTTGAAATGGACTATGTGAACACCAAATTCCATAGATAATGTTACATTATGGACATTAATTATTATTTTGGTGGTTTTTAGGAAAGGTCTCCCAAAAATAATTTGGGCATGTCCATTCATCCTATCATCTTCCATTTTAAGTACACAAAAGTCAGCAGGAAAATTTAAATTTTGAACCCTCATAAGAACATCCTCTAACACACCAGAGTGGTGTGTGGTACACTGGTTAGACACTTGAATAATAATTAATGTTTTGGTCAGTTCTCCGACCTGCAATGTCGTGTAAATAGTGTGAGGAATCACATTTATTGAAGCACCTAAATCAAGCATATCATTAGAAAAAGAATACTCCCCCAAGATGAATGAAATTTAAAATCTTCCCGGATCATTGCACATGGTAAGAAGTGACGTCTCTATAAATTATAAAATATTCCTCCCCAAGCTCACCTTCTCATGTACATGAAGATTCCTTTGGTGTGTACACAACTCATTAAGAGACATGGCATACCCTAGAATTTCCTTCACTGTATCAATCAATGAGATGTTAACCTTCAATTTCATGAAAATTTTCAATATTTCCTTATCACGTTCAGTTTTATTTTGATTCCATGGTTGATTTGACCTTTGAAGAAACGGAAGAGAAATGTTTGGTCTAGGTGACCAATCAATATACACACTCTTTCCTTTGGAAGGGCATCTCCCAGGACAAGGTTCTTCAACATTTGGAATATTCTTAATGTTTGGGAGGGAGGTTTCCTCGAGAGGGGATGACCCTAGTGGAGGATTAATTTTAATTTCTCATTGTTTTCCACTTTTATGGGTGATGGAACTAACATTCCATTTATCCCTTGTGTTAACTACTGGTTGAGAAGAAAGTTTACCTGACCCATGACTTTGAATTTAACCCACTAGTTAGCTAGTTGTCCTAATTGGGTTTTGAAGTCTTGTATGGATGCCTGAGTGGTTTGATGGAATTGGATGTTGTTAGAATCCATTTATTTCATTATATCGTCTGGTCTAGGATCAGTTTTTATAGGGGGGGGTTAGTAATACCTTTGGGGTGGTAGAGGATTTTTTGGTGGTGGTGGTGGATGAATACTCTTCCCCGGTTGGTTCCATTTTTGTTGAGGTTGGTTTTAATACCCCCATTCCTATAGGCTTGGTTCTCCTCCCACCTTTGGTTCGATGGATAGTAAGGTTCGTGAATAAATGGTTGGTTATAGGGGTGGCCTAGAAATATTGCCTCACAAATGCCAGATGATTTCCTCAATTGAGGACATTGGTCGGATTAGTTTGTGTCAGAAGAATATGTACCACAACAGATGGGAGGAGGATATTGTGATTTTATTTGGGAAAGAAAAAGTTTTTTAAGAAGGGAAATTACCTCTTCGAACATTGTGTTCTCCTTCTTCTTGATTTTAGTACTTTTCACCTCATGGACACCTGTAATCTGTACATTAGACCTTGACCCAAATTGTCGTTTGTTTTGCGCCTTGTTCTCAATTAGGGTTCTTGATGAAATTGGAGTCTTATCAACTATCTCACCACCAGCAGAAGCATCGATCATATTTTTATCAATGGGGATTAAACCCTCAAAAAATATTGAATTTAATGTTGATCACTTATTTGGTGGTGTAGGAAACTTGAACATAAACTTTTAAATCATTCCCAATACTCATGTAATGTTTCCCCTTGAGATTGTCTTGTACCACAAATTTGTTTTCCATATTATTGCAGTTTGAGATTCTGGGAAATAATTTTCAAGAAAAAGTTGTTTCATGTCCACCTAGAATCTTATTGTTGAATTATCATAATATACCTAATATTTTTTTGTGCCTTCTAAGGAAAATGGGAATGCTCTGAGATTTACTTGTCCTTCATTCACATTTTCAGGTTTTAATGTAGAACAACTAGTAAAATTATTTTAACTGTTTATGTTGTCCTTCTCCAGGAATTCCATTTAATTTGGAAATAAGTGAATTAGACTGGATTTCAATTCAAATTGATTATGTCTTTAAAGTTGATTTTTATTGTAGGGAAGACCCTAGGTCGTCTCTCGAGGAGTGTTGGTGGGTTTAGAGTGTGTTATTTTATTTAGAAGTACTAAATGAGGGGATGATTTTAAAACAGTTTAAAGAAAATGACTTGATTTAAAGAGTTTAACAGTTAATAAATAATAGTTGTGTATTAATAATTATGAGATAATAATATCATTTCATGTTCACTACACATCTTGGTGAGTTAATAATTATGAAAAATACACACGGTTTAATTAAATCCTTTGGTTGAGGGTTGTCAAGATCTCAACTGCCCTTTTTTCTATTAAATGATTCTCAAAGAACCACCCCTTGACACAAAAATTGTGTAGTAATGGTTTGGGTATAACTCATAGCTAATAAAGGTTTCCAAAGAAAACTGAAATCTTATGTTTGTGTGAGATATATAGGATTATTGATGGTCCAATTAGAATAACCCATGATTCCCACTTGAAATCTCAACCCAATAGGTGTTGAAATAAAAAGTGTTTCACTTAATTTTAATAATAGAAATGATATATGAGAAGAATCATGTCATGATAAGAAATAAGTTAAATATTTTGAAAACTTTTTACAAAAAACCAGTAGAAGAACAAGTTCTGGAACTCCCTCCGATGTGAGTGTAGCTCCCTTGAACTGACTATCCACTATTTAGCTCGACATCAGGAGGAGGATGATCGGGTGAAACATTGCCTTCATCCATGATTCCACTATTAGGATAGGGGCCTACAGAACTCCTTGGATGATTAGAGGACTATTTTGGGTCTCCAAAATACCATAAGTCTACCTCCTAGCCAAACATGCAAATGAGGAGCCCAAGGTGCCATTTTATAGGAAAATGGGAAGGTGGTTTTGAGGACACATAATTCATAAAACCACTTGTCATAGGGGTTTCTACCTCCTTTCCGACTTATATCGATTTGGAAAAAATATAAAAATTGTAGTACTGCCAATTGGATGTCTCCTTAGAATGTTTGGAATAATTAGTTCACCTATAGCATGAGGTATGCAAAAATCACAGCACACCAATTTTGACTCCGTACAGATTGGGTGTGTTTGATAGATCAGGCCTATTGGGCCACCAGATGGCTGAATGAGTCTATGGTTACTTCATATGAAATTTATCCCAACAAACATTAGACCAGACCACAAAATTTCAGACCAATTGGATTCATAGTCAAGTATAAGTGCGATGATTAATCCACTAGTGTGCTTCGATCCGGCGCAATTCAGACCATTTTTCTTAGACATCATCATGGGCCCTATAAATCACATCCTCCTACAATGGAATCATCAAAACAAGGAACATTTCCGTTTTTAACAGTGATAAACACAATATAAATGACTCAAACATGAAATAAAACATGTTATTATTTTTATAGTTTTCAATATAAAACAAGTTTAGCACAGTGGTGTAAATGTGAAAATTACAAAGTGAATCATTTTACTATCACACCCCCACACCTAAACATTTTCAGTCTTGGGAAAAGAGAAATATCAAAAAAATGTGGCATATATATTCCCAACATCACGAATATTTAACATTTAAGGAAATTTTAAATCACTAAATTAATGTGATCAATGGACGAACCACACAATGGAGTTCTTCCTTGTGAAAACTGAAAAAGTTGTCTCATAAATCTTATCACAATGAAATTCAAAGAGATTCATGACACCAATATGAGAAAGGAACTCAAAAGTCAACCATTCCATTAACTCTCCATGTGTGGGTGTGAAAACTATTCCATGCTATTCTATCCACTTTCTATCCAATAAATATAGGTTATCTTAAAATTATTCAGCTTTAAATGAATTTTCACTGAAACTACCCTACAACATTTGCAATCATATTTCAAGAACAACTCACTTACACATTCCAAAAAGTCAACTCATAAGCTCTTGACCTAGACATCCCCATTTGTTGTACATTTCATAACTCCCCTCATTTATTATTTTTCATTTTTAGATGTTGCATTTGGAATAAATATCGCACTCGTCTCTAAACCCTTGTTTGATCTCCTCATTACACTAATTTCAATAATTATAACAAGATAAAAGGTTGAGGAGGAGTGGTTTTTTACCTGAACAATACACAATTTTTTTTTGAGGGTGTACAAAAGTCTGACATTTGGTACGCATGCATAGGTCAATCTAGTAAAGTAATAAAACAGATCGGATAAGGAATTATTATATGAAAATATCATTTAAAGCTGAAAAATATTAACCTAACATAAATTTACCTTATATTAAGTAAGTAATATTCACACTTTTTTGTTTGGTGAAAAAATGAATGGAGATATTAGTGACATAGTTTTCCCAAAAAAAACTCACATAAGGGTCATCAATCATCTCAATGGTTTCACATAGATACAACCATTTATATCTTTGATAGAAAACCAATTTACTAAAAATCACTCCCTGATGTTAAATTCATACAAACGTTATTTTTTTCCCTTCATTATGGTATTTTTTACTTTCCACCCATTATGGTAACCACATCATGGAACATTGAGATTTTTAGTGGGGGAAAATGAAAATACCATAATGAAGGAAAAAAAAGAAGAAGATAAAAAAATGATGAAAATTCATAACTAACCCATGAATGTACCCATACCCCCCCCCCCACACCTAGAATGTGAAGTTTCATCACTGTAAAATTTGAGAATGTGAGATGGAAGGATAAAACATGGTGTGTTTCACTGGTATGTTGCTTCTTAAACATGGAGTTCCTCCATCGGGAACTCACGAATGGCTTCGTGGAAATGCTTTAGCCGCTTCCCATTGAAAGTGAAGGTTTTCTTGGTTTCATAATTTTGAACCGGAACAACACCAAATGGTGATACATTAATAATAGTTTGTGGGCCAAACCAGCAGTAATTAAGCTTACCTCGATGACAATTAAGCCTTAAATTATAATGAAGGACCTTCTGCCCAAGTAAAACTCATGAAGAAGGATGAACCAGTTGTGGGAAGCCTTGGTACGCTACTTATAAATCCTAGAGTATTCATAATCATATCTTCTCATTTCTTCTATATCTATAATCTGAAACTTCCCTTGAGAACCTGCACTATAATGATTAGAATTGAATAGTTTGATGGCCTCGTAGACTCGATGCTCAATCTCAATATGGAGGTGACAACTCTTTCCAAACACAAGATGATAGAAAGATAATCTAATGGGAGTTCAAAAAGTAGTGCATAGGCCCATAATGAATCAACATGTTGCAAAATGAAATCATTCTATTAGGATGAACCGTTTTTTCCAAAAAAAAATTACCACTCTATTTGACACCTGGTCTTGACCATTGGTATGTTGGTGATATGCAGTAGAAACTCGATGACTGTCCCCATACCTATGCAGATGTGATTGCATTTAATAGTTGCAGAAATGAAAACCCTGGTCATTGATGATGAACCTAGGAAAGATAAACCTAAAAAATATTTGGGTTCACACATATTATACAACTACCTTTGAATCATCAGTCCTTGTAGCTCCTTCCTCTACTCATTTTTGGCACATAATCAACTGCCATAAAAATGCACATGTTGGCAATGAAATTGGGAAATGGACCCATAAAGTCAATTCCACAAACATCAAAAATTTCATTATAGAGCAATGGTTGTTGTGGAATTTCATTTATTTTAGTAACATTACCCATTATTTGACAATGCAGGGATGATTTACAAAAACCATGACCATCCTGAAAAAGTGTTGGCAAAAACAGACTAGAATCAAGGATTTTGTGAGTAGTCTGTTGGAGACCAAACTGGACCCCACAAGCAAGAGTGTGGAAGAATCTATGTATGGAATGAAACTGACTATTGGGAACACAATGCATTAGGACATGATCACTACATGTGAGCCAATGGCAGGGGTCAACCCAAAATGTACCAACGAGAACCATGTTTTAGATAAATGGCATGGTTTTTGTTGAAATTGGTAGGAATGCAAGATGGTACCAAGTAATTTACAATTTCACCATACCAAGGAATAACATCTTGCACATAGTATAATTTCTAATCCGGAAACAAGTCATTAATGGGAATACAGTGGGATGAGTCAATTTCTGAGGATGGCAGGATCCTAATGATACGGTCAACCACCACATTCTCTGATCCTTTTTTATCTATAATTTCTAGATTAAATTTTGGAAGGAGGAGCATATAGAAAATGAGATATGATTTTTCTTCCAGTTTTTTTGGAGATACCAGAGGGATGCATGGTTTGCGAACACAATGAATTTGGACCCCAAAAGGTATAACCTGAATTTGTCCAAGGCAAAAAAAATGGCAAGGAATTCATTTTTAGTTGTGGTATAGTTTTCTTGGGAAGGGTCTAAATTACATGAGGCATGGGAAATGAAATGTGGATCTCGATCGACCATTTGTGACAAGACTGCCCAACTGCATAGTTAGAGTCATCACACATGAGCTAAAACGGTAAATCCCATCATGGTGGTTGGATTACTGGGGGTGGTGCGAGACTTGATTTTAACTTATTAAAAGCCTCCTCAAATTCATTATGAAAGAAAAATTCCATTTATTTTTTATGAAATTGGGATATGCGGAGTGTAATTTTACTAATGTCGCGAATGAAATGACGGTAAAATCCAGCATAAACTAGGAAAGACCACACATACTGTTCATTTTTGGGGAATGATAAGGAAGAAATGACATACGCTTTTGATTTATCTACTTGGATACCTTCCCTAGAAATGGCATGCCCCAAAACATGACCTTTTCACACCATAAAATGGTATTTCATATAATTTAATACATGATTCATTTCAATACATTTATGTAGGACTGAACCAAGACTACTCAAACATTCATCAAAAGAAGAGCCATAAACAGTGAAATTATCCATGAATACATCCATGCAATTATTCATGTAATCTAAAAAAATACTAACCATGCATCGCTAGAATGTACCTGGAGAATTGGATAAACAAAATGGCACCCATCTATAGGCAGATGTTCCAAAGGGGTAAGTGAAGGTTTTATTTTCCTAATCTATGGGAAAAATATGGATATGAATGTATCCAGAATACCCATCTAGGAAACATAAGTGCAACTTACCCTCTATCCTTTATAGTATTTGGTCAATGAATGGAAAATGGTAACGATTCTTCCTAGTGCGTTGGTTTAGTTAGCGATAGTCTATACAAAAACTCCAAAAATTCATCATTAAAGTTTCAACCAATTTGTTGTTTTCATTTTTTATTACTGAATGGTCGGTCTTTTTAGTATCTACTTAAACAAGACAGGCCCATTGGTTTTCAAAGATGGGTAAATGATTCTAGGAGCCAATAATTTTGTTACCTCATTATTCACAACTTCTTGGAGGTTTGGGTTTAGTCGACGTTGTGGCTGCCTCACTGGTTTAGCATCATCATTTAACAAAATAGGATGGGTAAAAATTGATGGTCTAATACAAGGAATTTCAGCAAGTGTCCATCCCAATGCTAGTTCATACTCTCTCAAGAGTTCAAATAGTCACAATTCAGGCTTATTAGGGAGTGAACTATAAATTATGACGGACAACTTGTTTCCATTCGCAAGATATGAATATTATAAATATCGAGGCAATTGTTTCAGTTCCAATTCAGGTGGATTTTGGATTTATGGGAGTGTGTGTGAATGTTAGAGGTCACTTATCTCATCTAAGTGCTCAATGGTATCATCCTCAATAGAAGAATGATATTTTAGAAGCATAGAAGTATCATGGATGGTCAGTGGTTCCTCAGTGTTCAATAAATCAACAATTAATAAACATGCATGACATTTATCTAACAAACTACAATAATAAATTCATGAATCATTAACCAGAATATCAATCAATGAAGAAAACTAAGAAAGGGGATCGGGGGGAATGATAGGAAGTGTTTTTAGGGGAATGGAGTAAATCAATTGAATTTAATGAGAGGGAGGAATGTTCTTCTGAGGGGTTATTCCGATCATCAAGGATGTTGAAATAGAATATGTCACCACCAAATTCAATAGATAATATACCATTTTGGACATTAATTATGGTTTTGGAGGATTTTAGGAAGGGTATCCCAAAATATAATTGGGGAATGTCCATTCATTCTATCATATTCTATTTTAAGAACATAATATTATGTAGGAAAAATTAAATTTTGAACCCTCACAAGAACATCCTCTAACACACTAGAAGAGTGTGTGGTACTTCAATTTTCCAGTTGAACAATAATTCCAGTTCACTTCAGTTCCTTGACCTGCAATGTAGAGTAAATAGATTGAGGCATCAAATTTATAGAAGCACCAAAATAAAGCATAGAATTAAAAAAATAATACTCATCTATGGTTCACAGAATTGAAAATGTTCTAGGATCATTTCACTTGGCGGGATGTGATGGCTCTAACAATGATGAAACATTCCTCCCCAAGCTCACCTTCTCATCTCCATGAAGTCGCCTAAGGTGTGCACACATATCCTTTAGAAACTTGGGGTACCTTTTATAACGACCCATACATTCCATACATTATTTTTACTTCAGAATTGAAGCACACTTATTACAACATATAACAAAACCAAGAAAGGACCGTATAGGTATAGTGTCTTTAGAAACTGGGAATGGTAAACAACTGGTTCATAAAACGTCTACACTGTCTCCCATTTATTCCATCATATCTATAGTCCCTTTTTGCATATTTTACTTAATAACCTTCTTCCTGACCTAGGAAAAAAAACATACAAAAGGGTGAGCTCAAATGCTCAGTAAGGGTAAATAAAATAAATATTAATCACATCATATACATAAGCACATAACTTTTGGAAATCTTAACCTGCAAAAGAGATCATAATTTCATAACATGGGATAAAACATGGAAGTGAAATGTAATCACAATAATCATAACATAAAACATGAAACTTTATGTCACACACACATAATCATAAAGAATCATTTCTTATTAGTCAAGACTCATTGCCATGATTATCTTAGTGGACAACGTCCATTTCTGAACAGAGTCACCCTCGTTTCAGTCCTGTTTCACTGAACCGGTATAACCTACCATTCCATCCATGTATATCTCATGAGATATAAAATCTTTACCCAATGCATTGGAGGGAGACATAGGTCCCACCCATCTCATAATGAAACCATTCCTATGTGTGCCACAAAATCATAAACCATACATCATAGCATAACCCATGTAATAAAAATGGTAATCTTAAACATCGTGACATCATAAAACAATTAATATAAGATAAAGGAATTCATAAATATAATTCCATCACAACATAATCAAATCAATTTAATAATAGGGATATAAATAGAACCCTTTATTATCTTAGATAGAAAATAATTTTGATAAAACACTTGAACTCCATTCTTGAGGAAAATATCCTTTCTGCTTCAAAAACACTTTCCCTTTCTTAACATGTCGTACAATTATAAAATAAAAGAAGTTGATTAAAAATAAACTTGAAAACATGTTAAGGAAGCTTCTTGGAAATAATTTATTAAAAATCCATTCATGCCGTATAAGTTAAAAAAACATTCTTCGTACTTTTGTCAGAAAAGTCAAAAAGTACCTCGTACGAAAAATGAAAAAAGATTCCTTTCATATCCTTTACTAAAAACTCACCGAAGGATAAAATTGGATTTAAACTATTGTAGGTGGATGGAAATAATATTACATATTGAGGAAACATGGATGTGGATGATAAAATACACCCCAGTGAATGCCAAAGTATAAACAAGCTCGGATAAAAATGAGATTGTGATATTTCCCTTACCTTAGGTCTGATTTTCCTCATAAGTGCCCGAACCTCCTGTATAATGATTTAAATAATGTTATTGACTTATTAAAGAATCATAATTATTTTTATGATATCATATATGGTCATATTCTTAGTTTCTTGGTAGTAATATTTCATTGCTACTTGTTATTCGGGTGTTTATAACTTTTTGTTATTATGCGTGTTTTGTCGAATAAATTCTTATTCTTATCTTTAGGTTATAGATACATCATTTCAAGAATGTTATTAATGTACTATATATCATATTTATTCATTCATTTTATTTATATAATCAATATGCAATGAAGATCATGTAGAACGAATCGCATCACATCGTGGAGACGGTATTCCGTACGTACGCAGGAGCGATGATATCGTTCCCATGTTCATGGAATTGTATTGGAGTGTATTTATACTATTTCAGAATCAATATCAATTTACAATAATCATATATAGTCATTATTTACACCATTATACCCATCCAAGTATGGAGGTGGTGGAAAATAGATTACACAACGGCGTGGAGACAATATTCCATACCCACACACGCGCGGTGATTTCTTTTTCTATAGGATAGATAGATGATGAAATAGGGTTGTTTCATATTTATAATAACATATAAGTATATGAGTGATACTGATGTTATTACATCATAATTAAACAACTAAATAAGAAGAAGTGGAAGAAGAAATAATGATGAAAGAATCGGTAATGGACATTACCTCTTCTTTGAAGTGCTTCTTTGAGACCTTTTAGGGCAGTAAAATTGGTCTTTGAAGAAGACCAGGACCTCTAGGATGTCTCTAAGGAAGTCGAGAGGATAAAGTGGCAGGGGTTGGCCGAGCTTGAAGGCTCAAAGTGGTGTGAGGAAGAGAGGGAGGAGGTTCCCTTTTATAAGGGAGGAGAGGGGCACCTTTGGAATAACTAAAAATATTATTTTATTATAAAGTTATGTTCGGTTTTAAATATCTCCAAATTGATTTATTTCGATGCTAAGGTGGGGATGGGTCGAAATACTCTCATCAAATAGAATTTAGACAAGTTTAGGTTCCTATTTTAACCTGATCATTTAGATTTGACATTAAGTTAATTAATTTTACTTTTATCGTGTCTTCTTGTGTTATTATACTATAAGGTTAATAAACTTACTATAAGCAGCCAAACAAACCCCAAGTTGTTTATTATTAATATATATAACCTTATATAAGTCATTTGGCCGAACCTTACATTTTTAGGAATAAAATAACAATTACTAATATAATATTTGTTTTAAAAACTATTTTATGTCAATTTTGACACTATTTATTAATTAATTTTTGTCAAACTCATAACAGAATGATTAGTTCGAACAAAGTTAATTAAATCAATTCTAAATGATTTAGTTATTTAACATTGATTTTAACTATTTTAACCCTTCTTTAAATAAATTAATAATAAATGTCCTAATCTAATCCAAGTGGGCCTAAATGGTCATATTTTATTCCTATGTTTGTTTTTGGTCGAATTACACTTTTCCAATAGAATTAGGACATGTGTTAGGGTAATAATAATATCATTTTTACCCTTAATTACCCTATTTACTTTTAACCGTGGTAAAATAAGTAAAAAGTTACTATTCACCAAAAAATTATTTTCATCTCATTGAACCACATTTTACTTACTGACATCAACCGTGTCTCTCGGATTTTCAAAATTCCACTCACAGAAGCGGTAAAATTGTGTTTTATGAAAAATTCAGTTTTTTTAACTACCACGTAGTGGTTTCACTATTCATCAAAAATTGAAAGTTTTCAGAAAAATACCAAAATTTCACCCTAGGCTAATTTTGATATTCCGAATCCAAAAATAAAGTCCATTTTGAAAAATAAAATTTATAAAATTTCAAAAAGTGTTTATTACTATTCATAACAACTAGTTTTAATAATATTTTAATAGTATATCATTGTTTAGTGAAACTCAGTATTGCGTACGATGCAAGCTATCGAGGAAGGTCACGATTTCATGTAAAGCAAGCCAAGGAAGTGTTGTGTGTAGAAAAATATTCCTTTGATGATTTATATAACATAAAAGTCTCGGGAGTTACACCTTTGAAGTTGCTTCACAACATCAATCAATGGGCTGTTAACATGAAATTTCATAAAAATTTCCAATATTTTTTTATCAAGATTAGTTTCCTTTTTTTTTCTTGGTTGGGAGGCCCTTTAAGGAAATGGAGGTGGAATGGTTGGGCTAGCTGACTCATCAAGATACACACTCTTTTCCTTGTAACGGCTTCTCTCAGGACAAGGTTCTTCAATATTTGGAACATTTTTAATGGTTGGGATGTTGGTTTCCTTAGGAGGGGATGAATCTAATGGTATATTCATTTTACATTCTAGTTGTTTTCCAATCCTAAGGGTTATGGAACTTACATTTCGTTTATCCATAGGGTTGACTACTTGTTGAGAGGGATGTTTACCTGACCCATGACTTTGAATTTCACCCACTGAGTTAGTTAGTTGGCCTAATTAGGTTTTGAGGTCTTGATTGCTTCTTATATAGTATTTAGGAATTTGATGTTGTTAGTAGAAATTTATTTCATCATATCTTCCTGGTTGGGTTCAGGTTTGGGAGGGGATGGTTGGAAATCCCTATGGGTTGGTTGAGGATTTCTGGTTGGTGGTGGTGGATGAATACTCTGCCCTGGTTGGTCCCATCGTTGTTGAGGTTGGTTTGAATAACCCCTTTTTATATAGGCATGGTTCTCCTTCCACCTAGGGTTGGATTGATTGTATGGTTCATGCCTAAAGGGTTTGTTATAGGGGAGGCCTGAAAATATTACCTCACAACTCATAGATGAATCCCTCAATTGAAGAAATTGGTCAGATTAGTGGGTGTCAGAAGAACATATACCATAATGGAAGGGAGGAGATTGAGATTTCCCATGGGATAGAGCATGTTGTCGTAGAAGGGTACATACCTCTTTGAACATTGTGTCCACCTTCTTCTCATATTCAGTATTTTTCACCTCATGGACACCTCAAATCAGTATATTAGACCTTGAACCAAATTGTTGTGTGTTTTGAGACATGTTCTTAATCTGGGTTATTGAAGCAATTGGGTTCTTATCAACTAGTGCACCACGAGTAATAGAATTGACCATATTTCAATCAATAAGGATTAAACCTTCATAAAAAATTTTAATTAAATGTTGATCATTTATTTGGTGGTGTGGGAAACTTGAATATAATCTTTTAAAGTGTTCCCAATATTTATGTAATGTTTCCCCTTGATAATCTCTTATCCCACAAATTTGTTTCCTTATTATTGCAGTTCTAGAGGGTGGTAAATATTTTTCAAGAAAAAGTCATTTCATGTTCACTCAGCCTCTTATTGGGGAATTAAAATCATATGACCAATATTTTTTTGTTTCTTATAATAAATCTTGAAATTCTCTGGGCGTTACTTTTCCTTCATCCACATTTGTAGGTTTTAATGTAGAATAAACAGTTTGACATTTTTTAAGTGTTTATGTGGATCTTCTCGAAAAAGTCCATGGATTCATGGAAATAACTGAATTAGACCGGATTTCAGTTCATATTGACTATGTTTTTAAGGTTGACTTATAGTCTAGGGCAGACCCTAGGTCGTCTCTCGTGGAGTGTTGGTGGGTTTAGAGTGTGCATTTTTAATTAGATGTACTAAAATAGGGGGTGGTTTTAACATAGTTTAAATAAAATGACATGATTTAAAGAGTTTAATAGTTGATAAATAAAAGTGATGTATTAATAATTATGAGAGAATAAGATCAATTCAACTTCACTATACATCTGGGTGAGTTCATCATTCTGAAAAATACATGCGGTTTAATAGAATTCTTTTATTGAGGGTTGTCAAGATCTCAACATCCCTATTGCCTCTTAAATGATTCTCAATGAACCACCCCTTGACACAACAATCGTGTTGTCAAGGTTTGGATATAAAAATAAATAAATAAATTCTATAAAAGCATAGTAAGATCTTATGTATGTGTGATATAAATAAGACACTTGTCTTGTCAAATCAGAAAAACCCAAGATCCCCACTTCAAATCTCACCACAATCAGTGTTGAAATAAAACGTGTTGCACTCAATTTCAACAATAGAAAATAAATCAGAGAAGAATCATACCAAAATAATATATAAGTGAAATATTTAGCGCTCCAGTTACACAAAACTTGTAGAAGAACATGTTTTTTAACTTCGTCCCAAGTGTGTGTAACTATGTCGAAATGACGGTCCACAGTTTAGCTCGACATCAGGAGAAGGAGGAAGCTTGAGCGAAACCTTCCCTTCATCCATGATTACACTATGAGGATAGGGGAATACAGATCTCCTTGGATGATGAGAGTACACCTTTGGGTCACCAATATATCAAAGCTCTAACTCCTAGCCGAAATTGAAAATGAGGATCCCTTGGTTCCATTTTATAAGAAAATGGCAAGGTTCTTTTGAGAACACAGAATAATTAAACCCAATTGTAAATAGGTTTTCTACCTCCAGAAAGCAATATCACTATTTGATGAAAATAAAAAAGTTTTAGCCACACCTCTTCTATGTATCCTCCAAATTCTTGGCTTTATATGGACACATATTGCACGAGATATGTGAAAAAAACATCACACTACTTTTTACTCTATACAGATTTGCTGTGTTAGAAAGATCATGTCGGTTGGGCCACCCGATGGCTGAATGTGTCTATGGTTATTTATAGGAAATTTATCCCAATAAACATTGCACCGTACGACAAAATATCAGCCCAATTGGAATCACATTATAGTAGCAGTTTGCGGATTAATCTACTATTGTTCTTGGATCATTAGCATTTTGGCCCATTTTTCTTGGATATGATCAAGGGACCTCCAAATCACCTCCTCCTACAACGAAATCATAAAAACAAGTATCATTTCCATTTAAAATAGTGATAAACAAAAAATAAATGATTCTAACATTAAATTCAACTTGTTATTATTTTTATAATTTTCAATATAAAACAAGTTTATCACAGTGGTGTAAAGGTGAAAATTACACAAATAATCGTGGTACGATCACACCCCCACACCTAAACATTTCCACTATTTTAAAAAGTCACATATCCATAAATAATGAGGCATATATATATATATTCCCAACATCAAGAATATTTAACATTTGAGGAAATTTTAATTCACTAAAGTAATGTGATATATGAAGGAGCCACACAAAGGAGTTCTTCCTAGTGAAAATGGAAAAGGATTTCTCATAAATCACATCCCAATGAAATTAAAAGAGATTCATGACACTAATATGAGAAAGGAATTCCAAAGTACACGACTCCAGTTACTCTCTATGTGTTTTTGTGAAAACCATTCCATGATATTCATTAAACATTATATCCAATAAATATAGGTTATTTTAAAATTATTCAGATTTAAATGAATTTTCATCGAACCTTCCCTACATCCTTTGCAATCATAGTTCAAGACCCACTCACATAAGAATTCTCATAAGTCAAAACATAATATCCTGACATAGATATCCCCATATTTTTTACATTTCATCACTCCCATCATTTATTATTATTATTTTAGATGTTTCATTTGGAACAAATATCACACTCATCTTTCAAACCTTGTTTGATCTCCTCACGACACTAATTACAATAGTTATAACAAGATCAAAGGATGAGAAGAAGTGGTTTTTGACCTGCCCAAGAGTCAATAATTTCTTTTGAGGGCATACAACAATCTGAAATTAGGTACACATGTATATGTCAATCTAGTTCAGTAATAAAATAGATCGGATAAGAAATGAACGTATGAAAATATCATTTAATGATGAAAATATTAACCTAACATATATTTAACTTATATAAAGTAATAAATATTAACACATTGTGGTTTGGTGAAAATTTGTATGGAGATATTAGGGACATAGTTTTCCCAAAAACTACTCACACATGGGGCATCAATCATCTCAATGGTATCACATAGATACAACCATTTATATTATTGATAGAAAAATAATTTAATAAATAACACTCCCTGATGTTAAATACATACATAAATTCTTTTTTCCATTCATTATGGTATTTTATATTTTCCCCCTTTATAGTCACCACATCATTAAACATTCAATTTTTTAATGGGGGGAAAATGAAAATACCATTAAGAAGGAAAAAAAGAATAAAGAAAAAAATGATGAAAATTCTTATCTAACCAAGGAATGTACTCATTCACCCCCCACACCTAGAATGTACAATGTCATGATTCTAAAATTTGTGAATGTGATAAGGAAGTATACAACCTGGTGTGTTTCACTGGTATGTTGATTCTTGAACATGGTGTTCCTCCATCAGGAACTCCAGAATGGCTTCGTGGAAGTGCATCAGCTGCTGCCAATTAACGGTGAAGGTTTTCTTGGTTTCTTCATTTTGAACCTGAATAAATCCTAATGGAGCAACATTTATAACAGTGTATGGGCCAAAATAGTTGGAATGAAGCTTACCTGGATTCAACCTAATCCATTTATTATAAAGTAGGTCTTTCTCCCCAATGTGAAACTAAAGATGATGGATGAGACGGTCGTGGGTAGCCTTGGTATGCTCTTAATAAATCATGGAGTTATCATATGCATCTCTTCTCATTTTTTCTATATTTTGAATCTGCAACTTCCTTTGAGCACCTGCACGAGAATGATTAGAATTTCATTGTTTGATGGCCTAGTAGGCCCAATGCTCAATCGCAATAGAATGGTGAAAACTCATTCCAAACACAAGATGATATGGTGACATTCCAATGTGAGTTTTAAAAGAAGTACAGAAGGCCCGTAATGAATCATCGTGTCGAAGAATCCAATATTTTCTATTGGTTTGAACCATTTTTTTCATGAATTTGTTTTACCTCTCTATTTGACACCTTGTCTTGACCATTGTTCTATGGGTGATATGCAGTAGACACTCGATGACCAAACCCATACCGACGCAAAAGTGATTGCATTGTTTTGTTGTAGAAATGAGAACCCCGGTCACTAATGATGAACTCAGCTAAGCCAAACCTGCAGAAGATTTGGGTACACAAAAATTCTCAACTACCTTAGAATCATCAGTTCTTGTAGTTCATTCCTCTACCAATTTTTACATGAAATCAACTGGCAGAAGAATGTATAAGATGGAAAAGGAACTGGGAAATGGACCCATAAATTCAATTCCCCAAAAATAAAAATGTCATGAAGGAGCAGTGATTATTGTGGAATTTCATATCTTTTAGAGACATTACCCATTATTTGAAAACGAGGAAAATATTTAGAAAAATTATGGGCATCCTAAAAAAGTGTTTGCCAAAAGAGATCAGAATCATGGATTTTGTGAGTAGTCCGTGGGGGACCAATGTGGCCCCCACAAGCATGAGTGTGGTAGAATCTAAGGAAGGACTGAAACTCACTATCGGGAACATAACACCTAAGGACTTGATGACTACATGTTTCCAAAAGGTAGGGGTCATCCCAGATGTACCAAAGAGACTCATGTTATAGACGAATAGTTTGGTTTTTGTTAAAATTAGTAGGAATGAATGATGCTACCAAATAATTTTCAATTTCAGCATACCAAGGAATAACAAATTGCACTCAGTACAATTTTTCATCGGGAAAAATGTCATTAATGGGAATATAGGGGGTGAGTCAATTTCTGAGGATGGGAGGATCCCACTGATATGGTCAACCACCCCATTCTATGATCCTTTTTTTCTATAATTTCTTGATTAAATTCATGAAGGAGGAGCATCCATCAAAGGATATGTGGTTTTGCTTCCGGTTTCTTAAGGAGATACTTGAGGGATGCATTGTCTGAGAACACAATGAATTTAGACCCCAAAAGGTACGACCTGAATTTTTCCAAGGAAAACACAATGGAAATGAATTATTTTTCAGTTGTGGTGAAGTTTTCTTGGAAGGGTACAAAGTACGTGAGGCATAGGCAACGACATGTGAAGCTCGATCGACCATTTGTGACAAGATTTCCCCAACTGCATAGTTAGAGTCATCACACATGAACACAAACGGTAAATCCCACCAAGGTGGTTGGATTACTAGGGGTCACTTGAGACTCCATTTTAACTTATTAAAATCTTGCTCACATTCATTATCAAAAACAAATTCCATTTACTTTTCGAGTAGTCAAGAGAGGAGGAGTGTAATTTTACTAAAGTCATGAATGAAATGATGGTAAAATACAACATGACCTAGGAAATACTACACATCCTATACATTTTTTGGGAATGGTAAGGAAGAAATGACATCAACATTTGATTTATCTACTTGGATACCATCCCTAGAACTGACATGCTCCAAAACAATTCCTTGTCGCACCATGGAATGGAATTTCTCATTATTGAATACATAATTCTTTTCAATACATCGACGTAGGACTGAACCAAGACTACTCATAAATTCATCAAATGAAGAGACATAAATAGTGAAATTATCATGAATACTTCCATGTAATTCACTAGGTTATCTGAAAAAATACTAACCATGCATCACTGGAAAGTACCCAGAGCATTTCACAGACCAAATTGCATCCTTCTATATGAAAATGTGCCAAAGTAGCAAGTGGAGGTTGCCTTTTCTTGATACTCATGGGAAATATGGATATAAAATTATTTAGAATACCCATCAAGAAAACAGTAGTGCGACTTACCCACTATCCTTTCTAATTTTTTTTAATTAATGGAAAAGGGAAATGGTCCTTCCTAGTGTGTTGGTTTCGTCGGCAATAGTCTATACAGACACGCCAAATATTCTGCACACGATTTAGAACAAATTCATTGTTTTTTTTTGGATTACTCTAAGGCCAGTCATTTTAGGAACTACTTGAACATGACTGACCTATTGGCTTTCAAAGACGAGGTATCTGATTCAAGAAGCCAAAAATTTTGTTACCTCATTTATCACAACTTATAAAAGGTTTGATTCTGTCGATGCTATGGCTACCTCACTGGTATTGAATCATCATTTAAAAAAATATGATGTGTAAAAATTGATGGTCTAATACCAGGAATGTCAGCATTTTTCCATACCAAAACTTCTTTATAATCCCTCAAAAGTTCAAGTAGCCTCAATTTATTCTTAGGAGGGAGTAAACTATAAATGATGACAGGAAACTTGTTTCCATTCTCAATATATGAATATTTTAAATCTTGAGGAAATTTTTTCATTTCCAATTCAGGTGGATTTTGTATTGATGGGAGTTTGTGTGAAATTAAGAGGTAACTAATCTCATCTAACAACTCAATGGTATCATCCCCAATAGAGGAATGAGATTTTTCATGATTAGTAGTATCATTGATGGTCAGTGGATCCTCAGTCTTTAAGAAATCATCAATTAATAAACATGTATGACATTTTTCTAACCCACTACAATAATCAATGCATGAATACTTTCCTAGAATTTCAATTAAAGAAGAAAACTCAAAAAGGGGGTCATGGGAATGATAAGAACTGTTTTTAGATGAATGGTGTACATCAATTAAATTTACTGAGAGATAGGAATGTTCTTTTGAGGGGTGCTTCATGGAATCAAGGATGTTAAAATAGACTATGTCACCACCAAATTCCATAGATAATATACCATTATGGACATTAATTATGGTTTTGGAGGTGTTCAGGAATGGTATACCCAATATAATTGGGGTATGTTCATTCATTCTATCATCTTCCATTTTATTCACATAAAAATCAGTAGGAAAAATTAAATTTTGAACCCACAAAAGAACATCCTATAACACACTATAGGGGTGTGCGGTACTCTGATTAGCCAGTTGAACCATAATTCTAGTGGTATGCATTTCCCCGACCTGAAATGTCGAGTAAATAGAGTGAGGCATCACATTTATAGAAGCACCTAAATCAAGCATAGAATTAGAAAAATAATACTCCCCTATGGTGGACGGAATTAAAAATGTTCTAGGATCATTGCACTTGGTGGGAACTGATGGCTCTATCAATGCTGAAACTTCCCTCCCCATGATCGCCTTCTAATCTCCACGAATTCTCCTTCAGTGTGTGCACATCACCTTTAGAAACATGGTGTACCATGGAATTTTATTCACAACAACAATAAATGGGATGTTAACCAATACATTCATGAAAATTTCCAATATTTTCCTATCAGGTTCATTTTACTTTTGTTTTCATGGTTTGGTGGATCTTTGAGGAAATGGAAGAGGAATGGTTAGGATAGGTGACTCATCAATATACACTCTCTTTCCTTTGTAAGGCTTTCTCTCAGGATAATGTTCTTCAATATTTGTAAAATTCTTAATGGTTGGGATGGAGGTTTCCTAAGGATGGGATGACTCTAATGGAGGATTCATTTTAATTTATAGTTTTTTTTCCACTCCAAAGTGTGATGGAACAAAAATTTCCTTTATCTATAGCGTTATCTACTGGTTGAGAGGGAAGTTTACCTGACCCACGACATTGAATTTCACCCACTGAGTTAGCTAGATGACCAAATTGGGTTTTGAGGTCTTGTATGGATGCCTAAGAGGTTTCTTGGACTTGTATGTTGTCTGCAGAATTTTTCTTTATCATATCTTCTAGGCTGGGATCAGGTTTTTGAGGGGGTGGTTGAGGATTTCTGGGTGGTGTTGGTGGATGAATACTCTTCCCCAGTTCATTCCATTGTTTTTGATGTTGGTTTGAATACACATTTTCCTATTGTCTTGGTTCTCCTTCCACCAAGGGTTGGATGGACAGTAAGGTTCTTGCCTAACGGGCTGGTTATAGGGGTGAACAAGAAATATTGCCTCACAACTCGCAGATGTTTCCCTCAATTGACGACATTCGTTAGAGTAGTGGGTGTCAGAAGAACATATACCACAATGGATGTGAGGAGGATATTGAAAATTTTCATGGTAAAGTTCAAGTTGTCAAAGAAGGGTACTTACCTCTTCGAACTTTGTGTCCACCTTCTTCTCAAATTCAGTACATTTCACCTCATGGACACCTCAAATTAGTATATTAGACCTTGAACCAAAATGTTTTGTGTTTTGTGTCATGTTCTAAACTAGGTTTCTTACAACAATTTGGGTTTTATAAACTAGTGCATCACCTACAGCATTATCAATCATATTTCAATAATTAGGGATTAATCCTTAATAAAAATATTGAATTAAAAGTTGATAATTTATTTAGTGGTGTGGGAAACTTGAAAATAACTTTTTAAAGCATTACCAATATTCATGTACTGTTTCCCCTTGAGATTGTCTTATCACACAAATTTCTTTCCTTATTATTACAGTTTGAGATGCTGGGAAATATTTTTCATGAAAAAGTATTTTCTTGTTCGCCCAACCTCTTATTGAAGAATTAACATAATATAACCAATATTTTTATTATCTTCTAATGAAAATGGTAATGCTCTGAGCATTACATGTTATTTATCCACATTTGAAGTTTTTAATGTAGAACAAATAGTACGAAATTCGTTTAATTATGTTTGTGGATCTTCTCCAGTAAGTCCATGGAATCTTGGAAATAAGTGAATTAGACAAGATTTCAGTTCAAAATTATGTGGCTCTCCTTGCATTTGAATATAGGTGGCCCAGATATCAACATCAGGTTAGGTTAGTTCTTTTAATGTACGGTTGTTTTCAGCCATATTATGAATGTTTATTTCAGTTTTTATATTGGGTCCAGAAGATGAAAAGGAAGGATAAATAAGAGTTTCAATGTTTTGTGTGTCCTCTTTTTATTTGTTATCTTGTGCGCCTCAGGGTCGCTAATGTAATATCCTCTCCATTTCGGGTTTGAAATGTGGTAAATATCCCAGATTAGAATTTTTCATGATCCAAACCTACAAAATAAATAGATCAGAATACAAAAACATAGGTATAGGTATAATATAAAATAAATAAACATTCACAAAAGTTTAAAAAAATATTTTGGAAAACACGCACTTGAAACTAAAGCGCTCCTCGACAATGGTGCCAAAATTTGGCCACACAGTCGTGGCACTTCAAAATGAAAATTTTTTAAGGTTGATTTATAGTCTAGGGTAGACCCTAGGTCATCTCTCTAGGAGTGTTGGTGTGTTTAGATTGTTTGTTTTTAATTATAAGTACTAAAAGAGGAGGTGGTTTTAAAACAATGTAATGAAAATGAATTGATTTAAAGAGATTAATAGTTGATACATAAAAGTAGTGTATTAATAATTATGAGAGAATAAAATCATTTCAAGATCACTATAAATCTGGTGATTTCATTATTCTGAAAAATACACATGGTTTAATGGAATCCTTTGATTGAGGGTTATCAAGATCTCAACTTCCCTCTTCCTCTTAAATGATTCCCAAAGAACCACCCCTTGACACAACAATAATGTTGTGAAGGTTTGGGTGTCGATAATAGTTAATAAAGGCTATCGAAGCATATTAAAATCTAATGATTTTTTGAGATAAATAGGACTCTTGTCTTGTCCAATTGAAACAACCCAAGATTGCCACTTGAAATCTCAACCCAATCAGTGTCGAAATAAAAAGTGTTTCACTTAAATTTAACAGTAGAAATACAACCATATAAGAATCATGTCAAGATAAGAAATAATTGAAATATTTATAACTTAAATAACACAAAACCAGTAGAAGAACATGTGTAGGAACTCTCTCCCAAGTCTGTGTAGCTCCCTCGAAATGATTGTCCACCGTTTAGCTCGACATCAGGAGGAGGAGGAATCTCGGGCGGAACATCGCCTTCATCCTTGATGCCCCTATGAGGACAAGGTCCTCCAAAACTCCTTGGATGATGGGAGGTCTCCATTGGGTCTCCAAAATACCATATCATTTTATCCAGGATAAACATGAAAATGAGAAGCCCATAGTTCAATTTTATAAAAAAATTGGAAGGTGGTTTTGAGCACATAGAATTTATAAAACCACTTGTCAAAGGCATTTCAACCTCCAGATAACCATATACTGATTTGGAGAAAATAAAAAAAATTTATCCCCACCTCTTGGATATCTCCTCCGAATGTTTGGAATAATTTGGACACAAATTTCACAAGATATGTATAAATCACATCACACCACTTTTGACTCCGTGTAGATTTGGTGTGCTGGATAGATCAGGTTGGTTGGGCCACCAGATTGAAGAATGTGTATTTGGTTCCTGCATATGAAATATATCCCAAAAAATCTTGGACAATCTCACAAAACATCAGCACATTTGGATGCTTGGTATAGTAGAAGTATGTAGATTAATCCACTGGTGTTCTTGGATCCTGTGCTTTTGGCCCATTTTTCTTGGACATCGTCATGGGCCCTCCAAATCACCTCCTCCTATAATGTAATCATCATATCAAGTAACATTTTCCTTTTTAATAGTGATAAATAGACTATAAATGATTAAAACATGAAATGAAAATTGTTTCTATTTTTATAATTTTCATTATAAAACAAGTTTAGCATAGTCGTGTAAAGGTCAAAGTTACATAGTGAATCATGGTATGATTACACCCCCACACCTAAATATTTTCACTCCTGGTAAAAGTCACATATCGAAATAAAATGAGGCATATATATATTTCCAAAATCATGATGATTTAACATTTGAAAAAAATTTAATCCTCTAAATTAATTTGATCAATGAATGAACCACACAAAAGAGTTATTCCTAGTAAAAATTGAATTAGATGTCTCATAAATCATATCACAATGAAATTCAAATAGATTCATGACACCAATATGAGAAAGGAAGTCAGAAGTCAACCATTCTACTAACTCCCCATGTGTGTGTATGAAAACCATTCCATGAAATTCCTTCCACTTTCTATCCAATAAATATAGGTTATTTTGAAATTATTCAGATTTAAATGAATTATCACCGAACCTACCCTACATCCTTTGCAATAATATTTCAATACCCACTCACATAAGAATTCCCAAAAGTAAATCCACAATCTCCCCACCAATATATCCCCATATGTTGTACAATTAATCACTCCCCTCATTCATTATTTTGGTTTTTTAGAAGTTTCATTTTGAAAAAATCTCACACTCATCTCTCAGCCCTTATTTGATCTCCTCACGACAGTAATGGTAATAGTTAGAACAAGATCAAAGTTTGAGGAGGAGTGGTTTTTGACATGCCCAAGACATAAATATTTTTGTGAGGGCATACAATAGTTGGACAATAGGTACACATACTTCGGTCAATCCGGTACAGTAATGATACAAATCAGATAAGGAACGAACGTATAAAAATATAACTTAATGTTGAAAAACATTAACATAACATATATTTACTTTATATTATGTATGAAATATTCACACTTAGTGGTTTGGATCAAAAATTTATTGAGATATTAGGGACATAGTTCTCCAAAAAACTACTCCGACAAGGGGCATCAATCATCTCAATGGTTTCCAACAGATACAACCATTTGTATCATTGAAACAAAACTAATTTACCAAAAAATCACTCATTGATGTTAAATTCATACAAGCCTTCATTTTTTCCCTTTGTTATGGTATTTTTACATTCCCTCCTTTATGGTCACCATATCACGGAACTTTGAAATTTTGATAGGGGAAAAATGAAAATATCATAACGAAGGTAAAAAAAAGAATGAAAAAAACGATGAATATTACTATCAAACACAAGAATGCACCCATCCCTCCCACACCTAGAATGTGCAGTTTTCTGACTATAATATTTGAGAATGTGAGAAGGAAGGATAAAACATGGTGTGTTTCAATGGTTCGTTGCTTCTTGGACATGGAGTTCCTCCATTGGGAACTCCAGAATGGCTTCATGGAAGTGATTCAGCCACTTCCCATTGATAGTGAATGTCGGCTTGGTTTCTTCATTTTGAACCATAAAAACAAAAAAATTAGATACATTTATAACAGTGTATGGGCCAAAATAGCTGGAATAAAGCTTACCTGGATGAAACTTATGTCTTTCATTATAAAGGAGGACCTTCCTGTTGAGATTGAGCATTGGGCCTACTGGGCCATCCAACAATGCAATTATAATCATTACTGTGTCGGTGATCAAAGGTAGTTGAAAATTCAAGAGAAGAAGAAATGACAATAGATGAAAATGAGAACTCCATGATTTATAAGGAGATTACCAATGCTTCCCATGACCGTCTCATCCTTCATCATCAGTTTAACCTTGGGCATAAGGTCCTACTTTATAAAGCAAGGCATAAGTTTCCTCAAAGAAAGATTTTTCCCAATGGTTTTTCCCATACACTATTATTAATGTATATCCATTTTGTATTTTTCAGGTTCAAAATGAAAAAAACAAGCAAACCTTCACTGTTAATGGGATACGACTAAAGCACATCCATGAAGCCATTCCGAAGTTCCCGATGGAGGAACTCCATGTTCAAGAAGCAACATAACAGTGAAACACACAATGTTTTATCCATCCTTCCCACATTCTCAATAATTATAGTGAGGACACTACACATTCTAGTTGTGGTCGGGATGGGTATATATCTGTGTTAGTTATAAATTTTCATCATTTTTTCTTTCTTCTTCTTTTTTCCTTCCTTATGGTATTTTCATTTTTCCCCCATAAAAAATTTCGATGTTCCATGATGTGGTGACTATAACAGGTGGAAAGTAAAAATACCATAACAAAGGGAAAAAGAATGTATATACAAATTTAACACCAGGGAGTGATTTTTAGTAAATTGGTTTTTTGTCAATGATATAAATGGTTGTATCTATGTGAAACCATTGAGATGATTGATGCCCCTTCTGTGAGTAGTTTTTGGGAAAACCGTGTCACTAATATCTCTATAAATGTTTGCACCAAACCACATATTGTGGATAATTATTACATAATATAAGGTAAATTTATGTTAGGTTAATAATTTTCACCTTTAAATTATATTTTCATACGTTCGTTCCCCATCCGATCTATTTCATTACTGTACCAGTATGACCTATGCGTGTGTACCTAATGTACGACTATTGTACGCCATTAAAACAATTTGTGTCTTGGTCAGGTCAAAAACCACTCCTCCTCAACCTTAAATCTTGTTTTAACTATTGTAATAAGTGTCGTGAGGGGATCAATTGAGGGTTGAGAGATGATTTTGTCATTTCTTCCAAATGAAACATCTAAAAAACAAAAACAATAAACTATAGTAGTGAAGAAATGTACAACATATGAGGATATATATGTCTGGGGATTATGGTTTGACTTCTAGGAATGCATAAGTGAGTGGGTCTTGAAATATTATTGTACAGGACGTTGGGAAGGTTCAGTGATAATTCATTTAATGCGGAATAATTTTTAAATAACATATATTTTTTGGATAGAAAGCGGAAAGAATAGCATGAAATGGTTTTTACACACACAAATAGAGAGTTAGTGTAATTGTTGAATTTTGAATTCCTTTCTCATATTGGTACCATGAATATCATTGAATTTCATTGTGATATAATTTATGAGACATCCTTTTCAATTTTAACTAAGAAGAACTCCTTTTTGTGGTTCTTCTTTGATAACATTACTTTAGTGAATCAAAATTTAATCAAATGGTAAATATTAATGATGTTGTGAATTTATTTATATATGCCTCATTTTTTTGGATATAGGAGTTTTCCTAGGAGTGCAAATGATTAGTTTTGGGGGTGTGATCGTACAATGATTCACTGTGTAATTTTTTCCTTTACACCACTATACCAAACTTTTTTTATATTGAAAATTACAAAAATAATAAAAAGATGAATTTCATGTTTGAATCATTTATTTTTTTTATCACTGTTATAAAGGTAAATGTTACTTGTTTTGATTATTCCATTGTAGGAGACGGTGATTTGGAGTGCCAATGATAATTTCTATGAAAAATGGTCCAAACTGCGTAGGATCCAAGCACACCAGTGGATTAAACCGCACTCTTTGACTAGTCCGTGAATCCAATTGGGCTGAAAATTTTTGGGAGGGTCCAAAATTTATTAGTATATATTTCATAAGAATAATCCAAAGACTTATTCTTCCATCTGGTGGCCCAACCAACCAGATCTATCTAGCACACCAAATCTGCACATTGTCAAATGTGGTGTGTTGTGATCAGTCCATATCATGTAATATATGAGTAAACATTATACCAAACAATCATATGGTATAGAAACGTGGTGGGTCTACAACGTTTTTATTTTTTCCAAATCAAGATAAGGCTGTATGGAGGTTGGAACACCTGTGACAAGTGGTTTTATGAATTTTGTGTGCTCAAAACCACCTTCCCATTTTCCTATAAAATGGCACCTTGAGATCCTCATTTGAAAGTTCGTCCAGGAGGAAAATATCTGGTATTTTGGATACCAAAAGGAGTTATCTCATCATTAAAGGAGTTTAGTATACCCCTATCCTCATATGGGAATCAAGCATGAAGGAAAAGATCTACCAGAGCTTCTTCCTCCTCGTAATGTTGATCTAAATTGTGGACGGTCATTTTGAGGGAGCTACAATCACATGGGAGTGAGTTCCAAATTTTTTTAATCTACTGGTTTTGTGTAATTTGTGTGCAAAATATTTCACTTATTTCTTATATTAACATTATTCTTTTCTTATTTCATTTTTATTGTAAAAATTAAGTGAATCGATTTTTATTTCAACACTGATTGGGTTGAGATTTCATGTGGGAATATTGGGTTATTCTGATTGGACAAGACAAGAGTCTTATTTATCTCACACATTCACAAGATTTCAGTATGATTTGGTAGCCTTTTTTAACTGTTCTTTATATCCAAACCTTGACAACACGATTGTTGTGTCAATGGTTGGTTATTTGAGCATCATTTAAAAGGCAAGATGGAAGTTGAGATCTTGACAACCCTCAATCAATGGATTCCATTAAACCTTGTGTATTTTTATGATTGATGAACTCACAAAGATGTGTAGTGATCTTGAAATTATCTTATTCTCTCATAATTATTAATACACCACTTTTATTTATCAACTATTATACTCTTCCAATCAAGTCAATTTCATTAAATTGTTTTAACACCACCCCATCTTTTAGTACTTCTAATTAAAATCGCACAGACTAAACCCTCCAACACTCCTCGAGAGATGACCTAGGATCTTCCCTATACAATAAATCAACCATTAAAAAATAATCAATTTGATTATTTCTTTAACACATAGGATCCACTAACCATCGATGATTCTTCTAAGCTTTTAAAAGCTCATTCCTCTATTGAGGATTATACCATTGAACTGTTAGATGAGATCAGTGACCTCTCACTTTCACACACAATCCCATCAATCCAAAATCCACCAGAATTGTAATTTAAATAATTTCCCCAAGATTTAAAATATTTATATCTTGAGAATGGAGACAAGTTTCCCGTTACCATTTCTAGTTCACTCCCTCCTGAGCATGAATTGCGACTGCCTGAACTTTTGAGGGAGTATAAAAAAGCTTTCGGATGGACACATACTGAAATTCCTGGTATTAGACCATCAATTTTTACACATCTTATTTTTTTAAATGATGAGGCTAAACTAGTGAGCTAGCCCCAATTTCGACTGAACCAAAACCTCCTAGAAGTTGTTAAAAAATGATGTAACAAAATTAATTGTTGTTGGAATCATTTACCGCATCTCTGATAGAAAATGGTTCAGTCATGATCAAGTAGTTCTTAAAAATATCGTCCTTACAGTAATCAAAAATGAATAAAATGAATTGGTTGCAACTCATGTGCATAATAGTTTGCATGTCTATATATAATATTACCGAATAAAACCAACACACTAGGAAGTACCATTTCCCTTTACCATTCATTGACCAAATTCTAGAAAGCTAGTGGGTAAGTCCCACTACTGCATCCTTCATGGGTATTCTGGACACTTTCATATCCATATTTCCCAGGAGGATTAGGAAATGACATCTTTTACATGCCCCTTGGGAACATTTTCATATAGAAGGATGCCATTTGGTATGTACAATGCTCCAGATACTTTCCAGCAATACATAGTTATTATTTTATCAGATTATAGGGAAAATTGCATGGAAGTATTCATGGATTATTTCACTATTTATGGATCTTCTTTTAATGAATGTTTGAGAAATATTGGTTCAGTCCTACGTCTCTGTATTGAAAACAATATTGTGTTAAATTATGAGAAATTCTCTTTCATGGTGCGACAAGGTATTGTTTTGGGGTATGTCATTTTTGGGGATGGTATCCAAGTAGATAAATCAAAAGTGGATGTCATTTTTTCCTTACCATTCCCCAAAAATGTATAGGATGTGAGGTCATTCTTATGTCCTGTTGTATTTTACCATCGTTTCATTCATGACTTTAGTAAAATTTCACTCCACTCTCCCGATTCCTCTAAAAAGAAAGTGAATTTGTTTTTGATAATAAATGTGAGGAAGATTTTAATAAGTTAAAATAGAGTCTCACATCACCCCGGGTAATCCAACCACCTCTGTGGAATTTTCATTTGAGCTCATGTGTGATGCCTCTAACATTGCAGTTGGGAAGTATTGTCAAAAAGGGTCGATCAAGCTCCACATGACATTGCCTATGCCTCATGTACTTTGGACCCTGCCCAAAAAAAATATACTACAACTAAAAAATAATTTCATGCCATTGTATTTTCATTGGAATAATTTAGGTCATACCTTATGGGGTCCAAAGACATTGTGTTCTCCGACCATGCAGCCATTCAGTATCTCCATAAAAACCCAGAAGCAAAATCACATCTCATTCACTGGATGCTCCCCCTTGAAGAATTTAATCTAGAAATTAGAGATAAAAAAGAAGAATAGAATGTGGTGGCTGACCATATCAGTAAGATCCTCCCATCCACTGAAATTGACTAATCCCCTTGTATTCCCATTAATGACATATTTCTTGATGATAAATTCTACAGAGTACAAGATGTTATTCCTTGGAATGCTGAAATTATAAATAATTTGGCAGCATTCTGCATTCCTACTAATTTCAACAAAAACCAAGACAGTCGTCTAAAACATGAGTCTCGTTGGTACATATGGGATAACAGCTACCTTTGGTGCACATGTATTGATCTAGTACTTAGGTGTTGTGTTCCCGATAGTGATTTTCAATCCGCCCTTAGATTTTTCCACACTCTTGCTTTGGGGGGACACTTTGGTCCCCAATGGACTGCTTGCAAAATCCTTGATTCTGGTCTCTTTTGGCCATCACATTTTCAGGATGCCCATGATTTTTGTAAATCTTGTCCTCATTATCTATGAATAGGTTATGTATCTAAAAGAAATGAAATGACACAATAACCATTTGTCTTTCGTGACATTTTTTATGTTTGGGGCGTTGACATTATGGGTCCATTTCCCAATTCATTTTCAACATGAACATTCTTATGGCAGTTGATTACATGTCAAAATGTGTAGAGGCACGAGCTATAAGGAATGATGATTCTAAGGTAGTTGTAGAATTTTTGAGAACCCAAATATTCTGTAGGTTTGGCTTACCTAGGTTCATCATCAGTGACCAGGGTTATCATTTCTACAACCGAGCAATGAAATCACTTTGGCATCGTTATGGGGTCAGTCATAGTGTGTCTACGACAAATCACCAATAAACCAATGTTAAAGCCGAGGTCTCAAATAGAGAGGTAAAAAAATTCTTGAAAAAACAGTTTAACCCAAAAGAAAAGATTGTTGTCTTCGACATGGTGATTGATTATGGTCCTACCACACTTCAATCAGAACTCCCATTAGAATGACATCTTATCGTCTTGTGTTTGGAAAGAGTTGTTGCCTCGCTGTTGAGATTGAGCATCAGGCCTACTGGTCCATTAAACAATGAAATTATAATCATTTTGTTGCAAGTCCATAAAGGAAGTTAGAGATTCAGGTGATAGATGAACTGTGAATAGATGCATATGAGAACTATGAGATTTATATGATGCATACCAAGGCTACCCACAACCATCTCATCTTTCATTGCCAGCTTCACATTGGGAAGAAGGTCTAACATTATAATTCAAGGATTTTGTTTCATCCAAGTAAGCTTTTTTCCCGCTGGTTTGACCCATATATTGTTATTAATGTATCTCTATTTTGTGTTGTTCAGGTTCAAAATGAAGAAAACAAGCAAGCCTTCACTGTCAATGTGCAACGGCTAAAGCACTTCTTTGAATCCATTCCAGAGTTCCCGATGGAGGAACTCCATGTTCATGATGAAACATACCAGTGAAACACACTAGGATTTATCCTTCCTACACACATTCTCAAATATTATAGTGAGGACACTACACATTCTAGGCATGGGGGGATGGGTACATTCCTAGGATAGTTAGGAATTTTCATCGTTTTTTTCATTCTACTTTTTCTTGAATTCTTAATTGTATTTTAATTTCCCCCCATCATAATTATCAAAGTTCCTTGATGCATTTTCCATAAACGGGGGAAAGTAAAAATACCATAATGAAGGAAAAAAAGAATGTCTATATGAATTTAACATCAGGGAGTGATTTTTAGTAAATATGTTTTCATTCAATGATATAAATGGTGTTATCTATGTGAAACAATTGAGATGATTTATGGCCCTTGTGTGAGTAGTTTTTGGGAAAACATTTTCACTAATATCTCTATACAGTTTTACCCAAACCACGAAGTGTGAATAATTATTACTTAATATAATGTAAATATATTTTAGGATAATATTTTTATATTTAAATGATATTTTCATATGTTCGTTCCTTATCAGATTAGTTTCATTACTGTAGTAGATTGACCTTTGCGTGTGTACCGAATGTCTAGCTATTGTACGCCCTAACAAGGGTTTGTGTCTTGGTAAGGTCGAAAACCACTCCTCCTCAACCTTTGATATTGTTATAACTATTATAATATGTTTCTTGAGGGGATCAAATAGGGGTTGAGAGATTAGTGAGAGATTCATTCCAAATGAAACTTCTAAAAAACAAAAAAAAATAAATGAGTGGAGTGATGAAATGTACATCATATGGTGATATCTAGTTGAGAGTTTTTTTTTCTGAATTCATATTCAAATATCAGTAATTGAGGGTGAACTATTAGATTATTTTTCATATATATTGGTATTTAAAAGTAAATTTGGAGATTTGGGATGCTTTTTAGTGGTGTAACCTATATTCATAATACTATAGGAGGAATCTGATACGATGTGGAGGAAAACCAAGTTCCCTGTATGAAGGGTTATGGACACAAGGGTATCCCTAGATCTTCTTAGTCCCCTCATTACCCATATTTAATATAAATTCATATAAGGTGGGTTAATGAGGTTTTATAATGCTAAATCATTGGTAATCCTCCCCTACCCACTTCTCTTTCCTCTATTAGTCACATTATCTAATTTTATTTTTGTAAATGGATCTAATTATTTTATATATCATAAATGTCATGGTGAAAGCTATCCATTTCTTTTGAACCATCTTGAATTTTTTAAAGGAGTTTTTTCTTGGTGGCTTCTACCAATTTTGGAATGGGCACGATAAAAACTAGTTAATTAGAAGAATTTTTATAAAAATAAATCTAAGTAAATATTTTTCCATTTTAATTAAAAAATATCTAATTTAAACAAGATTTAAGATTCAGTTTAAAAAAAATATTGTTTCTTTTAATTTTTAGGAGTGTCTTAAAAAATCTATAATTTTTAATTTAAGAATATTTTTCTTCAAAACGTGGTTAATTTAGCCACGTTTTGTCTTTCATATTTTAAATTGATGCGAAAGTACATTTAAAAATGTTTTGAAACATGGACCAATTATAGAATTAATTTAATTATATTTATTTAATATATATATGTACATATGCATACATACATATATACAATCATGCACACATACATATAAAACCACACACAAAAGTTAATATATAATTATAATTAATTAATAATAACTACAGATGTTAACATTATAACACACATAAATATATACATATAAATTTATATATTAATATATAATTGATATATAAATATAAATGTATGATTATATTAATATATTTATATTTATATTTATATATTCATACTAATAATTTTATATAAAATATGGTATTATATAGAAATAAAAATATACAATCATTAATATATAAATTACTATATATGTCATGACCCGTCTCTGAGGTACCATGTCGTGACTACCCGAATCCCACCTTCTAAAGGCCAGGGGATAGTGACTAGCATCGAGTAGGAATATCCCCAAAATGGGAGGCATTTTTTTAAACCTATACACACAGACACAAAGCTCATACTACAGAAAGTAAACACAATGTAAACCACAATTGTCATTGATACAACTACTAAAAGTAAAATACCAACTAAATGTACGAAGGGGATAAAATAAAAGTCCAAAACTACAAAGGAATTTACAACTTCCACAGTTTGTTAGCTTGAGACCCTACCTGATGGGAGGTGATTGGTAGATATCTGTAGCTATAGAAGTATGCCCGTCTATCCAGTTTCACTAAGCACCAGCTGGTCCCAGACTACCATAATCTCCATTGAAGTATCGATCACCTGCATGAGACATGACATGTGTGGGAGTAGCCCATTCAGGGGTGAGAAACAAAATACTCATTAGGTACACCAATCCACAAATAATGACAACAAATCAAAACCACACAATAAGACAACAATGAACTGAAAACTCACACAAGGTATAATTCAATGTATTGAAATAAATATTATTAGCTGTAAAGCTGAATAATCTTATATTAATGAGGGTCTTTCCCCTGATGAGTCACTAAAGGTCACTTGGCTATTAGACCACAAAGATCTGCTCAACAACATGACCACTGAGGTCCTCTCAGCTATTATACCAGTGAGTTCGTCTTCACTACTAGACCACTAAGATCTTCTCGGCTACTGAACCACTATGGTATGCTCTTATATAGGACCACTGAGTTCTTCATGGTAATTGGATAACTGAGACCTCCTCAGCTACTGGACCAGTGAGTTTCTCTCAACTAGTGGTTGAATGAGGTCCCCTTGTTATATCCATCTTGTCACATCCATCCATAGGATCCCCGCTCACCAACTTGATTTAATTTGGGATAATATAAATTTCAAGCCATTAACCATATCTAAAAATCTACAAAAATTCACTTAGAGTATATCTAAAGGACTTTCTCAACACAAGGGCCCCAACATCACTGACGACATGTCAATCATACGCCCTGTCTAAATGATATTGTTGTTTTAGTAAATAGAGTTTGGTTGCATCTCGGTCCACTCCAACCTTGTCAGACTAACCTGACCAAATTGGCCCATCGATCACCTATAACCAGACCTGGTTCATGTCTATCCCAGACTGCCCTAGCTAGGTGTGGACCACCAGCACCAGCTCAGACAACATCGTCGTGGGGCAGTTATTCAATCCTAGGAATGGTATTGCAGCATCTATTCTATGCCTTGCTGTAGTGATGCCTCAGTTCCACACCACACGGAATCGCAACATCCATTTCTTGCCATACGAACCTAGTGTTGGGATGCCTCCTCTTCTATCCTATCCACTTACGTGGGCAGCCATGCTACGCAGCGACCACCACCACAACAGTGCGCCACCCCTCCATCTAGAATGTAGCTACCACTAGAAGGTTCTTCTGAAGACCACCATACAAACACTGGTGGTTTGGTTTTTAATCTAGAAGGCATTTTAGAGCCCTTGGGACGTTCTATTTACTATCATGGGATTGGATCTCCTTTTCTATGCAACGTCCGAACCCAGGTGCCACTCAATGGGTGCTCCGAACCCGGTTCGCCACATAACCTCAAGCGCATTTCCCCAAACGCCAGAGGCTGCCGACTAGAAGCGAGGGCATAGGTCTGATAGTGGGGAAACTATTCCTTCATTTTTCAAAGTGTAGCACAGAGGAATTTAAATAAAACATACAACAAACAGCAGAAGCAGTAAACCATAAACAAGGCAGTGGATATAACCCACAGTGTATAAATAATGATGCTACATGATTCATGTTAAAAAAACATCCAGAACATGTTATACATCAATACAGTATAGTAAACAACAGAGTACAACAAAACAAAGAAAAAAGTAGGAAGTGGAATCGTGAGCCTAGGCTCCGTCCCATGCCATCCTACTCCACAAAAACAGTCAAGTACATGTATAGGGACTCTTGCCCCTATCCGCACCTACAGAAACATAATCTAGTTGGGCTGAAAAGCATGACCCAAACAGGGTGTGAGAAATAAATCTCAGTAGGCACCCACCAAAGGCCCATGCCCAACTGCGTGTAAGCAAGCAACAGCAGTGTGTAGTAGTAAAATAAAATAAAGTAGTACTCAAAAGTAACTAACTACCAGTTATATTTCCATTTTATTATACATTTAATCGTTTAAATTAGTAACTTTCTATGCTCAACAGCACCAATCCCTAAGGCCTACTAGAAGCTTTCCCTCAGGATATTATAGTAAACCACACCCTTAGGCTTGCCCTCGGGCCATAAAGAATCCAACCCGCATGTATTGCCCTCAGGCGTAACAGAAATTCTCGCCCTCAGGCATATGAAGTTTCACCCTTAGGCATAGAAGTCAACCCTCAGGCACGAAAGGTTGCCCTGAGGCAAAATAGAACGTCGCCTTCAGGATAATACAGTCATGCCCTCAGGCTAATCACAACAACACCATTAGGCTAATACAATCACGCCCTGAGGCTATACAGGTAACTAGTACATTCCCAACATATCAAAATGCAGTAAACAAGCAATTACTCTCAAGGAAATTCTTATAATTACTACATTGAAGGCATACCCTCGGGTATCCTGGCCAAACGACTAAACAGAGAAACACACCCCCGGGGTGGTTCCAGATCCGAGCAGCGATCCCAACCAGCATTTTATTATCACAATTTAATCATATATGCAATTCTATGCATTAAATATAGCAACGAACTCAGCCACACGACACCCCAAAATGGGTTCGTGGCACAAAACGCACAAAAACACACAACATTTGGAAAAACAACACCAAGCCACCTACCTTATACGCCAACGAACGCTATACCCGAACGTAGAATCCAGAAATGCCCAGGAACAGCGTAGATCTGACGAAGAACAAAACTCAGTCAAACGTAAATAACATACGTTAGGAGGAGAATTGGCAAGAACGGTACCAGGAGGGGAGAGGGCTCACCCGTGCGGTTCCAACGAAACCGTCCGAAGCCGAATCAGATTCCAGATGAAAGCCCAGTGGATCTTCAAAGATTCAACCTCCTCTTTTCACTCCAAAATGGCTCAAGTTCCTCCTCTTCCAAATGAGGAGGCCACTGCCAGTTTTAAGCCGAAAAAACAAAGTACACGGCGTGTACTTCAAAGTACACAGAGTGTACTCCTTTCATTTAACTGATCATTTGGCGGCACCGCCACACTGTTCATCTGCCAACAAGACTACACGGCATGTACTGCCAAGTACACGGCGTGTACTGCCGCCGAGCTAGCGGTGACTCCATTGCCTTACTGTTTATGCCTACTGACTGACTACACGGTGTGTAAGGCACCACTACACAGCGTGTAGTTGGTTCCTACACCCTTCATCGCCGGTATGGCCACACGCCCTGTGTACTCATCCCAACATGGCCAAATGTACAGGGCATGTGGATAAAGTACACATTGTGTAGTTCCAGAAATTAACATTCTTTCCCATTTTCCATATTTTCTCAAAAACAATCATGGAAAAGGAAAAGGAAGAATCTCGTACCTCGAAAATAAGAACTAGGTTCTTACAAACTTCCCCCCTTATAGCAATTCGTCCCCAAATTTCCCTTACAAGGATGGCGAAGAATAATCTCAGAACAACTCTGGCCACTGAGCACGTACGTCGGCCTCCCTCTCCCAGGTCTCGTCCTGCACTCGGCCATGCTTCCATAGCACCCGTACGAGAGGAACTGACCGGCCTTGGAGAACCTTCATTCTCTTATCAACGATACGGATCAGATGCTCCTCAAAGGTTGCATCACGATGAAGCTCAACCTCCTCTGGATGAAAGGTGTGAGAAGGGTCTGAATGGTAGCGACGCAACTGAGACACATGGATGACATCCTTCATGGATCGGTACCACTGTGGTAACTGCAACTGATAGCCAACCAGCCCGACTCTCTCTAGAATCTCAAATGGTCACACATACCTTGGTGAAAGCTTACCCTATCTCCTGATCCGTTTGTGTCCCAGCCTCAGCGAAACACGCAAGAAAACCTGATCCCCGACCACGAACTCCAAAGGTCGTCTGTGGCGATCAGCATAAGACTTATGACGAGATTTTGCGGTAGCCATCTGCTTCTGAATTGACTGGACCTACTCAGATGTTTCCTGCACGAGTTGTGGTCCCAGAAAATCTGCCTCACCTGCCTTTAAACAGCACAAAGGTGATCGGCATGGCCTACCATATAAAGCCTCGTATGGTGCCATCTCAATAGTTTCCTGAAAACTATTATTATAGGAAAACTCGACTAAGGGTATATGCTTCTCCCAAGAGCCCCCAAAGTCTAGGACGCATGCGCGCAGCATGTCCTCTAGCACCTGTATCGTCCGCTCTGACTAGCCATCTGTCTGAGGGTGGTATGTCGTTCTCCGAAGCACCTATGTACCCAGCACCCTCTGAAAACTCTTCCAGAAACGAGACATAAAGCAGGCGTCCCTATCTGAAACGATAGAATGAGGGACCCCATGCGGACGTACGATCTCTCGGATATACAGCCTTCCAAGCTCGTCCACACCAGAGGAATCCTTGATCGGTAAGAATTGAGCTACCTTCGTAAGTCTGTCCACAACAACCCATATGACATCATTGCCTCGAGGTGACCTTGGAAATCACATCACAAAATCTATCGCGACCTCATCCCATTTCCATTCCGGAATGGGAAACTACTATAATAGCCCAGCTGGTCTCTGATGCTCTGCCTTCACCTACTGACATGTGGAACACCTCGTAACAAAACCAGCTATCTCTCTCTTCATACCCGGCCACTAGTACTGACGTCTGAAGTCTTGGTACATCTTGGTACCCCCGGGATGAACTACCCAATCTGAAGCATGAAACTCCCGCATCAGCTCCTCGCGTATAACCCCTGGAACCCATACACGTCCATGGAAACACAAAACCTCATCATCACCTATCGTCCAACCAGGAGGAGGGTCCTCACATGCCTCCGACTCCCATAGAACTAGGCCTTCTGAAACTGATAGCTGCCTCATCCTCACTCTGTCCAGGAGGGTAGAAGTTACAGCTAACGAGGAAAGATAAGTCTGCCCCTGACTGTCATGCACCTCCAGATGCATCTCATAGAACATAGCCATGAGCTGCCACTCGCTACTGGCCTCATGCACTTCCTATATCTGATTCTTCCTGCTCAGTGCATCGGCTACGGCATTACCTTTACCAGGTGTATATGCAAGATCTAAATCGAAGGACTGTAGGTACCCGACCCACCTTCTATGCCTCAGAATCAGGTCACGCTGAGTAAAGATATACTTCAGGCTTTTTTGGTCGGTGAAAACAACAAAATGCTCTCCCAAAAGGTAATTTCTCCAGTAGCGCAACTCATGAACAACTGCATCCAACTCGAGATCGTGCGTCGGGTAATTCCTCTCATGTTGCCTCAAATTGCGAGACCCGTACGCCACAACTCGGTCGCCCTACATCAAAACAGCTCCCAGACGAATCCTTGATGCATCAAAGTAAACCGTAGATATCTTCCCCTACACTGGGAGTATCAGGATCAGTGTTGATGTCAGTCTTCCCTTCAGGTCCCGAAAAGCTATCTCACAAGATTCTGAACAAACGAACTTCACACCCTTCTTTGTCAGAACTGCCAACGGTGCTTCTAAGAGGGAGAAGTCTTGGATAAAGCTTCCTTAGTAATAATCCATCCCAAAGAAACTCCGCATCTCAAAAATATTCTTGGGCTACTCCCAGGAAACTACAGCTCTAACCTTCTTTGGGTCCACTGCAACTCCTTCCTCTGAGATGATATGACCCAGGAAGTGAATTTGGTCAATCCAAAAGTGGCACTTCGAGAGCTTATCATATAGCTAATTCTCTCTTAGTGTACTCAATACAATCTCAAGATGGGTGGCATGGTAATGTCGAGTGTGAGAGTACACCAAGATGTCGTCCACGAATACTACCAAAAATGAATCAAGATATGGATGGAACATATGATTCATCATAGCCATGAAAACTGCTGGTGCGTTCAAGAGTCCGAACGGCATAACCGTATACTCATATAGACCATACCTGCTCCTAAAAGCTGTGAGAGTTATATCAGATGGTCTAACCCACAACTGATGATATCCGGATCTCAAGTCAATCTTTGAGCATACTCATTCTCCATGATTCTGATCAAACAGATCATATATCCTCTCCAAGGGATATCGGTTCTTAACCGTCAACTGGTTCAGCTTCCGATAATCCACACAAAGTCTGAGGGTGTCATATGACTTCTTCTCAAAAAGGATCGGAGAACCCCAAGGAGAAGTACTGGGTCGAATAAAACCCTTTTCCTGTAACTCCTCTAGCTGCCTCTTGAGCTCCTGCAACTTAGGTGTGGCCATCCTATAAGGAGGAATGGACGTCGGTGCTGCTCCTGGCACAAGCTCGATAAGGAAATCCACCTCACACACCAGAGGTAGACCTAAAAAGTCATCCAGGAAGACATCCCTGAAACAATCGACAACTGGAGGGAAATCCGTCTGACAAGCCCCATGGTCATCCAGATATAAGATCGAAATCTGGGATGTGGCTCCACCTCGCCCATGATGCTCTGGTCCAGCTCGACTCACCTGAACATCCCATTCACCCTTGTATAGAAACTCTCCGCCCTCTGGTGACATGAAACACACCTTGTGACGACAGCAGTCTACAATGTCTCGGAAGGGAAACAACCAGTCCATCCCGAGAATGATGTCATAGCTCGTCATCTCCAGGACATAGAGGTACCAAAGGAAGTGACACCCACCAACCGCAAGGGGGAACTCCTTACACAGACGCACACCAGCCGTTCTAGTCCCCAACAGAGTGTCTAGCATCATGATATCATATGAAGTAGAAACACCGAGCCCTAGGCTCTCCGCAACGGGTACAGATATAAAACTATATGTAGCACCCGTATCAAAAAGTACTAAAGACAAGATAGAAGCTACTAGAATAGTACCTCTAACTGTCGAAGGTCTGAGATCCTTCTCATGTTGGGTCTGTTGCACTACATATGCTTGTCCAGTGTCGCGGCCCTGCGACACAACCTGGCTACCCTGAGCTGGCCCACCCTGTTGCCTCTGAGATCCTAGTGTCTGGCTACCACGACGACGACCACCATCTCTTCCTGCATGCCCATACGTATTCCAGTTTCCAGACTGGTAAGAAGCCACTGGTCCTGCTCCCGCACGCGGAGTCTGCACAGTACCCCTATCCCTGGACACTCGTAGAGACGCCCTGAAAAAGCACTACAGATGACCCATCTTGCCACAAGATCGGCACTCCACTAGGTCTCGTGGACACTGTGGCCTCTTGTGCCCCTCTCTACAACACTGGTAGCACCTGATCAGGCCACCTGAAGAAGCTGTCTGGCTGGTACTGCCGCCCTGAGAGAAGTCCATATGTCTCTTCCTCTTTCCAGTAGAAATAATACCAGTAACTGGTGCTGAACCGCCCTGGTCCACACCACTCGATTCTCGCAGGTTCCTCTCTGTAATCAACGCCTGGTTCACAATCGCGTGTAAAGTAGCTAACCTGAAAACATTCACCAGAACTCAGATATCATACCGAAGACCATCCTCAAAACGTCTAGCTCTCAGCGTCTCATCACCCACCAGCACGAGTGCGAAACGCTGAAGCTCTGTAAAACGAGAAGAGTAGTCCATCACTGACATAACGCCCTACTGCAGATTCATGAACTCTCGAGCTATATCTGCCCTCAGCGTCTCGGGAAAGAAGAAGTCATAGAAGATTGCCTGAAAATCATCCCACGCCATGTCCCTGTGATGCTCTGACTAGGTGGTAACATCCCAACACCTCTTGGCAGAATCACGCAGCATGTAAGTCGTGAGCTTGACCCTCCTCCCTAGAGGTGTCTCAAGATGCTCAAAAATAGTCTGCATCAATCCTAGCCAAGATTCTACAGCCTGTGGTCCGCCATCCCCTGAAAACGTAGGTGGATGCTGCTGCTGAAAGATACGAGTCAGCTCGGCCATAGATGTGGCAGCCTGTGGTGCTCCCTGAAAGGTCTTCATGTACCGCATAAAGCCTTCACGGAACTGCGCCTCCGCTCCTGTGTCCAGTATAACTGCTGGTGCCGCATCTGGCTCTGCTGGTGGATCAACTGGTAGCCCATGGCCCACCATCTCCGGAGTATAATCGTCACTGCTCTCCTAGTGAACTACTCTTAATCTATAATTTTTAATAGAGGTTATGAAAAACCCATCCTTTTTTGATAACAATCTTTTTTAGATAAGTATACCTTCATATATACAAAAAAATAATGTGGTTTCTTTAGGACATATACATCCATTTTCAATAAAAAACTATTACATCATCATTTAATATAATAAATCCCTCTAGTTTCATGAAATAGAATTATTTTTCATAATCCAATTCAAAAATTATATATTTACATCCAATTGAAAGACTTTGGTATTATTTTGATCAACACTGTCAGAAAAAATATTATATATCCCATTCATTATGAAAGAGTGAATGTTTCTTCAATATCAATACCCTCAAAAAGTTTATATATTGTTCCTTCTATCGTCCATTATTCTAGGTCACTGATACATTTTTATCAATATTTTTATTATGAACAATTGTATACTAATTACATAATAGTGTCTAGGAATATCTATAAGTATAACACCCCGAGATTTTTTGAGATATATTATTTTTAATTTCTTTGATGTCTTATATTATACACTACACCAAGATTATCTTGTATTATACGCAACACCGTATTAGATTGCAGTATATGCGACAGTATTCTTCGCTGGTGTTACACACAATTTCATTTCCGTTTTGTGGAAATTATTCTATGCAACATTAAGTATAGATTTTGTTTAATGAATAAATAAAATAAGTTTCGGTTATGTTCTACGCAACACCAAACGGAGCTTCCAATACACACAGCGTTGTCTTGGCTTGCATTACACACAATCAAGACCTTCCTCGATAGCGTGTGTAGTACGCAATATCGAGTTTCACTAAACTAGACATTATTATAATATTATTATGAACTAGCCGTTATGAATAGTATTACAGAATTTTTGAATTTTTATAAATTTTTCCATTTAAAATTTACTTCATTTTTGGATTTGGAATTTCTAAATTAGTCGAGGGAGAATTTGTGGTTTTTTTCTGAAAATTTTAATTTTTGATGAATAGTGAAAACACTAGGTTACTATTTAAAAACCGACTTTTTATTTAAATAATTATTTATTTTATTTAAATTTATTTTTGGTCAAAATGGATACCTAATACCTATATAAATTCAATTCCATTCATTAGAGTCATTTTTTAATAATTTTAGATATATAAAAATTTTATTGAACTTCTCACCGTCTTTTACCCACCACATAGAAGGATTTGAAAATTTACATAAAACATAATTTTACAGCTTTTGTGAGTATAATTTCGAAAATAAAAGAGACATGGTTATTATTAAGTATTAAAATGTGGTTCAATATGATAAAAATAATTTTTTGGGAATAGTAACTTTTTACTTTTTTTACCACGGTTAAATGTAAATAGGGTTATTAAGTGTAAAAATGATGTTATTATTACACTAACACATGTCCTAATTCTATTGGATAAGTGTAATTAGACTAAAAGAAACCTTAGGAATACAATATTACCCTTTATGTCCACTTGGATTAGATTATGACATTTATTATTATTTTATTTAAAGAAGAGTTAAAATAGTTAAAATGAATGTTTAATAACTAAAACATTTTTAATATAGGGTTATACATAAGATAAATTAGACTATAAATATTCATTAGAAATATAAAAATATTTACTACTTAATGGTATTTTATTTATAATTTTTAGACATTAAATAATTTAATTTATTTATGACACAATGATGATTCACTAATTACCATATTAATGAAATATTAACATAATTAATCTTATAAATACCTAAATAAATGTAATTTGAGACTTTTTATAAATTAAAATAATTTTTAAGGTTAATATTACATGTTATTATTCATTAAAGTAACTTTTTTCTAACTAATCATGCTGTTATGATTTTCACAAAAATCAATTACCGAACAGTGTCAAAATTGACATAAAATAGATTTTAAAACAAATATTATATTGGTAATTGATATTATATTCTTAAAAATATTTGGATCATCAACATGACTTATATGAGGTAATATATAATAATAATTAATAACTTTGGGTTCTTTTGGATTTTTTTAGTAAGTTCATTAACAATATAGTGTAAGAATACATGAAGACATGGTAAGAGAACTTAGAGTTAAATCTAAATGATAAGGTTAAAATAGTAACCAAAACTTGTCTAAAACCTATTGGTTAAGATTATTTAGACTTATAACCACTATATCTTAGAAATAGGTCACTTTTGAGCCATTATAAACCGAATATTACATTATTATAAAATAATATTTTATGTTTTTCCTCTAGTGCCCCTCTCCTCATTTATAAAAGTGAACCTCCTCCCTCTTCTATTCACACAATTTTGAGCCTTCAACCTTAGAAAAAACCTGAAAACTTCCCTCCTAAACTTCCCTAGAAACATTATAGAGGTTCTTTTCTCCTCAAAAGACCAACTCCATGGCATTAAGAGGAAGCTTAAAAGAGGTGCGTCGAAGAAGAGGTAATCTCTTCTACCGATTCATTCATGTTTTATTCTTCTTCAACCTCTTCATCTTTAGTTGTTTCGTTATAAAGTAATAACATAAGTATCACTATTATATTGATATGTTATTATAAATATAAAACAACCCTATATCACCTTATATCCATCCTACGGAAAATGAAATCCCCGCGCGTGCGTACATACGGAATACCATCTCCACACCGTGGTGTAATCTATTTTTCCACCACCACCTTACTTGGATGGGTATAATGGTGTGAATAATAACTATATATGGTTATTATAACATCTTAATTATTCTGAGATATTATATCATCCACTACAGTTCCATTCAATAATTATGGGAATGATATCATCGCTCGTGTGTACGTACGGATTACCGTCTCCACGACAAGATGAGATTCATTGTTAATGTCAACCATTAAAGAAAGGTAATAATGTATATATAATGAATAATAATGAAATGTATGAAGTAATGAAGCTACTGGATTTATTTATATATATATATATATATATATATATATGTCATCTACTTACTTCCATTCAAGTCAATAAGGAAAATAAAACATCGTTTATGCGTACGTACAGCCTACCGTATCCATGAACGGTGTATTTCATTTCATACATCTATCTATTATATATATATATACTGAATATATATGATATATAAATCATTATTTAAATTATGGAAGTAATTAAATCATGATATAAGTAATAATAATATCAAGAACAACAATTCGAATGACGTATGATAAATAAAATAATTTTACCCAAAACACTGCTTTAACATGGACTTTACAAAAGAACGGGTAATATAAAGTCAAAAGTGAACAATATATTATATCATAAAAATTAATATGATTCTATAATATGTAAATGAAATTATTTAAATCATTATACATGAGGTTTGGAAATGTAAGAAGCATATCCGACCTAAGGTAATGGATACCAATTCCAATCTCGTTCTTATCTGACATTGTTTATTCATAAGTATTTACTGGGGTTATTCTCATCATCCATTCCCATGTTTTAAAAAAAATGTTTTCATGTATGTTTAATTTAAATTTTACACATTTTTGACTTTTACTACTTGTTATGGAAGGAATCATTTTTTTGTTTACCATACAAGGAACTTTTTGACTTTTTCGACAAAAGTACGATGAGAATGTTTTTTAACTTATACTGTATGAACGGATTTTTATGGTTTCATAACTCCTAATATTCATGAATATTCCTCTATAATTTTTCATTTTTAATTTTAATAAAATAATTTTCTTTTAAAATTGTGTTTAATTTTGTGAGAAGAAACTTATTTTGAAGAAGAAAGGATATTTTCTTCAAGAATTCATTTCAAGTGTTTTATCAAAACTATTTTCCATCAAAGATAACATTTTTAGCATGTTTATGTTTCAAGTATAATGTCTCTATTATTTAAATGGTTTGATTTTTATTATGATAAAATGATATCCATTTTATTTATATGGATTATTTCACAATGAGATTATGTTTATGAAACCCATTTTATTCTTTGGGTTATGATGAATTATTGATGTTTATTTTGTGGCACAAGTTAGAGTGATTTCATTATGAGATGGGTGAGACCTATATCTCCCTCCAATGAATTGTGTAATGATTTATATCTCATGATATATCCATTTATGTAATGGTATGTTAATTTTGTTTAGGGTTATTGGACTGGAATGAGGAGTGAACTCGATTCTGAAAGATACTTTGTACACTAAGATGGTCTTGGCAGCAATGCCTTGGCTACTATGGAAATCATATCATGTGCTGAATGGTTTTCAACAATTATGTGTTTTATTCCCATTAAATTTTATCATTATTGATGTTCTTTTATGATATATTCCTTACGTACTTCCAAGATTTATGTCTTTGCTCAAGATTTTGATGTCTAGATTTTATGTTCATGTTTTTTCATTCAAATGTTTATGGATTGTATTATATTCTCCATGTTTTCCTTTACTGAGCATTTAAGCTCCCCCTTTTTATGTTTTATTTTCCCCAGGATATAAAGAATGTTTTTAGGTAAGAAAATAAAAGGGGAAGATCTTTATGGGAGATGTTGATGATCTTTCACCGTGATTAGAAGATTATTTTCAGAGTTTCCAAAGACATTAAACTATTATAGTCCTTGTGTGTTTGTTTTTGTTATGTATTAAGTATTCCGCTAAGGTAATGTAATGTCTATGTACGTTAGGGTATGGTTCTCTACAGTTGGTATCATAGGAATTATTTAGTTAACCATTGGAAACTACGATGTGAAAACATTAGTGAGATCCCTATAGATATTTCTAAGGTATGTCTAGGGATGTCCCTAAGGTTATGTATCAGTATAGGTTATAGTTCTAGAATTATGGAAACGATATTAGAATTAATCCTAAGATGTCAGATATTGAAGGAACCCCCCCCCCCCTTGATTATGATTTTTTCCTCTAACACTATTCTTTTTGGGTTTTATAAAATGGCTTGAAAAAGGAACATTCACGATAATGAAGGATATGATGGACAATGGAATGATATTATTCATGAGAAACCAAATGAAATTGGATCTGGAAGTCCACATATCATTATTATACCTAATCATAAATATCATTATATGATCAATAATTTCAACTTTGGTATGTTTCACGACTCAGCTAATAAGAGAATGATGGAGTTTGATGATGATCATAGAGGAAAGAAAGTTCAACTTCCCTCATGTAAATCATGTGGGAAGAGGTATCAAGGAGAATGTTTCAAAGGAACTGGAAGATGCTTTGGGTGTGGAAAAGAAGAACACAATGCCAGTAACTATAAATGAAACGATGCAGTTAACACCATGGACAAGGATAGTGGTATTTCTAAGATATCAACAACAGTTAAATTTTTAAATGTGTAATGTACGAGCATTAGGAAAACCAATCCCCTAAGGTAAAATCTTATGAAGATAATCAACATGGTCATATGGGTAGTATTTATGTGGATGATGATGAAGAGACTACAAATGATATATGAGATGAAATAAATAATGAAGCCCAGTCAGTGGTTTAAGATGGCAGTGGAATGATTGTATGTTTTTCAAGAATAATGTATGGTACTATGGAATAAATAAAAATATAAGGATTGTTACACTATTTTCTTTCCTTGAGTTTTTTAAAGTATATGATGAATGGTACCAGAAACCATGAAAGGTTATTCAAATATTTTTGGATGGTAGATGATATGTTCATAATGAAAGTGTAAAGAGATAATCAAATATTTGATATTATCAATGATCTCATGACCGGTATAAGGAAAAAGTGATATCATGGTTTGAGTGTACATAATTTTGGGATTTTGGTATGTGGAAAGAGTTAACTTTTCACAAAATTCATGTTTTCAATATGGTTCAATGGGTACTCATGTTTCAAAAGAATAAATGATTAAGGAATTCACATGTTTAGAATGTGATCAATAAGATATATATATCATATGATATACTGGTGATAAATGATTGTATTCAATGCTTGGTGGATGACCTTTCAAGTAATCATTTTATAAATGAGATTGGACAGAAGTATATTGGATAAACCTAAAGACTGGAATAGACTATGTTAGACATCATATAGTATTGTTTAAGGCTAGAAATTTTTGTTATGTTATAATAGTATAGTTTTAAAAAAAAGGATAACTCGTAGGACGAGCGAGAACCCGTCGTTCAGGACAACAATACAGGAATTGAACCCACAACTAAAGTGCAACGGGCCTTTATCACCTACCATTGGCCTATAAGAAGTCACTGGTTAGTATATTCTAGTTTAATTTTATTAAGCGCTATGATAGATTATGTATAAGTCCATTTTTGGAACGATTTATGATTAATCTCAAAATAAGACGGACTTATAACTTTTTCTAACCTTATATTTGAGATAGATGGAATGACCTATCATTCTATCGCATGATATAGTAATACTTCACCGAAGACAAATTCAAAATCATTTCATTAAGAGATGAAGTGGAAATTGTTCAAGGCACATACACTAGTAAGATTGTACCAAAATCAAGTAAGTATTTATGTTAATTAAACAATACTCCACATTATGGGAAATGATCTTGAAAATTTTTTTTGTCCTAGTGCCCTCATAACTAATGAATCATATGGTACCTTATATCATCACAAATTCATGTCTTTATGATTATTGTCTTTTTCATAGCCATGTTCTCTACCACTTTTCATCTAAACATGATGGTTAGATTTCTCTTCCATATCCATCTTTTCACCTATATTCTCCTATGTGGAAATCCAGCGGTGAGTTACTTTAGGTATCCATTATTTCTATAACGCTTCATTTTAAAATGATGATTTAGTATTCCTTTTTACGATGTGGGTTTCTATGAATGAAACTTTCAAGTAGTAAACTATTTATAACCCCGACGAATTTCAAGGGAAAAATTCATTTTAAGGGGGTAGAATGTAACACCCTAAGATTTTATGAGATATATTATTTTTAATTTCATTGATGTCTTCTATTATACACTGCACCAAGATTAGATTTTACTATACGCAACACCATATTGGCTTGCAGTATACACAACACTATTCTTGGCTCGTGTTACACACAATGTCAAGTTCATTTTGTGGAAATAATTATACGCAACATTAAATATATATTTCCTTTGATGTATAAATGAAATAAGTTTTGATTATGTTATACGTAACACCAAATGGATCTTTCACTACATGCATCCCTGACTTGTCTTGCATTACTCGCAATCAAGTCCTTCCCTGATAACATGTGAAGTACGCAATATCGTGTTTCACTAAACGATATATTATCAAAATATCATTATGAACTCGCCATTATAAATAGTAATACCCAATTTTTTAAATTTTATAAATTTTATCTTTCAAAATGGACTTCATTTTTGGATTCAGAATATCGAAATTAGCCTAGGGTAAATTTTTGGTATTTTTTTGAAATCGTTCAATTTTTGATTAATAGTGAAAACACTGGGTTACTATTTAAAAACCGACTTTATATTTAAATAATTATTAATTATATTTAAATTTATTTTTGGTAAAAATTGATACATAATACCAATATAATTTCAATGTAATTCATTAGAGTCATTTTATAATAATTTTAGATATATAAAAATTTTATTTAACTTTTCACCGTCTTTTACCCACCTCCTAGGAGAATTTAAAATTTTAAATAAAACATAATTTTAATGCTTCTGTGAGTGGAATTTTGAAAATTCGAGAGATGCAGTTAATATCAAGTATTATAATGCGGTTCAATAAGATAAAAATAATTGTTGGTGAATAGTAAATTTTTTACTTTTATTACTACGGTGAAAAGTAAATAGGGTAATTAAGGGTAAAATGATATTATTATTACCATAAAACATGTCCGAATTCTATTGGATGTGTTTAATTCTACCAAAAACAACCATAGGAATAAAATATTACCCTTTAGGTCCACATTGATTAAATTATGACATTTATTAATATTTTTTTTAAAGAATAGTTAAAATAGTTAAAATGAATGTTTAATAACTAAAACATTTTTAATATAGGGTTATGTATAAGATAAATTAGACTATGAATATTCATTTGGAAGATAAAAGTATTTCCTATATAATGGGATTTTATTTATAATTTGTATACATTAAATAATGTAATATATTTATGACACAATGATGATGTAGTAATTACCTTATTAATAATATATTAACATAATTAATGTTATAATTATCAAATAAATGTAATTTAAGACATTTTATAAATTCCAAAAATTTTAGGATAATATGAAATGTTAGTATTTATTAAATTAACTTTTTTTGAACTAATCATGCTATAATGATTTTCACAAAAATCAATTACCCAATAGTTTCAAAATTGACATAAAATAGTTTTTAAAACAAATATTATATTATTAATTGTTATTCTTGTCCAAAAAATCAATGCATTGGCCTAATGACTTATATAAGGTTATATATATTAATAATGAATCACTTGGGGTTCGTTTGCCTTGTTATAGTATGTTTAGTAACCATATATTGTAAGAAAACAAGAAGACACTGTAAAAGTTATATTATTTGACATAGAGTTAAATCTAAATGATAACGTTACAATTGTAGCCTAAACTTGTCTAAAACCAATTGTTTGGGAGTATTTAGACACATAACCACTTTATCTTCCAAATAATTCACTTTTAAACCATTATAAAACGAATATGACTTTATTATAAAATAATATTTTAAGATTTTCCTAAAGTGCCCCTCTCCTCCATTATAAAAACGAACCTCCACCCTCTTCTCTTCAAACAATTTGGAGCGTTAAATATCTACCAAACCCTGAAAATTTCCCTTCTAAACTTCCACATAAACATTATATAATTTCTGGTCTCCTCAAAATACCAACTCTAGTGCCTTAAGAGGAGGCTTCAAAGAGGTGCGTTGAAGAAGAGGTAATCTATTCTACCGATTCTTTCATGTTTCTTTCATCTTAAACATCTTCTTATTTAGTTGATTAATTATAAAGTAATAACATCAGTACCACTAATATACTTATATGTTATTGTAAATATAAAACAACCCCATTTCACCTTCTATCCATCCTACGGAAAACGAAATCACTACGCATGCATACGTATGGAATATCGTCTCGACGACGTGGTGTCATCTATTTTTACTCCACAACATTACTTGGATGGTTATAATGGTGTAAATGACAACTAACTATGGTTATTATAACATAATAATGATTCTGAGATATTATATCATCCACTATAATTCCAATCAATAATTATGGGAATGATATCATCGCTCGTGCGTACATACGGATTACCGTCTGCACGACGCGATGAGATTCATTCTCCATGTTAACCATTCAAAAATGATTATATAGTATATATAATGAATAATAATGAAATTTATGACATAATTAATCTACTATATTTAGGTATATATATATATATGTCATCTACTTACCTCTATTCAAGTCAATAAGGAAAGAAAAACAGCGTTCATGCGTATGTAAGACCTACCGTCTCCATGAACGGTGTATTTAATTTCATTCATCTATATATTATATATATATATACTCAATATATATGAAATATAAACCATTATTTACATTCTAGAAGTAATTAAATCACGATATAAGTAATAATAATATCAATAACAACAAGTATAAACACATACCATAAATAATTCGATTTTACCCAAAATGCTGCATTAACATGGAATTTACAAAAGAACAGGTAATATTAAGTCATAAGTGAACAATCTATGATATAATAAAAATGAATATGATTCTATAAAATGTAAATGACATTATTTAAATCAATATATATAAGTCTTGAATACAGACAAATCAAATGGGACCAAAGGTAAGGGATAACTATTCAAATCTCGTTGTTATCCGAGATTATTTATTCCTATGTTTTTACTGGGGTTATTGTTATCATCATTACACTTGTTTTCTAAAACAATTTTCATGTATTTTTATTTTCCTTTTTACACATTTTTTACTTTTACCACATTTTATGGAAGGAACCTTTCTTTTGTTTACCATACGAGGATCTTTTTGACTTTTTCAAGAAAAGTATGAGGAAAATGTTTTTTTATCTTATACGGCATGAACTGATTTTTACAGTTTAATGACGAAAAATATTCATGAAGCTTCCTGTAAAATTTTTCATATTAATTTTAAATAAAATAATTTTATTTTAAAAGTGGGTGGAATTTTGTAAAAATAAAATTATTTTGAAGAAGAAAGAATATTTTCTCTAAGAATTCATTTCAAGTGTTTTATCAAAACTATTTTCCATCTAAGATGACATTGTTTAGCATGTTTATTTTCCAAGTATAATGTCTCTATTATTTAAATGGTTTGATCTTTATTATGATGAAATTATATCAATTTGTTTTATATGGATTATGTCACGATGAGATGATGTTTATGAAACCCATTTTATTCTTTGGATTATGATGAATGATTTATGTTTATTTTGTGGAACAAGTTAGAATGATTTCATTATGAGATGGGTGGGACCTATATCTCTATAAAATTCATTGTTTAATATTTTATATCTCATGATATAGACATGGATAGAATGGTAAGTTAATCTGGTTCAGTGATACATGACTGGAACGAGGAGTGAACTTGATTCAGAAAGGGACTTTGTCCACTAAGGTGGTCTTGGCAGCAATGCCTTGGCTAATATTGAAATCATATATTGTGATTAATTATTTTACACAATTACATGTTTTATTCCCATGATATTTTATCACAATTTATTTTACTTTATGTTATATTCCTTACGTAATTCCAAGATTTAGGTCTTTGCTCAAGATTTTGATGTTTAGATTTTATGGTCAAGTTTTTGCATTCAAAAGTTTATGGATTGTTTTCTGTTCTCTATGTTTACATTTACTGAGCATTTGTGCTCATCCGTTTTATGTTTTCTTTCCCCCTGTATAAAAAGAGAGGTTTTAGGTAAGAAAACAAAATGGGATGATCATTATGGGAGATATTGAAGATCTTTCACTATGATTAGAAGATTATTTTTTGCGTTTCCAAAGAGACTAATCTATTAATGTCCTTGTGTGTTTGTTTTTGGTATGTATTAAGTATTCCTCAAAAGAAATGTAATGTCTATGTACGTCATGATATGGGTGTATAAAATAATATTTGATGTTTGGTTCATATTAATTTAGTATAATTATTCATTCATTGGTTTCAAATACGATTCATTAGTTTCCACATTTTACAATGAAGTAGGTTTTACATCTATAAAATTGTTATTATGATCTGTTATTATCAACCTCATAGATTTCATTGGCATAGATGTGTCTCCACTAATATTTCTTGGATAAAATAAAATTCTAAATTTTATTCATTGATTAATTAGACGATTCACATAATCAACCTGGTCTTGTTTTTATTTGACTTCAAAATGTTCATCAAAATGGGAATTTTGAGATTATCGTAATTCAATGACTATAACAACTTTTTTACATAAGACTTTAGGAACAAATCACCTGGAGTTATATTTTTAATTATTTTTAAAATCTATCCCATCAATACATATAATGTTTTTATTGATCTTTTTTTAACCATTTATATGATTTCTTCTTTAATGTGTACCATAAAAATATATCTTTATCCAAAAAATCACCCTACATAGTTAATTTCCCGTTTATTATAGATGTATTTTTTTCTATATATTCTAAGATGCTTCGGTGTGGGTTTATGACCATACCACATTTCATATAGAACCTTATCATCATTAGGACTAAGTAATACACCATTTTGAGTGTATAAATCTAATCACACTATATATTACGAATAGTGGTGTGGGATTCAACTTTTTATAAATAATGAATTAGATATACTATTTACCATATTGTTCCTACATTCAACGAATCCAATTTTAATAGGTGTAACTACCATTGAAACATTATTTTTTTACTCTATGATACTGTAAATAATTTTTTTCTTCAATATAAGAAATATGTTTTAACAATATCTGACCACATAATTTCAATTATTATTCATGTTTTATTTTATACTATGCTTAAAAATCATTGTTATAGTCCAGAACTTCTCAATTTCTCCACATAAATATATCACATATTATATTTTTATAGTCATTAAAAAATGAAAAAGAATACATCTCAATAAAATTTATAGAATGACTAATTGGGTCACATATATCGATGTGATCTAAATTGAAAAAAACTCTATGCGACATATTATTTGGATGATAAGAGTTTCTCACCATATTTCCACACAAATATGAATAAAATGTTTTCTCTCTATTACTCTGTAAGGATGAAAAATCAATAGTTTCGTTTTTCCTTGAGAGATACTCCAAAATGTATTGATAAATGTGATCAGGCCTTTAATTCTGTAAGCTATTCTTCACATCTATTGTAAGGATAAATGTATTATTATTTCATTCAAATTGATAGAAATTATTATTTTCTCTCTATCCCAATATAAGAGATTCCCCATCCTTTCCTTTGATATAAATACCTTTTTGGTTAAACATGAATTTCAAACCTATGTTATATGACAAAAACACACTCAAAATATTATATTAAATCTATGAACGTTAATAACATAGATATTCATTAATTTATCTATATCTAGGAGAGTCTGCAAAATTTAATTATTATTTAGATATTCATCATTAAAAAATAATTCTGCGAACTCCTTATCTCATATGAAATTCCATACTACCCATCATGTGGGATGAGAACCCACTATCAAAAATGAACTTAAAAAAGTTATTCATTTCTTTCAAATCCATTTAAAAAAGAATATTTTTATCTGTTATCATTATCATATTCTCTTTAAATAAGGATTCAAAATAATTTTATATGTGTGACGATATCTTATTATCTTCTTCAACCCAGGTATTTATATCGTATTGATCTTCATCCAATAGATAAAATTTGGATCTCAATAGAATTGAATTTGATTGTCTTTTATACAATCTTATTTTTCTTCCATAAGAAATGTATATAATTATTTTCCTATAACTGGTCACTTTATCAACAAATTTATAAAATTAAAAATAATATTTGTAGATTGATTTTTTATTCTAATATGGGGTATATGTTTCAATCATTATTTGATGGATTCAAAATTCTTATCCTCATAAGTAACATTAATCTTATTCAAAATAAGACAAAGGTTGGACTATGTATCCATTTAATTAGAACTTACTAAAGTGATGTGTATTCTTCTATATCTCTACATATTCACTACTTTTTCATAAATCTTTGATTTTTATTTGTTCTCAATGTTCATGGAATCTTAATTTTCGTTTTCTTACCTTTTCTATTTAGACATTTTTTATTTCAATATTATAGTATCAAATATTATGATACTTTTACCCATATATTTAGGTATTTGAGAATTCAATACATCTTCAAAATTTATTATTCTACATTTTCCCTTCTAATAAATACATAGTCTAAAACCATTCTAAACTATATCTTTTTTATTTTATTCATCTATCTTATTTAAAACACATAATTTTTTCTAGTTGACATTAATTCCTTTTCAAATGTATTGATCTTATTTTTTTCCCTCGATATACATATTAATATCAAAATAGTTCTTTTCCGCACAATATTTTACCTATTATTCATATTTTATTTAGTTTTTATATTCCATTTTACATATTGATCCACACATTTCCCTAGTTGATTGACTTATATTTCATAACCATAAATGTATATTATAGATACATTCATTAATCCCCAAATCATCATATTCTTATTTATATTTGGATCACGTTTTTCAATAGCTCTTTTCAACTCTACTATAATATCAATAACTTCATCTTCCTGATGATCTTATTCATATTCATCTTTATATTTTACTACTACAACCATCATAAAATCTTTTATAACTATGTAAAAATCAGTTCAAGTCCTTCTATTAGAAAATCACTAACATATTATTTAACTTTTATTATTAAAATATTTTCAGAAATCTCATTCCAATTATATTTCTTGAACTAAAGTTCCTTCATATTGGAAACATCTTTCCGTGCCTTTTAGTACTCAAAATAATCATCATATAAATAAATAATTTTTTTCATCCAATGGATTGTATGTGTCAAATATTTTCACAATAAAAACATTATATATCAATATTTACCTTAAATCTTACATTACCACTTTTAAAATTCGTTGATATATGTGATAATAAATCATCACTGACATATTATTTAATTTTAGTATCATGAAACTCTTTTTTACAAACAAATCTAAATGGTAATTCCTCAAATGAATTTTCTAATGAAATTTTTGTAGTCACTGACATTTCAGAAGTGGCTACTTTTCTATGTAAATAATTTATAGATATATATTGACAATATAAAATTACCTATGAGAGGAAAAAATTGGATTGTAAATTTTTGGTAATCTATCTATGATCAATTCCACCATGTCAATATATTATATCTCATGAAAAGTTTCACAAATAACTCCCACCACTACAATTATATGATTAATGGAAGAATAATATTTTCATTTGTACTCATCTTAAATCTATAATGTATTTTTTGAAGAATATACACATTTTCCTATATTACATTACCATTTTAACATGAAAGACCTATAAAACTGCATCGTGTTATAAAAACATACTCTTTATATAACATCATTGATTCAAACTAATAAGACCCAAAGTAAACCATCCACAATTAAAATTTGAATAATCATCATTGAGTCACCCACATACCAAATATCAGTTATCTTTCATTCTTCAAAAAGAAAATGGAAAATACAATAACAAATAAATCATATATATTTCGGACCAATGTGACACTTTCTTAATTATATCTTAAATTAATATTTTATATTAGTTTCTCAAAATTTCCCATAAAACAATTTAAAAATAATACCATTCAAAACATATCATACACCATAATATTATTCATAACCAATGAAAATGGATATATATGAAGAGTGAGATTAAAAATTCAGTAAGGATAAAAAATTTATTTGACAATCATAGATAACAAGTGAGCATCTGATGATTAAATGAGTGTAATAATATAACCCAGGTTCATGAACCTAGAATAATAAAATCATGAACAATACAGTTTAGATTATTAATCACATATAATAAATTTATTATTTTCTTATGAAATGAGGAAAATGTATTTTCATATCATGAGTGAATAAAAATGAGTTATAAAATAGTAATATTCCATATTATTAGCTCAATAATTATAAATAGAAATTTCTTATACAATAATAATGTAACAAAATAGTCATTAATATTACTTGACACATCATAATAATTTCCCACATACATCTAATCATACAACATAATAAAATAACCCATTAATTCAAACTTCTTTATAGGAGTAACTTATTGTAAGATACATATGTTCCAGTTAAATCATCATAGAAGTAAATTATATTCAGTTTACTCAGTTCACGTCATTGGATAATCTTATAGTTAGATAAATCTATCCCCATTACAATATTCATTGGAGGGTTATATCAGATCCATCATTAATAGTATACAGTTTCTTATAACCTTATCCGGAAGAAATAACATAAAATATTTCATATCCATCATAAAACTCATATTATTTGTAATTTGATCCCACAATAAATATCTCATTTAGATATGTCATGAAAATAAAATGAAAAATTGCATTCGTTTTGAAACATTTCAAAAAATAATATTCCAAAACAATTGAAATATTATACATTTTAAAAAGCTGTAAAAACATTTAGAGGTATATTAATAAAGAATAATATCCTCATTTTCATTAGATGTAATATGAGGGAATAAATAAAAAATACATCCTTTTCCCACATTTATAATGATATTAAAAATTAACGCCATATGAAAAATGATAAAGAAAATTACTTTTAATATATTTTTAAATAAATTTTAGGATAATTAAAAATAACCTTAATTATTTCTCTTGGGTATTAAGAAGAAAATTACTTATAAATTAAAAAACATTGAACTATAGGAGGAAGATTTTAAAATAATAAAAACACTACTTTAAGACAAATTAATTAACAATTTATAAAGACAAATCACATTTGAAAGAAATAACATGAGGAAGAACTTGAAATTACATAATAATAATATGTATTATGGTATAATATGTCAATGAGTGTATATATAGACTATATAAATATATATAATATCCTAATTAAAACACACCTAAAACAATTTATGTAAGAAACCCTTATGAATATTATAACATTTGAATTTAAACCACTTACAAATATTTAAAATTGAAATAAAGAATTTGGTACCATGAATAATTATATAATAATAATTTTTATTTTAAAAGACTAATTAGATACATCATATAAAATAAAATATGTAGATAAATTGAAAAATTTATCAAGGTAAAAAGATGAAGACAAAAGAACCTTACAAAGATCATAACAATTTTAGTAACAATCAATAAATGATATGATTATGTTAAATAAATGTAAATCCACATAAAATTTTTTAAATAAGGCATAAAAAAATTTCATGTCATAACACTCATAAAATTTGAATAATATTTAGAATGAGATGTGATATAACCCGATGAAAGGAGATCGAGTAAAAAATCCCCTTATCTAATGCGTCTAATTTCATTGTATATATTATACCCTTTATAATAATAATATTTCATTAATGTAATACATTATTAAAAACATTTTAATTTTTATTCCCATATTATTATACAATTTTATTTAATTTCATATCTTATTGCATTCATTTTTTATGACATTATAGTTCACATTGGCTGTTTTGGGGTTGTATGGTTCATAATATACAAATAGGTTTGGGATATTTTTTTGACCAAAAGTACTTTTAAAATAGTTTCATAATCTCAATATGTGTCAATATATAATCTCCATGTCATTTTATTAGTAAGAATGTTTAATAGTCCATTAAATATTTTTCTATCCTTACAAGATTCCCCAATAAACCTATTTATATAGATAAAATTGATCATGATTAATGATTTTTAATTTAATTTTTATACTTGATACATTAACCTTATATAATCATAGAAATAAAATTTATTTAATAATAATTTTATATTAAATAATAAAATAAAAATTTATGAATGCCCATGAGAAATATAAATATTTGAAAACATCATCATTGAAGTGGGTTTCCTAAAACTGCAACTATGATAAATGTTTTTCAAGTGTTAAAAAGAGGGAGAAAGTTAGTAAATATGTGATTTTTTAAAAATTAATTATTTTTATAAAAATAATATTAATTAAATTTAATTATTTATCATTACATATATTATTGAAAGTGTAAGAGGATAATTTAAATGAAAACAATGTCATTAAAATACTTGTATATTGACATAGAAATGATATATATAAAAGATTTTGATGAGATTTAACAACATATAATTCATCATAAACTTATCACATAGATGATAATACCATATAAATAAAGTCATAGGAAAAAATAATGAATTTTTAATAAGGTTTCTAGAAAATTAATCATAACTAAGATTGGTAAGAGAGGCCTGGGAACCCTTACATTGATCTACAAGTCGCCACCAATATTTTTTAGCATAAAGATTTTAGAGAATATAGTTTAGGTTAATATATGGGCTTATGTATTTTAGAATGGAATTTTAGAGAGGAATTTTGTTACATTTTATAATAGAAAATATACTCATATATGTCTTTGGAATGGTTAGATTAACGAAATTTTATATTAAAAAAATGATGGTGTTTTCACAAATATTTATTTATTAAGTGTAAAAAATGTTTATAGAAGATACAAAGCATCTAAGTAGTGGAAAATGGATGAAATGTTATTCAATATACATTTCCACGGGCCCTTTTATAAAATTTTAATATTTTCAAAATCAATTATTAAACTATTTATTAACAAAAATATAGGTAAATTATTTTTCATGACTCTTCACATAATTTGGAAAAAATAATATTTAGATAAAAATTTAAATATAATATTAACATTAAATAATTAAATACCTATGTTTTAAATACCATTTTTAAACCATAATTGATATAAATTTGTTTTCCTTTTAACATTTTTAGAACCATTAACATTGACTTTTCGACTATTTTTACAAGGTCCAGGTCGACGTGGTGCAATCAATCCAAAAAATTATACCATCACTAAAACTAAAAATAAATTAATATCATAAAAATGTTCAATTAATCAGTTATATTATATTTTAAAACCATAAATAATGTCATTCAATTCCTATAAAATCATATATAAGATATTAAGTGTGAGAGTTTTTTAAAAATTAATTTCTTAAAAATAAGAAATTCCATATTATAGTTATGTGGATATAAAATTTATTATTAATTATTATAATACATTGGAATATATAAAATCCCATTATTAACCCAATTAGGGAAATATTTTTTTGATATTTAATTTCATAGTATTGATTTGACACTTTCAATTATTCCCACCTTAATTGTGGTAACACACATTTTCTTGGTAACTTGTTTGTTATAAAATTGCATAATTTAAAAATATATGTCAATATAATTGATTAGTCAAAATAATATTTATTTATCACTATAAATTACTATTATCTTCTTAAAAACTATGTTTTTAACACCATTGTTAACTTTTCCAATAATGTTAAATTAGAGAGTCAACCTAGATAAATGTTTCCATATTAAAATTTATATAAAACATAATTTATATAAATTTAATATTTTTCATATAATATTTTCAGTACATTTTAATATAATAAACATTAATTTTTTTTCATAATGTTTTATTTCATATTTACATCATAATTATGTCATATAAAATATTATATTAAAAAAATGATGATTTCTTACTATTTGAAGAATAAATTAGCATTTTTTAAAAAAAATATCAAAAATATACTATAATATCTTTTTGATACATTGAATAAATTTATTTCAATTTATTTAATTTTCGTTTTATAATTATTTAATTTATTTACTACCTAAATTTCTATAATACATTGGAAATTTTTTTATTTAGAATAAAATAATTTTTTTTAAATGATAAATCATATTCTTTCCTCGTATCGTGATAAAATTATTCCCATGAGTACCATTAAAATAAATATCAATATTAATTTTTAAAATTATAATAATTTCCAATGTAATGTATTCGATAGGAAATATTTTTTATAAAATATAAATAATATTTTAATAATCACAATGTTTACATAATAGTTTTAGATGTCAATTGTTCATATAATTGATTATATAATATCATTTGAATCATTTTATAAACAAAAAATATATATATTTTTTAATAGTCCATAAAAGTAATATTTAATTGAAACTATATGGGAAGACAATTTATCACCCTAAAAAAAGTGTGTCCCCACAATATTATCATAATTACAATGAATATAGATTGATGAAGTTCATTAGTAAATTAAATCAATTTAAAAATCCATTAAAAGGGGTAATGAGTAATTAAAAAATTATAATTTTTAATTGAATCCCCCTAATAACAACTCCAAAAGAAATAAATTAATACATAATAAATATGGAGTGGATCATAGAATAAATATAAAGATGTGATAAGAAATACCTTCTTGTTTTTTTCATCATGTTTATATATTTATAACAATCATACATGTAAATGGGATTGTAAGGTATACATTTTAGTTGGGTCATTCATTCCATATATAACTAAATAGATATATCATAATCTATATTTTGATTAAGGAATTAGTTTTCCATCAAGATATATAATATGATAAAATATAATTGGTTTCCATCCATTCTATATATAGAATTTCATCCATTGATTATGTGTTTCAATGAATTTTCAAGTCAAAATCATCAATATGAATGAAAAAGAGGAATATTAAAATACTTAAGCAGTAAAAATAAACTATTAAATAACTATAAGATCCTTGAATGGATATTTTTATTCATTATATTAAGTTTATAATAATGTTTCAACCTCATATATCTATACTTATAATTAAAAAAACTAATGATTGACATGACTATTGATAAAAACATATATATATAAACTATTATATAAACAAGTAATAATTTAATTTCCATAAATTAAATATAAATAATAATATCCATAATCTTTTACAAATAATTTTATTTAAAATCACTTTAAAATAATTCTAATCAAGTTTGGAACCCCAAAATTAAATAACCCAGTTCAAATATAACTCTAGAATCCCCATAGAAATTATTTCAAAAATAAATTAATCACTAATAAGATCACATATCATATATCTATCCACATTAATAACATGTTCTCACAATATATATTAATATTTTCCCAAAATAAATCAACCCATTAACTCAATTAACCATATTCATCTCAAAATAAGATTACATACTAACCCGAAGGGTTATCTAAACATCAATCATGTATTACTCCAATGAATCAATAAAAATATCACAAAATATAATTAATCACTTAAAAATAATACCTCAAAAGTGGTATATATGACTTTTCAATCATGATCAAACATAATATGATAAATATATAATGGTATCTAAAACTATTAAATTATCATTATATAATAACTTCATAACCTATAATTTTATCTAAACCCTTATCTAATAAAAACTATTAATCATGAGACCCTTAAACATGTATATGGTAATATATTCTCTACATACCAACTTTGATACCAATTTAAGAGACCCAAATTTAATAATATATAATTATGATATTAATTTCCAATATTTAGTCACTTGAAAACCCAATACCTTTTAGGTTCCAAGTTTTAGACAAATAAGTAAAACTTTTGACTAAAAAACAACATCTTTATCACCAAAAGAATTTATTTATATTAAATAATGAGTATATTATTTAATTATATATCTAAAAAATGACCATATAATTATCCTAAGATGATGAAATTATATAAATACCTTTTTCTATCATCTTCATTATAAACTAGTGAAATGGAAACTTAAGTAGGAAGAGCTCAAATTCTCATAAGGATTAACACATGCATTAACAATATAAGATCATAAGTGAGAATAATATGATCATGTGAGTATGAGAATATAATCAAGTTAAATCGACAAGAAAAAATTATATCACAACTAATAAATATTGAATTTCAATTCATGATTTATATAATTAAGATTTTTAAGATGAGTAAAAAGTATCATGATGGAATTATTCAATTATAATGAGTTATAAAATATATATGTTCCATATTCAATGAAAATGAATTATATAGAATACTATCATGGGAAATTGTAATTTTAGAACTACAATCTTTAATTATTATTATGACATAATAAAAATATTATCCCTAATGTCACCCTTACAATGTAATAAACTAGAAATTTGATTCTAACTTCTTCCTAGGAGAATCCAATGTTTTGATATCTCTATTAACATTACATCTCATATCATTATCCAATATGTATTTAAATCCATAAACCTAATATTAGTATCTTATAACTACTAAACTCCATATAGATTAACCACTGAATTATTGGGTTATATCAGACTCATACATCATCATACACAATTTCCAAGAACCGTATCATGAAAAAAAATCTTTTAACACATCAATAAAACTAACTATTTTATTTGATATTATAAGTAAAATAACTTTGATATATATCCTAATAATGATAATAAATATCCAATAATCAATAAAAAATTTAAAAAATATAAAATTCCTCAAATAATGGGAATATGATTTAATATGAAAAATAACAGAAACATATAGATGAATCATTATAATTAAAAATTATTATATTTATTGGAATAAACAATGATGTGAGGAATATTATATAATTTTTTTTCCACTATTATAAAAAAAATAAAAATTTTCCATATGGAAAGCATTAAAATTATTAATTTTAAAATGATAGTAATTAAATTCAAATATAGTTTAAAATAATCTTAATAATTTCTTTTGATTATAAATAAAAATAATTTGAATCATTTAAAATAATACATACAAAAAAGATAAATATTTTGAAATATTTCAAACAAGGTATTAAAGAAAAATAGTATAGGAATTTTTAACATAAGAATCCTTTTGAAAGAAAAACAATTATAACGACCTTGCATGATATAATATTTCAAAGAGTTAGAAAATATTCCATATAAATGGAAATAAGTTAATGATTAAAATCATTCCATAAAGAAGGAAAGTTGAGAAGATAAACCCTTAAATATTTTATAAAATTTTAATTGAAACCACATGAAGAATATAAATTCAAATAAAAAATTAAATATCATGATTAAAGACATAATAAAGACAAATATTTTCAAATATGTATTATATAACTCAAATAACAAAAATGAACATAACATGAAATATGTCTCAAGGAAATAAAATAAACTTAATCAACCCTTTCAGAGAAAATAAAATTTAATGTAAGAATCAACAAATGAATTGATTATGTAAAATCAATGTAATTCTATATAAAAAAATTTTAGAAAACAAATAATAACATGTTAGGACAAAAAAAATATAGGCTTCACATAGTCAACAGAGAAGGAGTATGACCTAATGAAAGGAAAATTGAGTTAAGAATTTCCTTACCTGGAGTCTCAACTAGCTTCATATGAATTCTACCACAATTAATAATAAAATTATATTAATAAATAGTGTATATAAAATATTTTATTTTTTCTTACCTTATTATTATAGCTTTTCATTCTATTTAGTGTCATGTTTCATTTATTTTCTTAATTCGTATAGTTCACATTCATCATTTTGGGGTTGTTTAAATCATAATCTCCAAATGGATTCTGTTTATTTTTAGAAATTAAAGTTCCTTGTCTAATTTTTTCATAAGATCTAGAATAATCCATGTATAATTTCTATGCTATTTTAGAATTACAGTCATTTAATATGTTATTAAATTGCTACCATATAGAAAACCAAACTCAATTAGCCTATTTTGATAGTTGAAAATGATTTTAACTATTTACTTATAATTTAATGGTTACAATGTATAATTTTCCAATATATAATCATAATATTAAATTTACTTTTATATTAATGTTATTTAAAATCATAAAATAAATTTTTATAAATTCCCTTGATAATGATAAATTTATGATAACATCATTATTCAAATAGATTGTATAAAACCACCACAGTGAGTGGGGTTTTAAAAAATTGTTTAAAAGAATGGAGAAATTTGAAAATATATATAAGAAACTATTTTTTGAAAAAAAACATTAATTTAGGATAAATTTTTAGTTTTTCATTTATTATTAAAATGAAAATAGAATAATTCGAATAACCAATATTTCACCTTGGTAATGATTTATAAGAAAGAGCATAATGAGAGGTAAAAATTGATCCACCAACATTAATTGATTTAGTATGTGAAAATACCATAGGAATGGAATACTTTTATATTAATAGGGGAAACATTGTACAGTCTAAAAGATTTGAATAATAATTAAGAATGTTGAAAAAGGCATGGGTACAGTTACTTAGATCATTGATTCACCAACTTTTGATTAAGCATAATTCATTTTGATAATATAATTTTGGTCACACTGTGGGATTAGGGATGTGATAATGTTACATTTTAGAGTGATTTGGGCATAGTATTGACTAAAAACTGACCATATATATGTATATTGAAAGGTTATTTTAATTCTATTTTTTTTAAAATCACTGGGTTTTTTGAAAATATTTAGTCATTAAAAATAAAAAATAAAATTTTATAAAGTAAAGTGGCTCATAAATGGACCATGGATGAAATTTTAGACCACTCACCTTCCCAATTTTTTGGTTATATGATTTTAATGACTTATAAATAAATAAATAAAATATTTTTTTAAAATTAAATATAACTAATGTCATTTTTGTAAATATAAAGCTAATTTTAATTTAATAAATATTTAAATAAATATGGAAATTTAATTTATTCATTTATTTCATTAAATAACAAACATTTCAATTCCTAAAATTTATGTAACACTATAATTTTTTAAGAACTCGTCAAATAGAGGATGCCCAAAATCATGTGTGTTTTTTAATTTTTAACATAAAATATATCATACTTATATTTATTTGTTATAGAGATTTTTTATTTATTCCAAGTATGTCATTAAATTTAGTTTAAAAATTAAAATGCATCTAAAAATATACCCCATTATGAAAACCTGATCATTGTGATTTCACTCTTCATAAAATATACATAGCTTGAAGACACTAAAATATATTCCCTCTAGACAATCCACACCTATACCAAATCTCCAAAAAGATAATTCTATGATTCCCATGTAATATATTAGAGAATGGATGTGATTAAAATTCTCAAATAAAATTCAAAATATCATAACATTAATCCACAAATATGGATCGATATATTCTTGATCATTATTTCTATAAAATCATATCATATGTGAGAGAAAGTTATAATTAATATAAAATTTCTAAAAATACTATTGGTCTATTTTCATGTCTCAAAAGTATGTTCGGAATATAAGGTATAACATTCCAAAACTACACTTTATTGGTTAGAAAATTTAACCCTCTTAAACATCCCTAAAATGATATCAATAACGAGGTAAAAATGTCATATGTTCCATGAAAATTACACCACTCACTAGTGATATTGATAAACATCACATGATGAATCCGGAACCCCAAATCTTTCTTGTACCTCTTATAATCATTTAATCAACCTTGAAATAGTGTGATGTTCATTTTTCAAATAATAATTTCTCATCATCTCTTTTATAATTAAATAATCTGGTGAATCCCTTTAGAAATAAGTTTATTCTGATTATTGAAAAAACATTATATAATTGAATAATTTAAATTTATACCACTCACATGGGCACTCGATGGACCACGTATGTGGGTCCCAAATTATATAATAATTAAATTAATAAAAAATTGTAGTGCCCATGAATACAGTTTTTGAGCGAACATATAGGCTCCCTTCCCAATAGTAATGAGCATAATACACAAACATTGAGTGGTATCTAGATACGCATTATGGCCTATGAATATTAAAGTATAAATCTAATCTATTAATAACATCTATGGATTCTTACATTGTAATATACTCCCATTTCCCCAATATATTATTTAAGCTGGGGTCTCTTATTATGGTATCAGCCTATACATTCATAACCAATTTATATTACTTTAACGAAATAAACACATTGATATACCTATCCGTACGTGGACTAATCATATAGTTTAATTACCATTAACGGGATTGATTTATCAATCATTATTTATGAATAAAAGTTATAAATTCTTCCTCTATTTATTCATCGATCCAATTTTAGTCATTATACCCCAAATTTATCAAACTTTTCAACTAACATATTCCATCATTGATTTTAAAATAAATCAAAGAAAAATAAATATGATGTTATATAATAATAACATTAACATTTAAGGATCATTACACATTTATACAAATAAGAACATGCATTGACTCCAAGAACATCCAGATTTCCCCTTGGGGTCAATTCTCAAAAAATCCACTGTTAAATTTTACCGAGGGAGATTTTATATAGAAAAAATTTCAATGTATTATTATCCCCTTACCCCTAATTTCCATTACCATTTTTATTTATTCATATCATTTCATATAACCATGGACAATATATTTATGAATATTTTTATTTAACCTCATGGTTATCATCTTAGAGATAAACTATTATAAATTTTTATAGAAACAAATATTCATAGAGTATTATCACTTTCAAAGTCACAGAAATGTATGATCATTAAGTGATAATAAAATTACGAGTTTTAATAGTAGGGATTTAAATGCAATCCCAATGAGAATGCATTTGTCCCTAGGGAACAAAATCCAATAGACTCCCATATACACTAGATCCAAACTCTAACGACTATATGTCTTCTAACTATCACATGATTTTGATTATTATAATGAGATAAGGGTTTAGTAAATGGTTATGCTATGTTTTATACAATGGAAAATATTTTTACAATTAACTAACACATCTAAAAACCTCCCGCAATAGTTGATTCTTAAAAAATATATTCGTGGTCTATTGAAGTGATCTTCGATACATGGTGAGGATCACTACAACAATATTATCAAAATACCATGTGATTGAAATTTTCCACAATGAAAATGAATCAAGAACCTATATAATGTATCATATAAAAACATATTATTTAGCTACTTTAGAAACAGTAATATAATTGTAGTCTATAATATAATCCATGACCACATATTGGTTTGATTTTCCCTAGCATACAAATCCTCTATTGATATTGAGGACATATCCTAACAATGATTTCATGAAATATTGTTACGTATGAAAACTAATGTATGCATATCCCTTGATGAATTGTTTCTTATTTCCTCTATACATCAATAGAATTTCATTAGAATGCCTCATATACTTTCAATAAGGAATAAAATTGTCCAATGACATTGTTTTGGTTATGATTTATATCTTCCTACCATTCTAAATCCATAGAAAATATCAAAAAAGTTGCATAATATAATATAAATATTGTTACCTATCATAGAATTGTAAGGAAATGTACTTATCAAATCTCTCTCCTATTTTTTTAATGACAAACCGAAATAAAGAGATGTATACCATGTAATAAAGGGAAAAATAACCTACTTTATTCTTCCATACTATATCACTTATGTATCTGGACAATGTATGTACCATAACTTAGTGAAAAAATCCTCTTAGTTTTATCACTAATAATATTTATCCCTATAATTCAAGCTAATACAACTATGTCCATTACAAAATATAATGTGTTCAATAACATCTTTAATTACTATAATACTGGTATGTCATCTCTAATATTTAAAAATTCATCGACATATACTATTAATAAAATTTCTATAGTCATATTAAACTACTTATAATACTAAAACTCCCATTCAGTATTTATGAAACCAAATTATTGTATGAAATCATCATTCATAATTTTATAAGACATGGATAATTTATTCAACCCATAAATGGATATTTTCATATTTGATACCTTATGATCATTTTATGATGTAACAATAACTTTTTGTTATTTCATATATCATTCCTCTACCAGGTTGCTATTAGTAAATTTTTTATTGACAACCATTTAAAACATCCCATAGTCATGTAATGTTACTATAAAAAGTAGTGTTCAAATAAATTTTAGAATAAAATTTTGGAGAAAATATTTCATCATAATTTATGCCTTGATATTTTCAAATCCTTTATCCACTATCCAGGATTTATAAACATTAAAACTTCATTTCATATCTAGCTTCTTATTAAATACCCATTAACACCCTATGAGATTTACATTTATTGGTCGATCAACCATATCCTATAAATGGTTTTTATATAATTAATCCTTCTCATATTTAATGGTTTATTTTTATCATGTATATTCTCATTACTCTATTTCTTGATTATAGTAAAAGGTTCAAAATTTTAAATCAATGATGATTCATCATCCGCAGTGAATAGAATCATATATCTCTCAAGTTGTATGATCTATCTAATTATCCTAAAATGAATTTATTCTTTTAAAATATCATCTTATGTGAGGTATGATATTTTATGTTTATGTGCCAACTCATGTGTAACTTGACCATAAACATAATCAAAATAACTCTTTCACCCCCTATATAGTAGGAGAATGTTCCCCCATCAAGGAATCATCCCTAAATTTTCTCTGTTATGTTCATATTTGAGGGTTAGTATAGTCAATATCTTTATGATTCCTTAGGGTAACCTATAAATATATAAATAATGACCAATAGTCTATCTTTTTCATGAAATATCCTTAAAAATTATTTCAAACCCTATACAAGAGTATGTGAAAAAATAAGTTTTTTACTACATAACTCAAATAGAATAAGATTTTAAGATTTATTTGGCACATGGATTATTGTGTATATAATATTCAATAATGTATATCCCAAAAAGGATCATGAATGATATGATTAAATAATTATCAACCTCGCCATGTTCAACAAGGTGTAGTTACACCTTCAACTAACACCATTACATTATTAAGTATAATCAGGATTGGGATGAGAGAAAATCCCAAACTCTCTAAGCTCGTCGATGAACTAATCATTAGGATATTCACCCCGTGATCAAATCAAATATTCATTATATTCATACCCTATTTAGTCTCTACATCATGCTTGGACTACTTAAATATCTCTAATAAATCAGCCATATGTCTCATTAATAGGAAATAAACACATGTAGCTATGTCATCAGTAAAACATAGTATAAGTATAGACAAATAGATTCTTCTTGAATAGTTCAACACACATCAGTTTTTACTGATTATATAATCTCTGTGACATGTTCACCCTTTCAAAAAAAAAGTGGTTCAGTTATCTTACATTACAAATATGTGATATATCCATCAAGTTGTTTTTCATCCAAAGTATCTAAATATCTAAGTTGATAGATTGTTGTTAGTCGATTCTCATTTACATGACCATGACACTAACTCCAAAACTGAGAGTGATATGATTCTAGAAAACATGATTATTTATTAATTTTGAGCACTCCGTTTATTTATAGTAAAACAAATCTATAATTCATATGTGTAACAACATAATATATGTAATCCATATAAAATTAAGATAAATAATTTTAAAAAATAAAAACAATCCATAAATAAATAATAAGGATACATTATTTATGTTCTTGGTAATAAAAGGAACCAGATAAAATTTCATTAAAACAATGATCATAAATGTTGGTGATGTGAATTATTATTCCCCCACAGTGATGTATGATAGCTTGGAACTATTGCAAGCACAATGTTCAACCTCTCATTTGGATTTTTTTTAATATACTTGGTTTTTGCATTTTAATACATATTTGAGAACAAAATTCTATATCTAATAAAAACTCATAAAAATAAAAATATTGCACTCAATGATGAAGGCATATAAATCTTCCACATTCATCATCCACTTTGTGTAGTTATTCTTCAAGTATCATAAATTTCCACCTGAAAATTTACATCATCTTCTTCTGTTACATTCTTTTGGATCATATTATTATTTGTAGGGTGATGCCTAGGATCCTTAGACTCAAGGGATTCATGGAGCTCTTAACCTTATTCGACCCCATATCCTCCTAAAAGAATCCATGTTTTTCAAACTTCATATCATTATATAGAGATAATCAAGGTAATCATTTTTTTTATATATACATATCACTATGGTTTATATTATGATACATAATGAAAGTATAGAAATAGTGATGCAATAAATATAAAATTAGATATATTCTTAACTCATATATTATCTTAATGCCCGTGATGTCCAAGAACTCCATGTATCTAATGAACTTCACTACTCGATCTCCACATAGCACTAACTCAATATGATTTCATGTTCAATGTGATATAGAGATCTCATAATGAACTTTTATTTTCACATCATGATAATGATCATAGATATAGAACATCATATTTTATGTATCCATAACCTCAGTGAAATTTAAGGGCTCTCTCAACCTAGATATTAAAATGGGATGTTGGATATCTGTTAAAAAATGTATATGTTTCTTGTAGACACATTTATCTTCTGAATTAACTTCCTTAGAAGGATCTTATTCTAAAATATGGGACTCTAACAAATCGATTTCCCCCTCTCTGTGATGTATGATGGAAACCATCTTATTAAATTCAAATGAATTCCATCCGGTGATGAAATTATATTTTTCCAATGTCGACCATAGTGATATTTTTAAGGACATATAAATTTACATTTTCTAAATATTAAAAGAAATCATTATTCCTTTATCTAGATTACTAAAAGGGTGAAATAATAAATCTAATTTTTTAGTCTCCCATCATTTTATTAAATAATAACATCCCTCCCTCTTGTAATTGGAATAAATTATAACATTGATATTCTAAGGGAAAGGATCCACAGTTTCCTCCCCATATCACATACATGGTCATGAAAAACTATTTGAAGGTATTTAGGTAGGCATATACTGATAAATGAAATAACTCAAAGCTATTTGATTCATTGACTGGACTCACTAATAATTAAAGCACGAACTCATAATTCTTCAAAACATGCCTCTATGTTATACCATGTTCTTCTTAATCTATCAAATATTGATATGAACCTTGGTAAATAAACCCAAATATCCTGATCAAAACTCACCAATAATTGAAAGCACCCTATCATGGCCCAGAAAAAAACTTTGATCAAAAATACCATTTTAAAAAATTTAATGGAAGACAAAATTGACATAATATTTCATTTTTTAATTTTTATACCTTATGCATTAATTGAAATTATTTTATCCTCCTACAGACTAATTAATATTACATAGATTTAATATAAAAAATTAACTATATCCTATAAAATAATTTATAAATAATAAATTTAGTTTTCTTAGGTATTGAAATTTTGTTATTTTTATCAGGATTTTTAATTTATGATCGCAGAAATCATTAACCATGTATAAATTGAAACATTCATCACAAATTTATTCACATGAATATTTTTATTCTTTTAAACTTTTCATTGTGATCATATAACATGTAAAAATTAACATAATGAACCATGAAAGACAGAACAAAATTAAAAATGACATTATCATGAGTTTTCAACTAGGTTTTGTTCTATTGAGAATATAATGAGTGATGTGAGACCCTATGAGATTATGTTTATTCAATAAATAAATCATATAATATTACCCAAAAATCTTTCATGAATTAAATTGTTTTTGGTTCATCACTGACTCTAATCTAAAACTTCATTATTTTGAACACCAAAGAACATTACATTGTAGACTCACATGCATGTGAGGGGATCTCAAGATGCGAAAATTACATTTTATTAATAAAATTTGTATATATATTCCCTTATACATTTAATTATTAAAAATGATATAGAAATCATCAAAATGATAAATTTTTATTACATTTAAAAATAATATAACATTACTAATTTAAATAATTAAGTAACCAAACATGCATAGGTTGGTCTCAGCTTTTGATTAGTCAAAATGGAATAAAATTAAATAATAATAATTAAATTTTTTAAAATTCATCTAGATTAAAATTTTACTAAATTAAGATACATTAAATTTATAATATAAATTATTGATATATCTTATGACACTCAAAATAATTTTATTTTATTCCATGTACCACCCCAAAACTAGAAGCCTAGAGTCAGTTGATTATTACGTATGATTTCCATGATCACAAAAGATCATTTCTCGAATGACCGATTATTTTAGTAGCCTTATAAGTACTAGATAGATTTATAATGTTTACATTACATCAAAAAATGGAAAACTACAACAACATTGTTTCTATATAAAACACTGAGATCCCATAGACTATCCCTACATGTTAGTCATAATATACTTCTTTGCATCTTGGGAATAATAAAACATAGAAATGGGTGAGATTAGATGCTCAGTAAGGATAATAATACAATAGAAACATTCATAAATAAGCATAAGCATTTAAGGATATATATAGAACTAAAAAATTCTTTTCAACATAAAATTCATTATAATATGGAAAATATAAATCAAAATAATCGAATTTACTTACTTAGATTAATATTCAACAAGATGAATAATCATATGCAATATAAATATCCACTTTCATAATGATGGAATGCATAATGCCAGACTTTCAAAATTACATAGTAATGTCCTTGTGCCAATACTACATATAAGATATTTTCAAGGCCTTATGACATGACACTAGTTTGATTCACGATACCTACCAATGCATCGAGGAGCTATAGTAGGATCCACCCGTCACTTACTAAGTCCAATGCATTCCTCATATGAAAAGGTTTGAACATAAAAAAATATTCGTATTAAAACTAGCATATGAAATTCTAATACTTTATCCATAAACCATTAATGGTATTAAATAACACAACCACATCAAAAAATAACACAAAACCTTCAATACAATATGGAGTTTTGTATCATAGTAAATCAACTTGAAACAAACATAAAATCCATCAAAGGAAGATGAAATAGATTATATCAATACCTTTTTTGAGAAATATCTCTTTCTATTTTGAAATCATTTAAAAGTCCCATAATTATAAAAGAAATAAAATTTATTTGATAGTATTCTTATAAACTTGTAAGTTAATCTTCGAATATGTTATAATGATGGAAAATAGCTGCACCCACCGTATAAGTTAAAAAAACATTCTTACCTTAATTTTTTAAAAATGGTCATAAAGTACATTGTTTGGAAAACAACAAAAAGATTCATTTATAGAATTATAATAAAAAGTCAAAAAAGGGTATAAATGACATTATCTCATAGTCTAGTAAATAGTAATAATGTTTTGAAATACATTTTTTAGAAATCACGGATGCAGATGATAAAGAGGTCTTAGTAGATACTGACGTAAAAACAACCTCGGATAATAAAGAGATTGTGAAATTAACCCTTACCGTGTACTTTTCCTTGGTTGAGGGTAGGTTAACCTCCTGTATAATTATCAAACAATTTTCTATTAAATTATACTAGGATAATATTCATTAATATGTTATCATATATGATATTTTAACATTGCGTTGTTAATAATATCTTAGTATTATCGTCGTTTCAGGTGTTTATTGATTCGTTTTCCTTTATATTATTTGTTACGTAAGTAATGTTTGTTATGCATAGGATGTATCATATTCATATTTAGAATGATATTAAGTCATTAAACATTATTTTTAATCATATAATGATAATTATTCTAGAATGGATTACGATGGGGAATGAATCTCATCGAGTTCGTGGAGACGGTAATCCATACGTACACACGGGCATCAATATCATTCATTTGATATTAAAATAATATATAATTGGATATTATATCATATATAACGAATAATTATCATGTTATATTTATTATTTATATCAATTACATATCATTATTATACCCATCCATATAATAATGTATTGAATTACAATCACACCACGATGGGGAGATGGTAAGCCGTACATACACACGTATGGTGACATGTCACTCAAAGGATAGATAGAATAATGAATACGGATGTAACATATTCATAATAAAATCACAGTATATATAAGATACTAGATTTATAATTTTATAATGGAAACAAAAAAGAAAGATGAAGTGGAATAAGAAAAGAACTTGAAAGAGGTGATTAAATATTTACCTCTTCTTCAGGTTTGTCCTTTTGATTTGATAAAAAGATCTATTAGGTTATATTTCATACTAATGGAAGGCCTCTATGATGAATGGAGGACAGTTTAGAGGGTATTTTGGTACGTCTTGGCTGAGCCAAATGGCTTTGATGGTGTGAATTAGAGAGAATGGGGAGTTTCCTTTTATAAGAGGGATGAGGGGAACCTTAGGAAAATCTAGAAATATTATTTTATAATAAAATCATGTTCGTTTTATAATGGCTCCAAAATTAATTTTTTAAAATCTAATGTGGGGATGGGGAAAAACCGATCAACAAATAGGTTTTAGATAGGTTTGGGTCACTAAATTAATTTTATATTTTATATTTAACTCTTAGTTAAATAGTTTGACATTTACCATGTCTCTTTGTATTTCTATATTATATGGTAAATAAACATACAAAAAAATTCAAGCAAACCCCTTGTGATTCATTAATTATATAATTATTTTATATAATTCTTTTGGCCTAACCATATATTTTTATTAATATAATATCAATTAATAATATAATATTTTTTTAAAAACTCTTCTATTTCAATTTTGACACTATTTGATATTTTGTTTTTGATAAATTCATAACAGCATTACTACTTAGAAAACAATTAATCTAACCAACAATAACATGTTAGATTGACCTATAGAATTAGTTTAATTCAAAAAAGGCTAAAATTACATTTATTTGGATGTTTATAATATCAATTATTTTAATATTTTGTAATTTATGTAATTACTGCATCATCATTTTGGCATAAATAAATTTTTAATGACTAAAAAATATATATATAATAAAATTATGTATAAAATATTTTTATATTTCTAGTGAATATTTATAGTCTAATTTATCATTTATGTAACCCTATATTAAAAATAGTTTATTTATTAAACTTTGAATTTAACAATTTTAACTCTTCTTTGAATTAGATAATAATAAATGTCCTAATCTAATCCAAGTTGACCTAAAGGATCATATATTATTCCTAAGGTTATTATTTGAAGAATTATACTTATCCTATAGAATTAGGACATCTTTTAGGGTAATAATAATATCATTTTTACCCTTAATGACCCTATTTACTTTTAACCGTGGTAAATATGGGAAAAATGTTACTATTCACGAAAAATTAATTTTATTTTAATAAAGAAAATTTTTCATACTAATATAAGCCATGTCTCTCATATTTTTTAAATCCAACTTACAGAAGTGGTAAAATTATGTTTTACGTAAAGTTGCAAATGCTCTTAGGAGGTGGGTAAAAGACGGTAGAAAGATAAATACACATTTTATATATCTAAAATTATTATAAAATGACTCAAATGAATTAAATTAAAATTATATAGGTATTATTTATTTATTTTGACCTAAAACAAATTTATATAATATAAATAATTATTTAAATAAAAAATCGGTTTTAAACAATAACTAAGTGTTTTTCACTATTCATCAATAAGTGATAGTTTTCAGAAAATTACCAAAAATTCACCCTATACTAATTTCGATATTTCGAATCCAAAAATGAATTCCATTTTGAATGATAAAATTTATAAAATTATAACAAGTGGGTATTAATATTCATAACAGCTAGTTTGATTTTTTGTGGTGTATTAGAACTCAAAGTTGCGTACAACACAAATTATCATGTTATTCAAAGAGAATCATACCATGGAAGCTTGGGGTGTCACATTATCTCCTACTTAAAATTATTTCATCCTCGAAATTTCTGAAATATTACTGCATAAAATGTCTTGGGTGGTTCTTCCTCATAAGTTCCTCGGGTTCCCACATTTCCTCTTCCATATTATGGTTTCTCCATAGAACATTTACCAGACGAGTCGTCCGGAATATTAGAAATTGTTCTCTTGTATCATGAATCCTGACAGGCTCTTCCCAATAAGGCATATCGGGATCCAGTTCTAATTTCACATGGGCGAGTACATGCGTTGGGTCGGGCAGGTATTTTCTCAACAGTGATACATGGAATACATCGTGAAACTTGGAGAGACGTGGCAGCATTTCCAAATAGTAAGCTACAACCCTAATTCGTTCTAGAATTTTTAAAGGTCCGATGTACCTGGGACTCAATTTTTCCTTCTTACCGAAACCTATAACACCTTTACATGGAGATACCTTCAAGAAAACCTGATCTCCTACCTGAAATTCAAAATCCATCATTTTGTTATCAGTATAGCTCTTCTGCCTACTTTGACTTGCTTTGATGTATATTTGGATAACCATCACCTTTTCCATCATTTCATCCACAAGTTCTGGTCATATGATTTTAATTTTTCCAACATCATCCCAATAGGTTGGTGTGAGACATCTCTTTCCATATAACGCTTCATATGGTTCTATCAGCATACTTCAATGGAAGATATTGTTATAGTAAAGTTCTACCAGTGGTAAATATTGATCCCACATACCTTGAATGTCATGTGAGAATGATCTCATCATTTATTCTATGGTTTGAATAGTCTGTTCTGATTGTCCATCTGTTTGGGGGTGGTAGGCAGTGCTAAAACAAAGTTTAGTATCCAGGGATTTCAGAAGACTTTTCCTGAATGTTGTTGTAAAACCGGGATCACAATCAGAAACAATGGATAATGGTACTCATTGATGTCTTATAACTTCATTAATATATGGTATTTCTAAACATTCATGTTGTAAATCTTACCATATTTCAAGAAAATGTGTTGACTTGTTAAGATGATCAATAATGACCCATATTGCATCGTTCTTTATAAGATTCATTGGAAGACCCATAAAAATGTCAATCGTGATATCATCCCATTTTGATTCAGGTATGGGAAGAGGTTGTTTGACTCTTCCAGGATATTAACTTCCAGCTTTAACTTGTTGACAAACCATACATCTTGACACAAAATCGACAATCTCCCTTTTCATGTTGTCCCACTGAAATTGTTCCTTCAAATATCTATACATTTTGGTGATCTCAGGTTGTATAGGGAAATTGGATGTACGAGAATCATCCAAAAATTCTTTTTTTTAGATCAGGTATATCGGGAACAAAAATCCTCTTCTCAAATATCAATATTCAATCTTCATACACAAAGCCACTCAACCACCCATCATTCACAACATTAATCATCTTTTGAAACTCTTAATCACTGGTCTGAGAACTCTTTATCTATTCTAGTAAATATGGTTTGGAAACCACTTGAAAAAGTATTGATGTTTCAGCTTCCATCATGATTCCCATATCCATCTTCAATAGATCCATGTATATAGAATCCTTTTCAACTATTATTTTGATCAAAACTCTCCGATACTTTCTTCTCAATGAATCTGCCCATTATTTTCCTTCCCTAGGTGGTAGTGTGTAGTGAAATATTAATCCTTGAGTAGTTCCAGCCATCTCCTTTTCCTCATGTTGAGTTATTTCTGTATGAAAATTTACTTTAAACTCTTGTGATCGGTCTATATCTCACATTTTCCCCATGGAGATAGGGTCTCCAAATCTTCAATGAAATGATTATAGCTGCTAACTCAAGATCATGAGTAGGACAGTTTTTCTCATGAATTTTTATCTGTCATGATGCATAGGCAATAACACTATCACTCTTCATAAGGACACAACCAATTACTTTCTTTGAAGCATAAATATAAATAACAAACCCATAATTCTCCAATGGTATAGTAAAGATATGAGAATTGACTAATATTATCTTTAAATCATTAAAACATTATTTACACTCTTTTGTCCAAAAAAATCTCACCACTTTTCTGGTTAGCATTTTTAATGGGTTAGCTGACCGTGAATCATTCTGGATGAAACGTCGATAATAACTTTCTAAACCAATAAAACATCGTACCTCAGTTATAATCATCAGTGCTGGCCATTCTTGGATTTCCTTGGTCTTAGAAGGATGAATAGTGATTCCATCCTTATATACAATATGGACATGAAATGAAATCTCCTTATGCCAAAATTCACACTTGCTAAACATCCCATATAATCCATTTCTTTTTAGAGTTTTTAGGATAATGCGCAGGTGATTTCCATGATCATCGTATCTTTTTGAGTATACCAAGATATCATCAAAAATACCACTACAAAGTCATCAAGATACTCCTTGAATACTCTATTCATTATATCCATGAAGATAGAGGGTGAATTAGTCAATCCAAAAGGCATTAATGTAAACTCATAATTATCGTAACTGGTTTGAAATGATGTTTTCGGAATTTCATCATTCTTCACACACAATTGATGATATCCAGATTGAAGGTCAATATTTGAAAAGTATTGATCTCCATGAAGTTGATCAAATAAATCATTAATGCGAGAAAGGGTATACCTGTTCTTTATTGTTTAGCATTGATGTCCCTGTAGTCAATGCACATCCCCACATATCCATATTTCTTCTTAACAATAAGGAAAATGGCTCTCCATGGATAAATACTATGGATAATAAATCCCTTATTACCCAATTCCACTTGTTGTTTCATTAGTTCCACTAATTCAACAGTGGTCATAATATAAGGGGTCCTATATATGGGCCTTGATCAAGGAATTAAATCAATGGAAAACTCAATTTCTCGTTCTGGTGGATGTCTAGGTAAATATTCTGGAAACACATTAACATATTATTTCATAATAGGAACATCCTCTATTTGAGGATTACATTCCTCACCAAAAGTTATTTTGTTCTCTTCCTCCCTAATAATTGAATTGTGTTGAGCTAATGTGGGTGGATCAAGATAATAATTAGGTGGTGATGATTCTACTCTAAAGATAAGGTGTTATTTATCATCTTCATAAAAAATAGTTTTCTCATTCTTCTTACCATAAATTTTTCTATCATGGTCTGAAATCTAATCCATACTGAGGATTATATCAAATTCAATCATGGGTATGATGATGAGATTAGTAGATAAATAACATTTATATGCCCTAATGGGGACTGATTCATAAAACATTGTTGCAATGAAACATACCTTAAAATTTTAGAATGAAAAATCCCCTATTAAATCAAATTTGAAATATCTAATTTTCTTATATAACTGGGAAGATATAAAACAATACGATGATCCAGAATCAAATAAATTATTTTATATGCATGAAGAAACCATTAAATTACCTACCACTACATCATTCAAGGCATCAACCTTAGCAACAGAGATATCATTAGCTTTAACATGATCTGTTGGACTTTTATAAGGTAAGTTCCCCTAACTCTTAGTACAATCATTTTCGTAATTCCCCCATTCTCTAAAATTGTAGCATTCAACATCAACAACCTCTTTCTTCCCCTTGAAATCACAAGCTTTATAGCCTTTTCACTACACTTGTAACTGACTCCCATTCCCTTCAGGAATATAATAGGGTCTTTCTTCCACATTTACTGCATGATAGATATTCAACTTTTCCCCTATTCCAATTATTTCCATTTCCATAGTGTTTAGCTGATCTATTCTTCTCTTTCTTTTCTTTAAAGTTGTAAGACAAAGAGAATTCTTTTTCGGTCTTGATAGCATATGAGACAATATCTTCATATGACGAGAAGGATTATGAGACTAATGCTCGATGAAGATATTGTTTTAACCCATAAAATAAACGTTCAATATTACTTCTTGGGTTACTTATATAAACTGTATCATGCCTCGCTAACCTTATAAATTTAGAATCATACTTTGTGACATTCTCATCTTTCTTTTTCCTCAGACTCAGAAATTGCCTTTTATATCTACTCTATGGTCATGAGGATTGTATTTTTATATGAAAATTTCTTTAAACCCATTCCATTAAATATTTGATAATTCATCATCTTCGTTTGTGTTTTGAATAAGTGACCACCATTGATCGACATCTCTAGTGAGGCCATAAACTGACATAAGAACTTTTTTCCTTTCGCTACTCTGCAATGAGTGGAACATTTTCTCTAAGGAATTTATCCATTTGTCAGCTACTAGTGGATTTTTACCCTAATTGACTTTTTGTGGTTGTTTCCTCATTAAGCGATCTAACAATGATCCTCCACGCTATGAATCAGGGTTCTACATACAGGTAAGGTTATTTTTCATAACCTGAGTTAGTTGTCCCAGTATAGTGATAAACTAATCAGCACCAGTTGTATCACCAGCTGCACAATAATTATCTTGAGTAAGAGGGAAATCCATATATGGATTGTGATCATTGATATGGCTTCAATTTCTTCCACTATACGCCATTTATAAACAATGGAATACACTACATTAGTTAATGAATCGAAATACATAATTTCAAACTTGTAAAAAACATAACATAAATTGAATAGTTTATGGATAAAATCCATAATCATAAAAAAATATTTGTGGATATATATACTCATAAACACTTTATAATGGTTTCTAAATAAAATGGTAATTATCCCAAGAATATCCACCGGGAGTGACAGAACCAAGTGTGTAGCAAGGCCCGTTGTCGTGCACTAGTTCCCGTTCGAGTCTAGCTCAAAGAAATGATTTTGTGTTTTACCACTAGGTACATATCTACTAGAGACGCCTCTACCTTCTCATATCCAGACATGGATTTATTTCTTGGAAAACTTACAAAATCTCCACAATACCAAAATTAAATGAAGTTCTTCTATTCTAATCCTCAAAGTCTATCTTAGGGCTATGTTCTCATATCATAGTTTTTCTAAATCTAGTTTCCAATGATTGTACTAAACATCCTATGATACAAACTATAATGCCCCAACCCCAGAAGCCCAGAGATGGTGAATTATTACGTATCATTGGCATGATCACAAAATATCATGTCTCGAAATACTGGTTAGTTTAGTATCCATGGAAGTACTAGATACATTCATAAGGTTAACATGACATCATAAAATGGAAAACTACAAGAACATTGTTTCCATAGAAAACACTAAATTCACATATACTATCCCTGTAGTTTAGTCATTATATACTTTTTTGCATCCTGGAAAAAATAAAGCATAGAAAGGGGTGAGCTCATATGCTCAGTAAGGATAAAAATATAGCCGAAAATTTAATAAATAAGTATAAACATTTAAGGAAATGTATAGAACTAAAACAAAATCCTTTTCAACATAAAATTAATCATAATATGAAAATTTTCAATCAAAATAAATCCATATAAATACTCACATATATATTCTTTTAGTCGAATAATCACATGCAATATCAATATCCACTTTCATAATGATGGAATGCATAATGCCATATTTCCATAACCACATATTCAAGGCCATGTTCCAAGACTACAAATAATATTTTGTCAAGGCCTTATGACATGACACTAGTTTGTCTCCGCAGATATGCCGATGAATCGAGGAGCTATAGCGAGCTCCACTCATCCCTTACTACGTCCAATGCATTCCTCATATGAAAAGTGTTAAACATAACATAAACATTTGTATTAAAATTGGAATACGAGTTGAAAAAAATTTATCTATAAACCATGAATGGTATGAAGTAAAACATACACAGTCAAACATTTCACAAAACCTTCAATTCAATATAGAAGTTTTTTGTCAAAATAAATCAACTTCAAACAAACATAAAATCCATCAGAGGATGTTGACATAGATGAAATAAAATCATTTTTAGAGAAATATCTCATTCTACATTGAAATAAATTAAAAGTGACGTAATTATTAAAAAACATTTATATCTGTAAATATTCTTTTAATAATGTTATGGAAGCTTCGACGATGTTATAATGGTAGAAAATAGACGCACCCACCGAGTAAGTTAAAAAAATTTGTACCTAAATTTTTTCGAAATGGTCATAATGTACCTTGTTTGGAAAACGACAGAAATATTACTTTATAAAAATATTATAAAAAATAAAACAAGGGTATAAATGAATTTATCCTACACTACAGTAAATAGTAAAAATGTTTTGAAATAATTTTTTTAAGGAAACATGGATGTGGATGATAAAGAGTTCCCAGTATATACTAACGTAAAAACAACATTGGATAATAAAGTGATTGTGAAATTAACACTTACCTTGTACTTTTCCTTGGTCAAGGGTAGGTTAAACTCATTTATAATGGTGAAATAATTTTTATTAAATTATACTAGATTCATATTCATTAATATGATATCATATATGATCTTTTAAAATATATTTGTTAATAATATTTTAGTATTATCGTCATTTTGGGTGTTAACTGATTCGTTTTACTTTATATGATTTCTTACGTAAGTAATGTTTTTTATAGATAGTATGTACCATATTCATATTCAGAATGATATTAAATCTTTAAAAATTATGTTTATTCATCTAATTAGAATTAGTCTTGTAAGAATTTTTATGGGGAATGAATCTCATCGCGTTCGTGGAGACGGGAATCCGTACGTACGCATGAGCGACAATATCATTATTTGGATATTAAGTAATATATAATTTGATGGTATATCATATATACATAATAATTATCATGTTATATTTATTATTTACATCAATTACACATCATTATTATACTTATCCAAATAATAATTTATGGTATAACAACCACAACACAGCGTGGAGACAGAAAGCCGTACGTACGCACGTATGGTGACTTTTCAATCAAAGGATGGATAGAATAATTAATATGGTTGTACCATATTTATAATAAAATAACATTATATATAAGATACTGGAGTTATTATTTTATAATAGAAACAACAAAGAAAGGGGAAGTGGAAGAAGAAATGAACTGAAAGACGTGATGAATTATTTACCTCTTCTTCATGTTCTTCTTTTTGATTTGATAAAAAGAGCTCCATAGGATGGATTTATGACTAAAGGAAGGCCTCATGAATGAATGGAGTTCAGTTGATAGGGTATTCGGTTATGGGTTTTCTGAACCAGATGGTCTGGAAGGTGTGAATTAGAGGGAAGGGGGAGTGCCCTTTTATAAGACGGGTGAGGGGCATCTTAAGAAAAGCGAGAAATATTATTTTATAAGAAAATATTTTCAGGTTTATAATGGCTCAAAAATTAATTATTTAAATTATAATGTGGGTATGGGTCGAAAAAAACTCAACCCATAGGTTTTAGATAGGTTTGGGTCACTATATTAAATGTAACTTTTAGATTTAACTCTTAGTAAAATAGTTTGGCATTTACCATGTCTCTTTGTATTTTTATATTATGTGGTTAAAAAAGATACTATAAACTTCCAATAGAACCCAAAGTGGTTCATTAATGATACACCTATCATTATATAAGACTTTTGGAAAATCTTTAGATTTTTAGGAATATAATTTCAATTAATAATATAATATTTGTTTTAAAATCTCTTTTATGTCAATTTTGACACTTTGGTATTTTGTTTATGTTAAATTCATAACAGAATTATTAAATCAAAAATAATTCATCTATCCAACTAGAAAATGTCATATTAACCTTGAAATTTAGTTTAATTCATAAAATGTCTCAAATTTTATTTATTTGGATGTTTATAATATCAATTATTTTAATATTGTGTTAACTCTGTAATTACTGCATCATCATTATGTCATAAATAAATTAAATTATTTAATGTCTAAAATTCATAAATAAAATACCATTTTGTTGAAAATAATTTTATATATCTAATTAATATTTATAGTCTAATTTATCTTATGTGTAACGCTATATTAAAAACGGTTTAGTTATTAAATATTGAATTTAACACTTTTAACTCTTCTTTGAATTAAATAATAATAAATTTCCTAATCCAAATCAAGTGGGAATAAAGGATCATATTTTATTCCTAAGGTTTTTTATGGTCGAATTAGACTTATCAAATAGAAATAGGACATGTGTTAGGTTAATAATAATATCATTTTTACCCTTAATTTCCAAATTAAATTTTAACCGTGGTAAATAAAAGTAAAAAGTTAGTATTCACCAAAAATTAGTTTCACCTTATTGAACCAAATTTTACATACTGATATCAACCATGTCTCTCGAATTTTTGAAGTTCAACTCAATGAAGCGTTAAAATTATGTTATATGTAAATATGGAAATGCTTATAGGAGGAGGGTAAATGTTGGTAAAAAGTTCAATAAAATATTTATATATCTAAAAGTATTATAAACTATCTTCGATGAATTACATTGGACTTATATAGGTTTAATGTATCTATTTTGACCAAAAATAAATGTATATAAAATAAATAAATATTTTAAAAAAATTCAGTTTTAAACAATAACTCAGTGTTTTTCACTATTCATGAAAAATTGATTGTTTTCAGAAAAATACCAAAAATTCACCCTAAGATAATTTCAATATTATGAATCCAAAAATGAAGTCAATTTTGAAAGATAAAATTTAAAAAATTATAAAAAGTAGGTATTACTATTCATAACGGAAAGTTTGGTTGTATGTGGTGTGTTAGAACTCGAAGTTGTGTAGAACACTCGCTATTGTATTACTCAAAGAGAAGCATACCGTGGAAGCTTTGGGTGTTAAATTACATAAATTAAATATAAATTATAATGGTTTTTATATTTTTTGGGACCATTTGGTCCACTGAAAAATGACCCAAAATTGATAGTGGGCCTACAGAAAGCCTACTAGGCTACGGGAGTTAGATCTAGACCGACCCAATTTGTCCTAGTTTGGGAAAATGTCTACATTTCAGGTCTGGTGTGGGATTCTTGCCCATATAGTATGCATGGGATTACAAAAGGGAGCATTATGTTGCATCATATATTACATATATAAATATATATTATAATGAGAATAGAATTATAATATAAGTAATATAAAAACACCCACATGGGGTGATCTATCAATCTGAAGCCAACCCCATCATTAGGGTTGCATTATTAGTCAATCTGGTTGGAATAACCACCCCCTCTTATCAAGTGATTTTATTCCATCTTATCCTATTGCATGCATGGTGCACATGAAATACTGCAAACCATACCTCCACCAATATCTAATCAGTAAAAACCCTACACACTAACAAGAACGGGTCCTCCCATGTGAATCAATTCCATGTGGCATATATATATATTAATGTGTTCTTGAGTTTTTGTATCAATTTATTTTTTTATTTTCAAAAATACAATTGATCTTCAATGGACCATATTATGTTCATATCAACTCTGATCATTGAACCATCAATGGAGATACGATAGTTTCCAATCCCAATTTTCAAATTATATCAAATTTAATTGAAAATTTTAATTATTTAAAATTTTAATCTATTTATTACAAATTAAGTAACTGGTCATATAGCGGAATCATGAAATCGTGTGAAATATTAATTTATAACAATAAATATTTCATAAATAACTTGTTTTTGTATTGAGATGGCCAGTTCATGCTAATGATAAATTGGGATTTAATGTAATTTTGAAAATAAAACCTAAATGGTACAATCGTGTGAGGGATATATACCATTGATATCCTGTCCACCCTAATTAATTATTTCTCGAAGACACCAAAATAGATTCCCTCTATATAATCATCACATGTACCATAACTCAAAGAATTTTCATCCTCAATTCTCTTATGTTGCGATAGCTGATCAGATTATTTATAACATAGATGATATTTCTTGATTATTAAATAATTGATCATCAATCATGGATCAATACATTCTTTATATTATTCTCTATACTGTATTATGGGAAGGGAGAGGATGAGAAGAGACTCAAATTCATGGTAATGAATTAGTCTAATTGAGTTAACACACTTAGACACTCAGAAGATTCTGTGTATGGAGTCTATATAGTCCCAAACACTAATTCCTATGAATTGGTAGATCCTATGAATACACATTGTCTATAATCCTACAGGACCCCATCTTAATTGTAGTGAACCCAACATAAATATCAAGATAGGATCTTGAAACAAATCACAGGTCATAAAGAGGTAATAATATTTAATAGATTCTTATATATTATATGAACACATATATGGTAATATAATCTATACCCATAGTTATCTCATTAAATTAGGTTACTCACTCTTCTGATTAGGATATATACTCAAAATATATTTCATTGAAGTTTCATAAATGAACCCATCAACATACCATTACGTACATGGACATATCTGAGAGCACCAATTCAATTAAAGGGATGATATATCATTATATTTTAAAGGATATAAGAGAAAAACCATTCCTTTACTTATTGATAAATGTGATATTATTTGTGTCTCACCCAACATATGAAACTTCACCCCGATCATATGTCATCACATTTTATATAATTCATCAGTGGTTGTGAATAAGGATTTTAATTAATAATTATCCTAAAGGCTAAGTATAATAATTTTTTTTGTAGATTTTGTCACATAATGACACATATATCATACATATTTCCTACAATAGTGTTAGTTCTTAGAACCTCCTCTCTAGGATATTACAAATAGAGAATTTCATGAAAATATGTCTCATTTTCATATAAGACCACTACCCTTTTAGAATATATCACATGTTCTATATCTAATAAATTAATTTCTATAGAAAAAAGTATTTCAGAATATATTCATAGCACTTCATGTTTCTCATCATATTGGGGAATATATATAACATTTTTTTGTGACAATTACTCTAAGGACATTATCACATTTAATGTCAAATTAAATAATTATTCTAATATGATAAGATATTTTTTTATTCAACACTATGAATATAAAAGTAATCGAAAGTACATTGCAATTGGTACCAGGTAATTAAATCCAAAAAATTCATCAAAACCTTATCACTTTGACCATTTTTTAAAACATTTAAATTGAATTTTATAATACTTATGAAAACTCTATATGGATATTGCAGAAGTGTTTTAGGAAATTATAAAATTACAAAAATAAAAAATAATTTAATATCATATATTTAATTTGTTAATCATTAATATTTTCATTTATAACTATTAATAATGTACTTTTATTCTAAAAATTACATATTTAAATTATTAATGGATATATGTAACATATTATTAAAAATATTAATTTCTTAAAATAAAAAAAATTTCATATTCTATTCATGTGGACCCAAAATTTAATAGAAATTAATGTTATACCAGATTAGTTTTATCATCCCATTATCTACTTATTTAGTGATATTGTCCTTGTGATTTTAAATGATGTTCTATTGATTTAACACTTTTACTTTTAACCATTATTATGGTAACTATATTTTACCTAGATAACATATTTCTTATATAATTCGAAAAAATCAAAATATTTGTTAAAAACATTAATTCATTATCCACATTATCTTTCAATGTAGAGAAAAGATTCACATCCACATAAATATTATATTAGTGACACTATTATTGAATTTTCTAATACAATGCTAGAAACTCCATCAGCATAAATAATTTTTTATAAATTTATCTTACCATAAAAATTAATTTATATCAAATTGATATTATTCGAATGCTATTGTGGAAATATTGGAATTTAAAACACATTAAATTATTTTATTATGTTTTTATTTAATTTTTATAACATTTTTATATAAAAGAAGTTAATTTATTCATAAAAAAATATTATTTATTTTTTTTATGAAAAATCATTTTGCATCGAACAATCCTAAAAATTTATCCTAGGTGATTTTTGACAAGATTAATCTGAAAATGATGTTATTTTTTAAATAAATGTTTTTAATACATAGTTTTAACATTAAATTTAATCATATAATATGTGGGAAAATAATTTATATTGAAAAGAATCAATTTATTTCTTGAATGAAAATTAAAATTACCTACTGATACCTTAATTAAATTATTTTCCATATTATTATAATAATAAATTTTAATATGAAATTATAAATTTTCCATGAATATAAATTAATAAATTATTTTATAATAAATTATTTTAGTAAACAAATCATCCTTTAAATAAAATAAATTTTCTATCACAAGGTGAACATAATAACCTTAAATATATAATTACTATCAAATTAATTTATATAATATCAATTATAACATGTTTTTATCATATATATTTGTGTTTATTAATACAAGAAAAAACTGATATATTATTAAAAATATATTGGTTTTCATTAATATCTCTTTCATATATATTAATAAGTGTGTTCCAGATTCCATTGGATGTCTGAAAATCCATAAATTTTATATATATTTCATTATTAAATTTCATATCTAATATATCATGATCATCTTATTCGTCATTTAATAATATGTTTTCTACTTTTATAATAGATCTTTTAGGGGATATATTACTTGTAATCTATAAACTAATATCGGTTAAACAACAAAAATTAAAGAATGTAAATTTGATTTCGTTTTTCTATTACATACATAATAATTGAAGAAATAAAATAATTGTAACCCCTTTTCATTAGCATCATTATTAATAATAATAACATCATTCCTCAAATACACTACGAAATAACCAATGTATCTGATACCACTAATTTTAACCTGATGTATCACTAATCACTATACAAGTGTAGGTTATGAATTTGGGTGACATGAGATTTATTTTTAAATTAAATTAAATTGTATATGCTTTTATTAATAGAAGTAAAACCTCAACTCCACCAAAAAGAAAAAAACATTAACTAAAATAAAGGTGAGCACAGATAGTGTTAATTGTTTATTTTTACTAGGATACATCAAAAGAGCACATATCAACATTATAATGATTTGAAAATTTATCACTACTTCAAGGATTGTAACTATAGAATTTAGGATAATCTCACATCTCACCGAAGTTCCATAAAATATTCCAATCATACAATCTTTAGTTAAAAATATGTTTATAGAGTGTAATTTCAACATAATGGTCAAACTCATAATTATATTAATAAAATGTACAGAGGGAAATGAAAATGTTTGTTCTAAATGATACTCTATTCTTTACATCATGTTATTAATGATGGATATAACAGATATTTACATAAATGTATGATATAAAACACAAATTATGCAAATAAAACATCACTTCATAATCCTATATTTTAAAAAATTACCACTTTTCAATCAATCTATTTTTCTTCGTCCATATATTTAATATGATCTTATTCCCTATGTTCTAATAAAAATTTACCATTGATAACAAATAAATGTGAGGAATTTTGAATATTAAATTTTAATTTTAGATTTCAATAATGTTATCTTATTATACTTAAAATTAATCCCTTGGATCATTTTGGATGGATCACGACCGTTGAACATTATTTGTGATTTTAAATGCCATGTTATAACCATAAAGTGTTTGATGTTGTTTTAAATCGTAAAAAAATATCATAGCTCCCGTATTATTATAATCTAATATATGATGTCTTTGAAAAATTTCCATAGTTTTTTCTATGACAGACCAATCATATAATGATACTATGATTTCTATATACAATCTTTTAACAATGTGAAAAAATAATTCAAACTTACATAATCCTTGCCCAGCTTCCAGTTTATTCTTCAGTTTGAATAAACATGAAGCTCAACACACCATCCTCTACAACATATTTATTTTTAGTTTCTTGTTATTATCATTCTTACATGATAACCAATACGCTTTCTATAATGGTCAAATATTAATGCGCCTCACTCCATACATTTTGTAAGACATAGTGATAATTTGTTTTAATATTAATAGAACCATACAATTTCATTCATTATTTAATTAATTAAAATAATAATTTTTTTAATTAATTACATTTCAATAAAATTATATTTCATTATCTCAAACCAGATCCTGTAATGAAATTCCTTTAGGGTATCATTTTTAAGGTTCATATTTTCATTTATTAATCATATAATTTTTACATATCTTGCAGGCTTCACCCAAGATGGTAATTATTTATAAATAAACAGTTTGTTTTTTGGATGTCATTATCAACACAAAACTCAAGAGGAGGGGCGACCTAATGGATATATAAGATATTTTAATGAAAATGTTGGAAATATGAGGGTTTGATCTATGGGATTATTATTATTGTTTTCAGAGTGGGGTGTAACATTTGTATGACTTGATAAATAAAAAATCATCCATGATTTCTGAGTGGTGGGGTAAAACATAATATCATATCCCAATTCTAGGATTATGTGGTTGGAAGAGAAAGATTCCAATTCACTAATATGGCTTTCTTATGATTATATATAACTATATCCATGGTATTTATCAGACATTAGTCCATGGTATTTTAAGCATGGAAGATCTTGTACTTCTCCAAGATTTGTGGACAGTAGTTACAACAGTCGGTCGAGGGGGTTTTAATAACTTTTTCATAAAAAAATAATCCTAGGTTTTTTTTGAAAAATAGGTCACAAACAAATTTAAGGTCCAAATACCATTAGCCTATTTTGGAGGAGGCTAAACTTGTTTGGGGAAATAAAAATGTTTTTCATAAAATTTTGGTTAATGTGTCATGATCTTTAATTACATTCACGGAATCCATTTTTTTGATAATTTTAAACACATATTTTTATATATTTATTTTGTTTAATATTTTTATATATAAGTTTTTAGATAATTTTAACAACTATTAAATATAAATAATTACTATAAATAAAAAATTACGAAATTATTATAAAAAACCTCACCTGTAGATCTATTTTATAATGGGGTTTTCCTGGAAAATCATTATGGATTTCCAATATTGGATTCAGGTTCCCTCCTTATAGATTACAATTAATAATATATTATTATTACTCTTTAGTAATTAAATAATAATAATACCTATATAATAGAAATTATTGTCTTTATACTGTAAAGGGAGCATCTCACATTTGAACTCCTTGATAGTTTATAGGGCAAGCCCCTTTGTAAATGAGATCCCCAAGTGAGGGTTTAGGTTATAATTTAAGACATATTTATTTTTAATAATTCATGATATTTAATATAGATTAAATCCTTATAAGATATATATATATATATATTAAATATGAGGAAGAATCCCCTATTATTTAACAAAGTAAAGAACCATTTATATAAGGACATGGCCTTACCACATTACATTATCTTGAATTTTAGTCATGAAATAAAATCATTTCATAATGATGAAATATTAAAGTTTAGTGTTTTTAGAGTTTTTATATAACACATATAACATTCCACATTTATACAATATAGATACCAAAATAACAGTATCCATTTCTTAAAAAATTTAAACACATCCAATAAAACTAGTTTTCTTGGACAAAACATCATAAACTTTAACATTGCTACGTTATTTGTCTAAAAAGTCTTAATATCCAGAATTCACACTTGCTAAACATCCCATATAATTCATTTCTTCTCAGAGTTTCTAGGATAATGCTCAAGTGATTTTCCTGATCATCGTGTCTTTTTGAGTATACCAATATATCATCAAAAATACCATTACAAAGTCATCAAGATACTCCTTGAAAACTCTATTCATTATATCTATGAAGATATAGGGTGAATTAGTCAATCCAAAAGGCATTACTGTAAACTCATAATTCCCGTAACTGGTTTGAAATGATGTTTTCGGAATTTCAACCTTCTTCACACACAATTGATGATATCCAGATTAAAGGTCAATATTTGAAAAGTATTGAGCTCCATTAAGTTGATCAAATAAATCATTAATGCGAGGAAGGGTATACCTGTTCTTTATTGTTTAGCATTGATCTCCCTGTAGTAAATGCACATCCCCACATATCCATATTTCTTCTTAACAAGAAGGACAAGGGCTCCCCATGGAGAAATACTATGGAGAATGAATCCCTTATTACCCAATTACACTAGTTGTTTCATTAGTTCCACTAATTCAACAGTGGTAATTATATAAGGGGTCCTATATATGGGCCTTGATCAAGGAATTGAATCAATGGAAAACTCAATTTCTCATTCTGGTGGATGTCCAGGTAAATATTATGGAAACACATTAACATATTATTTCATAATAGGGACATCCTCTATTTGAGAATTACATTCCTTACAAACAGTTATTTCATTATCTTCCCCCCTAATAATTGAATTGTGCTGAGCTAATGGGGGTGGATCAAGATAATAATTAGGTGGTGATGATTCTACTCTAAAGATAAGTTGTTATTTATCATTTTCATAAAAAATAGTTTGCTTATTCTTCATATAATAAATTTTTCCATCATGGTCTGAAAGCTAATCCATATTGAGGATTATATCAAATTCAATCATGGGTATGATGATGAGATTAGTAGATAAATAACATTTATATGCCCTAATGGGGACTGATTCACAAAAAATTGTTGAAATGATACATACCTTAAATGTTTATACAATAAACTCCCCTATTAAATCAAATTTGAAATATCTAATTTTCTTATATAACTGGGAAGATATAAAACAAGGCGATGATCCAAAATCAAATAAATTATTTGCTATGCATGAAGAAACCATTAAATTACCTGCCACTACATCATTCAGAGCTTCAACCTTAGTAGCAGAGATAACATAAGCTTTAACATGATCCGTTGGCCTTTTATAAGGTAAGTTACCCTAACTCTTAGTATAATCATTTTCATAATTCCCCCATTCTCTAAAATTTTAGCATTCAATATCAACAACCTCTTTCTTCCCCTTGAAATTACGAGCTTTGTAGCCTTTTTATTACACTTGTAACTGACTCTCATTCACTTCAGGAATATACTAGGGTCTTTCTTCCACATTTACTGCATGATAGATATTCAACTTTTCCCTTATTCCGATTATTTCCATTTCCATAGTGTTTAGAAGATCTATTCTTCTCTTGCTTTTCTTTAAAGTTGTAATACAAAGAGAATTCTTTTTCTGTCTTGATAACATATGAAACAATATCTTCATACGACGAGAAGGATTATGAGAATAATGCTCGATGGATAAATTGTTTTAACCCATAAAATAAACGTTCAATATTACTTCTTGGGTTACTTATATAAACTGTAGCATGCCTTGCTAACCTTGTAAATTTAGCATCATACTTTCTGACATTCTCATCCTTCTTTTTCCTCAGACTCAGAAATTGTCTTTCCATATCTGCTCTATGGTCATGAGGATTGTATTTTTATATGAAAATTTCTTTAAACCCCTTCCATTAAATATTTTATAATTCATCATCTTCCTTTGTGTTTTGAATAAGTGACCACCATTGATCGACATCTCCAGTGAGGCGGTAAACTGACATAAGAACTTTTTTCCTTTCGCTACTCCGCAATGAGTGGAACATTTTCTCTATGGAATTTATCCATTTGTCAGCTACTAGTGGATTTTTACCGTAATTGATTTTTTTTGGTTGTTTCCTCATTAAGTGATTTAACAATTATCCTCCACGCTACGAATCAGGGTGCTACATATAGGTAAGGTTATTTTTCATAACCTGAGTTAGTTGTCCCAGTATAGTGATAAGCTAATCAGCACCAGTTGTATCACCAGCTGCACAATAATTATCTTGAGTTGGAGGGAAATCCATATATGGATTGTGTTCATTGATATGGCTTCCATTTCTTCCACTATACGCCATTCTAAACAATGGAATACACTAGATAAGTTAATGAATCGAAATACATAATTTCAAACTTGTAAAAAATATAACATAAATTGAATAGTTTATGGGTAAAAACCATAATCATAAAAAAAATATTTGAGGATATATATACTCATAAACCCTTCATAATGGTTTCTAAATAAAATGGTAATTATCCTAAGAATATCCACCGGGAGTGACATTACTAAGTGTGTAGCAAGGCCCGTTGTCGTGCACCAGTTCTCATTCGATTCTAGCTCAAAGAAATGATTTTGGGTTTTACCACTAGGTACATATCTACCAGAGCCGCCTCTACCTGCTCATATACAGACAGGGATGTATTTCATGTAAAACTTACAAAATCTCCACAATACCAAAATTAAATGAAGTTCTTCTATTCTAATCCTCAAAGTCTATCTTATGGCTATGTTCTCAAATCATATTTTTTCTAAATCTAGTTTCCAATTATTGTACTAAACATCCTATGATACAAACTATAACGCCCCAACCCTAGAACCCCAGAGATGGTGAATTATTATGTATCATTGGCATGATCACAAAATATCATGTCTCGAAATACTGGTTAGTTTAGTAGCCATGGAAATACTAGATACATTCATAAGGTTTACATGACATCATAAAATGGAAAACTACAACAACATTGTTTCCATAGAAAACACTAAAATCACATATACTATCCCTATAGTTCAGTTATAATATACTTTTTCGCATCCTGGGAAAAATAAAGCATAGAAAGGGGTGAGCTCAGATGCTTAGTAAGGATAAAAATATAGCAGAAAATTTAATAAATAAGTATAAAAATTTAAGGAAATGTATAGAACAAAAACAAAATCCTTTTCAACATAAAATTCATCATAATATGAAAATTTTCAATCAAAACAATTCCATATAAATACTCACATAGATATTGTTTAAGTCGAATAATCACATGCAATATCAATAGCCAATTTCATAACGATGGAATTCATAATGCCAGATTTCCATAACCACATATTCAAGGCCATGTGCCAAGACTACAAATAATATTTTGTCAAGGCCATATGACATGACACTAGTTTGTCTCCACAGATATGCCGATGAATCGAGGAGCTATAGTGAGCTCCACTCATCCCTTACTATGTCCAATGCATTCCTCATATGAAAAGGGTTAAACATGACATAAACATTTTTATTAAAATTGGAATACGAGTTGAAAAAAAATTATCTATAAACCATGAATGGTATGAAGTAAAACATAAAAATTCAAACATATCACAAAACCTTCAATTCAATATGGATGTTTTTTGTCAAAATAAATAAAACTCAAACAAACATAAAATCCATCAAAGGATGTTGACATAGATGAAATAAAATCCTTTTTACAGAAATATCTCTTTCTACATTGAAATCATTTAAAAGTGACGTAATTATTAAAAAAACATTTATATCTATAAATATTATTTTAATCATGTAATGGATTATTTGACGATGTTATAATGGTAGAAAATAGCCGCACCCATCGAGTAAGTTAAAAAAATTCGTACCTAAATTTTTCCGAAATGGTAATAATGTACCTTGTTTGGAAAACGACAGAAAGATTACGTTATAAAAATATTATAAAAATTAAAAAAAGGGTATAAATGACTTTATCCTACACTATAGTAAATAGTAAAAATGTTTTGAAATAATTTTTCTAAGGAAACATGGATGTGGATGATAAAGAGTTCCTAGTATATAATAACGTAAAAACAACCTTGGATAATAAAGTGATTGTGAAATTAACACTTACCTTGTACTTTTCCTTGGTCAAGGGTAGGTTAAACTCATGTATAATGGTGAAATAATTTTTATTAAATTATAATAGATTCATATTCACTAATATGATATCATATATGATCTTTTAAAATTGATTTGTTAATAATATTTTAGTATTATCGTCATTTTGGGTGTTAATTGATTCGTTTTCCCTTATATGCTTTATTATGTAAGTAATGTTTTTATAGATAGGATGTACCTTATTCATATTCATAATGATATTACATCTTTAAAAATTATGTTTATTCATCTAATGAGAATTAGTCTAGTAAGAATTTCGATGAGAAATGAATCTCATCACGTTCGTGGAGACGGGAATCTGTACGTACGCATGAGCGACAATATCATTTTTTGGATATTAAGTAATATATAATTGGATGGTATATCATATATACATAATCATTATCATGTTATATTTATTATTTACACCAATTACACATCATTATTATACTCATCCAAATAATAATTTATGGTATAACAACCACAACACGGCGTGGAGACAGTAAGCCGTACGTACGCACGTATGGTGACTTTTCAATCAAAGGATGGATAGAATAATTAATATGGTTGTACCATATTTATAATAACATTACATTATATATAATATACTGGAGTTATTATTTTATAATAGAAACAACAAAGAAAGAGGAAGTGGAAGACGAAATGAACTTGAAAGACGTGATGAAAAATTTACCTCTTCTTCATGTTCTTCTTTTTGATTTGATAAAAAAGAGCTCCATAGGTTGGTTTTATGACTAAAGGAAGGCCTCAGGAATGAATGGAGTTCAGTTGATAGGGTATTAGGGTATGGGTTGTCTGAACCATATGGTTTGGAAGGTGTGAAATAGAGGGAAGGGGGAGTGCCCTTTTATAAGAGGGGTGAGGGGCACTTAAGAAAAGCGAGAAATATTATTTTATAATAAAATATTTTTAGGTTTATAATGGCTCAAAAATTAATTTTTTAAAGTATAATGTGGGTATGGGTCGAAAAAAACTCAACCCATAGGTTTTAGAAAGGTTTGGGTCACTATATTAACTGTATCTTTTAGATTTATCTCTTAGTAAAATAGTTTGGCATTTACCATGTCTTTTTGTATTTTTATATTATATGGTTACAAAAGATACTATAAACTTCCAAGAGAACCCAAAGTGGTTCATTAATGATACACATATCATTATATAAGAATTTTGGCAAATTTTTATATTTTTAGGAATAAAATATCAATTAATAATATAATATTTGTTTTAAAATCTCTTTTATGTCAATTTTGACACTTTGGTATTTTGTTTATGTTAAATTCATAATATAATTATTAAATCAAAAATAATTCATCTTTCCAACCCTAAAATTTCATATTAACCTTGAAATTTAGTTTAATTCAAAAAAAGTCTCAAATTTCATTTATTTGGATGTTTATAATATCAATTATTTTAATATTGTGTTAACTCTGTAATTACTGCATCATCATTATGTCATAAATAAATTAAATTATTTAATGTCTTAAATTCATAAATAAAATACCATTTTGTTTTAAATCATATTATATTTCTAATTAATATTTATAGTCCAATATATCTTATGTGTAACACTATATTAAAAATGGTTTAGTTATTAAACATTGAATTTAACACTTTTAACTCTTCTTTGAATTAAATAATAATAAATGTCCTAATCCAAATAAAGTGGGAATAAACGATCATATTTTATTCTTAAGGTTGTTTATGATCGAATTATACTTATCCAATAGAAATAGGACATGTTTTAGGATAATAATAATATCATTTTTACCCTTAATTTCCAAATTAAATTTTAACCGTGGTAAATGAAAGTAAAAAGTTAGTATTCACCAAAAATTAGTTTCATCTTATTGAACCAAATTTTACAGACTGATATCAACCATGTCTCTCGTATTTTTGAAATTCAACTCAATAAAGCGTTAAAATTATGTTATATGTAAATATGGAAATGCTTCTAGGAGGAGGGTAAATGTTGGTAAAAAGTTCAATAAAATTTTATATATCTAAAAGTATTATAAACTATCTTCAATGAATTACATTGAACTTATATAGGTATTATGTATCTATTTTTACCTAAAATAAAATTATATAAAATAAATAAATATTTAAAAAAAATTCAGTTTTAAACAATAACTCAGTGTTTTTCACTATTCATAAAAAATTGATTGTTTTCAGAAAAATACCAAAAATTCACCCTAAGATAATTTAGATATTATGAATCCAAAAATGAAGTCAATTTTGAAAGATAAAATTTAAAAAAATTTAAAAGTAGGTATTACTATTCATAACGGAATGTTTGATTGTATGTGGTGTGTTAGAACTCGAAGTTGTGTAGAACACTCACTATTGTATTATTCAAAGAGAAGCATATTGTGGAAGATTGGGGTGTTAAATTCCATAAATTAAATATAAATTATAATGTTTTTATATTTTTTGGTTCCATTTGGTCCACTGAATAGTGACCCAAAATTAATAGTGGGCCTACAGAAAGCCTACTAGGCTAGGGGAGTCAGATCTAGACCGACCCAATTTGTCCTAGTTTGGGAAAATGTCTACATTTCAGGTCTGGTGTGGGATTCCTGCCCATACAGTATGCCTGGGATAACAAAAGGGAGCATTATATTGCATCATATATTACATATATAAATATATATTATAATGAGAATAAAATTATAATATAAGTAATATAAAAACACCCACATGGGGTGATCTATCAATCTGAAGCCAACCCCATCATTAGGGTTGCATTATTAGTTAATCTGGTTGGAATAACCACCCCCTCTTATCATGTGATTTTATTCCGTCTTATCCTATTGCATGCATGGTGCACATGAAATACTGCAAACCATACCTCCACCAATATCTAATCAGTAAAAACCATGCATACTAACAAGAACGGGTCCTCCCATGTGATTCACTTCCATGTGGCATATATATATATATATATTAATGTGTTCTTGAGTTTGTGTATCAATTTATTTTTTTATTTTCAAAAATACAATTGATCTTCAATAAACCATATTATGTTCATATCAACTCTGATCATTGAACCATCAATGGAGATGCGATAGTTTCCAAGCCCAATTTTCAAATTATATCAAATTTAATTGAAAATTTTAATTATTTAAAATTTGAATCTATTTATTATAAATTATGTAACTGGTCATATAGAGGAATCATGAAGTCGTGTGAAATATTAATTTATAACACTGAATATTTCATAAATAACTTGTTTTGGTATTGAGATGACCAGTTCATGCTAATGATCACTTGGGATTTAATGTAATTTTGTAAATAAAAACTAAATGGTACAATGGTGTGAGGGATCTATACCATTGATATCCTGTCCCCCCTAAATAATTATTGCTTGAAGACACCAAAATAGATTCCCTCTATATAATCATCCCATGTAACATAACTCAAAGAATTTCCAACCTCAATTCTCTTGTGTTTCCATAGCTGATCAGATTATTTATAACATAAATGATATTTCTTGATTATTAAATAATTGATCCTCAATCATGAATCAATATATTCTTTATATTACTCTCTCAAATGTATTATGGGAAGGGAGAGGACGAGAAGAGACTCAAATTCATGGTAATGAATTAGTCTAATTGAGTTAACACACTTAGACAGTCAGAAGATTCTGTGTATGGGGTCTATATAGTTCCAAACACTAATTCCTATGAATTGGTAGGTCCTATGAATACACATTGTCTATGATCCTGTAGGACCCCATCTGAATTGTAGTGAACCCGACATAAATATCAAGATAGGATCTTGAAACAAATCACAGGTCATAAAGAGGTAATTATATATAATAGATTCTTATATATTATATGAACACATATATGGTAATATAATCCATACCCATAGTTATCTCATTCAATTAGGTTACCCGCTCTTGTGATTAGGATATATGCTCAAAATATATTTCATTTACGTTTCATAAATGAACCCATCAACATACCATTACGTACATGGACATATCTGGGAGCACCAATTCCATTAAAGGGATGATATATCATTATATATTAAAGGATATAAGATAAAAATCATTCCTTGAATTATTGATAAATGTGATATTATTTTTGTCTCACCCAACATATGAAACTTCACCCTGATTATATGTCATCACATTTTAAAAAATTCATCAGTTTTTGTGAATAAGGATTTTAATTAATAATTATCCTAAAGGCTATGTATAATAATTTTTTTTGTATATTTTGTCACATAATGACACATAGATCATACATATTTCCTACAATAGTGTTATTTCTTAGAACCTCCTCTCTAGGATATTACAAATAGAGAATTTCATGACAATAAGTCTCATTTTCTTATAATACCACTACCCTTTTAGAATATATCATATGTTCTATATCTAATAAATTAATCTCTATAGAAAAAAAGTATTTCAGAATATATTCATAGCACTTCATGTTTCTCATCATATTGGGGAATATATAAAACATTTTTGGGTCACAATTACTCTAAGGACATTATCACATTTAATGTCAAATTGAATAATGATTATAATATGATAAAATATTTTTTTTTATTCAAAAATATGAATATAAAAGTAATCAAAAGTATATTGCAATTGGTACCAGGTAATTAAATCCAAAAAATTCATCAAAACCTTATCACTTTGACCATTTTTAAAAACATTTAAATTGAATTTTATACTACTTATGGAAACTCTATATGGATATTGCAGAAGTGTTTTAGGAAATTATAACATTACAAAAATAAAAAATAATTTAATATCATATATTTAATTTATTAATCAATAATATTTTCATTTAGAACTATTAATAATGTACTTTTATTCTAAAAATTACATATTTAAATTATTAATGGATATATGTAACATATTATTAAAAATATTAATTTCATAAAATATAATAAATATGATATTCTAGTCATGTGGACCCAAAATTTAATAGGAATTAATGTTATACCAGATTAGTTTTATCATCCCATTATCCACTGATTTAGTGATATTATCCTTGTGATTTTCAATGGTGTTCTATTGATTTAACACTTTTACTTTTATCCATTTTTATGGTAACTATATTTTACCTAGATAACATATTTCTTATATAATTCGAAAACATCAAAATATTTGTAAAAAACATTAATTCATTATCCACATTATCTTTCAATGTGGAGAAAATATTCACATCCACATAAATATTATATTATTGACACAATTATTGAATTTTCTAATACAATTCTAGAAACTCCATCAGCAAAGATAATTTTTTATAAATTTATCTTAACATAAAAATTAATTTATATCAAATTGATATTATTCGAGTGCTATTGTGGAAACATTGGAATTTAAAAAACATTAATTTATTTTATTATGTTTTTATTTCCTATTTATATCATTTTTGTATAAAAGAAGTTAATTTATTCATAAAAAAATATTTTTTATTTTTTTTTATGAAAATTCATTTTGCATCGAACAATCCAAAAAATTTATCGTAGGTGATTTTTGACAAGATTATTCTGAAAATGATGTTATTTTTTAAATAAATTTTTTTAATACATAGTTTTAACATTCAATTTAATCATATAATATGTGGGAAAATAACTTATATAAAAAAGTAACTATTTATTTATTCAATGAAAATTAAAATTACCTACCGATACCTTAATTAAATTATTTCCCATATTATTATAATAATAAATTCTAATATGAAGTTATAATTTTACCATGAATATAAATTAATAAATTATTTTATAATAAATTATTTTAGTAAAAAAATCATCCTTTAAATAAAATAAATTTTCTATCACAAGGTGAACATAATAACCATAAATATATAATTACTATCAAATTAATTTATATAATATCAATTAAAACATGTTTTTATCATATATATTTGTGTTTATTAATACAATAAAAAACTGATATATTATTAAAAATATATTGTTTTTTATTAATATATCTTTCATATATATTAATAAGTGTGTTCCAGATTCCATTGGATGTCTGAAAATCCATAAATTTTATATATATTTCATTATTAAATTTCCTATCTAATTTATCATGATCATCTTATTCATCATTTAATAATATGTTTTCTACTTTTATAATAGATCTTTAAGGGGATATATTACTTGTATTATATAAACTAATATCGGTTAAACAACAAAAATTAAAGAATGTAAATGTGCTTTCGTTTTTCTATTACATACATAAAAATTGAAGAATTAAAATAAGTGTAACCCCTTTTCATTAGCATCATTATTAATAATAATAACATCATTCCTCAAATACACTATGAAATAACCAATGGATCTGATACCACTAATTTTAACCTGATGTATCACTAATCACTATAAAAGTGTAGATAATGAATTTGGGTGACATGAGATTTATTTTTAAATTAAATTAAATTGTATATGCTTTTATTAATAGAAGTAAAACCTCAACTCCACCACATAAGTTAAAAAAATTATATAAAATAAAGGTGAACAGAGATAGTGTTAATTGTTTATTTTTACTAAGATACATCAAAAGAGCACATATCAACATTATAATGATTGGAAAATTAATCACTACTTCAAGGATTGTAACTATAGAATTTAGGATAATCTCACATCTCACCGAAGTTCCATAAAATTTTCCAATCATACAATCATTAGTTCAAAATATTTTTATAGAGTGTAATGTCAACATAATGGTCAAACTCATAATTATATTAATAAAATGTACAGAGGGAAATGAAAATGGTAGTTCTAAATGATACACTATTCTTTACATATTGTTATTGATAATGGATATAACATATATTTACATCAATGTATGATATAAAAAACAAATTATGCAAATAAAACATCAATTCATAATCCTATATATTAAAAAGATACCACTTTTCAATCAATCTATTTTTCTTCGTCCAAATATTTAATTTGATCTTATTCCCGATGTTCTACTAAAAATTTACAATTGATAACAAATAAATGTGAGGAATTTTGAATTTTAAATTTTAATTTTAGATTTCAATAATGTTATCTTATTATACTTAAAATTAATCCCTTGGATAATTTTGGATGGATCACGACCGTTGAATATTATTTGTGATTTTAAATGTCCTGTTATAACCATAAAGTGTTTGATGTTGTTTTAAATCATCAAAAAATATCATAACTCCCGGATTATTATAATATAATATATGATGCCTTGGAAAAATTTCCATATATTTTTCTATGATAGACCAATAATATAATGATACTATGATTTTTATATACAATCTTTTATCCATGTGAAAAAATAATTCAAACTGACATAATCCATGCCCAGCTTCCAGTTTATTCTTCAGTTTGAATAAACTTGAAGCTCAACACACCATCCTCTACAACATATTTATTATTAGTTTCTTGTTATTATCATTCTTACATGATAACCAATACGATTTCTATAATGGTAAAATATTAATGCGCCTCACTCCATACATTGTGTTAGACATAGTGATAATTTGTTTTAATATTAATAGAACCATACAATTTAATTCATTATTTAATTAATTAAAATAATAAATTTTTTAATTAATTACATTTCAATAAAATTATATTTCATTATCTCGAACCAGATCCTGGAATGAAATTCTTTTAGGGTGTCATTTTTAAGGGTCACATTTTCATTTATTAATCATATTATTTTTACATCTCCTGCAAGCTTCACCCAAGATGGTAATTATTTATAAATAAACAGTTCGTTTTTTGGATGTCATTATCAACACAAAACTCGAGAGGAGGGGAGACACAATGGATATATAATATATTTTAAAGAAAATGTTGGAAAGAGGAGGGTTTGATCTATCAGATTATTATTATGGTTTTCATAGTGGCGTGTAACATTTGTATGACTTGATAAATAAAAAATCATCCGTGATTTATGAGTGGTGGGGTAAAACATAATACCATATCCCAATTCTAGGATTATATGGTTGGAAGAGGAAGATTCTAATTCACTAATATAGATTTCTTATGATTATCTATGACTATATCCATGGTATTTATCAGTCATTAGGCTATGGTATTTTAAGCATGGACGATCTTGTACTTCTCCAAGATTTGTGGACAGTAGTTACAACAGTCGGTCAAGGGGGTTTTAATAACTTTTTCATAAAAAAATAATCCTAGGTTTTTTTTGAAAAATAGTTCACAGAATAATTTAAGGTCCAAATACCCTTAGCCTATTTTGGAGGAGGCTAAACTTGTTTGGGGAAATAAAAATGTTTTTCATAAAATTTTGGTTAATGTGTCATGATCTTTAATTTCATACATGGAAACCATTTTTTTGATAATTTTAAACACATATTTTAATATATTTATTTTGTTTAATATTTTTATATATAATTGTTTAGATAATTTTAACAACTATTAAATATAAATAATTACTATAAATTAAAAAATACGAAATTATTATAAAAAACCTCACTCGTGGATCTATTTTATAATGGGGTTTTCCTGGAAAATCATTATGGATTTCCAATATTAGATTCACGTTCCCTCCTTATAGATTACAATTAATAATATATTATTATTACTCTTTAGTAATTAAATAATAATAATACCTAAATAATAGAAATTATTTTCTTTTTACTGTAAAGGGAGCATCCCACATTTGAACTCCTTGAGAGTTTATAGGACAAGCCCCTTTGTAAATGAGATACCCGAGTGAGGGTTTATGTTATAATTTAATACATATTTATTTTTAATAATTCATGATATTTAATATAGATTAAATCCTTATAAGATATATATATATATATATATTAAATATGGGGAATAATCCCAAATTATTTAACAAATTAAAGAACCATTTATATAAGGACATCGCCTTACCACATTACATTATCTTGAATTTTAGTCCTGAAATAAAATCATTTCATAATGATGAAATTTTAAAGGTTAGTGTTTTTAGAGTTTTTATATAACACATATAACATTACACATTTATACAAAGTAGATACCATAATAACAGTATCCATTTCTTCAAAAATTTAAACACTTCAAATAAAACTAGTTTTCATGGACAAAACATCATAAAATTTAACATTGCTACGTTATTTGTCTAAAAAATCTTAATATCCTATGGAAATCATATAAAAACATGGTATAAGCACAAAAATATTATTATGGTATATATAAAAAAATAATCATTAGTCCATGAATACTTGTAACGTATGAAATCATTTTCATAAAAGACATACTTTTAACCCATATAAACTTAATTTTTGAAACTTGAGACTTACACAAGATTTCAAAAAAACATATAGAAAATAGATAAACCATATATATATATTAGGTAATTACTTATATAATAGTGTAACCCCATTGGATACTATATAATTTGTAATCCTCACACCTTCCTTACAATGTGACCCTCACAACTACCTTATTGTGTAACCATCGTAGTCACACTCAGAGTAACCATATAGATGACCTCCAGCGTACTAATACATAATTAACTTTAAGGTAGATATTGGTCCCACCCTTCATAATAAAAAATTCCTATTAACCATAACACTATCATTCAACATGATTAATTTCATAAAAACATAACTTTTTCATTTTGTAAAACAGAATTTCTGAAAAGGATATTAAAATAAAATACCATTACTAATTTCATATAATTGATAAGATAATCAATATAATGATAGAAATATGTTTATAAAGAATAAATAGACATAATAAAACAAAATATAAAAAAATATTTATCACATAAATAATATTTTAACCACATATTAAAATAATTAAAAGGCCAACCCAAAGAATGGAAGTTGTGTTAAAAGTTCCCTTACATCAGGTTTGTCTTAGTTCAAAGTTGTATAAACCTCTTATATAAGGTTTAAAAAAGTTTTATTAATATGTTATAAAAATATATTAATTTTTATAAAACCGTATTTGATCATTTAATAACATCATTCCACCCTTTAAATTTTTTTATTTTGTTCTTTCCATTTTTTTGCGTGCGTTCTTTACATGATTTCCATGGCCAGTTTGTATTTGATTTTATAGTCATATGGAAATGAAATAACACATGTGGAATGAAATTTAATTTATATTTGTATAGAATATATAATGATATCATGAATCATTATTATCATATATGATGATTAATCTTTAGATAAAACATTAAAAATATTTATTTAGATCATTTTTGGCAGTCCCTCAATAATCATAAATGTGTATCATTATATAATTTAGTTTTATTCATATAATCCCATTAAAAAACAAAAAATATTTTACATTATAGATATTACATATTGTTTCAATCATTAGAAGGGTTTTATGATCTACTTTTAAGTAATTAATGGATGTTGAAAACACATCGTCCATGATTTTGGTAAATCACCACATCGTGGATGATGTTTTTATATTTAGAATAAGAGGGAGAGAATATGAAGAAAGATTATGAATGTTTTAGAAGAACATGATAAAATAAAAAATATATAAGATTATATATATTCCATACCTCATGGATAATGGGAGGAGAATAGTATATAATAAAATAATGTAACTGAAAAGAAAACACATTAAAAAGGAAGAGGATTCTTACCTCTAGTTATCTTCTAATAAAGATCCTCCTTATGTCTGTTGGTTTTTGCCTTTCTGTTAGACCAGTATGTCTTGTACATTGGGAAGAGCCTTGGGTAGAGGATATGGTAGAATATAGACAATTCTCAAAGATTGAGAGGTGTGAGAGGACATGGGGAATGAGGGTGGTATTTATAGTGGGGCAGTGGAGGAATTTTACATTATTTTAATCATTATATAATATTATTTCTCAAAACTATGGATAACATTGGATCATGTGAACCCAAATAGTAATAATTGAATGTGTGTTCTAAAAAAGGGGGGAAATCATCCTTTCATCACCTATGGTTCATTAAAACAATTATTTAACATTTATCATAATTTATCGTATTTTTCTATTCATCAAAAATTGAAAAATGTCAGAAGAATCACACAAATTCACCCTAACCATTTCTCAATGCATATAACTAATTAATGAACTCAATTTTTTGAACATAATTCTATAAATATGATTTATATATGATTTATATAAAATCATACTTTATTAAAAAAATTAACAATTTTAAAACTATAACTCATCTTAGATCCCCTTGAAAAATTAATCAACATGTCCTTATCAAAAATCCTTTAGAATATAAAAAATAATACAATTTAACATTCATTATGGTCATATTAATATTCATATTTCTAATCATAAGGGTGTGTTACTATTCAAAAAAATTTGTTCCATCAGACTCCAAATAACATACTGATCATAATTGTATATTGCATTTTTTGATGTTTAAAACATTGAAGCAGAAAATTTTTGGTCAAATTATAGTTATAACTATATATTTAATACAATGTTTCATGAATTTAAATTTATTTTGAATACCTTGTGGTGTTACATTATCCCCAACATCTGGAAATTGTAAACCCTCATGTTTATTTAATTATTAAATAAGTGAGGGTACCATTGCATCATAACATTTTCAGACACCCAAGTTGCTTCCTCAAATTGGAGGCTTCTCCCCAAAAACTTTTCCAAGTGAATTTATTTATTCCGCAATACCTATATCCTTTAATCTAGAATTTGAACCAGTTTCTCTTCATAAGAATGGTTCTCTTCCACCTGATCAACTTTTGGGTTCAAGACCTGATATGAATCTGGAACATACTTTCTCATCATCAAAAAATGAAAAACCTTGTGTACCTGACATAAACTTTGAAAAAAAGAAAATTGGTAGGAAAATAATCTAAATTTATAAATAATTTAATAATGTTCAATTAACTAGGGTATTCTATTTTATTTCATAACATAACAAATTATAGTTTTCCATGGCGAGGATCTAAGAAAAACCTGGTCACATACCTAAAAAAATCTTTCTCAATTGGTCTAGATATCTTTTCTGCCTGCTCTGAGCTATCCTCATGATCATCCTCACTTTATCAGCCACATCCTCTACAAATTCTAGACCCATCAACTTATTTTCTCTAACATCATCCCAAAAATTTGGAGTTTGAAACTACTTCCCAAAAAATTCTTAAAAGGTTCCATCTATATATTGGAATGGAAGCAATTATTATAAGAGATATCATCTAAAAATAGATATTGATAACAACTTCCTTGATAGTCCATTGAACTAGCTTGAATAATATCCTCTAAATTATGAATTGTTACTTTTTATTGTCCATCTAATTGAGGATGAAAAGTTTTACTACCATTTAATCAAGTTCCCAAAGACTTCTGAAGGCCCATCCAAAAATTAGAAGTGAACCTGGGATCCTAATCAGATATAATGGAAAAAGGTACTTCATGTAACCTAAAAATAACATTGAGATACAGTATATAATGCTAATCCAAATACATTATATATCTAATAGGAAGAAAATGTGCAGATTTAGTCAGTTGATCAACAACAACCCAAATCGCATTTTTACCTCAAGAAGCCATAGGTAGACCAATAAGGTAGTCTGTATATATATTCTCCAATTTCAACTCTAGCACTTGAAGTGGCTGAATCATCCAATATAGTAATTTATGCTATTCTTTAACATGTTGACATGTCTAACATTTCATAGTAAAATATAAAATATCTCTTTTCATTCCATCCCACCAGTAATACTCAAGACTATTTTTGTACATCATAGTACATCCAGGATGAACTAAAAGTGGAGAACAATGTTCTTTACCCAAAAATTATTTCTTCAAGTGAGAATCACAAGGCACACACAAGATTTTTCCAAATCATGAAACACAATATTTGTAAAGGATAAATTATGTGGAGATACCAATTTTAACCAATTCTAATTTTTCATGTAGATCTTGATCTTCCTTTTTATGCTTTCTTATTCATTCTAACAATGATTAGTATAGTAAAACCTGAAACAAAAAAGATGTAGTTCTTACACCAACGAATTCTATTCCAAAATCTATAAAATCATTAATAGAGGGATTATATTCTATGATCTAAATGTTTAATGATGTGTGATGTTTTTGACTAAATGTATTTACCAATTTGTTTGTTTTTCCTAGATGGTAATTGATCATGAAATCACAATATTTTATCAATTCAAACCTATACCTCATTTTTAATTCCTTCAGAGTTAATATATCCTTCACACATTTATGGCCAGTATATCTTTGACATTTAGCTCGGGATAAATTATGCCTCCAAATATTATGATAAAAAACCATATCTTATAATTAAAAATCATGTGTGTGGAAATTTAACTCTTGTGGTTTTAGTTTTCCTAAAGCATAAGAAATATTTTGATCATTCTGCATCAATACACAACTAAGTCCATTTAATTAAGAGTCACTATAGATGAAAAATCCCCATTTCAGGAATACAAGGATAAAACGAGATAATTCACCAATCACTTATTCATTTCCTCAAAAAAACATCACATTCTTATATCCAAATAAATTTAACCCCTTTTCGTGCTATCTTAGTTATCTGGCTAGATAACTATGCAATGTTTTTAACATACCATCTGTAATAACCTACTAATCCATGAAAATAGCAAATCATATGTAAATTTTTAGTTATTTCCATTAATAAATCAGTTTTTTTGGCCTGATCAATTATAATTACATTCTTATTTAAAATTTTCCTTAGATTGGATATTAGTTGTAACCAAAAATCACAGTCAATGAATTTTCCACAAAGTTTCATTTCTATTTATGTTTGAAAAATCACCCATATATATTTTTCTTTCCCCACATTAAATTTAGAAAACTCAAGAATGTCATAAATAAATAAAACCACAAACTTATCCAAGAACTCAGGAAATATTCTATTCATAAGATCATTGAATACAGAAGGTGCATTAGTTAACCAAAAAGGCACAACAACATATTCATAATTCCCATATCTAGTAAGAAAATCAGTTTTCAAGATGTCATCCTCCTTATCCTTCATATAAGGATATCTGGATCACATGTCAATATTTGAAAAGTATTGAGATTCATAGATCTAATAAAAAAAGTCATCAATAAGAGGAAAATAACACTTATTTTTAATTGTTATGTTATTAAGGGCGCTATAATCAATGTAAGGTCTCATGGAAACATATTTCTTTTTAATGAATAAAATAGGATCACCATATGGTGAAGTGATGGGACCAATGAAGCCTTAAAGAAGAAAATCCTATAACTTATTTTTCAACTCTTAATGCTACATTTGATCCATTTGAGATATTTGTTAAGGGGGGTTTTAAAATTTTCTTAGCATCAGGAAATAAGTAAATTGTTAATTCAACTTCCATATATGGTATAACACTGGGTATCTCATCATTAAAAAAATCAATATATTCATTTACCACTGACACATCATTAATTGGAATAGTTACCTTGTTTACAAAAATATGATAAAGAGAACATTCATTTACATCATTCAATAGTTTCTCAGCTTTCTGATATGTTATCAATTATATGGGTTCTTTATTGTATACAAATTCTGACAAAAAAATTCTTTAGATATATAGTTAATCATAGCATGATATACAAAATTCCAGTCTATTCACATAATGAAATAAATGTATACTAATGAAAAGGAATCATGGTTTAAAGGTGATGACATTCTATAGTCTAGAATAGAAGGATTCTTATAGTTCTTGTTTTCCATAAATTCCTCCCTTGTGTTTTAATAATAATATACAGTCTAATTTTTTTTTCGCATTTCCAATAAAAAAAATATTCTCAGAAATAAAATAATTTGTAGACCCCATATAAAAAAAGAATAGAAAAATATTAGAAACAAACAAGTTACACAATAAAACTTCATTAGAAGGCCAGAAGTCTACTTACATAGTAGAAAAAGATCTCATTACACATTTATTCTTATAATATGCTTCTTCCCATTATTTGAATCTCTCTTTGGACAAAAATTTTCATTATGATCCATCTCAACACATTTAAAACATTTTAATATTTATTAGTATTAGACTTCAGATCATTTTCATTACAATCTTGGGTTATATTTCTAAACATAACACATCAATAATACTTCTTAGTTTTGGTAAGGCATTCCCCAGGTAATTCTTGTAACACAATTCAAAAACTGGAAACTAGAATTTCTCACCATCATATTACATTGATTGATTCTTACCCATTGATTTCCATATAGAGCTCTTATTACCATTGTTTTCGAAGTGAATGTGATTATCAGAAAACTCCATCTCTACCCTCTTATCACATCAGAAAAGTTTCTCATAACTTTTGAATTCACAGGAGTCCATCTCCCTTCAATACATTGGCATCAATCCTGAGTAAAAGTGGTTGATTTTTTTATAATGATCTTGAAAAATATTTGTAGCATACCTAGCGAGTTGGCGGATGATTTCTTTATATACAGCCACTAAATATTCCTCCTTATGGATTAATTCATTTAATTTCTTCTCCATATAGAGTCAAACCACCTTTGGAAAATATATTCCAAGGAAAAGACATTTAAATTCATCCAACATTATGGGATAAATAACCACTATATCTCTGATATTCTTTACCATTGACCACCAGTGATCTGATTCACCTTTAAAAGATTAAATGTAAATACATACCATTTTATTATCTGAACATTGCGTAACATCAAATATCTATTCATGGGATTTAACATATCATTTATCCGTTTTTGTTTCAGAAGATCCATTTAAATAGTGAGGGTGTTGTCTCATAAAATGTTCCACTATTGTCATGTTCCATTGTGCTAACTCTAGTTATTACCATGCTTGGATGTCACCACTATTTATTTTCTACGTTAGCTGATCTCTTACTATCACAAACTACTTAGTTCCAATCCCTACCATCCTAGGATATAGATTCTGATGGACTTCATTTGGGTGGTGCCTTTCCAATTCATCCACACTTTTTCTTATATAGAAAACCATTATTTAACAAACCTATCATAATTGAGGCCACATGGTAATAGTTAAATGATATACTATTTCAAATTAACAATAGTGTAAAAATTATTTATGGTATTCTATTAACAACATCCTTACTCATAAAGTTATCTAGACTAGCCTCTAGTACCAACTATAAATACAGAATATTATTACATTAAATAATATCAATTTTTAGTCATTAACTCACTTCCATCCACATTGAGGATCTTTTCATGTATATAGTTTTAGAGAGTTTGGAAATAGCACATAAATAAAATTCTACATTTATATAGAGTAGATACCAAAAAAATAGTATCTATTTCTTCTGAAATATAAAATGAATCAAATTAAACATGTTTTCTTCTACAAAACATCATATTATTTAACATGAATTCTTTATTTGCCTTAAATAACCTTATATCTGGTGAATGTTATTTATAAACATGGTATGAGAACAGAAACCTCATTATGTGATAAAAAATAATGATATAAAACATTATTCCCTAAATACATGTAATGTATGAAATAATTTTCAAAAAATATATATTTTTCACTCATATAAACTCACTTTGTGAAACATGAGACTTCCAAAAGATTCCAAAATACATATAGAAGATAAATAGAACCATAAAGGTATTTAGGGGAATTACTTAAATAATCTAGTATCCCTTTTGACTACCTCATAATTTTTAACCCTCGGGACTACCTTATAGTGGATCCCCCATGACTGCTTTATTGTGTGACGATCACAATTACACATGGAGTAACCATACGACCAACCTCCAACAAACACACACCTAATGAGTTGGATGGTGATATAGATCCTACCCTTCATTATAAAAAATTCCCAATAACCATAACACATTCATAAAACACGGATAATTTCATAAAAACATTTCATCATAATTGTGTAGAACAAATTTTTTTTATATTATATTAAAAGAGAATCACCGTAGTAATATATAATAATTTATATGAGAATCATTAGTAAGATAGTAATATAATTTTACACTATGAATAAACCAAATAAAACATAATATAAACAATAATACACCACATAATTACTTTTAAAACCATATAATAAATGAAGTAGAAGGTTAACCTAAAGAATGGAAATCAGGTTAAGATTTCCGTTGCATATGAGCCTCAGCCCGGTTTGTGAGGACTCCTTATGTGCAACAAGGAAACCCGGTAGAAAATCCAGATGAGGGCATATTTCCTAACTGTAAGAGTACTGTAGCAGGGAACTGTAGTAGTACTATAGAAGGTAATGTAGCAGGACAGTAGCAGGTACTGTTTGGACAGTTGCAATCGGGACTATTCTCTAGTTTGGGCCTTCAGGCCACAGATTTGGTCCCTGAGTCCTTCAAGGCCTTTGAGCCACCCTGTCCTTTTGGTCAATATGGCCTTCAGGCCTCCTCAAGACTTTAGAGCCACCATTAGTTCAGATGAAAACCAGACAAACTACAAGGAAAAAAGATCCAGAAGGAGGATGAGCAAGGAGAATTCAACATAGTATAAGCTAAATAGAATGCAAGAATGAGAGGGTATGAAACCCGCCAAAAGACAAGCTTGTGCATGCACAGGAAATCCTAACTGAACAACCATTCAAAGGTGGAGAGCGGATTTTGTGATGAAGATGCTGGGGAGGAGTAGTTCTAAGCAGTAACTCAAGGTTTTATGTAATGTTTGAAGTCGACGGGATATGAATTCTTATATGGACTATGGGCCATGTAATACATAAATCTATGGGCTTGTTACGGATCCAAATCACACCCTGCAAGGTGGATTATCAAAAATCAATAAAAATGAAGGCCATTGGGCCATTAGAGGTTAAGAATTCCCTTACCTCGGGTTTTTCAAACATAAAACTTGTTTAAACCTAGTGTATAATTGTAAAAATTGTGTTATTAATTTATTAATGAAACATATTAATGTTTATAATTCCTTATATTCTCATGTAATAACATCAATCCACCCTTCAATTATTGGTATTTTATTCCTCTCATTGTTTTTGATGTGTTCATTACATGATTTCCATGGCCTATTTGTATTGAATTTTCATGTTGTATGAAAATAAAATTATAGAAGTTGAATTAAATGGTATTAATATGGTTCCATAAAATATATTGACACCATAAATAATTTTTTATCATATATGATGATGAATCATTAGATTAAACAATAATGATATATTTTTAGATGATATTTGTTGGTTTCTTGATAGTCATAAACTTTTTTAATTATATAATTTTATTTCATTCATAAAAGTTAATAAAATTACAGAAAATAGGTTTAAATTATAACATTTTTATTCAATTTCATCCATTAAATGGGTTTTATGATTATTTTTGAATTATGTAATGTAAATTCAAAACACATCGTCCATTTTTTTTAAATCGGCAAATCGTAAATTGTGTTTTAATTTTTAAAATAAATGGGAGAGGATAGGAAGAAAGATGATGAATATTTGAAATGAAAATGATATCATATATAATATATAAGATTATATAGATTTCACACATCTTGTATAATGTTAGGGTAAGATAGTATAATGAAATAAATTAATTGAAAATATAAAACATGAAAAAAGTGGAGGATTCTTACCTCTTGATCTCTTCTCCTTGAGATCCTCCTTAAGGACTTTCTTTTGGGCCTTTTTGTGAGACAAGAAGGTATTTAACGTGGGGAAGATCTTTAGTGTGAGGATTTGTTAGAACATATACATTGATCAAGGCTTGAGAGGTTTCAGCGGAATAGGGGAATGAGGGTGGTATTTATAGTGCAAAAGAGGAGGGATTTTACAGTATTTTAATCATTATTTTTTTATTTTTTCTGATGACTATGAATACTCAAGATTCATGTGGCCAAAATAGTAATAATTGCATGTGAGTTCATGAATAGTGGGATTGAATAATCCTTTCATCACCTATGATGTAGTAAATTAAGTATTTGGCATTTATTTCGATTTATTTAGTTTTATAACACATAAAAAATAAAAAATATAAAAAAAAGAAAAAAATTTACCCTAACCATTTATCAACATGTATAATAATAAAATGAACTCCATTTTTTGAAAATAATTTTTAAATATGAATAATTTAATGTTTAAATAAAATCATATTGTTAAAAAAAATTCAATTTTAAAACTATTACTCATTTTATATCACCTTGAAAAATTAATCTAGATTTCATTATCTTAAATCCTCAAGTAAATATAATAATAATACAATTTACTATTAATTAGGGTAATATTACACTTAATATTACTATTAATATTAATATTTATATGGTCATGTTAAGATTAACCAAAAAACAAGTTGGTTTCATCAAACTTTAAATAAATTACTAATCATAATTGTAGTTGACTGTTCTTCAAAATTCAAAACATAGAAGTGTACAAATTATGTTCAAATCCTAGTTATATCTACCTAATTAATACCTTATTACATGAATTTATTTTTATTTTTAAAACCTTGGGGTGTTACAATTTAATTCTCTGTTGGGGGAGACCCACTACATATCCCATAAAACTGATATAAAAATGTTTAATTTATATTTCTAAGATCGTATAAATTTATTAATAGGAGGGGGAGGGGGTGAATCAGTGATAAAATTTTCTTATAAGATTCCTTCAATTTGAAATAACATTCTAATTATTTTATAGTGTTATCAAAATACTAAAAACAAAGTATTCACATATAAAAAACTACTGAATAATTTACAAGGTTCACTACTCAAAAATAGTGGCTACATCTTTGGAATGGTATGGAAACAATCCAATACCAAAAAATCTACCAGAAATAATTCCATTTGTATTGATAGAATAGGTAGGATAAACCCATACCCTTGGGTAGAACTATAATTCATAAAATAGTGCATGTTATTCAAGTATCTCAAAATGATGTAATAAAATTTTCTCTAACAAGATAAGAAACGTTCACCAATTTCTTCAAACATATTTTTATGCTGCCTGGTAAACATCACAAATAAGTTCTTCAAATAAATTCTTTACGTTCCTACCGAGAAGAAGGAAATATATTATCTGTAATTCAGAATGATTCTTAGTCTAATTCCCCAGTCTAATTTCTCAATCTGATAATATATATCTATTAGAATTCTATTTAGACAATTCTAAACTGTATTTTCCTTTGTCCAAAAATCTCATTTGGATTTCCTAGTCCAATAATCTAGTCTAATATTATAATCAACTGAATATGAAATTTTTTATTCTTCTTGTTTTGTCTAGAGAACTTCAACATGAATGCTTTTCCAAAATCTCTTTCTCACTAGAACATACTATTTTCTCTCTATTGATCATTACATGAACAATTTTTAGATCGGTAAGAAAATAAAATGTACTCTCCTACTTTCATAGGTGAACCAAATAGGTTTTTAGGGGAAAATGAAATGTTTTCCCTCTTAGAAATATTTCTAGAAACATAAATTTCTCCATTTATTATGGCTTCATCATTGACCATTTAAAAACTTCTAAATTGTACTCATATATTATCAAAGCTTATAGACTATTCTCAAAACCTCAAATCACTTTAAAATTTATAATCATACTTCAATACTATTCTGATTTTCGTTATGATTTCATCATTAAGATGAGGAAAATTGATTATTCATTATGTTTCCCCATACCAATGAAAGACAAATAACTCATTCTCATGCTCTAGAACAAAAAATGGATATATAACATTAAAACCATTCATCCATTAACATTGTTTCTAATTTTTTATACTTGAACTTCCTTTCTTTTCAATAAACATAGTTTCCACATATAAAGATTCTTACACTTCCATAAAAACAATACATCTCCCACTAAAAATTCATAAAACAAATCCATACCCCCTATGAAAACACACATAGTAAACTCTACAAAAAAATATCGTCTTCTTATTTTCCTCAGGATGATTATCTTGCGTCTAGCGAAGTCCTTCGTCCAATGCATTTTATTGGTGTCTATACTGGATTTATCCGTCACTTATTCATTCTGATGAATTAGTGTCACCTTTATTCCCATATTCACCACCACATGTTGTTTGATATCTCATGACCTAATTGATGAAATAAAATATGAGTTTCTCTTTCATTTTTGACCCTATTGAAAATGAAAACAATCCATTTTGATGAAAAATGTAGACTATATTATTTATTAATATGTAATCCCATTTTTCATTAGTCCCAACAACTTCTAATTTTCTCTTAAGTTAATAATCTCCACTTTCTTCATCAATAAACATTTATACTTTCTATTACCTTTTTCATCCATCACTACTTTTGATGATTAATTTCAAGATTACTCTAATGATTGGTGGAAAAACACATTTGATGAACCAATGTTAGCAGTATATTCTATCCTTACACACATTTTTTTCTGAATAGGTTTTTCTTACGGATTATCAGTTTGACTCAAAACCATCATCTTCATCTTCTCATGTTTTGAACAAAATATCACATCCATCAAACAAAATCGGGTGTTGTGATCTCACACCAATAATCTGAGACCGGAAGGTTTGACATCACATACGTTCTTATTCTACAAACTCCTTCTTATAACCATAACTTAGTTATTATTATGGATTATCATAACATCATATGATCGAAAATAGAAGGAAATGTACCTTCCAATCCTTTCAGAATATTCCTTCACACCAACAAAAACTCAATCTGATTAGTAGTACTTTTTCTCCCCCTTTTCCATCATAAGGATTGTATGACATGTTTTATAGAAAACATATGATTTATGAGAACTCTATGATCAATAAATAATCATCATATAATCAGTATAACCATGAAGAGTCTGGTACAACTTCTCATTTTGATCAATCATTTCAATCCAAACCCATGGTGAGCCTAATGATTCTTTTCTTTCCAAAAACATCTTTAAAAAAGGTTGAACATTATTATAAATTTTGTATCTTATTTTATCCTTTTCGATGGACAATTCGATTATCCAAAACATTACACAGTGAGTGGATTTTTTTCTTTGAAAACTAAATTCAATATCTTCATCACAAACTTCTTAAATCTTAAACAAACATTTTTTTTCTAAATTAGACCCAATATTCATCCCCTTTGTTTTTTTCCACCAATGTTGGTAAAACAATAAATTTTTTTATATCATGCAATGGATCAGTTATCTATAATTTGAATCATACGTTAGCAAACTCATTGTATGAAATAAGAAGCATTGACAATAAAACCATGTTCTCTATAATTATAATTTCTCAAGAAAATTATTCAACTTTTCTTCACATCATTCTTCGTGTTATATATTTTTTAACTTTACTACACAAATATGTTTTCTACAAACACTCCAACAAACTATTATGATATTACATAAACAAACATACTAATTTCAAATCATACCCAAAAATCCTCCTACATAAATGATTTTTAATGGATTATCACATATCAATGGATAGATTTATTAAACAATTATACCCATTGAAAACACTATACAAAAAATGGATGGGGGAGGGGATAGAAATTCATAACATAACCATTATGAGTAATAGGTTGGATTCCCATGTTCAACCTCCATTTTAAAAAATGATTCATTCAATAAAGGTTTTGTGAATATGTCTTCAACTTGTTTCGATGTTGTAACAAAATACGTCTTTAACTTATTCTTATACACATTCTATTTGATGAAATTATTTTTTATATCAATATGTTTGAATGATAATATTGTATTGAATATCTTTCAAGGGTAATGTATCTTTGATTATCATAACCCAAGAACAGAGGTTGCATAATATCAATAAGTAATTATTCTAACCAAATCTACATCCACATAAGTTGAATAAGTTATTGAGTGGTAGGAACATACTCAGAATTAGCTATGATAATATTTACTTAATTTTGTTTCCTTTTATGCCAACTAACGCACATTTTTCAAAAAAGAAAACCCAATTATCTTTGGATCTATTATCATCAACATTTCTTATCCAATCAACATCTAAATACCCAAACATGTCAGTACATTCAGTGTTGTCATAACGGATTCCAATATTTATGTGCATTTGATATATTTTATAATTCTTTCTCAAAATAAATTTGTTTCTTTTGGAGAAATATTAAATCTTTCATATAAGGTAAAAAAATAAAAAATTTGGTTTCTTGAAGCAATAAAATATAATAATCTTCTATTTAGCTTTTGAAACACTTTAATGTCAACATCCTTACATTCTCCATCTTTGGATAACTTAGATCCCACTAAAATATGTGTAGAAACTAGTTTTAAATTTCCAATTCCAAACATATTACAAAGTAACATAGAATATTTTTCTTTTTTCTTATTTTGAGAGATTTTTAAACCAGGAAATTATTTCCTTTCACCCAACATGGATATCTCAATCAATTTTATAACTTTTAATAAAATCATTCACAAGTTATTTCATCATTACCAGAAACAATAATTTCATCAACATAAACTATTATAATGCGGTAAAACTCATGAAATTTATTGATATATAGATTACTATCAACTATTCACTTCATAAAACTCATCTTTCTCAAGAAGGTATCCAATTTGGAATACCATGCCCTTGTTTCATTATTTAGAACATACAAGAATTTCTTCAAACTTCACACATAAATTTCACCCTTTACAATAAGAAAGTCACATGGTTGTTCAATATATACATTTTAATCAGGATCACCATTCAGAAACACAGACCTCAAATCTATCTGAAATACTTTGTATCTTTGTTGTGCATCAATAGAAAGATTGATTCTAATTGTTTCTAAACCTTTTACCATATAAAATGTTTCATCAATTTCAATATCCTCAATAAGTGAGTGACCTTTTGCCAATAATATTTCTTTTTATGTTATCATTTCAGCATATTACTTAATCTTGTTCCAAACAACCTTCTTTTTTGTGATAGAATTTTTGGTATTTAGATTAGGCATGAGTTCAATAGTATCATTATTTTCAATCAGATCTATCTCCTCATTCATATCTCGATCTCATTCTAGAGGCTCAAAAGATTATTCACATTTTTCAGCTCAACTCTTGAATATAATGATGTATGTATAAAAAAATTATGTTCTCATAGTTTGATCCTTTTTATGTAGATCAACAAAATTTTACGAGAATCCTCTTGTTTCTTCATCATGGGATGAGATTCTCAAAATTATCCCTCATTTATAGAAATAGCTGAGTACGATTCTTTTTCATGATTAGGATTATAGTTATTTTTATCATTATGAAAATATTTTATTAAATTATTTCATCCTGTTAATCTTTCATATCTTCAAATGTTTTCTTGGAATCTTCCACAACATTTTCAATTACATTCACATCAACAAAGTGATATAATCTTCGTGAATCAGTGTTGAAAAATTGGTATCCTCTTCCTTCCAAATAATAGAAATGAAAAATTTTCATTTTCACATATCTTATCAAACATTCCAAGGTTTCCCCATTCCTTCTTTATAATGGATGGACACAAAAAAACACATTTCTGTTTCAAACTCAATTTTTTATAAAACATTTCATATGGAGTCATATCTAAACATGGATTATAGAAACATCTATTTTGAATATAAAAAATAATTCTCATTTATTTTCAATGAAATTATTGAGTGGTAAAATGTTCATATAACATATATCACCCCGATTCCAAAAACTGTCTATTCTACCTTTTAGCAACACAATTTTTTTGAGGAGTGTATGTTGTACAAAAGTTATGTCGAATTCTATTCTTCTCGAGATAAATTTAAAACTATTCATTTTTTTTATTGAGCAATAATTTATTTTCTCATATTCATCACTGAATACTCGCATTCATTATCATCATTCCTCTTAAAATATTTAATCATTTTCTATGGATTTGACTTATGATTCAAATAGATTAAAAAAGTAATACAATTGAATTCATCAATGGAAGTAATGGACTACATATTCATGTGATTTTATTGTTTTCTCATCAACCTATAAATATTATAATTATTATGTTCGTGTTGTATTTTTTTTAAATTTCATCTTTTTTATTCACATAGTTTTGTAATATTTCTTTTCTGACGAATTTTTCTATATCAATGTCTTCTTATTGACATAACAATAATTACATAGACATAGTCTCACATTTATAACATTCTCATGTTTCTATGAATATTTTTTCCAAACCATTTATGACACGACTGATTCTATTATATTATTCCTATATAACAAGAGTTTTGAACCTCACAAAATTTGAAAAAAATAAACTTTTACACTTTGGCCTCTTGTAACTATATTTCAATCATCCAATCCTTTCCCCACAAACCCATCTTTTCATAAAATTTAATTATTCTAATAATTACAATGTTTTGTTTCATCACATCAATAATGAAATATATCTTATATTTCAACATTTCATCCCAAAGAATGGCTAATCCAACTTCTTCATTTTTGAGAGGCTTATCAATTCCATATTTTACTATTAATTCGTTAAAATATCTCACATTCTTAGAATATTTTATTTCCCATATCATATGATAAGAACACCCAAAATCCATGATACATGGTCATTATCCTTTTTTTCATTGAGATTGGTTTCAAAAAAAAGATATGTTTCTTTCCTTTTACCTTTCTTAACTTCTAGCTTATGATAATTGTCGAAAAACATTTTTTGTTATAGAAAAAAAATCATTTTGAAAGATATCCAGGTTATTCAAATCTTCAAAAAATAATTTATACATAATTGAACCTATTTTAAACTATCACACTACATTTTCAGGTATATTCAAATCATTTTTTAAATTCCTCCTTAGTGTAGAATGACTCCCCCTCAAACATTTTCTTAAATATTTTTTAGTATTGTTGTAATGTTATTGATTAAACCAATACATATTTTCTATTTGTATAAATACATAAAAACACCAATAGTTTCCATATAAATAATATTTTCATCTATAACATCCATACTGTGCAGATTTGGGAGTATCTTTCTCATCAACCTTCTTATCTGTTTTATCATAACATTATTGAAAACCAAAATTTCTATTATAAACTATTATATTATTTTTCATAAGGGTTTTTTATAGGTTTATCAAAACAAGATATAATATAAAATTTTTTAGACTCATAACATTTATAAACATATAACTTCCCCACTTTGCGGGTTTTGGCCATATACATAACATTCCAAGATTTATTCATCTGAAAAGTAATTTCAAATGTATTCAAAACCATAGAAGTTAACTTTTTATTCATAATAGTTTTACCCTTTATATATATTTCAACAAATTTTGAGATACAATTCTTGAAACCTTTTCCCATATATTATCCTTATATTTTTTAGACACGTTTCATCTCTTCATCATTTTCCATCAACATTACATACAGGTTTTCATTAAAATTATTTTCTTTCTAAAAAGATTTCATGAAATCATAAATATTTTACAGCATATTGACATTATAATTAGGAAAAAATTATTATTTGTTGGTGGAGGAATTTTAATTTTTTAATTTAATGATTTATTTTTATATAATTTCAATCTATCTCAGATAGAATATCATTTTTTCTTTCATATTAAATTATATTTGAATTTATTCATATTTAGAACTAATAATTATGGAATCTTTAATGATAAATCTCTCTATATATTTATTCTCTCAATATTTCATAGTATACTTTTCAAATTCGTCTTCACTATCTTCTTCTTCACCATCATTAGATAAAAAAATTATCATTTTTGATTTTAATACTTTTTTATCTTTCCTTTTTCAATAAGATTTATCCTTATCACAATATTTTTTCTATGAACTCATCTTTCTTATATCATCTTCATCATTATTTTATTTATTAAATCTTCTAAAGAAATTCATAGCAAAGTTCCCAAAAGTTCCACATTTGAAACATTTTAATGGAATTATACCATAATACATTCATATACATATTTTAAAATTTTTATAAAACAAGGAAAAAATTTCATAAATTTTTTAAAATCCACTTTTTTGAAAACTTAATGTCCACCATTTTCTTGAAGAACATTCTTTTACTTGTATTTGTTGGCATGATTGAAAGAAATATCATGATCATCTTTATTTAAGCCTTCATAATGTTCTCCCTTCGCATTCTATAAGTAATGAGAGTACTGTAACAATCATATAGAGATAATGTATCTAGATATTTATCATCCAAAAAAGAAATTTTGGCATCAAACTTTTTAGGAATAAAATTTTCATGATCTTCTCAATACTAGTAGAATCACTAAATTTTTTTCCAAGACATCTAATAGTGATAGAAATTTAATTCACCATTGTAAATTAATCACCAAGAGATTCATACTCACCCATATTGAGATATTCATACTAAAGCCTCCAAATTTGTAACATGGAATTCATCACCTTTGTATTGACATTATAAGTCTTATTCATATTATCCTAGAATTTATTAGAAGTTAAAACGCCCTTTACCCTAAAAAATCACCTTTAGAATGTGATACGAGTAAATAATTTTTAGTTCTTCCATCATTCTTGTGATTATTTGGGTCAAAAAATGTAACAGGAAAATTCTCATCAAAAAGTGGAAATACATCTGTTTCAGCATCAAAAACATCATACCCATGAAATATAATATAAGTAAATATTTAATAATTATATATATGATATTTCTTACAATCAAAGACTAGAATTCCATTACGGTTCACACAATTCATATTTCCCATGAAAACATCTCTTTAAAAACATTATAAAAGTGTAAAAAAGGGAACATTTTCTCTAATACCAATGGATATTTCGTAGCCATAATCAATGTATCACCAATATGGGATGGTGGTGAATGTATGATATCCTTTTCAATTATGTTACATTCCATTTAAAAAAACATCCCCACATATTAAACAGATTTAACATTTTTGAAAAAAACAATCACACATCCATATGAACATAAAAATTTACAATGTTCACTGTTTAAAAAGTGGTGCTATGTTCATGATATGGTTTTTTAAAATCCAATACCATAAAATCCAATAAAAATTTATACAATTTTTTGGATAATACATTTTTTATGTACAATTAATATTTTATAGAACTATGATCAATACAATAGTACATTTGATTTAAGTAACAATAAATGATGGAATACAAGATTGTATTAAAAGATAACTAACATTCACCAATTTCCTAAAAATATATGAATTGTGTTTCTTATCAAATTTGAAAAATATGATCATAAAAAACCTTCTCTTTACTACCCAACGGCATGTAAGAAATTATAAAGTCTTTCTAATACCACCCAGTTTGATACCCCAATCTGATTCTCGAGACCGATTTCCTATTCTGATAATAAAAATCAATCAGAATAACACATAAAAAATTCTGAATAGATTCCGCCTTATTTAAAAAATTTCATTCCAATTACCTGGTCTGATGATCCAGTACAATATGATAATAATTTGAATATGAACTCCCTTCTTCTTCTTCATCATTCTGTAAAACATCCTCTAGAATTCTTTCTATGGAAACTCCTTCTTACTAGAACTTCATATATTCTCTATCCTCATATAAACATTAAATGTGTTCATATTAGTTAAAAAGTAAAAAAGTTATATCTTAATTTTATAGGTGTTCCAAAATGCATTAGGTGGTAATATGAAAACTTTTACTACTTAACCAAATTTCATAAAACATCAAATTATCTTCGTATTTTTTCATTATCTGTTACTTTTTATGATCATCTCAAATCTTCTAATTTGACCTCAAAACTTCTTAAATATTCAGAGAACCTTATATTACTTCCTAATTTATAAACATTCATCAGTATACTTCTTATGTTAATTATAATTTTTTCATTATGATGAATACATCAGATTTATCATTAAATTTATCCACACCAATGAAAGAAAGAAAACTCAACTTGATGCCCATACCAACTAATTGATATAAAATTTTGAAACCATTATGGAAGAAATATTATTTATACTCAAATAGGTTTTTTTTAATTTAATTACCATAAATAGAGTGTAAACTTAGAAATATTTGTGAACTTCCTCACCAAAACTTCAGCACCGACATCAAACTCTTCAAAAAATTTAATAAACCCCCTTTTAAATAAATCTTATATAAATATTTAAAAAATGTCATCTACTTATTTTCTTCAGATTAGTTATCATATATCTAATAATTTCTAGCATCTGATGACTATTATAAATATCTATACCTAATTTATTGATCTATAATTAATTTTGATAAATCAGTTTCACCTCCATTTTGATTGTCACCACCACATGTTGTTTGATATCTCTTAACATAGTTTATATAATCAAATCAATGTTTAAATTTTGTTATTGTCCCAATTGATAATAAAAAAAATTATTCTGATAAAAATGGTTTACTATATTGTAGAATGATCCCTGATATCATTTTTTATTTGTCTCAACAACTTATACTTTCCTCTTTATACAATAATATCCAATTTATTCTTCACCAATCATTTCTACCTTTGATTCTACTTTTCATCCATCACTATATATGATGATCAGTGTTAGGATTGCATTGATGATTAGTGGAACACCAATTCCAATAAATCGGTGTCAGTAAGAACTTCTCTCCTTACAAATAACATTCCCCCTAAAATATGTTTCAAATGGTTAATTTGTGTAACCTAAAACAAGAATTTTCATCTTCTCACATTTTAAAAAAAACATCACTACCTTAAAAAACAATTTATTGTGATCTCACACGAATAAGTTAATAAAAAAATGTTTAAACTTCATAAAATATAATCTTTTAAAAACTATTACATGAAATAAATTCCTTTCCATGATTTTCATAATATTTAGGATCGGCATAGCATCTTCTGAATTACAATGGAAATTATTGAAACATTCCATACTTCACATTTCATTACAACCAATCCTCATTATAATTAGATGTACTTATTCTCCCCCTTTCCTTCATAATGCTATGATCAAAAATTTTCCAAACAACATATGATTTATGGGAACATAAACAACATTAATTCATCATTATAATTTCATCAAATTTAAAAAAGACTCCAATACAGCTTCTCATTATGATTGATAATTTCATTTTGAATCAATGGTGAGTTTTATGATCCTTTTCTTTCTGAAAATATTTTCATAAATAATCTGAATTTATTAATATTTTTTCATCAGACCTTCTTGATTATGACGGTGAGTTCGATCATCCAAAACCTTAAAATGTGAATTTATTTTATTTTATTGAGAATAATGACAATAATCTGATCACCAAATTCTTCTAGTTTGAAAAAAAACTAATTTCTTACATGGTCCCCGCACTAATGACATGGCCTAAAGGTGTAATCATATTCCACAAAACATATCCCATACACCCATAAGATAGCTTCGAATAATTAGGCCCATAACCTCATGAACCGGTGTAACACCCCAAAGATTCTTAAATAAATATTATGTTGATTGCATGAAACATTGAATCTCTACGAAATACCACTTTTTTATAACCTATAAAGTAAAAAAAATCCACCTCTATGATTGGAAATTAGAAAAACTAACATATACGATTGATTTCATTATGATATTTAGAGTATTATTATATTATCTTAATTTTGTATGTATATAAACTTACCCATATGAATAGTAACATACCCTTATGAATAGTAACAAACAATTATAAATAGTAACCTCGCCCATGAATGTATGGATAAAATTTATATTCCTTATAAATAAAATTGAGTATTTTATAAATTAATAATTATGTGTTGGTATTTTTGCGAGTAATGAATATTTAATTTCAATTTTGAATAAATAAATTAATAAAATTATTTTTCGTAAAAAATATTCATCTCTAAATTATTTCTTGTTCTTTGATTTTAGGATAATTTTATGAGACCTCAGTTAATTTTTGAATGTAATATAAAATCAGTTTTGAATTTAAAATCCATATTTGTCAAGTAAATAATTATTTTATTTAAAAAGTAAATTTCTCTTATTTATAAAATTATTTTGAAAAATTGGAGTTCATTTTATAATTCTACATACCTAAAAATAATTTCGATGATTTTTTTTGGATTTTTCAGAAAGACATCAATTTTCGGTGTGTAGTGAAAATCAATAATTTATAATTTATGATAAATAAATTAATTTATGCATCATGCTTGGGTCATGTATGAGGTAAATGACCACTGGATTGAATGCACATGAACATATTATTATTCTTGGTCACAATATTCAATAATATTAGTTTTTGTGTCAATATAATAATGTAATGAGTAAAATAATGGGAAAACCCTCGTCTCATCCAATGTAACCCCACTCTTATCCACTGTAACCCCCCTCTCACTCCATCATCTCTTCACTCCTCTCAAGCATTTTTCCTAGTATAAATTTAGATCCAATATCTTCCCAAGCTCCTTCAGACTTCTAGAATCCCTTGGTCTCGTAAAAAACCAAAAACCTATCCCCAAAAGAGGCTCTCAAGGTAGATTACATGAAGAGGTAAATTCATGTTTTCATTTCTTTTATTTTATGTTACTTTCTTTTCTTTTTCATTCCTCACCTAGTTTCATAAAAATGTTGTAATGAATATTGTAACATACATGTAGTCTAATTTTGTTTTTATAAAGTAATAATTCATCCTCATATCTCCTTTCCCTTTCTTTTCTACTCGAAATGAAGACACTATCCAAGATTTGTTAATTTTTCCCATTCAAGGATGATGAGTATTCAATTTCTATTACAATCATGAATTATGGTCATTAAACCATTTGAATGTTTGAAAAAGGCAATTATATTTGTTTTATAACTTCTATAAGGTCTTATATTTTTTTGATACTCATGATATTAATTTATAAATAAAAATGAGTTCATTATGACCAAGAACTGCCAATTAACCCAAACACTTGTCATTAATGTTTTATATATTGATTTATCATTACTCCCAAAAACCAAATGAATTTCATAACCATGAAATATTATGATTTATCACTACAAATAGAATTTTTATTATATACCACCACTATTATTCTACATGTTTATCCATACATGAATACAAGTATACAAAAAATTAAAACCAAATAACAAAACGCTCCCAAACAATGAAATTCAATATATTTACCCATCAAAATGCTTTGAATGAACATAATAAGTATATACAAAATCAATTAAATTTAATTGAGGTAATGTAATCATTAATTTATTAACATAAATATGATTATTTAGGTTATCAAGATCATGTTCAGAACACCTTCAGGCATAAGGTAAGGTTTTTCTACACGAACTTATATTTTTATTCGGGTTACTTTTACTCAAAACATACCTGAAAAAATTATAATGTATTCATATGAACCCCTCAAAAATTAAATTAGAATATTATATATGTTTTCTATCAAGAATAATACTTTAATTTATGAGGAGATCTAGGTTTTAAAATATCCTTCAAAAACTCTTCCAGAAATACAAGCCCTGTTCAAGAGAATTTCTCAAATTGTTACCAATTTTCAAGGGATCTCTATAATATATTTTTTGAAACTATAATATTTTAAAAATAACTCATTTTATTATTAAAGTACTATCTAACTTAACTTCTTGTTTTATACAATTTATTTTCCAAATAACTCTTCTTTTCAATGTAACAGAGTATTTATCTGAAGAATTGCTCGATGATTTTAAAAGAGTGTCTTCACCTTCTTCAATACTATTGTAGATTATTATGTATTATTGGGATTAATAATATAGGATATTATATAACTTATTTAATTTAAGGTTTTATGGTTAGTTTTATTATAGATGTTCTATCTAAAAACCATTCACCAATTTACTCTGAATTGTTAGTGTTTGTACTTACTATTCGGGGAATGTTATATACATTTCATATGATATATTCAATATGAATTCATATGTTTTTAAGTTAATTACTAATCATATTAATCATTCATTGGACATAGTAAGTGTTTGGTGGGTCCAATTATAGTCCCACACTACATCTGTATCTCTCATGACACAAACTAGGGTTGGAACGGGGCCATAACAATATTGTTATTTATGGTCTTGGCATGAGGGCTTGATAGTATGGTTATGATGTAATGAAATTTGAATTCCCCCATTATGAAACTACTAATTGATGGATCATTTTGTTATTAGACTAGTAGAATACCTGTGATTATGTATTATTATGGAATTATTTATTAAGCTCTTATTCCTGTCAGATTAGGTTCAAGTTTATTTTTAAAGGGATGTGTTTTTAGTTATTCACCATTCCTCATGTTTATGTTTAAGATATATTTCGCTGTTCTTCTTACCCTTACTGGGCATTTGAGGTAACCCCCTTCTTATGTCTTTTTTCCCAGGATGTAAAAAAATATAATATGGAAGAACCGATGAATAAAATTGTAGATATGGGTGTTTTAATGAAATTTCTATGTTTTATTTCTTTTCAAGTTGTAATGTTGAACTTATGTATATATCATGTTTCCAATGATAATAAAATAATCATTCTATCATGATTCAAATTCCTTATTTATATGCCAATTTAATGTCATAAAGCACTAGCCTTGGGCAACTGGGTTCAAATTTTTATAGTTGTAATTAATGGTATTTTACTAGAAAACATGGAATCTAGATTTTTAAATGTATATTATAGAACATAACCATAAGATATTATTTTAGGATAAACATAAAATAACATCCAAGAATTTTGTTATGTAATTGATTATGTGGATCTCTCTAATATTACACCCCTTTATAGATACTACATGTGGATGTGGTTATGGATTAGAGTATCATGGTACATGACAATAGACCTTAATGTGCACCTCGTTTGACACTCGTAGGGGATATACTGAAGATAATTCACATTTTTCGTACAATCCATTATAAAGGATTTACATTTTATTTTTTCCTCAATAAAATAATTATTATGAGATTATCTATGGATATGAATTCAATTTATGCTAGGAAGTTTATCTATGTTGAGATTATGAATTATGATTCAAAACATAATCTAGTGTATTCCATTATTTAGAAATGGTGCCAAGTTGAAGGAATAAAAACTGCATGAACGCACATATCCCTTATAGGGATTTCCCTCCGATGAATGATAATGATGTTGGCTCTAGACCTACATATGATGCTGAGAAACATATAACTATAATGGGAAAATTGTCATAGGTTATGAATGATAACCTTACCAATAGAGAGAATCATTATCCATAAAGTAAAGAAGCTATGTTAGATCTCTTTATGCGACAAAAACCTTCATCATTCAATGAGACTACAAACCCATTCATAATAGAGTAGGGGATACATTATTTAGAATGATATTTCTCACTTTGGGAAGACATGTAGGGGAGAATGTTTTCATGTCAACATATCATCTATTTGGATATGCTGATCAATGGCAGTCATTAATTCAAAACTCAAAGGAGGTGGAAGGGATTGAAAAAAATGGAATTGAGAAATTTTAAGGAAATTTTCCTAGAATAATATTTTCCCTATGAACAATCAGATGATATAGAAATAATATTATTGAATTTAAGGCTGAATATGGATAAGAATATTTCCTAATATGAATCAAACTTTACCAGGATGGAATGTTTTGGACTACATACCTAATCCAAGGTGCAATATTGATCGATTATTGGACATTTTTAAACCATTCCACTAAAGGGAACTTTCCTCCCATAATTTATCATCACTTTAGGATATAAACTCATGTGTTATAAAGACATAAAAGTAATTTTCTAATTCATATGACCTCATAATGTTATAGAAGAAGAGCGATACTGAAAACTTTGGAAATACAAATAACGAAAATAGTAAAGAAGGGAAAAGTTTACTCTACTCTTTGCAGTAATTGTGGGAAAAAATAGCCACGACGTTTCTTTTAAAGGAATGGTAGTCTATTAAAAGTGTTAAAAAGGCCACCAATCTAGTGATTTCAAGGGGATGAAAGAAACAACAAATGTTCAATGCTATATTTTGTAATGGTATGAGACATTATGCACATGAATTTTTTAAGCATCCGGGAAACATACATAAGTAATACCAGGGGAGTAAGGACAATCTTATGTAGTCACAAATGTTGAGGTTGAAGTTCTTAAAGATGTGGTGGAAGGTAATTTAGTAGTTTCCATGAACTTAATTAATTCATTATTTGATTATGTATTATCCCATTCATTTATATCTTCTATGTTTTCCATGAAAATTAGACATGCCCAATTTTATTTAATGAAGGAGTTTTCAACAAAAACCCATTGGGGATGTATCATTACAAGAAATATGTGTCGATCAGTCACCCTCATGAATCATAAAAATGCAATATTTTCTAAATCAATCATCATACACATGATTGAAATTGATATAATTCTTGGTATAAGTGGGATTTCACATTATTATGAGAAAATATATTTCATGAAGAAATAAGTTATGATTTTTAGAATGGTGTTAAATCCCTTATATTAAGAGTAGAAACCTCTCCAGTTGATTATTATCTAAATCTACCCCTACTAGCTCTACTTTATTCAATTATTGGGGTGGAAGGGAATGAAATAAATTTGAATGAGTAAACGAATGTTTATATAGTTTATGTACCTATTGTTTAAGAATATGTTGGCGTGTTTCAATATGATTTACCTAGATATCCTCTAGAGTAGTAAATTGAGTTTTCCGTTGAATTAATTAATGGTTCATTTCCCATGTCAATAAACCATTATTAAATGGCCGTTGTGGAATTAGTATAATTAAAGAAAAAATAGAGGAATTGAGTTATATAGGATATATTACCACTATTGTTTCTCCATGGGGAGACCCTATCCTCTTCATTAAGAATTATCGTGGATCTATGACGTTTTTCATTGACTATAAAAAGATCAGTTCTATAATAATAATGAACAAGTATACCCTACCTCACTTTGATGAATTATTTGATCAACATCATGGATAACAATATTTATCAATTATTGACCTTCGATCTATATATCATCAATTGAAAGTAAAGAAAAAATACATTCCAAGGAGAGAATCTCAAATCAGGTATGGGCATTATGAGATTACATTAATTTTTTTTGATTGACTAATTCAACCTCTATATTCATGGATATAATGAATAGTTTTTAAAATGAATATATTGATGAATTTGTGATGGTATTTATTAATGATATCATGTAATACTCCAAAATTAATGAAGATCATAAACCTCACATGTGCACTATTCTAAAAACTCTTATAAGAAATGAATTGTATGGGATGCTTAGAAATTGGGAATATTGGATTCAATAAATTTCCTTTCTTGGAAACATTGTCACTAAAGATGTAATATTAATTGATCTTGAGATGAAAATTGATGTGAAATAATGGAATACTTAAAAAAACATCACCTATGTAAGTTGTTTTATTGGTTTTTATGGTTATTATCAGTATCTCTTTCAAGTCATCACTCGTTTATCCAACCCAATGACCAAGAATAAACATAAAGGTGTTATGTTAGTATGGAAAAATAAATTTGTGGAATATTTCTAGGAATTAAAGAGTATATTAGTAAATGTTCGAATCCTAACTCATCCAATGGGCAATGGTGGATTTTTTATCTATAATGATGCATCAAATAATGGACATGGTTGGGTCCCTATGTTGAATGATGGAATTATTTCCAACGCATCAAGGAATTTAAAAATTTGAGAAACTAATTATCATACTCATGATCCTGAGAGATTATTTGTAATATTTTCTCTAAATATATGGAGACATTATCTATGTTGTGAAAGATGTGAGATATATGAAGATAATAAAAGCATGAAAAATATCCTCTTAGAGAAAAAACTCAACACGAGGAAAAGGCTATGGATTGAAATACTCATGGATTATGATTGTTCCATACACTACCACCTAGGATGGAAAAATAAGGTAGCTGGTGCATTGAACAAGAATGGTCATGGAGTCTTTAACAAAATGAGGATTGAAAGGGATTATATGTTTATCGATATAGTAAATATATATATGAAAATTATCAAAGAAGGTGAAACATCCCAACATTTTTACTTGGATTCCCAACCATCTATGTTGGAAGGGATTGAAACTTCTTAGTATGATGATGATAATATTCAAAATAATCAAAGGAGTGAGTGGTCAGATGATTGATAACATCATGGGTGTGGAATGAATTATGAAATTTTGGAAGATGCGTTGTGTTCTAGATATAATTGAGCTAAAAAGGGAATTATTGGATGATTCCCATAATTATAATTTATTTATATATCTTTATAGCACTAAAATGAATAGATATTTTATGGAACATTTTCGGAGGGACAAACTAATGGGGAAATAGATGATTATGTATCAAGATGGCTCATATGTCAGCAAGTAAAGGACAAAAGACAATATCCAAGAGGATTCTTGCAACCTCTACCTATAACTACATATATATTGTATGACATCACCATGTATTTTGTCACTAGATTACTAATAACTCCATGGAATAATGATGTGATACGGGAAATTGTTGATCGACTTACAAACCATGCTCATTCTGTCGCTATAAGGGATGATTTTCCACCAGATTGCCTAAAATGACTCTATATCAATGATGTTTTGAGACTACATGGATAACATATCTATTTTTTTTTCATTTTGTTCCATGATATACATTTAAATTTTGGAAAATTCATCATGAGTCGTTGGATATTGAGCTTTGTTTGAGTACTGCTTACCACCCACAAAGTGATGGGTAATCAGAAAGGATGATCTAAACCTTAGAAGACATGTTGAGATCTGGTTCTCTTGACCATCAAGGTATGTGGATCAATATTTACCTTTATTGGAGTTTTACAACAATAATAGTTTCCATTCAAGTATTCAAATGGAACCATATCAAGCATTATACGGAAAGAGATGCCATACACCATATTTTTGGGATGAAGTTTGAGAAAGGATGCTTGTGTGCCCATAGCTTGTGGAGGAGACAAACAAAAAGGTAAATAATATTCAAATGCATATAAAAGAATCCAATGTTGGAAAAATATCTATGCCAATAATAGAAGGATGGATTTTTAATTTCATGTGGGAGATATCGTTTTCATGAAATTATCTATATGGTGGGCCTTATAATATTTGGGAAAGAATGGAAAGTAAGCCCTTGGTACATTCAACCTTTTGAAATCCTAGAGAGAATTTGACATGTTGAATATAAATTGGTTATGATTACTAGACACACTAAAGTAGTGTGTTTCATGTCTCATTTTTAAGAATGTACATGCCTGATCTAACACATGCCCTCACTTCTGATGGCATTGAATTAGAAACCAACTTATCTTAATGTTATGAGGATATACAGATTCTTTACAATAATGAACAACAGTTGATGAATTAGACTACTTAATTGGTAAAGATACTTTAGAAAAAATCATAAACCCTAAGAGGTAACAAGGGAGCCTGAGGAACATATGATGAAGACCTACCCAAATATTTTTATGAGGTCACATTCTATGAATTTAGAGTAAAATATTTTTGTATGGATGGGAGAATGTAACACCCGCAGGACTTATAAATGAATTTAATATTGATTTTATGAAACAAAAATTACCTAAAAAATACAATTTTGTTATAAACTAGCTAGTACATATAATTTTCCACCTCTGTGGTAGGAATTTTGAAAAACTGACAGACACGGTTCCATTCAGCTAGATAGTTGAAGTATGAAAAAATCAACATACATTTTTGTTGAATAGTAACATACCCATATGAATAATAATATAACATTATGAATATTAACATACCCTTATAAAAAATATACACACCCATTAAATTATAAATAAAATTTATACACCTTATAAATGAAATAGAGTATTTTATAAATTAATAATTATGTGTTGGAATTTATGTGAGTAATAAATATTTATTTACATTTCTAAATTAATTAATTTGTAATATTATTTTTCATAAAAATTATTCATAAATAAATATTTTGTTTTTGTATGATTTTATTATAATTTTATGAGACCTCAATTAATTTTTGAACATATTATATATTCTAATTGAAATTTAAAATTTGTATTTTTCATGAAAATATTGATTTCATTTAGAAATTAAATTTCTCATATTTAGAAAATTATTTTTATAAAATAGGGTACATTTTTTAGTTTTACACTTTGAAAAGGGTTAGGGTGATTTTTTTGGGATTTTTCTAAAATACATGAATTTTTGTGAATAGTGAAATTCAATAATTTACAAAATATGCTAAATATGTGAATTTATGCATCATGTGTGAGTCATGAATTATGTCATTGACCACTATATCAAACTAACATTCACATATTACTGATTATGGTCACAATAATCAACACTATTTGTTGTCATTATATAAATAATAAAATAAGGAGTAAAATAATGGGAAACCCCTCCTGTACTCAAATATAAAACCCCCCACTCCATCATTCCTTCAGTCATATAAAGCCTTATTCATTGTATAAATCATTTTGACATATCATCCAAATATAATCCCCACATCCAAAGTCCTTTTTAATCATAAAAATAACAAAACCTCTCCCTTAAAAATGATCTCAAGGAAGATTACTTCTAGAGGTAAATTCCTATTTTCATTTCATTAATGTCAATTTCATTCATTTTCATTTTATTTCCTCACATCCATTCAAAAAAAATTTGTGATGACAAAAGTACATTACATTTACTAGAATTTTTTATGATAGAGGAATAATTCTTCATCATCTGTCCTTTCCCTTTTTTTATAATAGAAATGAAAACACCATCTGAGATGTGTTAATTTATCACATTCAAGGAAAATGAGTATTAAACTTATGTTATAGTCTTTAATTACTGTAATGAAACCATTTTTATAGTTAAAATAACTATAATATATGTATTATAATTTATTTAGGGTTATTTAATCCCTTTGTAAAAAATACATTCTTTTGTAAATTAAAATTAGTTCATCATGATCAAAAACTTCCAATTAACCCAAACACTTATCATTTATTTTTTATATAATTATTCATTTTCACGCCCAATTACCAAATTAATTTTTAACAATATAATTATATGGTTTTCGAATAATAACATACAACTTCAATTATGGACATCCATTCTCATTCAACATTATTATCTGTACATGAATATAATTAAACTGATCATGAAAGAAAAGGAAGAAAATTCTCCCAAATAATGAAATTGAATTTATTAACCCATAAAAATGTCATGAATGTAAATAATAAAGTTATAATAAATATATTACATGTAGAGAGTTTTTTGGAATCATTATTTTATGACCATAAATTTTATTTTTCATGTGATTATGATCAAGGGAGGAACACTTTCAGACATAATGTAATGGTTTTCTACCAGACCTCTATTTTCATTTGGGCTACTCTTATTCTCTACTTACCACAATAATTTTCTTATTTATTCATATTTTCCCATAATAAAATACATGTGAATTTTTAATATTTTTATGAACCCGAATCCTACTTTCATTTATGGGGACTTATATGATTTAAAAGATCTTTCCAAAATTCTTCCAAGAATACAAGCCCCATTCATGAGAATTTCTCAAATTTATACGTATTTTTAGGGGAATTATATAATCTAATTTTAGCCAAAAATTTTCTTCTAAAACTCCAAATTTAATTATGAATATACTATCTTACTTAACTTATTTTTTATACAAATAATTTTCCAAAATAAATCATATTTTTCAATGTAAAATTGTATTTATCTCATGAATTACTCTACGATTTAATAAGAGTATCTTCATCTGTTTGAACACTCATATTCAGTATTATGAATTGTTGCAATTAATATTTTATAAGAACATATACCATATTTAATTTAATGTATTATGGGTATTTTTACAATGAATTTGATATCTTAAATCCATTCACCAATTTACTTTGATTGGTTAGTGTATATACTTAATGTTCGGGGATGGTTATTTACATTTCATATGTTAATTTCAATATGAATGTATATGATGACTATGTTTATCCCCATTCATATAAGGAATAATGTTTTTTTATTATGTTTCAGGTAGGGATATCTATAGCCCCTCAATGCATCGGTAGGTCTCGTGAGACAAAGTGGGTCATGACATGAGGCCTTGACAAAATGGTTATTTATGGTCTTTGCACGAGGCCTTAATAGTATGGTTATGATTCCCAAAATTATGCATTAACTCATTATTAAATAATTAATCGATGGATCAAGGGGTTATTCATCTTGTAGAATAACCCTGATTATGTTTTATCATGGAATTATTTATTCATACAATATTCTTATCATATTAGGTTGAAGATTATTTTTAAATGCATGTGTTTTAAGTTATTCATCATGCCAAGTGTTTCTATTTATAATATATTCCATTATATTTCTTACCCTTACTGAGTATTTGAGCTCACCCCATTCTAATGTCTTATTTTTTTTCTGTATTGAAAAAATAATATTATGAAGGAACAGAAGGGATAACCAAAGAGATATGAATATTTTAAGTGAATTTCTATGTTCTATTTCTTTTAGAGTTGTAATGTTGAACTTATATATCTATCTAGTTTCCAATTCTACTAAAATATTAATTCTTTAGGGATTCATATTATGTTTTTATATACTAATGTAATGTAATAAGGCACCGACACCAAGAAACTGGGGAAAAGTCTTTACAAACTTCCCAAAGGCCACTATGATTGTCCCTATAGGCATCCACCTCACTGTCAATACCACAAATCATGAAATTTACAACATTAAATTTTATCATTGCTAAATAGATAACAATGAAAAGGGAAAAATTTACCATTTCTAGGTAAAATTTCTCAATAAGGATACTATTATCAATGATAAAAAGTGCTAAAATATGTGTATCCATTTCCAACATATTTTCTAGCACTGACAAATGTGCCTTTTTATGAGTTCTTATACAAGCACTGATAAAATACATAGTGATTTTCATAACATCTGGCAAAAAATATTATCAATATATATAATTATAATATTTATATTTTAAAATTAATGTTTTATTCTATAAATTAGTTTAAAATTCATTTATAAAATTAATATCAATATGATATATCAATATATATATATATATTTTAAACAATTATATAAATATAAATAATGTATTGTTAATATTTTTTATTTTAATTTATATATTTATATCAATGATAATTTGTGTAATATTTATACATTATGATGCGTGTGTTTATTTTTTGTATGTGTATATATATTTATATTTGTTATATGTGTACAAATATATGTTTGTGTAGGTATATGTGGACATATGTATGTGCACACATGTTAGTGGTATGTACATATATGTGTTTGTGAATATATATGACATGTGTATATGTGTATGTATGACACATACTAAGGAGGATTATCCCTTAACCTATTAAAAACAAATTATTTATTTTTAATATTATTTCACATTTAATGTAATTTATTCAATTTTGAAATAATATTTTTGGAATTTACCGAATTTTTTAAAGTTTTAATTGTTTATTTTTGATGTAATATTTATTATTAGTTTATATTTTATATGATAGGAATTTATTCACTTTTAGTTATTAAGTGTTAATATTTATAAAATGCTTGAAGTTTATATAATTATATTAGTCAAATGCATTTTTAATATATTTTTCATTTTTATAAATATTTACATTTCATATAATGAGTCTTATATGATTTCATGTTTTTAAATAGTATTTTCTATTAAATTTTATTTATTCATTTTAAAATTATTTCATTTCATATTATTTATTCATTTTTAAAATTTAAATAATTTTATATTGGCTGTAATTTAATCATTTTTTGATATTTATTTACATATATATTAATTTATTATGGAACATTTTTAGTATATTTGTAATTTACATGAATAATATTTATTCTTTTCTCTTTATTAGTTTTTATGGTTTAAAATATTATTGGAATTTTTAAACATAATCATTTTAAATATTTTTTTAATTTAAATAGTTAATTTTTTTAAATTTATATAGTTTTATTTATTCATATTTAATATTATATTATTTAATTTTTGTTCCATTTTTTATATTTTATAATTTTTAATATTTTTGTAATTTATTTTTTTTAATTTATTCATATTTAGTAAATATGTTTTAATATTTTCATTATTTATGTAATTTATATGATTAATATTTATTCATTTTTAAATGTTATGTTTTATTATTTTTATTATGTTTTAAATTTATATATTTTATTTATATAATGCATTATAATTTTAGTATTTTTGTATTCAATATAATTTTATTAATAATATAGTTATTCATATAAATAATATTTTATATTTTTTGGATTTTAGGTGTCGGTAATTCATGTAGATAATTCTTCCAAATCAATTATTTAACTATTATTTCTAATTTTATCAATTTTATATGATCATTTTTAAAATTATTTTATTTAATATTATTTATTCGTTTCATAGATTTGTTGTTTTTTAATATTTTGGGATTTATCCATTTGTTACATTTAGCTATTTAAATTTACTTTATAAGTTTTAATATTATTAATCTATTATTAATTTATATGATTAATATTTATTCAGTTATATTTATTATGATGTAATATTTTTAGACTAATAGAAATTGAAATAAATAATTCAATTAAATGCATTTTTTTATTTTCTTTTTTTTACATGATTACAAAAATTGAAGTTAATATTATGAACTATACATAATTATATACTATTTTTAAAAACTCTAAGAATGTTTTTTATTTATATGATTAATATTTAATCAATTTTTTTATAATTTATATTTTTTAAAAATGTTTGAAATATATATAAATAATACATTTATTAACATTAATCATTTTGTATAAGTTTATAATTCATGAAATTAATTTTATAACTTCATTCTTTTAAACAGTTTTTTTTCTACTAAATTTTATTTATAAAATTTAAATATTATTTCAGTTATTATTATTTATATATTTTAAATATTTCTTAATTATTATATTTTTTGGACATTAATCAATTTAGAATATTTATTTATATGTATTCATTAACAATGTTTACATATTTTCAATATGTATTGATTTTCTTATTAATATATATATATATATATATATATATATATATATATATATCAATTTTTTGTTTTTTTAACACGTTTTGAGTAATAAAACTTATCCATGTTTCGAAAACAATTTCCAGTATCTTCAGATTCAATAATAAAATTTCACCCATTTTTATAATTCATGAATTTATTAATATATTCTCATTAATTGTGTTAACTATATTTTTTTATGAAATATTAATATTTTACTCATTATTAATATATATTCATTTAATATTTTTTATTTTTTGTTAAACATTATTTATTAGTACATTGAGAAAAGTGTTGATAAATATTTGTTTTAATACTTATATAACATAACTCTATGATAAAACATATCTTTATCAATGATATTATTTTAGTGTTGATAAATATTAGTTTTATGATGGCTTCATTTTTTAGCACTGATAAATCCATATTTATTAGTAATTTTTTGAGAGCATTGACAAAAACCTTCCTAGTATTATAAATTGACCTAAATAGAACCCAATTATTTCTCATGAATGGAGATCCCATGAAGGTCATCCTCTTCTACCTCCCCCTCAAAATTATCTGATGAATCAAGCCTTTCATAACCTATGGTACTTGATTATTTATTCCACTCTCTAGTCGATATCACATATTCTCTCCTTTATTACTGTTCAAAATATTTTACCCATTTCCTATCCACCAAATTGACTTCTTTTTATTACATTAGATCAGGATTTTTTAGGATCATGAATATCAATTTAATCATACGTGATATCTTTGAATCTATCATACGAGAGATCGTCTATTACAAATTTCTCACTCCAATTGAATTGAGATCCCCACTAAATGAGGTTATCGATGAGATATAAAATCTTTCATCGATGAAATTACAATATTTTAACTAAAGAACTATCCCCACATATCATGTAAGGAGGTTATTTTAATTGATATGTATATTCAGTTTTTATAGTGCACCGATGGTAATCTGATGCAAGATCAAGTAATCATTCTTGATCCCATGGATTAAAATATAACATTTTTACTAATTTTCTTATATTAATAGTATAATAACACCAAATGTTTTATTTTTTTATTAAAATTAATATTCTATTAATTTTATAAACAAACCTCTAGCATTATATTCTATGAAAAATACATATTTTTTAATAATTTTAAAAAACACGTGAATTCAAAATATATAGTTTTATATCATTATTAAGTAGTCTATAGTTTTATACTAAATGTATCATTAAACAATACATATATACTAATAATTAATGGTTATAATTAAAACTTTGATGTTAAATATTTCAAAGTAAAAAATTAAATAACAAAAGTTAGAGATTGATTGATTAAAAAAAGGGGTTGAAATACTAAAAACCTAAAAATATAATAAACATGAAAAAATAATCAAATTAATACTAAAAATAATATACTATCATAGAATCATTGAGGTTTTTATATATATAGTAAACAAATTATAATTTTTATATATTTCAACAGATAAAGTGACTATGACATGAAGATAAAATGACAATCAAACAAGACTCTCCACTCTAATTAGGAATTGTATAAAATTTAAAATCATATCCAATAAATACGTGAAAAAAAATTAATGATCCGAAAGGATAATATTTAAATTTTTTACAAATAAAATACGACATTGGAAAATAATTATTTTCTGAGTTTTAATGCATCCTAAAGGATGATGGAATTATTTTTTAATATGAAATTGTTACACCATGGATAAATATTGTGCATTATAATTATAAGAAGGCTCTTATATTAAAAAAAATTACTAGTTCAACACAATATAAATAAATTTTATTTGTTATTTAATAATTCATTACTCAGACAATATATATTCTAGTTGTAAATAACAAAATAAAATGATGATAAATTATATTTAAAAAAATTAACTTCTTGCATCAATATTATTACTTTCTCAATGGATATGAAAGAATATATACACATAATTATTTGAGATAGCCAAGTATTTTACCAATGAAAAAAATGATCGCACATATAATAATTCAAATATTGGTTCCAATAATTAATGTTGAATGAAAGACTCAATTTTAAATATAATCTAAAGATTATACCTAATCAAAAAATGGTAATATGATTTAAATATTTATAAACCCTTAAATTTTGAAAATTACTTAAAAGGGGGAATTGCATAGGTGTATAACGTGATCAATATTCTATGAAATAATTTAATTGAGAAGGAAAATTAATCTTTGATAGTGGTATATCATACTACCTATTGGGGGAAAAATTGTTGAAAAGATAATAAAAATTTATAATATAATTTCATATTTTAGATGTTTTCATAATTAAATTTAAATGGATCTTTAATTATTAAAATTGTTAAAAGTGAAATGTCAAAAACTAGTTTGTTTTATACTAAGTATATGAGAAAAAATATCCATATCTTGTTTTAGTCGTATCATTTTCATCAAACTGTGTTGAAGTTGACTATTCTTTCTGGCCCCATCTAGAATGCACATAACTATTTTTTGAGGATTCCTCTCAACCATATGAAATATTTAAATTTGATGCATTCATAAAACCTTATTTATGTTATTCTTATAATTTTTCAATTTCTTGAGAACCCCAACCTGAGACTTTAGGTTCATTAGATTTAAATTTAATATTTTCATTAAATGTTTGTCTCACAGGACCATGTGATTAGGCCATATAAACTTTTTCATCTTATAAAAAAACTAAACATGACTCCTAAATTCCTATCAATAAAAAATCACCTTGTATTCCACATACCAAGTGAATAAATTTATAAAAATTAACTCCTCCGTCATTTATTACTCCAACTTAGAAAAGTTTCAGAAACCATCCTTTATCACTGTGTTTTATCAATAGATGAAAATTTAAGTAGATTCTTTGTAACATTTTATATATCAGACATTCCAATCCATCAGTTATTTCCACTAATAAATTTTTTTATTAAAAATCATTCAACACGTTTTCTGATAGAAAAATGGATTAATAAATCTTAAATGATTCTTTAAGAGTATCATTATATGGGCTCTTAAGATCATTATTTCGGTGTATTTTTTTATTTTCGTCTATATTTATATTTATTAATAAAATATGATGTATACGAATCAAAAAATGGATTGATTCCAATCATATGGAAAAATAATATGAGTATGGAGTGAAATAGTTCATCATATTTTCAAAGGATTATGAATACGATCCACCACAATACTTTTTTTGTGTTTACATTGTTGTTATTTAAGGTTAATTAGTCCAGAGGAGTTAGAAGAAATAACTATTTGTCATAGAATTGATTGAAGTAATAAATGATGGAATAAAAATATTAAAATACTAAATGTATCTAGTTACTGGGATAACTCTATATTTTATGGGTCATTATATATAATTAAAATTGTGAAAAAATGAAAATTGCATTGATACATGGTAATATGTGTGAATAATGAAAAAGATTTTATTAAACCACTGATAATGATAGTTAATGATGAACTTTTTTATTCTCCAAAATTGATTGAAATTTTAATGTGTTTTGAAAAGATTAAATTGTATTTTGGATGTATTAATTATATAATATTATCATCCATAATGAAGCTATATAATGTTAAAGCTGGAAAAGGATAATGTGATTCCAACTTTACTAAACTACTTTATACCGAGATTGATATACTCCAAAAAAATTATGAGATTACATTATGAAATTATGATGATAAAATAATGTTATGTTCAATAGGTATTATCTCTAATAGAACACCTATTTTTCTAAATGACTGCATACTATTTCATAATGGTAACAATTCAAATAAAAAATACCCAAAGTGTGTTGTGTCATGATACAATAATATTCAGTCATGTAAAATAAAATTGTTATGATAGTTTACAATACATACATGGTTTAGGATCCAACAAGGAAGTGAGTATAATATAATAAAATTAATGTGTAACATATATACAAAAAATAAAAATGGGAAACATCTTCACTCGACAAACTCACCTATGTGGATGACAATTAATCACAAGTATCCTGAATTTGGAAATGGCCTAAGAAATATTCAAGTGGAACAATCTAGATATAGAGTGAGTGCTTTTTATTTTCAAAGAATATGTTATATTATATGGATGATTATGTTGGTAAATTATATCTTTCTATTTGGGTTAAGAATTAAATGAAAATACATTATGTTATATCTACTTATATTAGGACCAAAAAACCAGGCAATGATATTAATGTTTTTTTCGTGTACATTTATTGAAGATTTGAAATTACTATTGTTATTATGTGTAAAATTTTCTATTTCTTATAGAAATGAATGTTTCATATTTGTATCCATGTTTTACATGATGATAAATAACTTTCTTGTATGTCTAACATTATTAAAATATAAAAGTATTTTAACTCAAGGGTGTCCCATTTTTGAAAAAGTAACACACTATATTAGGTTATAATACTAATTAATGAATGTGTTCCTAGGATATACCAAATTTATACCCCAGTGACATAAATATAAGTCTTGGGTTATATCATTTGATGTGGGTTTATAAGAATATACAAAACAATCTACCCAAATAGTTAAACAAATATTTGAGAAGGAAATAGATATAGACGCAAATGTTATATAACCATCTTCGAAAAATATTATGAAAATCATTTGAAAAAAGATATTTGTATTTTTTTAATTACCATACTAGAATTGATTATATTTAGTAATTTTCATCAAGTAATGGATCTGTAAAAAATGTATATGATAGTTTTATTGGTATGATATTATATAAACCTGAAAAATAAAAAGATTTAATTAAGGCTAGGATGGACATGATTGAGATGCGGATACAAAAATAGTTGGCTCTATTTAAGGGTTAAAGATGTAATTTTATTTCTCTAGCTTTTGAAACTTCTTCTAGGAAAACGGGGATATCAGTTTCGTAACATCTAGAATGATGTAATGGTTTTAGAGGTGTATTTAACAAATTTCAATAACATCACTTCGATGAATGATTTCACGTTAAATGGATTAATATCAAATAACTATCATGTCTTGATGAATGATATTATATATGTATCTTTAAATTACATTTTTTATAAGAATTTCCATCATATATTAACCAACCTCTAATTCATTTTCAATCCAATATGTATCAACGTTATTGGCCCAGTGAAATTGTGGTATTTGGAAATTGAAATTCCTCTCATATAATTTCAATTGGTTATGTTATCCCTCCATAATTATTTGATTTAATGGATAACTTGATAGATTTTTTGGTTAGATATATTTTACATTATGTTCATATACCATATAGAGAGATGTGGTAACACCCATATATTATTATTACATATTTCGCATTAAATAATTTGATTTCATTGATAGCTTCCATTGCACGAACCATGAAATATTATATATCTATTACAATATAGCCCTTAAATTTGTTGGAATTAATTTTATTAAATAACAATAGAATAAATATAATGTTCCATCTCAGTATGAATATATGGGTGTGTTCATCGAAAATGATCACACAACATTTAATATTAAAAACACATTATTCATCAAAAATATGTTTTCTTTAAATATGATTATTTTTTATTTTTATAATTTAACATTAATTTCTATAGGTTTTTGAAAATGTGTACTAAAAATTTAAATTAATTTTTTAATTTTGAATGTGTAAATTAACATCAAATTATTTTATATACTGTTATGAAAAGTTTTTATTAAGAATAGTAAATTATTTCATTTTTATTGAAAATTATAGTTTATTCTAATCATTACAAGGTATATTAATACTTTAGATTAGTTTTAAATTTTAATTATTCCATAATTAGTAAAAATAATCATATTTTTTTAGAATCATTTTACATATGAATTTATTATGAAAACATTTTCTGTTTAAAAGTGTATTTTTATAAAAAACAATTCATGGAGTTTTACCAATTTTATATTAAGTTACATTCTAAAACATATGTGTTATGAATTATGAATAATTTATATTAAATAAGGATTAAAATATTATAAATTTATTTAGTAGGTCTCTATAATTTTTTTCCAATATTTAAAAAAATCTTGGAAAATTATTTTACCATAGTAATGGTTAAACGATAAAATTTAGGTAAATAATAAAATGATAAGGACGATAAAATAAATATAAAACATTAAAAAATATTATTGGATGAATTTAATTCAACACTTGAAACCTGGTGTTCCAGATTGAATCATTGAATGCATACTTTTCCATGTAAAGGACATAATTATTCTTAAAATCAAAGAAGGTGACAAAATGTCACACCTTTATTTTAATAAGTATAATATTATTAATATAGTATTAAACGAGAGATATATTTAAATATAAATATTATTTTAAAATTTAGAATTTTTTTCTATATCATGGTAATTGCTTAAAAATTTATAGCGAATAAATAATTATCTTAAATAATTTTATAGTGCTGATGTAGTAAATATATTATTAAAGAAAATTTCAAAAAAATATTATATAAAATATTAAAATAAATATAAATAATTAATTTCATAGAAAAAGTTATAGTTTCGCTTTACCACATAAGGATATAATGAATTTTTTTTATTCACTTTTTATCTTGATATTTTTAAAATTCAAAGTAAAAAATAGAGTCAAAACTAAAACTAATGAAATTTTATCAAAATAATATTTTATTATATTATTTGAAAATGTATAAATAATATTTAGAAATAAAAATTAATTACAATACTTTCTAAAATTTCATAACTTATACATTAATGGTCAAATTTACATCACATAGGTAAAAATTTCATCATTTTATTATTTAATAAATTATAACTATAATTAAAATTAAAATAGGTTTACCAAGGGTTAATCAAAATGATAACCCTTAAAATAATACCAAAACTTGAATAAGATATTTTTTATGAAATTAAAACTTCATCACATTTTATATTTGAATCTATTTTTTTTAGACGTATTTGTATTGAAATTGAATTTATTATAAAATAATATTTTGAAAAATTCCAAAACATTCTCTCACCTCAATTATAAAAGGAAGCCTTATCTCTCACCTATTCACATCACATTGATTTTAATTCTAGACCATACCAAGAATATTTAACTTTTAAAATTTCTTATACACATTTTAGTGGTTCTAGTATTCTCAGAATACAAACCCTAGATTCCCTAAAAACACATCTAAAGGAAGGTCACTAAAGAAGAGTTAATCATAATTATCGACTTTTTCATGTTTATTTCTTCTTCCACTTACTCATCAGGGATTTCATCCAATATAATGTAATATATAACTTATAATCTATATTCTTATATGTTATTATGATAATTGTGAAAACATATTCCGCCTTTTAATTGAGAAGGAACATTAATCTTTGATAGTGGTATATCATACTACCTATTGGGGGAAAAATTGTTGAAAAGATAATAAAAATTTATAATATAATTTCATATTTTAGATGTTTTCATAATTAAAATTAAATGGATCTTTAATTATTAAAACTGTTAAAAGTGAAATGTCAAAAACTAGTTTGTTTTATACTATGTTTATGAGAAAAAATATCCATATCTTGTTTTAGTCGTATCATTTTCGTCAAACTGTGTTGAAGTTGACTATTCTTTCTGGCCCCATCTAGAATGCAAATAACTATTTTTTGAGGATTCCTCTCAACCATATGAAATGTTTAAATTTGATGCATTCATAAAACCATATTTATGTTATTCTTATAATTTTTCAATTTCTTGAGAACCCCAACCTGAGACTTTAGGTTCATTAGATTTAAATTCAATATTTTCATTAAATGTTTGTCTCACAGGACCATGTGATTAGGCCATATAAACTTTTTCATCTTATAAGAAAACTAAACATGACTCCTAATATCCTTTCAATAAAAAATCACCTTGTATTCTACATACCAAGTGAATAAATTTATAAAAATTAACTCCTCCGTCATTTATTACTCCAACTTAGAAAATTTTCAGAAACCATCCTTTATCACTGTGTTTTATCAATAGATGAAAATTTAAATAGATTCTTTGTAACATTTTATATATCAGACATTCCAATCCATCAGTTATTTCCACAAATAAAAATTTTCATTAAAAATCATTCAACACGTTTTTTGATTGAAAAATGGATTCATAAATCTTAAATGATTCTTTAAGAGTATCATAATATGGTCTCTTAAGATCATTATTTCAGTGTATTTTTTTATTTTCGTCTATATTTATATTTATTAATAAAATATGATGTATACGAATCAAAAAATGGATTGATTCCAATCATATGGAAAAATAATATGAGTATGGAGTGAAATAGTTCATCATATTTTCAAAGGATTATGAATATGATCCATCACAATACTTTTTTTGTGTTTACATTGTTGTTATTTAATGTTAATTAGTCCAGAGGAGTTAGAAGAAATAACTATTTGTCATAGAATTGATTGATGTAATAAATGATGGAATAAAAATATTAAAATACTAAATGTATCTAGTTACTGGGATAACTCTATATTTTATGGGTCATTATATATAATTAAAATTGTGAAAAAATGAAAATTGCATTGATACATGGTAATATGTGTGAATAATGAAAAAGATTTTATTAAACCACTGATAATGATAGTTAATGATGAAATTTTTTATTCTCCAAAATTGATTGAAATTTTAAAGTGTTTTTAAAATATTAAATTGTATTTTGGATGTATTAATTATATAATATTATCATCCATAATGAAGCTATATAATGTTAAAGCTGGAAAAGGATAATGTGATTCCAGCTTTACTAAACTACTTTATACCGAGATTGATATGCTCCAAAAAATTTATGAGATTACATTATGAAATTATGATGATAAAATAATGTTATGTTCAATAGGTATTATCTCTAATAGAACACCTATTTTTCTAAATGACTAAATACTATTTCATAATGGTAAAAATTCAAATAAAAAATACCCAAAGTGTGTTGTGTCATGATACAATAATATTCAGTCATGTAAAATAAAATTGTTATGATAGTTTACAATACATACATGGTTTAGGATCCAACAAGGAAGTGAGTATAATATAATAAAATTAATGTGTAACATATATACAAAAAATAAAAATGGGAAACATCTTCACTCAACAAACTCACCTATGTGGATGACAATTAATCACAAGTATCCTGAATTTGGAAATGTCCTAAGAAATATTCAAGTGGAACAATCTAGATATAGAGTTAGTGCTTTTTATTTTCAAAGAAGATGTTATATTATATGGATGATTATGTTGGTAAATTATATCTTTCTATTTGGGTTAAGAATTAAATGAAAATACATTATGTTATATCTACTTATATCAGGACAAAAAAACCAGGCCATGATATTAATGTTTTTTTCATGTACATTTATTGAAGATTTGAAATTACTATTGTTCTTATGTGTAACATTTTCTATTTCTTATTGAAATGAATGTTTCATATTTGTATCCATGTTGTACATGATGATAAATAACTTTCTTGTATGTCTAACATTCTTAATATATAGAAGTATTTTAACTCAAGGGTGTCCCATTTTTGAAAAAGTAACACACTATATTGGGTTATAATACTAATTAATGAATGCGTTCCTAGGATATACCAAATTTATACCCCAGTGACATAAATATAAGTCTTGGGTTCTATCATTTGATGTGGGTTTATAAGAATCTACAAAACAATCTCCCCAAATAGTTAAACAAATATTTGAGAAGGAAATAGATATAGACGCAAATGTTTTATAACCATCTTCGAAAAATATTATGAAAATCATTTGAAAAAAGATATTTGTATTTTTTTAATTACCATACTAGAATTGATTATAGTTAGTAATTTTCATCAAGTAATGTATCTGTAAAAAATGTATATGATAGTTTTATTGGTATGATATTATATAAACCTGAAAAATAAAAAGATTTAATTAAGGCTAGGATGGACATGATTGAGATGCGGATACAAAAATAGTTGGCTCTATTTAAGGGTTAAAGATGTAATTTTATTTCTCTAGCTTTTGAAACTTCTTCTAGTAAAAGGGGGATATCTGTTTCGTAACATCTAGAATGATGTAATGGTTTTAGAGGTGTATTTAAAAAATTTCAATAACATCATTTCGATGAATGATTTCACGTTAAATGGATTAATATCAAATAACTATCATGTTTTGATGAATGATATTATACATGTATCTTTACATTACATTTTTTATAAGAATTTCCATCATATATTAACCAATCTCCAATTCATTTTCAAACCAATATGTATCAACGTTATTGGCCCAGTGAAATTGTGGTATTTGGAAATTGAAATTCCTCTCATATAATTTCAATTGGTTATGTTATCCCTCCATAATTATTTGATTTAATGGATAACTTGATAGATTTTTTGGTTAGATATATTTTACAGTATGTTCATATACCATATAGAGAGATGTGGTAACACCCATATATTATTATTACATATTTCGCATTAAATAATTTGATTTCTTTGATAGCTTTCATTGCACGAACCATGAAATATTATATATCTATTACAATATAGCCCTTAAATTTGTTGGAATAAATGTTATTAAATAACATATAGAATAAATATAATGTTCCATCTCAGTATGAATATATTGGTGTGTTCATTGAAAATGATCACACAGCTTTTAATATTAAAAACACATTATTCATCAAAAATATGTTTTCTTTAAATATGATTATTTTTTATTTTTATAATTTAACATTAATTTCTATAGGTTTTTGAAAATGTGTACTAAAAATTTAAATTAATTTTTTAATTTCGAATGTGTAAATTAACATCAAATTATTTTATATACTGTTATGAAAATTTTTTATTAAGAATAGTAAATTATTTCATTTATATTGAAAATTATACTTTATTCTAATCATTACAAGGTATATTAATACTTTAGATTAGTTTTAAATTTTAATTATTCCATAATTAGTAAAAATAATCATATTTTTTTAGAATCATTTTACATATGAATTTATTATGAAATCATTTTCTGTTTAAAAGGGTATTTTTATAAAAAAACATTCATGGAGTTTTACCAATTTTATATTAAGTTACATTATAAAACATATGTGTAATGAATTATGAATAATTTATAATAAATAAGGATTAAAATTTTATAAATTTATTTAGTAGGTCTCTATAATTTTTTGCCAATATTTATAAAAATCTTGGAAAATTATTTTACCATAGTAATGGTTAAACGATAAAATTTAGGTAAATAATAAAATGATAAGGATGATAAAATAAATTTAAAACATTAAAAAATATTATTGGATGAATTTAATTCAACCCTTGAAACCTGGTGTTCCAGATTGAATCATTTAATGCGTACTTTTCCATGTAAAGGACATAATTATTCTTAAAATCAAAGAAGGTGAAAAAATGTCACACCTTTATTTTAATAAGTATAATATTATTAATATAGTATTAAACGAGAGATATATTTGAATATAAATATTATTTTAAAATTTAGAATTTTTTTCTATATCATGGTAATTGCTTAAAAATTTATAGCGAATAAATAATTATCTTAAATAATTTTATAGTGCTGATGTAGTAAATATATTATTAAAGAAAATTTCAAAAAAATATTATATAAAATATTAAAATAAATATAAATAACTAATTTCATAGAAAAAGTTATAGTTTCCCTTTACCACATAAGGATATAATGAATTTTTTTTGTTATTCACTTTTTATCTTGATATTTTTAAAATTCAAAGTAAATAATAGAGTCAAAACTAAAACTAATGAAATTTTATCAAAATAATATTTTATTATATTATTTGAAAATGTATAAATAATATTTAGAAATAAAAATTAATTACAATACTTTCTAAAATTTCATAACTTATACATTAATGGTCAAATTTACATCACATAGGTAAAAATTTCATAATTTTGTTATTTAATAAATTATAACTATAATTAAAATTAAAATAGGTTTACCAAGGGTTAATCAAAATGATAATCCTTAAAATAATACCAAAACAGGAATAAGATATTTTTTATGAAATTAAAACTTCATCACATTTTATATTTGAATCTATGTTTTTTTAGACGTATTTGTATTGAAATTGAATTTATTATAAAATAATATTTTGAAAAATTCCAAAACATTCTCTCACCTCAATTATAAAAGGAAGCCATATCTCTCACCTATTCACATCACATTGATTTTAATTCTAGAACATACCAAGAATATTTAACTTTTAAAATTTCTTATACACATTTTAGTGGTTCTAGTATTCTCAGAAGACAAACCCTAGATTCCCTAAAAACACATCTAAAGGAAGGTCACTAAAGAAGAGTTAATCATAATTATCGACTTTTTCATGTTTATTTCTTCTTCCACTTACTCATCAGGGATTTCATCCAATATAATGTAATATATAACTTATAATCTATATTCTTATATGTTATTATGATAATTGGGAAAACATATTCCGCCTTTTATCCATCCTATGAAAAAGGAAAACACTACATGTGCATATGTGCAACTTATCGTCTTCAAGCCATAGGGTAATCTATTTTTCATTACCACATTATTTGGATATATATAATGATGGAAATAATATATATAGGATAATTATAAAATGATATTTATTCTCGAAAAAATTATTATAACACACAATTACTTACCCTTTTAATATTAATGGAATGACATCGTCGCTCGTGCGGTTGAATGGTATACCATCTTTGTGATGTGATGCAATTCATTTTCCCTGATCACCATTATTGAATGATAATATAAATGTAGAAAATGATTAAATATTATATCTGTTATCATAATATAATACTTTATATAAAATAACTATATTATATGCCAAAGAAAGAAAACTTATATGATAAAACAAGCATTATAAAATGAAGCAATTAACACACTGATAAAAGGGTAATAATAAAATATTATTAAAAAGTGGTTTATAATATGACTGAGGTTGATTATATATTATATCATAAATATTAATATGGTTATAATAGATATTAATAAGATTTTTTAAACCATTATATAAGAGTTTCAGATACATATGAAAGAAAATAGGACCTATGGTAAGGGTTAATTTCACAATCTTGTTATTATTATGGATTGTTTATATATAAGTATATGTTAGGGATTATTTATCTTATCTATCCATGTTTCTAAAATGTTATTTCAAAAATAATTTCAACATTCTTATAAAAAAATTTATTTCCAATTTTACCCATGTGTGAATTTTTACTAAATAGTTTGAATAGAAAATTTAATCATTTTTTCCCAAATAAGGCACGTTTTGACTATTATAGAAAAAATATTTAAAGAATTATTTTTACTTACACAGTATGAAAATATTTATCTTCTTTCATGAATCCTTAATGTATTAATGGTTACTTTAAAATATTATTATTTTATTTTTTTAATAAAATTGTTTTCTTTTGTTGTTGCGAGGCTATAAAAAAATGTTTTCAAAATGGAAAGGATATTTTCCTCAGGAATAATCATCATGTGATATTTAAAAAATAATTTATTTCTATGAAATTTTTTTTTGATGTTACTTCTATTTTATTGGGGATATTATCCAATGATACCATTCTTATTCTTTTTATGAGTGGTTTGTTTTTATGATGGAATGATGTTTATGATATTATCTTTCTTTTATATAAGTTATGTTATGAAGAAATGTTTATGAAATGTATTTATTTTTATTAGTTTTGATAAGATTAATGAATTATATTCTAGTGTCACACCTATGTAAGGTTAACACTAGGTGATGCATGAGACCTATATCTCCATACAATCAATTGGTTAAATATTTATATCTTAGGAGAAAAATAATAATGTAATATAGAGTGAACTCAGTTCAATACTATACGGTTGGAGTGGGAAGTGACCAAGTTTAGTAACACATATATAGAATGTGTAGGGAATCCTATTAATTATTTAACCACGTCCTATATGATTTTATTGACAATTAACCTTCACTAATATGGAAATTATTTTTTATTCTTATGTGTATGCCATAAATCCATGAAATATATTAAGATCTCAGGTAATATTTTCATTAAATATTTATAAATATATATGATTTATTAGAGGAAAAGTATGTCCATCTGTGATAAAAAAAGTTATAGTTTTCAAAAAATTTGTTTATGCCTTTATGCCTTATGATTATGTTATGATTCATATCTCCCTTGTTTTCCATTACTGAGCATCCGAGATCACCGTTTTCATATTTTACTTTTCCCAAAGACAATAACAATGTTATTAATTATGATATGTAAAAATGGTTTTTGGTTATGATAAATATGAAGGAGATCATGTATATTTTTTATGAATCAGTTGTTTGTGTTTCAAAGATTCTAAATACTGTAAAACTACACAGTTATGGCATTTTTTTTATTATGTATATTATTCTATGTAGAGGTAATATCTATGTATGAAATGTGAGGGACATTATAGTTGGAATCATAGGATGTTTTTGTTAATGTATGGAAATTTGGATGAGAAAACCGTAGTAACAAACCAAAGGATAATTATAAGTATAGGATACAGTCCTTGATTTTTGGTACCAATCATGAATAATCTAGGATTAAACCTAAGGATTCATAAATTGAAATTATTTAAACAATTTAACTTGATAATGATTACTGTTTCTCATATTATAATTTGTGGTTTCAGTTAATTGGTATAACACAAAATAACCATGTTAATGTTGAATTCAATGGGAATTCAAATAATTGGTTTAACATCCCGAATATCGGTGTTACCCAAAGGTGAACTGAAAAAGATTGGTAACATAACCTCAAGCGCATTTCCCCAAATGCTGAAGGCTGCTAACTAGCCGTGAAGGGAAATGTGTTATAATAGGGAAACTATTCCTTCATTGGAAGGGTATACACAGTGGAAAACAAATAGTAATAAATAGCTAAAATTGCAATACCATACAAACAAATTAAATAGTAGAATAATAATATTAATAAAACAACATGAGCATATATATATATATATATTTGATGATGCATTTCATATCATTATAATAATGTATCCAAAAAATCTCAATTTTGGAAATACAATACAGAAAACAAGTATAGTAAAATATTAAACTCCAATATCATCGCAAGCCTCATATTGGTCCCATGTTCCCCAACTCCAACAACCATTAAGTACCTGATGAATAAGGGTGATTTCCCTTGTCTATACCTTTACTAATATTATCCATTTGGGTCCAAAAACATGACCCAAATAGGGTTTGGGATGTATCCTAATAAGAACCCACCAAATGGTTTTTTTCTATCTGTAAATGAATATATATATATATATATATAATAGATAATATGAAGGAATGAACAAATAAAATAGAAATTAATAAAAATTAAACAATCCTATATTTTTAAGTTAAATTCATTTATCATTTATTATTCATCTGTTGTATCATGTAACCCTTGGATCTAGACTAAGATCTATACCCCTTAGATACTGTAACCAAAATAGATGTCTCAAAATACCATCTAAACAATCAAGTATGACTAAGTCCAAGATTGTGCATTGGATTGATAGACTCTTCACAATCACTCAATTATTCACAAATGACCCTCTAGTACAGAACCCACATTTTAAACCCTTTGGTCTAACATAATTCAAATTCATTAAAGAACAACCCTTAGGGAAGCTCTCACGGTCTAACCCCTTTGTTTCCTGATAGGATAGATCAATTACAAATGAACACGTGGGTAGCTCTCATGGTCAATATTCCTTGGTTAACATAGCATAAATAAATTATAAATGATCACCTAAGAAGCTCTCATGGTCAATACCCCATGGTTAATCATCTATACCAAGTCTCTCACGGTCTAATGTAAATAACCTAGATGTTCCCTCTATCTTCATTGTACAAGGATCTCACAGTTTATTGGACAAACAGAATGTATAACTTATCAAAGTATCTCATGTAATCTATAACTACTACATGGATAAACATATGAAAAGCATATGAAATTAATTTCATATAAACAACAACTCCATCTTAATAAGACCATACATCCATAAAAATGGAATGCCTAATTGGAATCCATAACCAAATGGACAAAAACAATCAATCATGTGAAAATGCACCCATGGGTTGTCCCATAAATAAGGTATCCAACCCTAAGCATAATGAATAACCATTATATAAATCATGAAAACCACAATAAGGTAATAAAAAATAGATAAATTCCAAATCATGAAATTCCCCAAATGTGGGTATACAACAATTTTATCATATATATTCTTAATATGAATAACAAAGAGAACAAACCACCTTCCTTGATGATGTAAAATCGATATACTTGAACTTTGGCGCTTTAATCAGCCAAAGTTGGTGTAGATCTATAAAAAGTTAAACAAATATCAACCATGAATAAATCAAATGAGATAAAGAATCAGGTAGAAAGGCTCTAGAGGTATTGGGAACAAACTAGTTGGATTCTAATGCACATAACATTGTCACGATAAGAGATCATATGGGGAATCAGGAGGGGTTTGAAGTTTGTTGGCACTTCTATCACTCTCCTGTATGAACCATGGGAAGACGAAGATGTTTATGAACATAATGCATGACCCCAATCCAATATATCAAATAAAAATAAATTTATAAGATGTATTCATTAATACTACATGTCAGGTGTTAACCTTAATCGATCCCCAACATAATAAGTCTTCTAGGACACCAAATTTCCATGTACTCGACTATTACACAGCCAGTACGAGGTTGTACACGGCAACTATGGCACGATGTGTATACATAAAAACATGTACTATATATATAATAACCCAATTTCTTCCTTCTTCATCAAAAACAACCCTAAAAAAAGTTCCATACCTGAAAATATGATCTGGGTTCTTATGAACTACACCCCCCCCCCCACTTAAAATAATTCTTCGCCAAATTTCTCATCTAAGGGTGATGAAGAATAATCTGCAAACAACTCCAGCCACTCTGATCGCACATTGGCCTCCCTCTCCCAAATATATCCATGCACTAGAACTTGCTTCCATAGCATTGATAGTAGAGGAACAGACTGGCCATCAAGAACCTTCATACTGTGATCGACAATCCAAATAGGTTTCTCCTCGAAGGATGCATGAACCACCAAGTCAATTTTGTCGAGTTGAAAAACATGATATGGTTTTATAAATTAATATTGTAGTTGTGTGACATGAAAGACATCATGCATATTCTGGTACCAATAAGGTATCTTCTACCAATAGGAAATCATTCTGAATCTCTCTAAAACCTCAAGTGGCCCTACGTATCTCAGTAAAAGCTTCCCTTATCTCTTAATACTTCTCTATCCCAACAACAGTGTGACACACAGAAAAAACTGATCCCCAAACATGAACCCCAGAGGTAATATATGTTGATTAGAATAATATTTATAGTGGGACTATGTAGTATCCATCCTCTTATAAATCATCTGCACTGGCTCAATGTTCTTCTGGACTAGACGAGGTCCTAGAATAACTATTTCTTCTACCTCTAGCAAATATAGTATTGATCGGCATGGACTACCATAAGAAGCCTTAAAATATTCCATCTAAATAATAGAATGGAAAATGTTATTAAAAGAAAACTACACCATGGGAATGTATCTCTCCCGAAATACCCCAAAATCTTGGATGCATGATCAAAGAATGTCCTCCAAAACTAGAATCGTGTGCTCTAACTGGCCATCTTTCTAGGGATGATAAGCTACACTCAGATGTACCTATGTACCGAAATCCCTCTATAGTCCATTCTATACATGATAAGTAAACTTGGAATTCCTATCTAAAATGATATAGTGTGGAACTCCATTCAAATGTCCTATCTCCCAGATGTGCAACCTTCAAATATCATTAACACTAAATGTTTCCATAATCGGTAGAAAATGTGAAACCATAGTGATCCTATTGATAACAACTCAAAAATCATTATTCTCTAGAGGATACCTCAGTAAACTTGTCACAGAATCCATCATAACTTATTTCCACATCCACTAGGGAAATGGTAACTGCTGTAATACCCCTTGCAGTCACTGATTCCCTGCCTTCACTTTCTGGGAGGTGGAACATCTTATAACAAAACTAGCTACATCCCTCTTCATACCTAACCACCCATAATAACGATGTAGATATCAATACATCTTGGTGACACTTAGATGAACTTATAAAATTTAGGAATGAAAATATCACAATACCTCCTTGCATATGTCTACTAACACCCATAATCATTCACAAAAATGAAAAACCTTATCCTCATATATGGCCACCAATGAGTAGGGATCTCTCTTGAAACACATTCTTGTATAACTAGGAATTCATAATCTGATAGATTCCCTATTCGCACTCGATCTTGTACAGTATAGGTAACATATATATAAGAAAGAAATGTATGCCCATGTCTGTTGTGCAACTCCAAATGCATCTTAGAGAATAAATCCATAAACAAACACTCACTTCTAGCCTCCCTAGCTGCCTGTATCTGATTCCTCATGCTCAAAGCATCATCCACTGTGTTTCCTTTACCATGAATGTAGGAAAGCTCAATGTCAAAATACTTACGGTACTCAACCCAACTTCACTGTCTCAAATTTATACCTCTCTAGGTAAAGATATACTTGAGGATTTTTGTGGTATATGTATACCCCAAATTTCTATTCTAAAAGATAATGTATCCAAGAGAGAAAATCATTCACAATTTTAGCTAACTCAAGATCGTGTGTCGAGTAATTCCTCTCATATGGCCTCAATTGATGAGACACGTATGAAAGGACTCATTCCCACAACATCGGAACATCTCTCATCCTGATAAATGATGTGTTGCAGTAAATGGTGTAACTCTTTCCCAATTTGTGGAAAATCTGTATTGATGATGAATTCAACCTCCCATTCAGCTCTGGTAAGGCTGAATCATTGGAATGTGTCCACAAGTACATCGCACATATCTTAGTCAGGACCGTCGGTGGTGCTTCTAATTGTGAAAATCCATAAATAAAGCATTTTTTTGTAAATATTCAGTCCCAGAAAACTCCCTACCTCAAAGACCGTATTTGACTACTCCAAGTATACTATATCTCTCCCCATATCTGGGTATACTGATACTATAGTCTCAGAGATGAAATAACCCAAGAAGTGAATATGGCCCATCCAAAAGTTTCATTTTTGGAGCTTATCATATAACTAATTCTTTCTCAGTGTACTCAATATGATCTCAATATGGATAGCATGGTGATGTTGAGTGTCAGATTACACCAATATATCATACATGAAGACTACAAAAAATGATCCCAAGTATGGATGGAACACTCGGTTCATCAGTTCCATGAAATCTACCAGGGCATTAGCAAGACTGAATGGAATAACCAATTACTTGTATAGACTGTAACTGCTTTAAAATGTTGTATTAGGTATATATGTTGGTCTAACATGTAACCGATGATAATTGGATCATATTTTAATATCTTATAACAACTTATATCTTAAAACTAATCAAATACATTATCAATTCATGGCAAGGGATAGCAGTTCTTCACTGTCAACTGGTTCAGCTTCTGAAAATCCTGGCAATGTCTGAGGGTGCAATTTTCTTTCATTGAAAAAATGAAAGGAAAACACCAAGGATATGTTCTAGGGAAGACTAAACCCTTTTCCTGGAACTCCTCTAACTTTATATTGAGATCATGTAACTCTTGTGTAGTCATCCTATATAGAGGAATGGACTCCGTGTTTAACACCTAGCATAAGCTCAATAGTGAAATATACCTCCTTAATCAGAGGTAAACCTGAAAAGTCATCAAGAAAGATATCTATGAAACAATCCACCACTAGTGGAGAGTCCATCTTTGAATTCCCCTAGTCATACATATATAAACTCGAAATTTGGGATATAATTCCTCCCAACCCATGAAGCTCAGGCCCAGCTCTGCTCGCCTGGACATTCATTCACCCTTGAGCAGAAATGATTCACCCTCTAGTGACGTGACACTCACCCTATGGATATAGTAGTAAAAAAGGACTAAAAAGACCAATTAGTCCACTTAAATAATGACATCAAAACCTTTCATCTCTTATACATAGTGGTCCCAGAAGAAGTGACCCCCACCTTCTTCAAGAGGGAACTCCTTGCATGGATGTACATTAGTCATTCAAACCCCCAATGGAGATTCAAGTATTATAACATCATCAGATGTAAATATATAGAGCCTATGTCTCTCCACAATGGCAACATAAATAAAACTATAAGAATACTATCTATCAAAAACAGATGAAGCTAAAACTAAGGCTACTAGAATCATACCTATAACTGTAAGGGGTATGGGATTCTGCTCTTTCTGTGTCTGCTCCACTATAGAAGTCTAACATGTACCACATCCCTACAACCCTACCTGGATACAGTTAGCTAGTCCAACATGTTATCTCTGAGAACCCGTCATCTGGATACCATGGCCATGAACATATCCTTGATCTAAATGGCCTGAAAAACTCCAGTTCCTCGACCAATGAGAAACTAGTGGTCCTGATCATGAATGTTGACACATAATAGATCCCTCTCACCCACTATTGGTGAGGAAGACATGAAAATATACTGAATAAGGCCCATCTTACGGCAATATCGTCACTCAACTTGGTCCGTCGGTCAATGTGGTAAATTAGGAATACTCGTTCGGTACTGGTAGAACACCACTTGAATACCTAAAAAACATCCTTGCTACTAGAATAACTACATCAAGTATGCTTTATAAGGCACTTAATGCTATTGATCTAAGGAGTATTACCCCTAGAAGCTAAACTGCCATGGCTCGCAGCTCCAATCTCTATTAGATTGTTCTCAGTAATCAGTGCTTGGATTACTTTAGCATTCACCGAAGTCAACCTGAAAACATTCACCATCAATAGAATGTTATACTTGGGACCATACTCAAATCACATAGCTAGTGATAAATTGTCACCTCCCAAAATGGGTTCAAATCACTGATGGTTTGTAACGTGAGATGAAAAAACCATCACTAAAAGAGAACCCTGCTCCAAATTCATGAACTCTTGTGCTTAGTCAAACCTTAATGACTTGGGGCAGAAGTAATCAAGTAAGTTGCTCTATAACTCTTCCCAAGTCATATTTTGATGATGTCGAACATGTGAGATAACATCCCACAATATGTTTGTGGAATCAGGTATCATGTATCTCATGAGAATCAATTTACTCATAGAAGTCATATCTAGATGATCGAAGATAGAAATCATGGCCTACAGCTATGACTCTGCAGCATGAGTTCGTCCATCACCATAAATAGTTGGAGGATATTTCTTCTAAAACAACTACGTCAACTCTGTCATAGTTGGGGTAGGATGTGGTGATCCCTAAAAAGATTTCATCATACTCAAAAATCAATCACGGAATTGAGCCTCAAATACTATTTCTTGTTTAATAGATGGTTCCATGATGGGAAATATGGTAGGATCTGTTGGTAGTCCATAATCAACCATTTCTGGTCACTGTTCATTCCAATGTACCTGGCGTACAACTGAAGAATGTCTCGGTGGCATGACTCTACAAGGTCAAGCGCACACCTCAGTAAAATATTTCCATGGAAAACAACATATATGTGCAATAATTGAACATGATAAATAAAATATTCATGTTTTACAATAGAGGGTTACTTTCCATGTAGAACCACTACACAACCTGTTACCTTAAGTGTTAACATGGGCATTTGACTCTTCCAACAGATCATGTAACACACCATACACATGGTGTGTTCCTCGGGAGACACAATGTGTACTTGAATATCCCCTCCTACCCATTAAATTATACATGGATATAACTACATGTTCATCATGGTGTAATACTAATTGAAATGTTGACCCAAGACATGGTGCTTACTCAAAAGTTACAGTCACCTGTGTTGTTAGTGGCATGACCAGATATACAATCTACTATCGAAAAGTGTGTACTCCCAATACATGTTATGTTATTCCAAGAGTTTACCAACCCCTTGTCTTTTCTCACACAGTTAGTCACATGGTGAACAACTATATGACATGTACATACCATACAAATCACATATTTAAAAAAAGTTATTTCATCTAGAACAAAACAACACATGGCGTGTGTTTATAGAATCACACTCAATGATTTCCGGGTTTTCCTAATAGTAATCCATTGAAACTATGCTATAAAACCCAAAATATTTGAATATCACTATGTCATTCCACGTTCCGATCCTTGAGATCCCATTCTCCCAAAGAACCATTGTTTGGCATCCTTATTCATATAATATATTAACAGAATTAAATTAATGTTTAAACATTATCCACTAAATTTAGATGACAGAGGGTCCATAACATCCCAGGGACCCAATATTGTCATTCATCCGAATTAAACATTACATATACCAATAAACTATCAAAATAGAAGTCATTTAAATCATGTAATCTATCACAACAACATGAATATCTTTCAAAACATCAATCACAACAACATGCAATCAGAAATGCACCCTAAATGGCATAGAAAGAATGCCTAACATATGATCTCTAACAAGTGCATATATGATGCATGAGATGTTATACCCACATCTCATTGGGTTGAAACAAATATATAACCATAATTATATCAATCATAATAGAAAAAAACAATTCAATCACCCAATGGTGAAATCAAATCAACATTAACAATCTCAAAACAAGCAAAATTGCAATATTTTAGGTAACTTGGAATTTCCCTATACGTGGTTTAGCAACTCCTGGACAAAAAAATTTCCAAAATACATTTTTTTATTCCCTTTTCTAATTTATCCAAATAGTAAGATGAGGTAGAAAAAAAATTCCACTTATACCACTATGTAACGTCCCTGATCCATGTGCCTCCCAAAGGTGCCCCGAACCTGGTTGGTCACATAACCTCAACCACATTCCCCAAAATGACAGAGACTACCTATTAGTAGTGAGGAAAAAGGTGTGATAAAGGGGAAGATAATGCCTCATTGATAGATTATTCAAAGAATAAAAAAATATTAAACAATATTTAAAACAGTAATACCATACAACAGAAGTAAACAACACAAGATTGATACTCATAAATCAAATGAAACATACATATATATTTGATTATTATTTTCACATTTTTTTATTAAAGTATACAAAAAATTCAAAATGGTGGAAATACAATATAGAAACCATGTACAAAAAAAAGTAAACTCCAACAGCATCGCAAGCCTTAGCTTTGTCCCATGCTCTCCAGGTCAAACAATGATAAAGTAACTAATGAAGAAGGGAACATACTCTTATCTATACCTGTAATAAAATAATATATTTGGATCAAAAAATTGACACAAACAAGGTGTGATATTAATCTTAGTAGGAAAGCACCAGAAGATCTATATCAGTATGTGAGTGAATATATATAACAGGTGATATGCAATAATGAAGTAATAAACTAGGAAGTACTCAAATGTAAACAATTATATATATTTAAATTACATTCATTTAAATTTAATTAATCATCCAATGAATCATGTAACCCTGTTATCCATCCTATGATCTGTATCCCCGATGTAATGTTACCAAAACAGATATCTCGAAAGACCATCTAAAAATCAAGTAATATTGAGACCTGGCATGTGATTTGTCTTGGAAGACTCATCACAATCATTCAATTATTCACAAACAACCCTATGGGAATGATATTTAGAGTTTGAACTATTTATTATAACATAGAACCAATTCATTAAATAACGATCCTCTTGGAATCTCCCATGGTCTAACCCCTTTAGTTCCAAAAAGGATAGATAAATTACCAATGACCACCTAGGCAGCTCTCACGGTCAAAACCCCTTGGTCATCATATTAAAAAAAATTATATGACCGCCTGGGTTTCTATCCTGGAAAATACGCTAAGGTATATAATCAACACCAATGATCTCAAAGTCCTGTGTAAATAATCTAGAAGTATGCTCAGTCTTCATGGTCCAAGACTCTTATAGTCCATTAGACAAATAGCGTGCATACCATATCAAAGTATCTCATGTAATCTATTACTACTACAGGGATAAACATTCACAAACCATATCACATGCATTTCAAATAAACAAAAAATACATCCTAAAAAAGGAAAGGCATGTAAAAAAGGCCATTCTAATAGAAATAATAGACCAATTGGACTTAAAATATCAATTAAGGGAAAATGAACCCAAGGGGTGTCCCATTAATAAGGTATCTAACCCTATGCATAAGAAACAACCATTTATCAATCAATCAAACAATAAAAGGTAATAAAAGGGGTTAAATTCCAAATAAATGAATACCATAAACGTGGATATGAGTCAATTTCAGCATATATAATCCAAATACAAACAACAAAAGGCACAAACCACCTGCCTCAATGTCATATGATCGATATACTTGATCGTTGACCCTGGAATTAGCCATGTTCGGTGTCAATATACATAATTTGAATAATTCCAAACCATGGATAACTCAAACAAGAGAAGGAATCAAGAAGAAATGATCTATAGGGTTATGAGAACTCACTGTTGGGATTCCAACGCACCCAACAATGTCTCTATCGGAGCTCAGACGAGGAATCGGGAGGGGTTCAATGTTGGTCGACCGGTCCATCGCTATGCTGTACAAACCATAGAAAAAATAAGAAGTTCATAGACATAATGTGTGAAAACATAAATATATATCAAACAAAAATAAATGTATATGGTGTTTCCTTTTAAAATACACACTATGTATTAGCCTCAACCGGCACCCCCAAATTAAGCGGTCCACTAGGTCACCACACAGCCATGTACTTGTCCATTACATGGCATGTACGAGGTTGAACGTGACAACTAGGTACACATCTTGTAAATATATATACATGAGGTGTACTTATAAAAACCCCATCTGTTTCTTATTTCCTCCAAAACAACCCAAAAACATGATCTATAATTGAAAAAAAGTTCTTGGTTCCTACAATTTTACTCCTGATAATCTGAATTTTATGCGATTTGGAATGAAAAAACATATTACTATGGTTATTAAATGTTCTCAATCTATGAATCATGATGGAAAATCAAATTATAAATATAGGGAAAAAATTTTTATTGATTCATTCATGAGTTAGTGTCCGCCTTCTTTAAGTGGGCCTTCTGGTTCACTAGTGGCTGAGAAAGGGATCAATACCAATGAAAAAATATTTCATGTACTCCAATTTTAAAAAAATTAGAAAGTAAATTAATATTTTTATCCTTTGAAATGTGATGATAATCAATGGTCCAATCATATTAAGAATATGTGGTAATAAGGTTTAATTGACTCCAATGAATGGGACGATTTTAAGAACATATTTTTCAATTAGTACATTCCTCATATTCATTATATGAATATGGAAAAGGAGTTCCTTGAGATTAAAAAAAGGATGTTTAATTTTGGTTACTTATAAAGACAATTTTGAAAAAAATACAAGGAACAGTAATGTAATTATAATTCAACCTAAATTTTAGTTTAATTTATTCTTTAGCAGCTTTAAACAAAGTCTCTAAGGTGTGTTATAATTAATGGCATTTAGTAGCTATAAAGAAATCATTTTATGTGATCTCACGGTTGATATGGATATTGGAGTGTCCCATCAATCATATGGGTTATATAAGAATGATAAATGTAATTGAAGGGAAAATCAAAGAACAATAGTGAAAAGAAGATGATATTTCCTTTATTCTCAATGTGTGTAAAAAACATGGAGAAAATTTTCCTAAGGTGTCTAGTAAACGTTTTTAGTGTGTAAAGGATGGTCATCAAGAAATAGATTGTTGAAGAAATTGTAAAAATTTAAATAAATATGTAAATTGAGAGAAGGTGATATAAACTAATCCCACCCCACCTCAATGCATTAATTTAAAGCAAAAATGGAATTATGTTAACCAATGACCAAATCTGAGTGGTAGCGTTGGCGATTGATGTTAGCAACCTTTTAAGGAAAAAGGTGAAATTAAAATCTAATGTGCTCACTATTACAGATGAGGAATATTCCAATGAAGTGGTTAAATGTAATCTTACCATCCACGTTAAAGAATATCAAATTTTATTTGATTATTAATCCATCCAATCATTTATTTCAAAATAATTTTCTTAGTGTATCACCATAAATCCTTCATAACTAGATGTTTTATTCCCTGTGAAAACTCTAATGTCACAATGGTCTCATCATAAGATTATAATTCCTCTCTGGTTGTAGTTTTTTGGAATGTTCTTCCCTAAACACTTGTGATTATATGTATAATTGAAATTGATGTGATTTTTGGCATGGATTTGATTTATCTACAAAGAGATGATAATAATTATCAAGGAAGGTAAGTCACATTTCATGTTGTGAATGAATCAATGATACTTCATCAATTTAATGATTATTAAGAACATTCAATATAAATTACATCCATATTGAAGGTATTAATTCCAATAAATAATGGCTATCTTTCTTAAATTAATGGTGGAAAATTACTATTAAGGATACATCTATCGTATGTGAGTCTGCTGATGTATTTTTAGAATAATTTTTAGATCTTCCACCAAATTGTGATGTTTTGTTTTCAATAGAACAACTCCATGGTTTTATACCTATTTCAATTAGTTTTATAGAATGGACCCAATTTATTTTCATGAATTAAAGAAGAAAATCCACAAGAATATTGAGAATGGATTCATACACTCTACTATGACACTTTGGGGTGAATCTATTTTATTTGTTGACAATAATGATGGATTAGTGGGACTCTGCATTGTTTATCGAGAACATAAAAATATCAATATTAGGAACAAAGACCCTCTCCCATGTATTGATGAATATTTGATAAAATATGCTAAGATGAATAATTTTATAACATTGATCTTCATTCTAAAGATCATCGATTGTGGTTCAAGAAGGAGGGTATACACAATACAAAATTTCGTAACAGTTATGAGAATTATGAATTCATAGTGATGCCTTTTGGTATTACTAATTCCCCCACTATATTCATGGATTTAATCAATAGAGTCTTTGTTTTGTAGTTCATTGAAACATATATTCTAGTTTTAAGAATCATTTCTTCCAGGTGTTTTCCATTGGATTTATTCGTGGAACCAGAAACACCAAAAAATCCATTATTCGAAAGGGACTTTTTTTCCAAAGGAATGAATTCATTAAGTTTGAAAATTATGATACTTAAGAATGTGTATTGGTTTAGAGTATGGGAGTTTGGACACATGACACATTTTTTGGGAGAATTATTGTTTACTATGGGAATTGCTTTATAAATTTAATATATTTTCTGGAATCCTTATCAATTTACCAAGTATAACATAAGTATCCCTTGGAATTTAAAATCAATTATTAGCATGTGTAAAATTTAGAATCATCTGTATGTATTAACAGTTATTCATTAATGTAGATATACATAGGTATTTTAGGTTCTCCATCAATGGTATCCTCTCCAATACTGCATAGAGATTCATATAATCATTTTTATGATGATACTGGTGTTTAATCCACTAAGTGAGGAACTGTTAAATTTATTGTTTCCCAGGGAGATGAAGGTTTTTTTTGTTATTGGGATCATACCCATAAAATTGGATACCTACATATCCTTGTGAAATAAATTCAGAACCCTCATAGTTCTGTTCCACTTAATGGGACATATCATACCTATTAATTTCACATGATAAGGACATAGCCATACAGATCAATGACATGTGGTAATGAAATCTATGAAAATGTTTTCTAATCACGGTTTGGTTTGGAAATTATGCCTAATAATCCCAAGGAACATGGAAATAATATGGGTTTCTATGTAAGATTAGACCCCACTGGGAATATGGCCCATGGAGAACAAGGATGATTTTATGTATTGGGTTTAAAAATCAAGGATTCATCCTATGAATCCCATTTTGATGGGAATAAAATACCATAGAGTTCTATTAGTCTCATAGAAGAGTATAGTCCTTTGAGAGAGATGAGTTTTGACTTACTTCCTGAAAAGGATGCCTTGATGATTTGGGGGATTAATTTAGGGCGTAATTCTAAGTAAAATCCCCAGCTTAAGGGAAATAGGGTTGGATTCTTGTATATGATATCCAATGAGCTCATGCCTTGAAATGGATTTCTACATATCCAAATTATGATAGGAATCATAGTTATCATAGTTCATTCATTCTGTTTGGGATTATTCAGAAGAGTTTCATGTTGGAGGAAACATGATTGGGTATACCCTTTTGGAAGGGCACACTTTTGAGGTTGGGCCTTCAATTAGGCATCCTATATATCCTGGTTTAAAAAAAATTAGTGATCTCTTAGTTAAAGACTTTTGGAAAATGTTTTGATCCTGATAAATCAATGAGCCCATGTGAGTCATGATATATGTGAGAAATAAGAGGATGGTAATGATTCAACAACGGAACCCACACTTTTCCTCCTCCACTGGTGGAAGAGGGCGTACAAACGTTTGAGAGGGTGGACGAGGTCGATTCGACCTGAGAAGAGGGAGAGGTGATAAGACATTCTTATATTCTCTTTATATTGGACAAGGGAATAATGTAAATAAGTCGTTAAGGTGAAGTAAGTAGAGAGGATAAATACTTAAACATTCTACATGAATGGTTATGGGATTACATGAGGATTTTTACCCTAGTGGACCTTGGTCAGGTATAGATATTTCTCATTTTCATTCATGGAAAAGAAAGCATGAACTTCCCTCTCCCTACTAGAGACCTATGGTTACGGGTCCTAGAGGTGAAAAGGGGAGGATAGAATGAAAAACCTAATTCTCCAAACCAGGAACTCTCCAACACTTTTTCCGGGAGAAAGGCCCATGTGGTTACAGATATAAAAACCCATAAATACATCATGAATCCTAACCACTTTGTGAAAAAATGTGGGAAACCATTGACTGCAGAAATACAACCCCAAATAGGATACACACTGATGTTCATTTCACAAGGGTTTGATAATTCATGAGGATTTGTTGAAGGTCTCAATAGAATCCCTTTTAGACAAGGGATCCAATAAAAAAACCCTTTCCATTAGTGTATTTGAAAAAGGATTAATAGGTTTTAGACTGATGAGAGTAGGTGAATCAAAGAGGTGCACCCAAGTTGGTAACGATGCATAATTATGGGCGTGGAATCCAGATTGGGCGACCTAATATTCACCTATGTGACAAAAGAACCAGGAAGATAACACATGGGCATGATCTGGAACAAGCATTCAGGATTATTAAATGGTGATCAAAGAAGTGGGTGCTCAAGTTCTTATGAGGGGAATAGGTGGAATGAAAATTTTTCTTATTCAGGGAGTTTGGGAACATTAGGAACCCAAGTTTTATGGATTGCAAACACTAAAAGAACATAATTATAATGATCTACCTTCAAATAATCCACTATAGGTATTAAAGAACAACCATAAATATTTTGGAAGACTTGGGAAAATCCACAGGGAGACCATAGTAGCTCTTGGCCTTTAGGAAATTTTTTCCATACAAATAAAGGTCACAACGGTCTATTTATAGGAAAAATAGTACCCTGTGTGAAAGGAGTTTGGGCTTGCAAGTGGGTTGTGCACCAACATTGTGGTGCACAAGTGTCTGCATGCTGAATGGGTAGTTCCCAAGTATACTTTCATGTTGTTTGTGATTTTTCCTATCTAGGATCTTCTTTGAGTACTTATCCAAAATAATTTCTGCATTATCCTCCACCATGGTGGTGTGTGGGTGTTTGCGTGTAGGTACCTTGGGCGCTGATTTTGGGATATAGCCAAATAATTGATCTATATGATGGGATATGTGCCCCAGCACCCTTTCTTGGGATCACTACATGGCATCGGTTCTGGCCCTTCGAGCCAGTGCCTTACTACCATCACTAACCCCCATGAAAAATGCAAAGTCACACTGTGATCTTTTCGATCCCAAATGAAGATATTTTGTGAAAAAATTCATGGATCACATTTTATGGGGTGTAAAAAATCTCCCCTGTAGAATTTTATTCATTCAAAATGAACATAATATTGTTCTATTATAAAATTATAGAACATTGACGCTTTCAAACATCAATTTGTAAGATTTGGAACTCCGTCATGTTTGGTAGGATGCTTTAATTTTTTCAAATCTAGGCATCCATGAGAGACAATTTTAATTTTTACTAGGGTTATATAAAAATCTAAAAAAATTGTACCTTTTAAATTTTCATAGTGCATTATTACCCAAACCATATGAGATATAGGATTAGTTAGCTGGGACATGACTTTTGTCCACAATGACCTTTGCGGGTTCCTAATCTAGAGAGTATTGCGTCTCTTGTTGTTGGTAGTTTAAAATCATTCATGTTGGACTATAAAGGGATAATGTTTAAGGTCAAAGAACATTGAACCTAAATTTTTATATTAGATCCAAAACAAGACTCAGTGGATAAGAATTGATATAATATTCTTTAAATATTTCCAATGTGAATCTTAAGTCATGACTTTTTTTATAGTCACTGAATCTATACCTTTTATAAACATAAAAGATGTATTTTCCAAGAACCAGGTTACCATCATTTGTCTGAACCGTTATGGGGGATGTGTTATGTAGACCCTACTAGGGCATATTCCGCAAAGCCAAATATTGTCATATTTTGACTAACATTCCTTTTATGTAGGAAAATATAATGCAAGGCCACCCAAGGGCATGTAATGCATAGTCAAGAAAATATCTCTTAGTAATTTAACATTTTAATCTTGATAGAAAATTGTAAAAAAGAGATGGTTGACACAAGGCCACAAATGGTGGTTTTTACAAGGAATTTAATTTTGAGAATAAAGGATTATCTATGCCAATTTATTTCATAAATATAAAACCCACCTCTACAGAAATTCAGTTTATGAGGATTCGTTAAAAGTTTTCAAAAAATAAAATTTCTAATATCATGTTATATTGTTTTAAGTCATTCAGTGAGGACATTTTACAATGCAGTTTTAATTCATGTAGTGAGGGGATTATACTATGAAGTTTTAGGTCATGTAGTGAGGACATTGTACTGTGTAGTTTTATGTCATGTAGTGAGGACATTTTGTGGCTTTAATTTAAGGATTTTTTCTTTGACCAATGGTATGAGACTCTAACATTTCAAGATAACTTGTTTGGAAACAAACTATCATATTTATGTATGGATGGAAATAAATGTTAACCATGATTTAATAATTTTCTAAATTCGAATAATGATGTTGGAAAATGGGATAAATGCTTTAGAGGAAGTATTTTCCATGAATGAAGTTACCATTACTTGAAAAACCCATTACAGGGGCTGTATTATGTATGGAAAACTGTAGAATATGTTGTATTTATAAATTTTGGCATCTATTGACTGATAAGATTATTATGTAGGAAACGTATTTAAGGACACCTAATGGAACATGATATATAGTTAGACAAAGGAGCTTTCAATAGTTAGATATTCTATTGCTAAAAGCCAAACAATGTTTATGGAGATTCAAATTTTTCTAATCATAGAGTTTGGTTTATGAAGAAAGGTACATGAATATAGAGAGGGTATTTCCAATCACGATTTCCACATAATCAGAGGAATAATATTTTTACGAAGGTATGACCCAAACATAGGAAGTATGGTGTTTTTAGTTTTAGGTAATATAACTAAAACCTGAAATCGAAACAATATATGATATTTTGTCTTGTAATCCAAAGTTAATTAATATTTATTTGAAAACATGGAGAGGGAAATGTGTAATCCATGGTCTTAAAAACATTCAGATTGAGAGAAAGGTAATGGGACAAATATACTCGAATGACTTCATTAAAATAAAAATTCTTGTATATTATTATCATTGTTTGAAGGGGACAAAAGGCAATTTAACCAAGAATTAAATTACAATTATTTTACAAACCTCTTGTGGGGTCTATGTTATGCAGGGTTGACTGGGGTATATTCGGCATATCCAAATAATGGCATCTTTTGACTGAAAGGCCTACTATGTAAGCAACTTATGCAAGGCCACCTAAGGGATCATACATCATAGTCAATCAAAAGAGCTCTTAGATATCAAATGTTGTCACAAAAAAACTATAAGAAATATTATAAATATCATAAAATATTCATGATTGAGAGTATTAAATATGGAATGGGGTAATGTTCAATTCCCATGAGAAATATTTCAATCAATATTGGCCATGATTTTTAAGTCCTGTACATAGATCCATCTTATATGAAAAAATTGATTATTTTTTTGTTTCCTTTGATTGAGTATTATGATGTGTAGTTTAGGGATATGCATTGAGGACATGAAGTGATTCTGACATTAAAATTTAATATTGTGTCTAGACCAAGGAATTAAACCCAAGTGTCACTACATATCTCTTATGGATGAGAATCAATAAATAATTAGTACATTAAGCATTCCCTATAAGGAGTGATTCTTACATAGGGAATAAAATTGTTATTTATAGTGGATGGGACCATGAGTAGATATCTAGGCATCTCAACGTATATCATATAGATGAAAATAAAGCTAAACGTAGTTCTTGAACAATATATTATCACACTAATAGAGTTTGATGTGGTATAAGAGTGCATTAAACATATTCTAGAATAATGTTTTAAATTTATGACACAAGATAGTATGTAAATCAAGTAATGTATCTTAAAATAGAACTCTGTACAGATCTGGTTCATGTATAAGAGGAGAAATGGGAAATAAAAATTTTGTGGTTACAACTGGGCCTAAGATTGGAGATCCAAGAATCTCTACATATCTCAAATAGATGAGAATCCAGACATGCGTTGTTCTTATAATGAGGTCCCTATGTAGATCATAATATAAAAATTGGGACGAAAGGGACTCATGTGCCTCTAAGGAGGAGCAATGATGTTAATGATGCTTGAATATGGATGCTCATAACATTAAGTAGAGAAGAAATTAACTGTACAGTTTAATGTCATGTAATGTAGACTAATGATATCATGGAGTTTAATGTTGTTCAACAAGGAAAAAGATGTAATGAATTTTATCATCGTGCATCATGGATGCATTGGTTGTTTTTCAATTTAATGTCTTCCAACTAGGAATTTGTGCTATGAATTTTATAGTCATGTAACTAGGACATGGTGTGCAGTTACACAAAGTGTTTATAGAAGATTCTCGTATTGGTTAGAGTTGTGATATGATCTCCATCCATTAATATTAATAAATAAGCTCCATTTGAGTAGAACATATATATGATATTAGGTCTTTCCCACCTTTTCTCATGATTTGGAGGTTTTTTTCATGGTATCATCCGAGTCATGCAGACTAATACCAATTCTCTTTGAAGAAATGAATGAAGGAGATCTTTTTTGTTAAAGGATCATGCTATTATATTCTGATAAACATCTAAATGATTCCAGGTATGCAATCTTTTTTCATCTAATAGTTCCAACTAATAAAATTATTTACGATACTTCTCATCATCATACAACTGATCAAATATTCCAACTATGAGTGTATGCAATTGAGTTTCAATCTGAAAAATTTCTTCTGTCTTGTACACTAATGAATAAGGGGTTTCTTGGGTGGGAGTATGGGTAGTAGTATGATAAAACCATATGCATGAAATATGGATAATTCCACAAGTACTCAGATAAACTCATATAGACTATCATAAATATTAAAACTGGTTACTCAACATTAGATCTATTTTTCTTCAACTATATTTGGTTGAAGTACTCCATTTTGAAGGTATTCTATGATGGGTGTTCTCCATCGAGTGGTATGACTATATGGCTCAGAAATAAGGCTAATTTCATTAATTTCATCCCTTCTATTTTAAACAATAGGATATACCTATTGATGATATGCTATAATAATGATTGTCTCATCCCTATTTAGATCTTCCAGGGTGGTAGCTATATTAGCCAGTGAATCTGCTTGGTCATTTTGTGATTGTGAGACATATGACAATGTAATTTTGGAGGTAAAATCATCTGTTAAAGCTCTGATGTAATCACAAAAAAGGGATTAACTATTATTTTCTGATATCATAATCTCCATTTATTTGTTTTATTACCAACTCTGAATCACTTTTTACTTTTAAGTAATTCAATTGTACCTGATGTGACAATTCCAATTATGTGATGGAAGCTTGATATTCTACTTCATTGTTGGTACTTCCTTCTGCCAACATGAAATAATAAGGACACAATTCCTTTTTTGGGGAGATAAGTATAATTCCTAACACAACATTTTTTAGTTTGGGGTTTTCCATTCTCTTCCCTATTGGACTTTTGAGGCACCATCAAAGTACATTTCCCGTGTTTGAGAACAATATTGAATAGGGAAGAACTGATCATCAGGAATTTAAGTAGTCAATGATGTATCTTCCATTGATGGATCTTTAGTAATGAAATTCACCCAAATCATGGCCTTTCATCACCTTCTATGGTACAAACTCGATGTTAAACGGTTTCAAAATAACATCCCACTGTGCTAGACACCCTGTAAGCATAAGAAGACTATAGATAAATTTGAGTGGGTTATTTCGATACACCAATTGGACCTCATGATGTTGAAGGTAGTGCCTAAAGTTTTGAACTTTAAATATAAATTCCAGGAAGAACTTTTCAATACTAGGTTACAGAGTTTTGGCATCATGCATAGTTCGACTGAGATAGTGAAGGCTATTTTCATTCCCGACATCATTTTTTTGGGTAAGGAAGGCACCTGGTGATCTCTCTAAAGATGTCACATATAGAATAATTGGTCATACATAAATAGGTGGAATAAAAAGAAATTTTAGTAGGGTATCAAATGCCTCTTGGTCATATTTAGTCCATTGATAGATGACTCCCTTCTTTATTAATCTGGTGAAGGGAAAACCCTTGCTTGCCAAATTGGCGATAAAGAAACAAATATATGCCAATTGTCCTTGGAGTCCTTATAATTCATTCAAATTTCAAGGAGGTGACATATCAATGATTGTTTTTTTTTTCTCAGGATCAAATTTGATGAAAAAAATGGCATACAACGATGTCGGGGAACATTCCAAAGGTTACCCCAAAAGCACATTCCAAGGGGTTCATCATCAAATTGTGTTGCTGATGTTTATTGAATATAGTCTCTAGATCATCCAAGTGATTTGAATGGTTTCTAGAGTTAACCACCAAATAATCCACATAACATTATAAAAATATTAATAATAAGTGTTTCGAGATATAGTTCATGGAATGTTGATACATTTCACCAGAATTATTTAAGCTAATGTGAACTACCCGATAACAAAACACACATTTAGGGGATCAGAAGCCCATTAAGTCTTCATCTGATTTTTACATGCAGATTGTATTATAACCATAGTATCCATCCATGATGTATATAGCTTTATATCTAGTTTTTTCATCAATTAAATTATCTATGATTAGAACAGAAAGTAATATTTGGGACAATGCCAATTAAGATCTCTAAAATCAATGAAAATTATAATTTCCCATTCTTCATTTTCACTAGGAAAATTTTTTCCATTCATTTGGGATGTTGAAACTCCCTGAAAATGTAATCCCTTATAAACTTATCGACATCAGCCTCAATTTTAGAGGAATGAGTCGGGTGTGTTCTTCTTGATGGCTTATAAAAGCATCAATGTTCATCTAGGAAACCCAAATGATGGGTGGCTAAATCGAGATTAAGACATTTAATTTCTCTATAGTTCCATGAAAATATATCTAGATGTTTCTTTAGAAATAAATTATATGTTACTTTATCTTAAGGAGTCATGGACACACTAATTTGAGGGGGGAGAGAATATTTTTTTGTACACAACTTTATTTTTCTGAGCTCATCCACAATGGTAGAGACACCTTCCTCAAATGATGGAGAATAATCCATGTGATATTCATCTTATTCTTCCTTAAATTTTACTTTTTATGCATTTACTTTCATTGTAGATAATGAATCAAAACATTCAAATCTATAAGATAAGTCATTATTTGGACATCCAAATGATGAGGCCACCATTTCTGACTCTACTAATGATGAAGGGTCTTCCCATAGTAATAAAGGGGAGATGATGGGCTGAGAATCAAAATCACTAAATTCCTTATGTATTTATATAGACTATTCTAGTTATATTGGAAATGTATAGGCTTGATAAATTTCTGAAAATTAAATGAATATATCATTATTTAAGATTTCACCAATACTTGGTGAAACAACAATTTCTCCAATTCTGTCATGATTGATTTCACAAATTGACATTAATGAAGTCACTAGATGTGTTCTTAGATTCTAGTTTACCCTTTAAATTTGATTTTTAGAAAACCCTGAATTTATTCTTTAATTTATGAATGGGTTTACTGGGATTTTTTCAAGGCCATTTAGAGCATTGATTCGGGATACCTCATTAGTCAAAGACCATGTTTCCTTTGTGTGATAAAATTATGCCTCAATGTATTGGGATTCACATGTTTTTAATGGATCCTTGTAAACATAAAATTTTCTAATTTGACCATTGAAAGAGTACATGAGACATTGGTGGTATGAAGATGGTATGGATGGATATTGATGTAGCCAAGGCCTACTAAGAATAATGTTAATGGATGTGTCCTAATGAACAACCATAAAATATGAATTAGACAAAAATTCTCTGAACTGAGTTCTGAGTGTAATTTATTCCAAACATTCTTTTTCATTCTCATAATAACCTTGAATCATTAATGTGGAAGGAGAAAAATCAGATTCTGTGAGGCCCAATCGATGAAGTGTGTGAATGGGAGTGAGGTTAACTCTAGATGCATTATCAATGAAGGCTTGTCAATTGTCGATGTCATTTAACCTTCCACATATATAAAAGGGATTGATTTGTCCATGTATAACATCATATTTGTATTCATCCATAAAAGATATAAATGCATGACATTCTACATGATCATTCTCTATGCGGTCAACCTTAGCAGCAACATTGTCAGTTTCAAAAACATGAGGACTTGACAAACCCTTATAAAGTGCTTATTTAAGATCTTTCAAAAAATTTAATTCATCCAAAATCAACAACATAGAAGGTACATGGGACAACTATTTCAAAACATCATTCTTTTGGTCAAAAGGTATGTGTTTCTCAGAATGGAGATGCAGTTTTGTAGGTGCCTGGGATGTCGATGCTCCTAATGATGGTTTAACGTATGTCAGATCAGAAGCTAGAAATACACAAGCTTTGGTAGATTAGACTGACTAGGAATATCTACCTATTAATAGAAATATGGTGTTACCTCTAATAGGTCCTCCAAAATAATCATTTCACTACCAAACCATTCATGCATGGAAGAATCTCTGTATTCTTTTTTAGCCTACAGAAGGTCTCTCCGATGAGTTTTCATTGCATATACAGTTCGAACAGGGTTAGAGTTAAAATAATGGCTTCTATAATACCCATTTATTCACCTATATCCTCGATATTGGATTTTTTCTCAAGTTCCACAATTAGGTATAGGGAAACCAGGTTCATTATAACCCTAATTTCCAACGTCCTAGGGATCTGTTTAGTGGATAACATTAACATTACCAAATACCCATTAGTCATCTAATGAGGATTCTACTTTACAGATCAGTTCTGATTTTTTTTGGGCGGGGTGGTGCCATCCTTTAGAATAATATGGCATGAAATCTGCCAGAGTCAAGGAAAACACTGGTCTTGACATGATCTCATCTTCTTATGACTTCCCTTTACCATTATGATCACATTGTTTCTAGGAGGATTGACCTTTGATGATGATGTTTTTGATGTGGTGAGAGTGGTAGAAGAAAAAAATCAATTGATTCAATTGTGTTCATAGAAATTCATGAGTGCAGTTTATCATTTTCTTGATCACCCAATCATCATATTTCTAAAAAACTTTTTCCTTTGACTTCCCATAATTCTCATTCTTCCTCTAGATCAATAGCAGTAACACATTTTACATGGGCTGATGAACATTTTAGTTTCAATTTTCTACAGTCTACCATTTTTTGAAGGAGATATGTGAAAACAAAACATACCTAAATGGGATGACCCAATATCTAAGGAAAGAGACAAAAATTTGTAGGATCTTTATCCCCTTCTTTGATTGGTTTCATTATCCTTGGAATGTGAAACAAATTATTTTCCAAAGCTGAGATGATGTAACCAAGAACCTATTCATTTCATAATGAATAAGATTTTTTCTTTAGCTCCTCAAATTAGTTTCTCCTTTAATCTATTTGATCATCCTGATAAGGCATTCATTACTGCTGAAACTTGAGAAGTGGATCCCTTTGATATGATGAAGGTTTTGAAGTGGAATCAAGTGCATGTGCTTTCGTGAGTGTGACTATAACATCATTTTATTCACCTTTTCCTTCCCAATGATGATGGAATTACATGATATTTAGCATTAGTTTCCATAGTGTAATCCTCCACTTGTTGGGAAATAGAAGCCAAGTCATGAAACACTATTTTGTATTTCACAAGGAACAATGGCATATGTAACTCATCAAGCAGAGTTTCCACACAAATTGGGAACATATTTTCTTAAGGGAGTTCCTGATTTATGTAATATTTTAATCCTTTCCATCGAGCAATGATATCTTAAACTCTTTCAATTTCTCATTGTTTACAATTTGTAAAATAAAAAACGGTTTCCTTTGGTATCATTTAGCTAAATTGAAGAAGAAATTTCTGATAGAGATCTTCCCATCCAGTAATTGATTGAGATTGTAAACTTTTATACCAAATAAAAGATGGTCTATGTAATTAATATAAAAAGAACCTATGATCTACTATTTTTTATTGTTTGGATTCCCCATCATAGGATCACAATGGGAAAGAAAATGTGTAAAGTGTTTCTATAGATCTATTAAACCATCAAATATTGGGAATGTAGTTTTCACAAAGTTTGGTGGGGGAGGAATCAGATCCCCACACTTAGGGTAAGCATTATATTCTAGATGAATTGGTGAACACCATTTTTCCATTGCTTCCAATTGAGTTTTTAATGCCTTAATTGTGTTCATAAGAATTTTGGGAATATTCTGATACATTGGGACCCAGACAAGTATAGTAGATAGACCTTGAACTTCTGCAACGACAAAATAAACCACAGGTGGGGGTGCTGGTATTTGTCTTTGACAATCCATGGAGATAGGCTTGTAAGGATGTGTTTGATCCTTCAATAGATGTGTACCCAATGGAATAATTTCACTATCTGCCTATGTAGTAATCACAAGTCCTCTTTTCTAAGGATCTTTTATAGTATGTTCAATTTTGGGATCTTCTTAGGGAGTCTTCTTACCAAAAAGTATGCTTTGATGTAACTCAGTATTGAGACTATTCCACTCTTTCATTTCCACTTCATTCTATGAAAGTGAATGAGATTGACCTTCACTAGTTGAAAAAGAGACGTGATCTGACTTTTACCTTTCCCATTGTTATATACCTTTTTATTTGGTGGGAGTTGTACTATTTGATAGAATTCCTAAATTTTGGGTAAGCCTATTATTTCAGGTATACACACCTCCTTCATTTTATTTAGTTTATACTATATTATAGATAAGAACTTCATATTATAATTCCCAAGATCTTTAATATTTTTCCAGAGGATCATCTATAATTGTGTTAATAAAATTCATTGAAGAAAAATTCATTTATGGCTTTCTGTTAGTATATTTGTAATATCATCTTCTTCTGTATATTTTATAAGATTTTTCTAGCTTAAATGATGAATTCCCATGAGATTTTTGATATAATGTTACCCAAAGGGAATACATGGATTTTTTAGTTGTGTACTCTGTTTGTGGATTTTTACCTAATCAGGAGAAAATCAGATTTCATTGAGGATGGAATTGTAGATGTGAAAAAGACCCCAACCTATAGGCTTGGGCTATTTCTATTCTTCTTCATCAAACATTCTAATTTAGTTTAATTAATATAAAGGTTGAATTAAAAAATCCCCCAACTATGCAAGCTTGGGTGAATCTTGAACTATTATGGATGAGAATCGTGTTGTTTCTCTTTTTATTTTTCGAATATTGGTTTAAACATTAGTTGGGTGAATTACTTGACAAATACTATAATCACATATTTTGAATGACCACTGTTCTGTTTCATACATTTTTTTTATCTGATGGCTGATATCCACTATGCGGGAGGCCTACAAAATATTATCATATGCTTAATGAAAAACTATCTCAACAATATGTTTTCTTTGGGACTGACTATGATGTGAGATATTTGAGGACTATTCTTTAGAGTACATTTTATTACATACAATACATATTGATTTTAGTTTTTCATGGGAAATAACATTCCATGATACCACATTGGGTAGACACTGCTTATTTTGGAGCATAGTTAATTGTAATACATCGTGTGCACCCCATTCTCTGATACGAACACCAGATGGGGTATCAGAAATTAATTAGTGTAGCCTCTTTGGAGAATAGAGTCATTCACACTGAAGGGTTCCCTTCAGATTTTTAACCATTGGATGTCGGGAAACTGAGAGAGATGACATGTCAATTCGGTATTTCAACCATTATATTTCCTTTACATGATTTTTATATTCATCATATGGTAATAATTTGGTTAAAAAATTGAGAATAGTATTCCCTACATTGAGGTTAACATCATTAATGTAGTCTTCTACCATTAATTCTTGAATGTTATATTGGTAATTTTTCAAATCCTAGAACATGACTGGTACTTAACCATTAGAATTTTTTTTCATGTTTAATATATATTCATCATCTTTCACTAGAGGTTTCTCCACTTGGTCTAACCAAATTCAATTATTCTCAATTATTTTATTAAAACCAAAGGAATCATTCATTTTGTTCTATTGTATTAGAAGAAAAATGACCCAAGGTAGGTTCAGATAATGACTGTTCCCTTAAGAGATCTTCTAGATGAGAAAGTATTTCCACCATTAATGAAAAGGATTCATACATGAATGGACTTGTGTGGGAAAGTGCCTCGAGAGAAGAGGGAATTATCATTACGACATTATAAATTATAGAATTTTCATGATAGTGAGAAATACTATAATAGAAAGAACATTCACATTGAATTCCATCAAGAGAATGACCACCATGTTGGATTAAAACAATGGATAAATCCTCTTTCTTCTTTCTCTTCTGGCCACTTTGAGAGTTGATGTGGCTCTCATATAGAGATAATCATTCTTGGTTGATCAAAGTTTTCGGAAGCAAGCATTCATGACGAATTTTTTGATGGGGAACTTCATAATTACTATTAAAACACCAATAATTTGGTAATGAGAGGGTATAATCGTGTGGTACAATAGATAAAGTTTTTATGGCTTGAAGAACTCCAGCATTAAAATGACCTTGATCATAGATTGTCTTCTATTTTTTCACCTATTTTTGGAGATGATTTTTCTTTAATTCTCTCTTACATTTAGTGGGGGCCACTTGCTGGGAAACATGGTTATCATGTGTAGGTGAATGTGTCTTCCTTAGAGTGGTCATCAAAATGGTCTGATTAATTCTTATTGGAAAGGGTGTATGTTCCCAATCCTGTTGTTTGTATGATATTGGGGAGTATTCACCATAACCATCCTATACTAGTGTAGAGGTATGTATATGCTCTTAGATGGAATACTGATGTGTCATACTTGGTGTGGAGATAGATTTATGTGACTATTCCCCTATTACTGCTAAAGATTTTGTTATGATATTCTTGCATGCTTCTAGAATATGGTAGGAATTTTTATCTTCCCTTTCACCATTACTAAGATGTGTTTGGTGACTTTAGTGTCTGGAATGGGAATATACGTTCATTCTGTATCATATGTTGGTGTATTAGCCTTCTCCTGTCCTGTTTTTCTTATCAATTGGTACTTCCAAAACTCATGTCTGGGGGAAGAGACTTGGGAATACCCCAAATATATCGTCAGTGATTTTAGACAGAATTATCTAGGTACTGCCAAATGAGAGTGATGGCAGGCTTGATGAATACTGACAGGTGTATGTTCCTATAAGATGTTTCTCGTCAAGCACGGTTGACGAACTTCTTTCAATACTGGAAGAAGAGACTGCTGGCAGAATTGGTGACTGTAAGTAGGTGTATCTTCCTATTTACATGTTTCTACCACATCTGATTGGTGAGATTCTATAAATAAATTCAAACCAGCCTTCTGAATGGATGATAATTTTTAAATAGTTATACATATCTATTCACGACATTCAACCATATTTTTCGGGTGGGATTGGTTGGTCACTTCTAGACAAGTCAGCTGGGAAATGGAATTAGGATGGACAGCTGTATGTGGTCACTCGTTGTTTTCCATCAAGTGAGGTTTATGGAATTCCAAGGAAGGGGAATAGGTTTAACCTACTCCCTGTTGAATGGAAATTTCCCCAGTAGTTTATCATGGGTGCCTGGGTCCGAGAGACCTGGGTCGAACATCCAAAGGTAAAACCCACATCATGGTGGGGGTTCACAATCATGTGATTCTAATAGCGGTTATTATTGGTGGGAGTCCTTGGGAAGGACCCATCGTCATTGAATTGGGGCCATGCTTGACCTTTTGATCCACATCATTATAGTACGGGTGCGACTAGTTGTTGCGTTCTAGGAATAAGGACCTAAAACGATTGAACAATGTAGTTGGCACCATCTTATTCTTTACCATCCGTCCTCATTGACCAGACGATCGATGGTTGTTATTAGTTGGGAGAGTTTTTCGGGCAGCCTATACGGTTGGGATAGTACCATACTGACGATATCCCTTTTCTAGCACATTGGAGACGTAGTGTTGACGAAATTGAGTGGGTGATGACATTATTCTTGTGGATGACGATCCTGTTTGAGCAGAGACTGGGACATTCACGAGTGAAAACATGAAGGAATCTATTTTTTAGTGATGGGAGTTCTATGAAAAAATATGAAAACAACAAAAAAAATCCATTAAAGTGACATCTTTTAGTTGGATACATACATGATTTAAACATTTTTTTGGCCTTCCATTATTAATAGATAGGGGAATGAAATGTGGGTAACATTATTAACATGGTAAAGGATTCATGTCGGGTTTACCATTTTTATTTATTAGTTCCTTGAAATGTGTGTTCTAGTTTTAAGAATCACTTCTTCCCAGAAGTTTCCATTGTATTTTTTCATTGAACAAAATACACCCAATAGTAATTTATGAAAAAGTAACCTACATTTCAAAGGTATAAATTCATTAAATCTAAAATTTATGATACATAAGAACATGATTTGGTCCAGAGGATGGGTGATCGGGCTCATCACACCTTTTTTGTTGAAATATTGTCTACTTTGTCACTCTATTTAAAAATTTAATATTTTTTCATGAATCCTTATTAATTTACTAACTATAAAATATGTTTCCCATAAAAATTTCAATTCTTTATTAACATGTGATAAATTTAGAATCATCCGTATGTATTTGAGGTTCTTAATTAATGGAGATATACATCTGTATTTGAGGTTCTCCATCAATGGTTTCTTCACATATACTATTTATAAAATATTTTAATCATCATTATGATGATACTGGTTTTTAAGCCACGCAGTGGGGTACTCTGGAATTTATTATCGCCTAGGGAGACAAATGTTTGTTTTGATATTGGGATCATACCCATAAAATGGTCAATCTATATATCTTTGTGAATGTAATAAGAACCCCTATAGTTCATTTCCACATAATGGGACACATCATATTATTTAAAGCCATGTAATAATGACTTATACATATAGTTTATTGTCAGGTGGGACTTATGAATATGTATCCCATGAAACATGGAATGAATATAGGTTTCCAAGTAATATTTGACCCAGTTGGGAATATATCCCATGGAGAACATGGTTTATTTGAAGTGTTGTGTATGAACCTCAAAGTGGCTTCCTATGTATCCCATGTGGAAAGAAATCATAGCCTGCGTAGTTCAATAAGAATCATTGGAAAGTATTTTCCTTTATGATAAATTAGTTTGGGATTACTTCCTAAAAAATGCATTGGTGATTTGGGGGATTATTTTGGGGACTAATTTAATGGAAAATACCCATATTAAAGGGATTAGGGTTATATTCCGGAGGAAGATATCCAATGATATCAGTCCCTGAGAAGGATTCCTATGTATCCCAATTATGATGGGAATCATATTTATTTTAGTTCATTCATTGTGTTGAGGATTCTTGATAAGATCTTCCCATTGGAGGGGACATGATTGGGTAAACCCATCTAGAAAGGCACCCCTTTGAGCTCTGACCTTCAAGAAGGAATCCTATGTATCATGGTTTGAAAAGGAATCAGTGTTCTTGTAGTTCAATACTTTTTTGAAAATGTTGTGATCAAGAAAAATCCTTAATCTCACATTATTTATGCTCGGTGTGAGAAAAAATAGGTTCTCAAAGATTCGACAAAGGCACCCACAATTTTCCTCCTCCATTGGTGGAATAGTGCGCTCCTATGGCAGCGAGGGTGGATGGGGTAATGTTAACCGATGAAGAGGGAGAGTCGACGATCCTTCCCTCTTTTCCCTTTACATTGGACAAGGGTCCAATATAGAGAAATAGTGAAGGTAAATGAATTAGAGAGGAGAAAGACTGAAATATCCTACTTGAATTGTTATGGGCTTACACAAGCATGGAAGCCCTAGTGGATCTCGGTTGGGAGAGAGACTTATCCTATGATTGCATTGAAAAGAAATACTGAACCAAACCATACCAAAGACCTGAGGTTCTAGGTCTTAGAGATGAAAAGGGGAGGACAAAACCAAAACTGTAATCCTCCCAATAGAGAACACCCCAACACTATTTATGGGAGAATGTTCCTTGTGAATACGAATACACAAACCCACATACACCTCATGAATTTTATCCCAATTGTGAAACAAATGTCATAAACCATTGACTGGGGAAATACAAACCCAAATAGAAGTCATGATAATGTGCCTTTCCCAAGGGTTTGATATGTCAGTATGATTTGATGAAGGTCTCTACAGAATCACTTTCAGACAAGGGATCTAATGAAAACTAATCCTTGCCATTATTGTCTTTGAATAGGGATTAATTTCTTTTAGTCTAAATATTTTAGGTGAATCAAATAGGGGCTCCAAATTAGATAACGGTGTACAAATTTGGGGGTACAAGCAGGATTGGCTGGCCTGATGTTCAACTATGTGAAAAACTACCTGGTTGTCAATACATGGGAGAGGCATGGCTCAGGCATTCAAGAGTATTCATAAGTTATCCCAAAAGTGGGGTGTTCATGTTCCTATGAGAGGAATAGGTGGTGCACAATAGTTTCTAATTCGAGAAGGTTGGTCACTTTAGGTGTGCATGTGTTATAGAATTTAAAACACTAAAATGACTAAAGTCAAATGATCCTCTTTCAAATACTCCCCTATATCTTTAAAAACTACTATAAATGTTTTCAAAAACATGGGTGAATTACTAGTGTGACCAGGGTAGAAATTGGGCTTCTGGTAAATTCATTTGTACAAATCAAGAACCCAATGGTCTATTTATAGGCAAAAGTAGCACCATGTGAAAAAGGATTTTGGGTGCACAAGTGGGATGCAGCCCAAATTTGTGGAGTTCAAGTTGATGCGTGCTAGATGGATGGAGCCCATGTATACTTTTGCAACGCTAGTATTTTGGGCACAATGTGGTGCTACTTTGAGGACTTAGCCGAAATAATTTCATTATTCTCATCCAACATGGTGGCATGTAGTTGTTTGCATACAGGTACCTTTTTTGTCTCTTTAGGGACTTGTCTTCATAATTTCTCCATACTGTGGGGGTTGCACCCCCACACCCTTACTTGGGCTCAATGTAGGGATATGTTCCCAATTCATTGGGTTGATGCCTTTTCTACCATCACTGAATCCATGAAAAATGTAGACTCGCATCCTGAAATTTTCAAGTCAGGTTGAGGACATATTGTAGAAAAGTGAATGGAACACATTTCATGGTGTCTAAAAAACTAGATCTAGATGTGAAAATGCTATATAAAGTTATATATATTCATTTACACACATGATGATTTTATAGTTGATAAAAATTATGATGAAAATATATGAAAATACCTATAATTTTATGTGGGTGCTAATGTATATATAAGAATATCTACCTAGAATAGAGTGATGGTATTTTTAAATATGGTAATCCTAATCCAAAGGTATATTGGTGTAACGTCCCGGTTCTGGAAGCCACCTAGAGGAACCCCATACTCGGATGGTCACATGGCCTCTAGCGCATTTCCCCAAATGCCAGAGGGTGCCGACTAGTAGCGAGGGCCTTGGGTGTGATAGTGGGGAAACTATGACCTCATTGGCAGAGTACACAGCGGAAGAAAAACAAATACACAATAGCAAAAATCGTAACCATCCATACAAGAGTAAAAGATAAAAAATGGAGGACTAACAGTAAAAAACTGGAGCACACATGGATATATATAAAAATGATGCATGACACATATGTCTAGGAAAGTTTCCAGACTAGTCACAATGCTGAATTTAATACTAAACCATGTGAAAAATAAAATAAGTAAACTCCTCAGCATCACAAGTCATACCTTGGTCCCATTCTCTCCAGCTACAGTACAATTCAAGTACCTCAAATAGAAGGGAAATTTTCCTTATCTATACCTGCAATAACATAGTCTATTTGGGACCAAAAGCAAGACCCATACAGGTTGTGAGATAAGGTCCCAGTAGGAACCACCCAAATATCTGTGCCTAACAGTCAGTGAATACATGGCAAGTAAACATATAAGAGCATTAAATAGGAATGTACACAACAGCTAAAATCCACAGTGTCTAGCATATAAAGTGAAAAAGTAACATCCAATCAACAAGTAGAACAAAAGGTATCCCACTAGGTAGTTCTCATAGCCTAGCCCTTCTGGTTCCACCTACAAGTACTAGCCACCCGCTGGGAGGAACACACAGTCTCACCCCTCTGGTTCAGCTGAAGAATAGACCCACTGAGGAAGCACTCACCATTAATTCCCCCTATAGTCTCGTATCATACTAAAGGATCTCTGGGGAAGCACTCAACGTCTCATTCCTCTTGTGGCCCACGTCGAGGAACTACAGACTCTAGGAAGAATCACTCATTGTCAATTCCCCCTTCGTCCTGCCATCGAATTAATAAGACACTCTAGAGAATCCCTTACGTCCATTCTTCCTATGGTCCACTACACTAGCTTCTCACAGCTCTATGTAAAAAAAACATGCATAGCGCACATATCACCCCATGTAAACCTCAAGAACTACATGGCTATCATTCTAAGACACAACAGCATAACATTACAATAGTTCCACTATCCTAAAGCTGGGCATGGCTACTGGAAAAATGTCTAACAGGAAAAACATGCATGACAAAACATCCAGAGCATAGTAAAAATTACCCTATTCACAAGAATTGACCTCTACTCAAGAAATCACGAAAATTAGGAAAATGACATTAACAAAGTATGAAAAACACAATACCCCGTTCAAGGGGATTGGTGGAATTGCACAAAATATTCAAATACTTCCTACAGAAATGTAAAAAACACCTACCTCAATGCTAGGAGATCGATATACTTGAACCAAGATGATTGATACTCCTTATAACGTCGAATATCTGAGAAAACCTCTAAAATGCTCAACCCACAAAATATTGAGAAAGAGGTAAAATCATGGAAGAACGCTAAAGAAGAATAGAGTGCTTACCGAGGTGATCCCAATGCAATCAAAAGTGGCTAAAACGGAGATCAGATGGTAGCTCGGGGGTTCAGAGAAGGATTGCGGTCGTACGAGAGCTCTCGGCTGAACGAGACCTAGAAGAAGGTAGTTCTGGCAATTTGACGCGACCCTGGTGCATTTAATTAAAAAAACATACACGACATGCACTTCTGGAGTACACGGCGTGTACTAGGAATTTTCGGACTCCACATTAAGCCGCCTCCACATTTCCCCTACACACTGTGTGTGTAGCCCGGACACGGCCCGCAGAAGGCATGCGTCGCTTCAAAGTACACGACGTGTATTTTTTAAATTTAAAAAATTTCCCGTTCTTCTCAAAAACGACCAGAAAAGGAAAGACATACCTGAAACGAAGCTTCGGGTTCTTACAAACATCACCCCTTCAAGAAATTCATCCCCGAATTTCCCTAACGAGCCATAGAAGACGAAACCCCAAACATCTCCCACCACTGCGATCCTACATCAGCCTCCCTCTACTAGATATCGTCCTGGACTCGCCCGTACTACCATATCACCCTTACTAGAGGAACAGACAGCCCACGGAGAACCTTCGTACTGCAATCGACAATCCAGATAGGATGCTCCTCAAATGTTGCATCCACTTCAATCTCAACCTCCTTAGGCTGAAAGACATGAGACAGGTCTGAAATGTAATGTCGGAGCTGAGAGACATAGAAGACGTTGTGCAAGGCCTGATACCTCTGAGGTAACTACAACCGATAGGAAATCGGCCCAAATCTCTTCAATACCTCAAACAGCCTGACGTACCATGGTGAAAGCTTACCCTTTCTCTGAATCATTTTGTGTCCCAACCACGATGTGACACGCAGGAAAACGTGATCTCCAACCTTGAAATCTAGAGGTCGTCTCTGCTGATCCGCATAAGACTTCTGTCGAGACTGTGCTGTAGCCATCATCTTCTGAAATCAACTCTATCTGCATTGAGGTCTCCTGAACAAGAAGAGGTCCCAATAAAGCTTCCTCTCCTACCTCCAACAAACATAAAGTTAATCGGCATGGCCTACCGTACAAAGCCTCATAAGGTTCCATCTGAATAGTCTCCTGAAAACCTTTGTGGTAGGAGAACTCCACAAGAAGGATATGCTTCTCCCAAGAACCGCCAAAGGCTAGAATGCATGCTCGGAAAATATCCTCAAGCACCTATATCGTACAATCAGACTGGACATTTGTTTGGGGTAGGTATGTTGTACTCAAAAGTACATGTGTACCCAAAGCCCTCTAAATCCCCTGCCAAAACTGAGAAGTAAAATGCGTATCCCTATTTGAAACAATGGAGTGTGGAACTCCATGAAAACGTACAATCTCTCGGATGTATAGTAATCCTAGATCATCAATACAAAAGGTATCCTTGATTGGTAAGATGTGTGAAACCTTTGTAAGCCTATCAAAGATAACCCAAACGACATCGTTCCCTCGAGGCGACCTCAAAAATCCGGTCACGAAGTCCATTGTGACATCGTTCCACCTCCCCTTCGGAATGGGTGACTACAGTAAAAGGATCACTGGTCGCTGATGCTCCACATTTACCTGCTGACAAGTAGAACACCTCACACTACTAGAAAAACAGGTATCTGCGACGGGATCCCGTTGTGGAAAACGGTGTCGCGACAACAATTATTTACGACGGGCCCGTCGCTAAAGACTTTATTTGCGACGGGGATCCTTCCCGTCGAAAATATTACTCTGTATATTTGTAAAATCTCTTAAAATTGTAATTGCGATGGGCCCCATCGCAAATACTTGTTGCGACGGGCCCGCCGCAATTACTATTTATGACATGCCCTGTCGTAATTACAATTTAAAAAAAATAAAAACTATTACTAAATTATTTTAATAAATATAATAATAATACTATTTGCGACGGGCATAGTATCCCATAAGAAATACTAAAAAAAATAAAAAATTATAAATTATTAATAAAATATTTTATTTAATATAATATTAATCCAATTATAATTCAAAAATAAAAAATAATTAAATATTAATAAATTATTTTAATTAATATATTAATAGAATTATAATTCAAAAATAAAAATAATAAATTATTAATAAATTATTTTTATTAATATAATAATAATAGAATTATAATTCAAAAATAAAAAAATAGAATATTAATAATTGATTTAATTAATATAATAATATTAGAATTATAATTCAATAATAAAAAAAATTTAATAAGTTATTTTAATTAATATAAAAATAATAGAATTATTTTACATTCAAATATTAAAATAATTCAAATATTACAAAAATATATAATTAAATTATAATATTATAAAAATTTTATATATATATAATTTAATATTATAAAATATAAATAATATAATTCCTCATATTAATATTGTTATTTCAAAATTTAATATTATTAATATTTTATAATGAGACAGAAACAACGAATAGAAAAAAAATTCATATTTGGATTGAACAAACTTTATAACATAAAAACAAACTCTAATCTAAAGGAGGGGGGAGGGGGATCTGTAGATACTGGTTGAGGAAACTCCATCCCTAAAGCATGAGTGAGTCAACGCATGTACTCCATCTGCTCCTACTGCTGCTGCTGCCACCGACTCATCCTCTCCTCGTACAGTTGCTGCTGGCGTCGACGCTCCTCCTCATACTGCTGCTGCTGCTGACGCATCTGCTCCTGCTCCAATCGGAGACTCTCTATCAGTGCAGTCTGAGATCGCAACTGATCCTCATACTTTGTAGCAGAAGAAGATACACAAGCTCCTCTCGAGCTGGATGCCGACATCACAACACTGCCATAATAATCTTCGGGAGTCAGTCGAGAGATGATACCAACTACCCGACCCTTCTCAAAGGCATACTGGGTGGCCTGCATCCTTGTCGCCTCATCAAACTGACGGCCAGTGGTCTGATCTGATGACTCGGCCTGACTCTCAGGCCGGGTCTGTGATTCTGTGGCCTCATATGACTCCTGTAGTTTCAAATTAAAATTAAAATTGTAAATATATTATATGTAGTTAATTTTTAAACTTGAAAACAAATAATACTGACCATGATGTGATGCTGACGATCACCTCTGAGCTCCCCAGTAGCAGGATCACTATACATCCTCTGACATACGTCGTACTCCATAATATCATGTTGCTTGACAGCCTATAAGAATAAAAAATAAATTGTTAATATTTATAGTTATATAAAATATTTATAAATAATGTACGTACTAGATGTTGTCTATGAGTACTGAAAGAACGACTCACAGCTCGATGATTCACCTCCTGTCTCCCCCGATTCTTCCTCCCCACCGATGATCTCCTCCGAAAGGCACCACTAAACCAGTGCGCACATTATCCATCCCATACATGGAATGAAATGTACTCTGGTCGGTGTGCTCTACATGACTCGTCAAAATCTGACACACCTACTTTCTTCATGGCAGCTTTTCTAAAATTGTGCAAAAACTGATGAAAGCGATCACGCATGGCCACCTCCCATGCCTCGTGGATGGCGTCATGCATGGTATCCTTGATCGGATACCATAAACCCTACAAATAAATCAAAATATCAAGTTAGAAATGAAATAATTTTCAAAATAAAAATTATTTATTTACGTACGTACCAACCAATGGTCAAACATGGCCTACTGCACATCAATGGTAATCTACTCCCATGTGGTCCACAACTGAGAGAAATAGTTGCGCAAAATAGCGCTTCCCTGTCCGACTACTATATGCGGAAAACTGTAAAAATAATAAACATTTATTATGTGAATAGATTAATGAAATCTTAGTCAAATCCATAGGTTATCACATAGGTTATCACACCTCCATGTGCGTGGATCAAACCCAAGACGTGGACGTCGCTCAGGGATGGGGTTAAGAATCATCAATCGTGCAAGACCGCTCCCCCTCCGCATACTCCCTAGAGCACCTGCAGGCTGAGGGTCATCTGCCAGCAACTCATCCGCATCGAAAGGCAGGTTTGCATCCGCCAACTCATGAAATGTGTCGTCGTCCATCTGAAACAGAAAATGTTAATGTTGTTAGAAAATAATTGATAATTACTATTATATATATATATATTATGATTATATATAACTACCACGGAATTATATCAGTGTTCATATTCATCATCATCTTCATATATGTCAATGTCATCTTCATATTCCTCTTCAACATCATTGATATCCATTCGAGTTCCAATTTCTTCATCTATTACCATTTCAAATTCATACGTGACATCATTAACATCATCATCATCATCGACTCTTAAAAGTGGGGTTTCGTCATCGATACTCATGTATCTTTGTAAAAAAGATTGATTTTGAGTACCCTCTTGAAAAACATAAATTCTTTTCACATCAGTGAAAGCACATTCACTTTGACTATACTGATTGTCTCGAATTTTGATTTTTATTACACTCCTCCAATCAGTCAAGTCTCTTGATGTAGCACAGTACTTTGCGTAATAAACTTGATGTGCCTTTTGAGCCAATAGGAATGGTTCATTTACTACGAGAACACTTTTACATTTAATATCGATGATTCCATGAGTCAGATGAACACACACGCCTCACTCTGTATCCAACCACCGACATTTGAACATGGTTATGTAATGTTGTCCAAGATAACAGAGTTCAATGATTTCATCAATATGCCATAAAAGTCAACTTCATTTTCTCGATGATGAGATCCTCTCAAGCTGACTCCACTGTTCATTGTTTTTTTTTGATTCCCCATATGCATGTGTGTGAAATAGAAATCCATTCACCACATATGCATTATAAGTTTTAACATGTTTGGAAGGTGGGTTACTCAATATACACAGCCATTTGTCAATTTTATCAGCATGTCGAGACACCTAAAAATTTGTGAAATAATTATAAATATAGTAAACTATACATTGAAGGAGTTGCGAAAAGATAATGAATTTATGTTACCATTTTTTGAAACCACTGAGAGAAATTTTTATGTCGGCGTTCTTCGAGAGCAGCTGCTGTAATTTATGGAATTTTTTTCTTCATATGATTATCATACAACCTATAAAAACAAAGTTATTTACTGTAACATAAACGATAGAATAAGTGATATTAACACTTACATTACAACTGATGTCATCTCTTCATAGTTGAGCAGAACACACATATGAGCTCTGTGATGTTCATGATCCAAAAGTCAGTGTTCATAAACTCCACCAAAACCAACTCTGGCTGGTTGAAAACAGATAATTGATTGTCGATTTCATCAATATTCCTCTTGTTCCGTCCCATTAGGTTGTGTATTGAAGGATAATCAGATTCAAAATAATGGGAGCCGAAAAAAGATATTTCCTCTTGCAAATAAGCTTCTGCAATAGATCCTTCAACAGATGCTTTGTTACATATTTTTTTTCAATTTTTGCATGCATCTTTCAAATGGGTTCATCCATCGAAACTGTACTGGACCTCCACATTTGGCTTCATATGGAAAATGTAACATCAAATGTTCCATTAAGTCCAAGAAAGACGGCAAAAATATTTTTTATAGTTTACATATAATTACAACAACATCTTCTTCATGTTTTCACAGAGCATCATAATCTGCTATAGCCGCACAAATTTCCCGAAAAAAATGAGACATGTCTCTTATGGAATCCCAAATCACAGAATTCAACATACCTCTTAATCTAATGGGTAGAATTATTTCCATTATAACATGACAATCATGACTTTTTAATCCAGTAATATGACCATTCTTTACTCATCTACCCAAATTGGAAGAACAACTATCTGGAAGTCTGAAATCTGCAATCCACTGACAAAATAATAAATGGTTTTCTTTAGACAGTGTATAAGCTGCTTTTGGTTTCAGTAACCTTTCTGTTCTGACATTCTCAAACAGTTCCAGTTCTGGACACCTACAAATTTGGGCAAGATCTAAACGTGCATTTACATTGTCTTTTCTCTTTCCTGTCGTATCCAAAACTGTATGAAAAAAAATTATCAAAAAAGTTCTTCTCAATATGCATGACATCCAACATTTGGCGGACCAAAAAATCAGACCAATATGGAAAATACCAAAATATGCTACGTTTAATCCAATTGTGTTCTTTCCCAAAACCATAAATTTTCTGTTGGTTTATTGTGGGACCAAAAGTGATGGGAGGTAATGAAAATACAACTGATTTTAACTCCGAACCTGATAGCATTTTTGGTGGTCCATCTCTTTCAATTGTTCCTTTTCTGAAATGAGATCTGTTTCTATGAAAAGGATGATCAGCTGGAAGAAATCTGTGATGATAGTCAAAATAACAAGGTTTCTTTCCATGAATGAGCATAAATTCTTTGTTCTCTCCCATATAGTAAGGACATGATTTTTGACCATGTGTACTCCAGCCAGATAATATCCCAAAAGCCGGGAAGTCACTAATTGTCCACATCAATGCTGCTCTCAGTATTAAATTCTGTTTCGTAGCAACATCATATATACTGACACCTGTACTCAACAATAAACTTAATTCACCAATCAATGGTTTCAAATAAACATCAATATTTTTCTTTGGATGTCCTGTAATTAGTAAAGTCAAAAAGATATATGGCTCCTTCATCAACATCCATGGCGGTTAATTGTACGGAGTTATAAAAACAGGCCAACATGAATATTGACTACCATAAGATCCAAACAGACAGAAACCATCAGTGGAAAGGCCCAGTCGAACATTTCTAGCTTCTAAAGAAAAGGATGGATGCACTCTATCAAAATGTTTCCATGAATCACCATCGGCTGGATGATTCAAGCTTTTATCGGTTGAAATATTCGATTTATGCCATGACATCATTGTCGCTGTATTCTTAGACATGAATAAACGTTGATGTCTGGATGTAAGCGGAAAATATCTCAACTATTTTACAGGAATCAAACCAGACTTCCCATGTTTCCCATCTTTATATCTCAATTTCCCACATGTGGGAAAACTATCCAACGACTCATTTTCCCCAAAATATAAAATGCAGTCATTTGTATAAGCATGAATCTTCTGAAAAGTAAGTCCCAAATTTCGAACCAGCCTCTTACTCTCATAGTAATTTGCAGGTAAAACATTTCCTTCGGGTAACAGTGTTTTAAACAAAGAAAATATCTGGTCAAAACAGGTGTTTTACATTCCGTTATCTGATTTGATAGCTATAAATTTTGCAACTTCTACTTATTTGCTCATCTTGCATCCAGGATATAATGCATCCTCAGCAGACCTCAATAACTCATAAAATTATGACGGTGCCAACTCAGGATTTGAATCTATATCAGCCGGAGTTTCTAAATGATGAATAGATTACCTAGAAACATCATGATCTAAATCATGAAATCGGGATGGATCCGCAATCAAGTTGGTATCACCTACTCTGGAATTGCATTCACCGTGTTGATACCAAAAAATATAATATAGTTGAAAACCAAAATGCAAGAGATGTCCCCCCACTTTTTCAAACATGTCAAACGTTCTCAATGCACATCTTCTCCAAGGGCATTTTATTTTGCCTTCTGAAACAAATTCTGGAATTGATGCCGCAAATGATAAAAAAGTCTCCACACCCTCTGTATATACTTGATTTAAACCAGAACCGTTTGGATTTCTACGTTGATTTATCCATATGCAGTCATCTAATAATGACTGTTGACGACCTCGTTGTTCCATATTTTTCTATAAAATATAAAAGCATTAATGGCTTTGAATAATTTTTTAGAAAATACACTCAAGCAAGGATTGAATATGTTGAGAATAAAGCAAAACCTGTTACAAATATTGATAATTTTAACATTATATTGATTTTTTATTTTTTAATAATACTAATATAATTTTTTCATAAATATTAATTATATAATAATAACATTATTACATTATTAGTATATTTAATTATTAATATTAAAATAATATAATTTTCTATATTATATACAATTCTCCTTTCATCTGTGTGTTTAACATTCTGTCTCCACATGTAATATTTGCATTCGCTTTCACCTCTCCATTAGCGAGTAGGTTGATAATTTTGAAAAAAATGCAAATATTTCATGTGGAGACAGAAAACACACAGATGAAAATAGAATTTTATATAATATAGAAAATTATATTATTTTAATATTAATAATAAAATATACAAATAATGGAATAATGTTATTATTCCAAATTATTGGTAAATATTCCTAATTATTGGTAATTATTCCTAATTATTGGTAATTATTCCAAATTAATTGTAATTATTCCAAATTATTGATAATTATTCCAAATTATTGATAATTATTCCAAATTATTGGTAAATATTGGTAATTATTGGTAAATATTGGTAATTATTGGTAAATATTGGTAAATATTGGTAAATATTGGTAAATATTGGTAAATAATGGTAAATATTGGAAAATATTGGAAAATATTTGAAAATATTGGTAAATATTGGAAAATATTGGTAAATATTGGTAATTATTGGAAAATATTGGTAATAATTGGTAATTATTACTTATTATTGGTAATTATTACTAATTATTGGTAATTATTACTAATTATTGGTAATTATTACTAATTATTTTTAATTATTACTAATTATAGGTAATTATTACTAATTATTGGTAATTATTATTAATTATTGGTAATTATTACTAATTATTGGTAATTATTACTAATTATTTGTAATTATTACTAATTATTGGTAACTATTACTAATTATTACTAATTATTACTAATTATTACTAATTATTGGTAATTATTACTAATTATTGGTAATTATTGGTAATTATTACTAATTATTACTAATTATTGGTAATTATTACTAATTATTGGTAATTATGACTAATTATTGGTAATTATTACTAATTATTGGTAATTATGACTAATTATTGGTAATTATTACTAATTATTGGTAATTATTACTAATTATTGGTAATTATTACTAATTATTGGTAATTATTACTAATTATTACTAATTATTACTAATTATTACTAATTATTACTAATTATTACTAATAATTACTAATTATTACTAATTATTACTAATTATTACTAATTATTGGTAATTATTTTTAATTATTGGTAATTATTACTAATTATTGGTAATTATTACTAATTATTACTATTTATTAGTAATTATTACTAATTATTACTAATTATTACTAATTATTACTAATTATTACTAATTATTACTAATTATTACTAATTATTACTAATTATCGGTAATTATTTGTAATTATTACTAATTATTTTTAATTATTACTAATTATTACTAATTATTACTAATTATTACTAACTGTTACTAATTATAACTAATTAGTGGTAATTATTACTAATTATTGGTAATTATTACTTATTATTGGTAATTATTACTAATTATTGGTAATTATTACTAATTATTGGTAATTATTACTAATTATTGGTAATTATTACTAATTATTGGTAATTATTACTAATTATTGTTAATTATTACTAATTATTGGTAATTATTACTAATTATTGGTAATTATTACTAATTATTGGTAATTATTACGAATTATTGGTAATTATTACTAATTATTACTAATTATTATTAATTATTACTAATTATTACTAATTATTTGTAATTAGGACTAATTATTGGTAATTATTACTAATTATTGATAATTATTACTAATTATTGGTAATTATTACTAATTATTGATAATTATTACTAATTATTGTTAATTATTACTATGTATTGGGAATTATTACTAATTATCACTAATTATTACTAATTATTACAAATTATTACAAATTATTACGAATCATTGGTATGTATTGGTAATTATTACTAATTATTGGTAATTATTACTAATTATTACAAATTATTACTAATTAATACTAATTATTGGTAATTATTACTAATTATTGGTAATTATTACTAATTATTGGTAATTATTACTAATTATGGGTATTTATTACTAATTATGTGTAATTATTACTAATTATTTGTAATTATTACTAATTATTGGTAATTATTACTAATTATTGGTAATTATTACTAATTATTGGTAATTATTATTAATTATTACTAATTATTACTAATTATTACTAATTATTACTAATTATTACGAATTATTGGT